>OW240921.1:63969291-64026952 GCA_933207985.1 Pelobates cultripes | reverse complement strand
GTTTATAATGTTTTTAACTTATAAAGTAAATTGAAATTACGTTTACTAGTGATTAATGAGATCCTTGAGGCTGATGCTGCGAGACTAAATATTTGATATCTGGTTCGATTTTCGTAAGGAATACATACATACATACAGACACACAGACAGGCACATGTACAGACACACACACACAAGACACACACATACAGACAGACACACACAAGACACATACATACAAACAGACATGCACACATACATACAGACACACACACACACACATACAGACACACACACACAAGACACATATATACAAACAGACAGGCACACATACATACAGACACACACACACAGACATGCACACACATACACATACAGACACACACATACAAAGACACACACATAAGACATACATAGACACATACACACATACAGACAGACACAAGACATACATACAAAGACACATACATAAGACACATACATACAAAGACATACACACACAACACATACATACAAAGACAAGACACCCATACATACACACATATATACAGACAGACACACACACACACACACGACATACATACATAGACACATACACACACATACAGACAGACACACACACACACACAAGACATACAAAGACACACACACACAAGACATACATACAAAGACACATACACACAAACAAACACACAAAATATTTTAGTCACCCTCCTGTTTCCTACCTTTTAGGTGCAGGAGGGTGACTTTCCCTGGGGTCCAGTGGTGGCTCAGGTGGATGGGAGTCAGAGTTCCCACTCTGACTCCCTGGTCTTCCTCCCACTCGGTCTGTGTGTTAGCTGGGAGGAGTGATGTGCAGTCACTTCCTCCCAGTGTGTGATGTAATAACAGGTGACTCGGTCGCGCTGTTAAAGCTCCCAGTGCTGACCGGGCCCCCTTATAATCCACATCCATCGGGTGGCCCTAACAGAATGGGCCACCCGAAGGACCCCTTGGACGGCGGCCTCGGCTGTTTTCCCGCGTGGGCCGGGGCCGCAAATGGTGATGGCGGTACCTGGTCGCAGGGATACCACCGGCTCACACCCGCCCACCCAATCTCTGAAATTGAGGAAATCCCTACCGCCCACCTGGAATCCTGAAACGCCTACTAGTAGGCGGTAGGGACCAGGTTGACGACCCATGATTTAGACCATTTGGTCTGGTTTTTACTGTCATAGACTACTTGACTGCTGACCCCAAATACCAAAACCGTTACCCCCAATAACGACATGACACCTGATTGTTGGGTAAGGGCAACAGCCACAGCTTTATTAAACTTTTACACAGCCAGCATTTCCACCTGTCAGCTGTTGGGGTGACTACCCAACAGACAGATACTCCAAGTCTTTATCCAGAGTTCGTACAGCCTTCCTTCGGCCATCAGCCCTAGCAGGCTGCGACTCACCAAATCCTTTCCGTGCATTACGTGCGCTGGCCAGGAACTCCGCCACCGCGATGCCGGCCCTCCCTCTCTTTACCCGGCATCGCGCCCCCCGCAGCCAGCGCCTTTTCTATACCCGACTGCAGACCCGCATTAAAAATGTCCAATCCTATTTGGTTCAGGTGCACCTCGTCCGCCCTTATCAAATTCCGATTGCCCCCCTCCAGCTCCACATGCCGAACCGCCACACCACCAAGCCGCCGCACAAACCGAGAGATCGTCATGTTGAGCTTGTGCCTGCTCCGCTCCAGGCCCTTGGCATGCGGCAAGACCTGCCAGCCAGGACGGGGAACAATCTCCGACCAAATCAGAGTACAGTCTGAGAATAGTGCCAAACACCGGGCCAAGTCGTGCTTGACAGAGTGCATCAGATCCACCGATCTAACCCTCCCTAAATCATTACCTCCCGCATGGATCACAATTGTAACAGCCCCCGACACGAACCTGCTCAGGGCCACGCACTCTGGATAGACTTGCCTCCAGGACAGACCCCGAACACCCCTCCAGCGTACCCTTGCTATGTCCATGGAGATCCCTAGGTTCCGTCCATAGGAGCGAGACTGAGCCCGCCGAGCTGCCCAATATATAAACGAATGCCCCAAGATCCATACGAAACGGGGGACGCAACCTGAAACAAATTATAACAAATGTGGTCGAACATACAGCTGAAACCGCCTAGAAGACCATCTGCCTAATCGCTGCACCACCGAACCTGCCAAACCCATACCGCTAGCCTGAGTAGCGGCCCCGATCCTGAAGAAATGAGGCGAGAACCCGGATGAATCTTGACCGCAGTCCACCAGAGCTCTACCCAACACTGACGCGAACTGAAAACGCGTAAGCGGGGACCCATCCGCATGCACCAACAACGAGGCCGCCGCCGGCTGACTCGCCATATACTGTTGGAAGAGCCGGACCGGACAATACTCACCACCATAGCTCCCCACCCTGAGCCACACACCAGCACCAGCTTGATCTGTCTTGGATCTGTGGATATGCAGGTCCACAAACCCATCTGCCCAACGCACATCTGACAGCAGGAGTGGAGAAACCGAACGGCGATTGGGGGCGACAAGCTCCCCCACCCGCAATGCCCCGAAGAAACACAGCGCAAAACTAACCTGTAACAACCGACTCTCTGATACCGAGACACAGACCCCCGGCAACGCCCCCATCAACTGCCACAACAGCTCCACTGAAATCGGACGCCGCCGGTCCGGACGCCTCCGGGTCCTCCAACCGCGCAGAACCCGCTGCAGGCAAAACTCCTTCGATATGTCCCGCCAGCCTAGAAACTGAAACAAAAACGACAGAGCCGACAGCGCTCTCTCCGCCAAGGCGCATGATTGACCTTGCTCCAGGAGCCTACTCATGTAGAGTAACGTCACTGTGAACCGGGCAGACCTCGATGACATACGATCAGACCCCTCCACACACGACAGCCAACCTACCCATACCGACCTGTACGCCTTCCACGTAGCCGCTGGCAACAATTCCGACACCAAGGACATCAGCCCTCCGAAACCAGGTCCCATAAGTATGCCGGGCAGCGAAGACCCTCCTGATCTGCTTCCGGGGCCGACTCCCGAAAACGGTCCCACTGAAACCGAGAAAGATGTATGTCAGCCACCACATTCAAAACCCCTGGAACATGCCGAGCCTGGAACGACACATTAAACTGTAAGCTCAGCAGCACTAGGTGACGCAAGAGAGCCAACACTGGAGGAGATGCAGACGATGATCGGTTAATCACATGGACCACACTCATGTTATCCGTGTGAAAAACCACCACCCGGTTCCGCAATTCGTCCCCCCACAGTGCTAGCGCCACCACTATGGGGAACAGCTCCAAGAACGTAAGGTTCTGCATCAACTCCAGCTCACGCCATGCCGCCGGCCAAGCAGCAGCACACCACTTGCCCTGAAAGTAAGCCCCAAACCCTACCGATCCCGATGCATCCGTATACAGTTCGAGTTCGGCATTGGGAACCGCTTCCCGCAACCAGCATGATCGGCCGTTATACCTACCCAGGAAGACGCTCCATACCTGCAAGTCAGCCCTAAGTTTGGCCGACACCCGAATAAAATGGTGAGCCTCCCTGATACCAACCGTCGCCAATGACAAGCGCCGGCAAAAGGCCCGACCCATGGGCAAGACTCTGCAAGCAAAGGCTAGGTGACCCAGCAGTACTTGCATCGTGCGCAACTGTACCTTCCGAGCCGATTTTACCAAGTCAATCTGCTTGAGCAGGACCATTAGCTTTTCGTCCGGTAAGCAAAAAACCATGTCCACGGTGTCAATCTCGATGCCCAAAAACGACAGCCTAGTGGCTGGCCCCTCCGTCTTCTGCTCCGCCACTGGTACGCCAAACCACGCGGACACTGCGCGGAAGGCCGACAACAACCGAGAACATCCGTCACCCTCCCGAGGACTCACAAACAAGAAGTCGTCGTGCGAGATCCAAACCCGAATACTGAACCACAGACCATTCCAAAAACGAGGAAAACATTTCAAAATAAGAACACGATATCGAACAACCCATGGGAAGGCACATGTCGTAGAAAAACGACCCCTGGAATTGACAACCCAGCAGGTGATAACATTCTGGGTGAACCGGCAATAACCGAAAGGCCGATTCGATGTCTGATTTAGCCAGGAGTGCCCCCAACCCCGGTTCCCTAACCAATGACAGGGCCCTGTCAAATGAAGCATAACGCACCCTGCTGAATTCCTTATCGATATCATCGTTAACCGACCTCCCAGCCGGGTAGGACAGGTGATGAATCAACCGAAAGGAGCCAGGCTCCTTTTTAGGTACCAGCCCCAAGGGCGATACCCGCAATGGGGGGTAAGAAAACGGCCCCGCCATGCGCCCCAATGACAATTATTTTCCCAACTTGGCACCCAAAACTTCCTCCCTACCCTTGACCGACCGAAGATTATCTGCCAACCGTGGCTCCGCCGAGAAGACAAAGGGGATCCAGAATCCGACTGAAAACCCTTCCTTCAACACCGCGGCATCGCAGCGTTTAGGGTAGGCCTCGAGCCATGGCAACATCCTTGCCACGCTCACTGGTGTCCTCCCCTTTGGAACCATCCTCTTGTGACCCTGCCTTGGGAATGGACTGCTTCGCCTTCTTGAAGCATCGCATGGCGGGGTGAGCCCCCCTGCAATGCGAGCACTCGTGCTTGAACCTACAGGAGGAGTACCACCTGCAGTGGCTCTCATTGAAGAGCCAGCACACTCCCTTTTTCTGCATAGCCGGCGCACCGGAGGAAGCTCCGGCGCCGGCTGCCCCTGGAAAGGACGCCGGACGACTAGGCGTCATGAGTAACAGCCACAGGCTGCCATCCTGCGTGCCGAAGTCCAATCCAGGACACGCCGCCATCTTCTGCCAGAACTGCTGGTCGTAACGGAACCAGCTCTGCCCGCCATACACCTTATACGCACCCCAAATCAGATCCAAGTATCCAAACAGCGGCGGCGCCCTATCCGGGAACCGACGGGTCAGAATACTTGCGAAAACCGCGAAACCCTGTAACCAATTCCCAAACGTTCGTGGGATTTGCTTACCCTTCTCAGGGTCCTGTGGCTCACCACGACGTGGTCGATCCACAGAATCCCTGTCCGGGGAAACCAGTGACAAAAAGTCCACAAATTCCCCTTTAATAATCTTATCCCGTGTCTCCCCTGGGACATGCATGCCCAAGGGGGATAGTTCACAACCTGGTAGAGAGGGACGGAACCCCCCCCCGCCTGAGCCTATCGGCTGGAGCCTCCTCCAGCACCCTGCGCACGTCCCCTGATTGGCTATGCGCAGCTGGCAACCTATCTACCACTGCCCTGAGCAAGCGCAACAATTCCCTATCCGCAGCCTGCTCCTGCCCTAGCGCACCCTGTCCCCCAGCTAGGCTACCCCAAGCGCTAGCGCAAGCCAACTCACCGCTTAGTGGAGCTGCCACGGTAGCCTGCTCAGGTTGGCAAGGTCTGGGAGCCGTCCTCTGGTCCAACTCTTCCTCCTCTGATCCGGATTCCGAGTCCTCCTGCAGCCTCCTCTGGGTGCTGTCCCATGTTGGACTCCTGTCCGGCAACCCCCGAGTTCTGGGCTCTCCTTGCTGCAGGGCATTCGCCCCTAGCCTTCTCCTGGGTTGTACAGCCCTCCGATCCCCTGGGGCTCCGGTGCCGCATTTCCGTGCACATCCGGGTTCTCCGCTGGGGCCTGTGACGTCCGGACTGTGTGCCGTGCGTCCGTCACGTACGTGCCCCTTGTGACGTCCGGCGTCTCCACGCACCGCCCGGACGTCAGACGTCGATGCGTCACTTCCTGCCGGACCGGAAGAGAAGGAGGACTGCATGAGCGCTCTTTCCACGCTCCGCCATCTTGGGCCCGGCTCACCGCAGCTCTCACCACCCGCGGCTGCCTCCTGGAAGCCCGGGATCCTCCATCACCGCCTCCATGCTCCGGCGCCGGCTGCTGCCCGCTGGTCCCGGCCTCCGATCCCCCTCCTCTACGCACCGGACTGGGGGAAAGGCAGGAAGGAGGCCTAGAACGCCTCGGCCTCCTCCCGTGGGCCAGAGAAGGGGTCTCCGCCACCGGCTGCTCCACTTCCATCCGGGCCTGAGAACCGGATCCATTGGAAGCCAGGTAGGCCTGCAGCACCCCCAGCAAAGCCTCCCTTGACAAATCAGCCATCTTGCAGGGAAGGCCTAGCTTGCAGTTAACACTGGAGTAAAGTAACTAAATGTTTTTTTTTTTTAACAGCAGAAGGCTAGAAACTAAAAGGCTCTGAAACTTTGAAAACTGTTCCAGACTGCTCCTTCTGCACTGGTGAGTCCCACCCCCCTGCTCTCCCTCTTATATCCCACTATATAGGCAACATTGTATCTTTTATATGCCCACCCTTACTGCAGGGCAGCAGTCATGCCTCCCCTTCCTTGCAGTCCAGGGGATATCTGTATTTTAGCTTTCAGCGCAGCCCTTACCCACTTTTACTATTCTCTTCCATTGTTTAAACTGAGCGCAACTCCTGATTCATGGAGAAAAGGCCTTCACAAGCCTCTGCTATTGTGTACATATTTTTGTAACGGATCACCTGGCACTCCGACTGGGTACCTCCGTTAAAGGATGCTCCTAGCACTTCCTGAGGACTCCAAGCACTGCAGCAGACAACAAAACCACCGAACAGCATACAATAAATCCTCCCCCAATAATGAGACGACACTTCACTTTGAGGGTTAAGAAGGAACTGACTGGACTGGCACATACAGCCTCTTTTATTCCCAATCCACAAACTTAGTAATGCCCACAGGGTTTTACAGAACAACCAATAACACATGTACATTACAGAAAGACACTCCCACACAAAATCCTCCCCTCTGCCTGTAATACAATTACCTTACACAATGGGTAATCTAATTATCACAGACAGAGAAATACAGTTTCATAAAACACATCACAGGGACCCCAAAACATGCAATAACCCCATAAAAGTAAGAATATCCTTGGAACCGGGGGATCTGGGTGAACCACATATCCAAAATTCACCCAGATCCGTTCAGTACTTTGGAAGATACAGTTTAATGCAGATTCTGCAGAACATATACAGGCTAAATGAAAAACAATCACTGTATAATGTGACCCCTGCTGTATAGTCCAAAACCACTGCACGATGTCTCTGTGCACCAAATACTGGCGAGATGGCACCGTGTTGGAAAGTCCAAACAGTGTCTGTGAGTTAAAATGGCCGCCATCCATTGTTCTCACCATGTGCTTCATCCCTTGTTCTCACCATGTGCCTCTGATACAGAAAATGGTGGCCATCCAGTAACTCCACAGTATGTCCCCAGATGGTTCTTAAAGGGCCAGCAGCAGCACAACACAAATCGTGTCTTTAAAGGGCAATACATCCCAGGGGCCATAGTCAAATGGCAGGAGACGGGCAATCAGTCTTCTCCAATGCCCTGTGGCGAGGTCGGTTTCGCCACAATTTTATACTAAGTGACCCATAGGTTGAGGAGGCAGTGACCGTGGCAGTGGAGATGGAAATGGCGGTGGAGGAGGAGGAGGTAGCCAACACTGTTTTTTATTTGTTTGTTTTTTTTTTGTTTTTTTTTTTATTGGGTTAGCCCCCAAAATATTGGGACATATAAAAAAAGAAAACAAAGAATAAGTGCACTTGAGTATAACAATGGCTGGGTGAGGCTGGTATAAATGTCTATTCTGTACAAGATACACACAAGTCTGGTGGGATCCATGCCTGGTTCATTTTAATAAACATGAGCTTGTCCACGTTGGCTGTGGACAGGTGGCTGCGCTTGTCTGTGATAACGCCCCCTGCCGTGCTAAACACACGTTCAGACAATACACTGGCTGCAGGGTATGCCAGCACCTCCAAGGCATAAAGGGCAAGCTCAAGCCATGTGCCCAATTTGGAGACCCAGAAGTTGAATGGGCCAGACCCATCAGTCAGTACGTGTAGGCGTGTGCACACATACTGTTCCACCATGTTGATGAAATGCTGCCTCCTGCTAAGATGTTCCATATCAGATGGTGGTGCTGGTTGCTGTGGCGTGCTGACAAAGCTTTTCCACATTTCAACCATGATAACCCTGCATTCTGAGGTGCTGACGGTGCCACAGCTGCGTTGGCGACCTCTTCCTCCTCCTCTGTCTTCGCCTTGCGTTTCCACTAAGCCCCCGGTGTCAGTTGGGAATGCCCTCAGCAGCGCGTCTAACAGCGTGCGCTTGTAGTCGTGCATCTTCTGATCACACTCCAGTGAGGAAATTAAGGACGGCACATTGTCCTTGTAACAGGGATCCAGCAGGGTGGCCACCCAGTAATCAGAACAAGTTAGAATGTGGGCAACTCGGCAGTCAACTGCAGCATGTAGTTGACTCAGTGAAGACTACATTTACCATCCTGCAGAAACACCCATCACTCTCAGGCCTCACTTCACAATCAACTCAGTGAAGACTGCATTTACCATCCTGCAGAAACACCCATCACTCTCAGGCCTCACTTCACAATCAACTCAGTGAAGACTGCATTTACCATCCTGCAGAAACACCCATCACTCTCAGGCCTCACTTCACAATCAACTCAGTGAAGACTGCATTTACCATCCTGCAGAAACACCCATCACTCTCAGGCCTCACTTCACAATCAACTCAGTGAAGACTGCATTTACCATCCTGCAGAAACACCCATCACTCTCAGGCCTCACTTCACAATCAACTCAGTGAAGACTGCATTTACCATCCTGCAGAAACACCCATCACTCTCAGGTACTGACTGAAGCTTGGAAGATACTCCACCTCCCGTATTACTGGATTGCTACAAAATTCTCATGTGTTACTATAGAGTTGTTACAATTGATACCTGTAGTTTGCCACTGTAATGTTATGTGCATGCAGTGTGTACCACTGTCATTTAATGTTTGTGACCAATATTTCATGTAGACAGTTATTAATATTTTGGGTGATAGAATTTGATTGCTAAACTTTTCAATAGTCTATAACACATGCCTACTCTGCCCCCCTCCCTCTCCCTCCCCCTCCCCCTCCCCCTCTCACACTCTCCTTCTCCCCTCCCCTGTCGTAAATAACTTCATTAATTGTTCTATCTCCATTCCTCAGGCCTCACTTCACAATCAACTCAGTGAAGACTGCATTTTTTTTCCCCACTTCCCACCCACCCACCCAGGCTCCCCTTAAATATATAGCATGCTCCTCCAGCTGTTCGAGATTCTCACCCAATTACCTGTTCATTGCCCTAACATCTTACCAATAGCTGCTTCTCTGTTAACTCTTTCAGCCATCACCTCCAAACTTACCCTGCTACCTTTTGTCTCAAATCCCCCTGGTATCCTTTAGATTGTAAGCTCAAGGGCCATCTAGCTAAGCACTTTGTATAAAAGAGCTCCAATGGCTAGATATCAGCTTACGGGCAGGGCTCTCTTACCTCTTGTATTTGTTTGT
This sequence comes from Pelobates cultripes, assembly GCA_933207985.1. Classification (NCBI taxonomy): domain Eukaryota; kingdom Metazoa; phylum Chordata; class Amphibia; order Anura; family Pelobatidae; genus Pelobates; species Pelobates cultripes. The sequence continues at coordinate 64,017,514 of OW240921.1, read as the reverse complement.
GTATATTGTATGTTTCTCAACTAATTGTACAGCGCTGCGGAATCTGTGTGCGCTTTATAAATTGCAATAATAAATAAATAAATGTGTGCCAGGCTGCCCAGAGGCAAGGACAAGCTGTCTTCTGTGGGAGGTGTATCGTCTGTGTCCTCCGTATCCCCCCAGCCACGCTCCAGTGATGCCCACGAGTTGCGTTGGGTGCCACCCTGCTGTGAACATGGTTCCACCTCCTCATCCTCATCATCCTCCTCCTCATCCTCCAGAACTGTGCCCTGGCTGGACAATTGTGTACCTGGCCTATGCAGGTGCAGGAACCCACCCTCCAAGCCACTTGTGAATGACTGGCCTGATAACCATGGAAATTACCCCTCTTCCTCCTTCTCTTCCTCCTGTGCCACATCCTCTTCCATCATCGCCCGAAGAGTTTTTTCAAAGAGACATAGAAGCAGGATAGTAAGGCTGAGAACGGCATCATCGGCACTGGCCACATTGGTGGAGTACTCGAAACAGTGCAAAATGGCATCTGAAACTCCACTATCACCTGCTGCTGCCTTTCATGTTCCACCTTGTGGGAACATCGCATATGAGGCGATGAGCGGGAAGGCCGAAGTTACGCTGCAGTGCAGACAGGCGAACAGCAGCAGGGTGAGAATGCTGAAAGCGCGCACAGACAACCTGCACTTTCTGCAGCAGCTCTGATATATCTGGGTAGTTTTTCAGGAATTTCTGCACCAAAAAATTCAGCACATGCACCAGGCAAAGGATGTGCGGCAAACCGGCTAGGCCCAGAGCTGCTACGAGATTTCGCCCATTATCGCACACCACCAGGCCGGGCTTGAGGCTCAGATCTTGCCACAGATGGAGTTGCACAGTGCACGCCAATTGCTTGTGCAAGGAAGGGATGGCTCGTCTGGAAAAGTAGTGGCGGGTGGGAACCACGTACTGTGGGACAGCCACCGCCATCAGGTTTTTAAAACTGTCCATCTCCACCAGACGGAATGACAGCATTTCAAAGGCCAGGAATTTTGAAATGCTGGCATTCAGGGCCAGGGATCACGGGTGGGTAGGGCCATACTTCCTCTTTCTCTCCAGTGTTTGGGAGATGGAGAGCTGAACACTTCCATGGGCCAGTGTGGAGATGCTTGTGGACGGTGGTGGATGTGGTGGCGTTGCTGCCACATCCTCTGTTTGCAGGGTGGCAGGTGCCACTCTGACTCCAGAGGTGGAGGAAGAGGCTGAGACAGCAGCAGAAGAGGAAGCAGGAGGAGCCTGAGACCTTTCTTGGTTTTTGAGATGCTTACTCCAGTGCAGCTCGTGCTTTGCATGTAGATGCCTGGTCATGCAGGTTGTGCTCAGGTTTAGCACGTTACTTCAGGCTCTGATTGCACAGCGTGCAAACCTCTCGTGTCTTGTCATCAGCACATTGTCTGAAGAACTGCCACACCAGGGAACTCCTTGGAGCTGGGTTTGGTGTGCTCTGTCCCTGGGTGCGGTGGGCAGTAGCAGGCATACCGTCTAGGGGACGGCTGCTAAGCTTTGGCACCCTGCTCCCTCTTATGTTGTGCTGGTGCCTCTGTGCAACCACCACCTCTTCCTCCAAACTGGACATGTCACTCGCATGACCTTCATTCCATGTGGGGTCTAGGACCTCATCATCCTCCACATCATCTTCCACCCACTCCTCCACCCTGCCCTCCTTGCCGGTCTGCACACTGCCGAAATCCAAAGCAGTTGGCACCTGTGTTTCGTCATCATCAGAGACATGCTGTGGTGGTCCTTGCATGTCCACATCCTGACACATAAGTGGTTGTGCATCAGTGCACTCAATCTCTTCCACTTCTGGGGCAGGGCTTGGTGGATGGCCCATGGAAACCCCACCAGCAGAGTCATCAAAAAGCATAAAAGACTGCTGCATGACTTGTGGCTCAGACTGCTTGGCTGATTTGCAAGGGGGTGAGGTGACAGATGGCCATGGGCTGCAGGTGCCAACTCTGAGCTTTCAGCTGAGGACCGGCTGGGAGACAATGTGCAGGAACTGGAAGCAATGTCAACCATCCAATCTACTATCGCCTGTACTTGTTCTGGCTTCACCATTCATAGAGTGGCATTCGGGCCTACCAAATAACGCCGAAGGTTCGTGTAGCTGTCACAGATCGACCACGTCCTCCTTGCAACAGAAGCTTCACCAACACCAGCAGCACCACGACCAGGGTCACGTCCCTTATTTGATGCGCTCCTCATTCTTTGCGTTCACTCACCAAACTAACAGATGTTTTATGTCAGGCGACAATGTAACCGCCAATAGTCAACAGTTTAAAAAAAAAAAAAATTTGTTTATTGGACTGCAAGAAATGCACCGCAGGCCGCAAATGTACTATTTAGCAGCCAGAAAATAAGAATGTTTACAATTGCGCTTTAACAGCACTATTTGAAGCTTCTATTTGACTCTCAGATATGAAGTTCACCCCACTCGTGTACTTTTTAGCATCGAAAAATTCTTACGTTTTAAAACTACAATATGACAGCAGTATTTGACGCTTCTATTTGACTCTCAGATATGAAGAGCACGCCCCAAATTTACTATTTAGCTGATTAGCACACAGAAAATAAAAAATTTTCAAACTGCGCTGTAAGCGCAGTATTTGACACTTCTATTTGACTCTCAGATATGAAGAGCACGCCCCAAATTTACTATTTAGCAGATTAGCACCCAGAAAATAAGAATGTTTACAATTGCGCTGTAACCGCACTATTTGAAGCTTCTATTTGACTCTCAGATATGAAGTGCACCCCACTAATGTACTTTTTAGCACCCAAAAAATTTTACGTTTTAAAACTGCAATGTGACAGCACTATTTGACGCTTCTATTTGACTGAAGGAGGCATGAGGGGCCCAGGGGGGCTAGATTGTGGTGTTAACACTATAGGGTCAGGAACCCTATAGTGATCCTTTAAATACTAGATATAACAGTGAGTTTTTATCTTTCTGTTTTATATTACTATTTTGCACTTATATACCACTGTTGCACTATATTTGTTATATACTGGTTACATTTCACTACTGTCACTTAAAAGATACTTAAGAGACATTAAATCTGCACTTTTATACACTACGATGTACACTGGCACTTTAAATATGTCACTTTGGGATCCATTTGCACTTAAGCACTTTTTATATATATTTTTTCATGTATACACTGAATAAAATTATAAACGCAACACTTTTGTTTTTGCCCCCATTTTTCATGAGTGTACAATTGGAATGCTGACTGCAGGAATGTCCACCAGAGCTGTTGCCCGTGAGTTAAATGTTAATTTCTCTACCATAAACCATCTCCAAAGGCGTTTCAGAGAATTTGGCAGTACATCCAAACAGCCTCACAACTGCAGACCACGTGTAAGCACACCAGCCCAGGACTTCCGCATCCAGCATCTTCACCTCCAAAATCATCTGAGACCAGCCACCCGGACAGCTGCTGCAACAATTGGTTTGCATAACCAAAGAATTTCTAACAAACCATCAGAAACCATCTCAGACAAGCTCATCTGCATGCTCGTCATCCTCATCGGGGTCTGCAGTTCATCATCGTAACCGACTTGAGCGGGTAAATGCTCACATTCAATGGTGTCTGTCACTTTGGAGAGGTGTTCTCTTCACGGATGAATCCTGGTTTTCCCTGGACAGGGCAAAATGGCAAACAGGGTGTATGACGTTGTGTGGGTGAGTGATTTCCTGATGTCATTGTTGTGAATCGAGTGGCCCATGGTGGTGGTGAGGTTATGGTATGGGCAGGCGTATGTTATGGACAATGAACACAGGTGCATTTTATTGATGGCATTCTGAAGGCACAAAGATACCGTGACGAGATCCTGAGGCCCATTGTTGTGCCATTCATCCACGACCATCACTTCATGTTGCAGCATGATAATGCACAGCCCCATGATGCAAGGATCTGTACACAATTCCTGAAAGCTGAAAACAGCTCAGTTCTTGCATGGCTAGCATACTCACCAGATATGTCACCCATTGAGCATGCTTGGGATGCTCTGGATCAGTATATACGACATCGTGTTCCAGGTCCTGCCAATATCCATCAACTTCGCACAGCCATTGATCCGGTGTCTTCATCTGGGGATCTGATATGCTTGCTATATTTTATCTGATTTCCTACTTTGAAGAGTGATTAAAATCCAGAAGAAGAAGGATACTCAATTTGAGTGATATGTCTACAACCTTTATACTATTGTGAGTTAAATATTCTAGTCCCTATATAGAGACTATATTGCCCTATATCTGTTATTTGTATTTTGTATTTTGAAGACATAAGAGGAGTCTTTTTGGATTATCTACTTTGTGTTATTCAGAGGTAAACATTTGGTTTGAACCTTTGTACATGTTTTTTCCACCTGTTTTCTGTGATGTTTTCTTCATTTTGTGCTCTATTGCATTATCTGCCTACCTTTAAGTCATCTGAAATAACTACCCCTAATCCCTTTCCTCAGATGTTAAAGTTAGGACTATATCAAATAATCTATACTCTGCCCTTGGATTTTTATGTCCAGGATGCATTATCTTACACTTATCCACATTAAATGTCAGTTGCCACAGCTCTGACAATTTTTGTACTTGAACCAAATCATTAGCCATCTGGCTTATCCCTTCTGGAACATCAACTTTGTATCACCAGCAAAAAGACATATATTACCATCAAGACCTTCTACAATATTACTAATAAAAGTGTTGAAGAGAATGGGTTCAGGTACAGATACCTGAGGTACCCCACTGGTAACAAAACCATGCTTTGAATATACTCCATTCACTACAACCATCTGTTTGGTACGATCTCCCTGAAGTAAACCCATTTGTTTCTAATCTTTAAATCCACATTTTTTATAAGACCAATGATCCTATCCTATTCAGTAGTGGGGAAAGTAATGGCATCCATTACTTTCTAAACTACTGAAGAAAGGCTTACTGCCCAATAGTTACCTTACTACTCCCTGCTACCTTTCTTGTGAATTGGCTCAACATTTGCTAATTTCCAATCTTCTGGGACTACTGCTGTTAACAATGATTGGTTATGTTCTTTTATTAATTTTGGGTGTATCCCATCAGGCCCATTCACTTATTTGGCTTTACTTTAGACAGCTGAAATATAACCCCTTCCTCTGTAAACTCACATGTAACAAATTACTCAATCTTTTTTTCTCACCTTTCCTTCATTGTCATCTGTAAATACTGAACAAAAAATATTAATTGAAGTGGTCAGCTAGACCACTATCCCTTCATACGTACCTTCCTTCTGTTTTTAGTTTAACTAATCTTTGTTTTACTTTCCTCTTCTCATTTATGTATCCCCTTTTTCAACTGACTGGGCTATTTTCTCATGTAATTACTGATGTAAATCACATGAGTATGTGACCTCTCACAGAGGAGGCTCATGCCTGCATTGTAAACGGCAGGTTAAAAATGTGAGCATGTGACCTCTAATAGAGGAAACTCTGACCTTCTTGACGTACGATCCCTTAATTAATATGAGTTTGTGACTTCTGATAGGAAGCTCTGGACTGCTTGACGAATGACTCTTAATTAATATGAGTGTGTGACTTCTTAAAGAGGAATCTCTGACCTGTCTGGCAGAAGTACCGTATATGAAAAAGGATACGTTTTTCAAATGAACTAATATTTTTGGATAAAGTTTTCAAATTATTTACCTAGTTTCCCAAAGTATCAAATAATGTAAAAAACATACCTAAAATATCAAATCATGGATTTAGTTTACTTTAGTTTTCTTTTACTGATCAATCACGGCAGCAATATTCTGTTCTCACCCTTGTTTTATAGGGTTAGAGAGCTACTTGCTAAGACTGACTTTGAGTGGTGATACTAACAAATATGTTGTTTTTATCTGTTGGGAAGTAGAGGCGATAACCCATTAGTAAATGCTGCCATGGTGATTGACCTGGAAATTAATATTATAGTAAATATGTAAAAATGTTCCTAATTTTGGGATAAACAATGTAAGTATCTTCTAGTTATCAACTTATAGTTTAAAGAAGTATCATAATCTTTAATAATATCTATTTAGTTATATTATTTAAAGTGTTTGAACATCCTGACAGCGGTAACTATTTTGGAAAGAAAGTGCAAGGACACTAATTGTAAGCATATTCCTGTAGGGATTTCTATTCTGAGAGGCGTTGACTGAAGAGTTGATCATGTTGGCACATTAGAGGGTAGATATTTTCCAAAAGCTACTGTTCCGAAGGACAAAGAACACATTGTTAGGATTGTTGAAGCAAATATAGACATGTTATTGTTAGGACAAATTTATGCTTAATTAGTATAAAAAAAAACTTGATAATGATCATTAAAAAGTTGTAACCAGTGCTTTTTTCTGTTATGAAGCCTAACAAAATATCTAAATATCCAAATAGTGCTCAGGCACTCCAGTGTGTCTCCCAACCATCCCGATTTTGGCGGGCAAATCCTGTTTTTTGGGTCCTGTCTTACCGTTCTGACTTTGGGGACACCAGTGAACTTAATTTATTTATTTTATGAATTTTATATCACCCATAACCAGGTACTTAAAATAAATAGATATCTCATACTCCTGAGGACTCCCAGGACATACTTGAATATGAGAGAAATCTCAATGTATCTTTCCTGGTAAAATATTTTATAAATAATAAATTTACAAATAGTGCATTCCCATTTTGTTTTGCATAATTTAAGTCCAATTATTTATTAAAATATTGCAGTCAGGCAGATATGTTGTTATCACGTAGTTACCCTCTTGATGGCCACCAAATACTCTAGGGATTGATGTATTAATAAATTTACTAGATTTAGAGTCATAATAAACACAAGATTCTGAAGCTACCAAAGGAAAGCGATAGATTTTTTTGAGAGGGAATAAAAACAGTAAAGTGGATATGCTCTAACCGGAAAAATATAGGATTCCACCAAGTCCTAAAAACGTTAAAATAAACTAAGAACACCCTAGAGTGTGAATTCCCCGGAGCAAGAGATTAAATCTAATAGAAATACACTAAAAAATAATCACAGTATTATGATCTAGAAAACAATCAAAAAATATAATATAAACTAATTAGAGGTAGGATTTGTATTTTACAATGGGATTACAATTGAACATTCAGTGATAATAAATTCCCAACTGGTAGACCTTATTATGTTGCAAAAAATAACTTATCCAGAATCTGTAACAAGTCCTTGTGTTACTAATGTATCATAAGTAGCTAAGACTCAGCCTGTAATAACAGTGCTGGGTGAATCAAGCACCTTTGAATTTATTCTACTTAAGATATTAAGAATTTGCAAAGTCCAAAAAAATAAATGAGATAAATGGCGATTTAGTATAGATAAACTAGATGCCAGAATAGAACAGTAATCAGTGTCCACTAAAAAAACAGATTGATGAATAAAACAAAATTTATTGTATAGTAAAAATTAAAAGTTCCAGTACATAAAAATAATGGTGAAATACTGAGGTAGGAGTACAGTCTATTAAGTCATATATTACCAGGCACTTTCACGGTTGAACTTGGGAGGATGGATATGGATTGTGAGAGGTGCAGTGCTTCTCTTCACCCTCCTTACAGCCGGTGAGGACGGCGTGTGAGTCCCTGTATCCTCCGCCTCCGACCTCACACCGAGAGGTGGAGCTCGAACCCACGAAGGAGGTATCTCTAAAGTTGAAGACCAGGTCCGGGGTGTAGTGATCCACAGGAAAAATATTGAAGATCTGGCTGTCTCCTCCCAAATTCAACCGTGAAAGTGCCTGGTAGTATATGACTTAATAGACTGTACTCCTGGCTGTGTGTGTCTCTGTATGTATGTGTCTGTATTTGTCTGTATAATACAGACATATGCATACAGAGACACACACACATACAGACACATACATACAGAGACACACACACACACATACATACAGACACACACACACATACAGACACACACATACACACAGACAAACACACACATACACAAAATGTTTAAGTCACCCCCCTGTTTCCTACCTTTTGCAGGAGGGTGACTTTCCCTGGGGTCCAGTGGCGTCTCAGCCTGATGGGAGAGTTCCTTCGATTTCTGATAGCTGGGAGGAGTGAACGGGCCAGTCACTTCCTCCCAGCTCTGTCTGGATCATCTCAGGGGGCCCGTTTGCGCTGTTAAAGTGCCGCAGCGCGGTTTGCCTCATGGGCCGGGGTCGCAAAAACATGGCGGCGGGTACTGGGTCGCGGTATGTACGCCAGTGTCTGTAACCCTTACGCTGCCATGGACTTATGCTGGTAATACATCCTGCTCTCCTTAATCTTTGTATATGTTCACTGCAGAGAACAATTAATGTACAATTAAAGCAGACCAGTCATTATGAAGTTTAAGAAACAAGTGCTTTTTAATGCGTGTGCATCGTATTAAATGAAAAACAGTTTTCATAGGGGTTTATCCAACAGAAGACAAAATCAAACAATCAGAGACGTTCAGTGCAAAAAGTATAATTATATAACATTATGTATAACAGTTATTCTACTACACACACGTCTTCTCGAAACACTGCAGGGTTATCTTCTGAGAGATAAAAAGGAGTATGGGATAGAATTCTTGCTTTTAACCCTTGCAGATGTGGAAAGACTTAGCTAAGACAAAAACTGATGTACATGACCGTCTTTGATTTAGGAACCCAATTAAAATTTTCAGGTGGTTAGAGGGAATGTTGTAGGATGTTAATACACTATACTGGAAACTAGTGTCAGGCTCTCAACAGAAAAAAATACAGTATGTTTAAAGAATGCCAGTTTAACCTTTTCAAAGCATGAGTATCTTGTATTATAATCAGGCTTACTGACCATTCAATCTTCCAAGCCCTGTATATAGTATATACTTTTAGCTAGTAATAAGAAAATCAGAAGTAGAAAGCAGGACATGAGACTGACACCCTGTAACATTATATATATATATTATGTGTAGCTCTGTATGTCTAAGCATTGCATAGGTAAAACAATTAATTCTCCATTAGTACCTCCTATTCACAATATGCCTAATGCACATTGTGAATAATACCTATCCCTCCTGTGTCAACCAGGGTATAGGATTACCTTGTCTGCCTCGTGATCTGGGCCAGGAAAATCTCACATTGGAAAAAACTCCCATTGGAGAAAATCTGGCCATACAGACACGTCATTCCCAGCATGGGTTAGGGTATAGTTTAATGATGTTGTGGTCTGACACCTTAAGTGGGTAACATGTGCCCAAAACTCCAGCACTCCAGCTACAGTCACCGCTCCCTAAATGCATATACCTTGAAGCAGGGGGGTGGGAGGGGGAGCTGAACAGGGAGCCCTGGACGCCAAGGTACCAGTATCAAAAGGTAATATAAATCTAAAGGGTTGCCGTAAGCACTTAACTAGTATGGATTACATACGCAGAGAAAAAAATAATTACCAAATGTGCAACAAGTAAGTAAGTTCAAAATGTGTGGAATCTATCCTTAACACACTCAGCATACATCAAAAGCATCTACATCTGTCTCTGGGTCAGCTAACTCTCTCTTTGTCTAACTCTAAAAAAAATTAAAATTAAAATAAAAAATTTAGCAAAATAGTTCAATAGTTCAGCTTCCATAATTCAGCATGGTTCAGGAAATGAAGAATACAAATAAGTCTTTCATGGAATATAAGGAAATCTTTTTGGACACCATTATTGTTTCATAAGAATGGCTAATAGTAGCAAGATGGCCGACAGCAAGGCAATGTCAGCTACCTCACATTGTTCTTTTTAGTACTTCCTTTTACTTGCTGGATTTTCACCACAATGCATTGTGCAACACCCCAATTGAAAGGGTTATTACAGAACTGTTATTAGACAGCCCTTTTGCTATACTTGCGTGCAAAGTTTATGTTTTTATAAGTAAGCATCTTCCATTTCTTCAGCCTGCATGAGTTTTTGGCCAAGCAGACGCATTTGCAAAATAGTTAGTGTAGGGTCAGCCAGAGGAAAGAAATAGGTGAGCAGGTCCCAAGAATCTGGCAGTACAAGCACTTCAGGACGGTCTCTACAATCATACAGACACAAGGATCAATATGACTTGAACAATTCCTAACATGATACATTTATCATTATCAATTAATCAATTCTCAAAACTAAAAGTCAAATAAAAAAAAACCTTAACGGATGTATAATGTACCTCTCTCAGATTTGCAGAACACTTTTGTATTGATTAGAGAAGCATTCACTTCACATAAACGCATGATTGGACAGTATGAGTATTAATAAGCTTTCTCTAGCAAGTCACTGACAGACTAATTCTGTACATAATTTTAGCATATACTTATGGGGAAAATTCCCAGTAAAACTTGGTTCCTAAACTTAAGCCTTGATTTAATAATCATAATCGATTAATTTAAGAATCTTGGATCATCTTTTAAATAATAACTTTTCAAAAACACCCATATATCAAATGTTAAAAACATAAAAAACATCTAAATATGACATTAAGAAGCGGTGTCCAGGGAGTACGTGATGACGTAAGACGCCGCACGTACTACAGGTGGGCGTGTCCGGGAGGAGTGTGTGCGAAGAGAGAGGACGCGGAGGCGAGAGCTGGAAATGCCGCTCCGTACCGCTCCGTGATTAAGGTCTAGCCCGGGGAGATTGGAGTGGAGGAAGGACTCGGTGTAGACCTGGCGAGTTGGTTGAGCTGGTTGTGCGGGTCAGTCGGTGCCGGTCTCCAAATTTGTTGACAGTTAGTTGTTTTTGTCTGGACGGATAGCGGCAGTGGAGAGGAGGTCCCTTCATGAATTATCAAAAGGGATAAGGGAGAAAGATAATAATAGTTCCCTTACAATCCCTTACAATCCACAAAAGGGAGAAAAAGAGAAAAAGAAAGAGAGAGACATAGGAAGAAGGGGAGGAAAAAAAGGAAAAAAAAAAAGGGGGAGGAAAAGATATACCCCTCAGAAACTCTTCCAAATAGTTTCACATAAAAACTGTGAGTACTTTTTCACAAAATATAACAACATTGCAAAGGTTAATATGTGTACATAACTACTGTCTTGAAAAAGGAAAATTAGAAAGAAAAAGGACTTTTTGGGAGACATTGGCCTATTTGATTGATTTAATTGAATTAATTAATTGATTTTCAATTAATTTATCTAAACTACCTAAGGCTAAAGCTCTATACGAAATATCTAGTTACAATTTGTGACTGAGAAGTATTTGAAAAACAAAATGTCAACTAGGAAAACAACAGAAAAGAAGAAAGAAATTAAGTCAGTCCAGCAAACAGAAAAGAGACTGTCAGGTTTTTTTTCTACTCCCAGTAAAGATCTGCAGGAACAGATAATTGATGGTAAGACACACCCAAGTATCATCTCTAGTATTAACCAAGAAGTTCCACTTAATCAATTTCCATCAGAAATGCAAGCAATCGCTTCAATCAATATACAAGATCAATTTAAGCAAATGTTGGAATTACAATTAAATATATTGAAACAAGACATGCTGGCAAGCTTTGACGAGATAAAACAAGAAATTAAAAATGTTGCAGCATCAGTGGTGGAAGTGGAGAAAAAATGCGAAGTGTTTGGAATTCAAATTAAGGCAATTAATACGGAAGTGCAGTTTCTGTTAAATAAAGTTGACAATCTTGAAAATAAAATAGCAGCTTTAGAAGATAGATCAAGAAAAAGAAACATCAGAATAAGAGGGGTTTCTGAAGAAATCTCCAATGAAAAATTGAGAGAATATTTGAACAATTTATTTAAAGAGGTCTTACCAGAAATACCTACAGATGAATATAAAATAGAAAATTTTCATCGAATATATAAGCCAGACACAACAGCTTCACATCTCCCAAGAGATGTAATAGTGAGTTTTTTCTCACTATCAACGAGAAATAATTTACTGAAAGCCAGCCGTACTAAATCCCGAACAAATTCTATCTATAAGGATGTAATTTTCTTGCAAGACTTATCCTATCATACTAGGACTTGGAGGAAATCTTTCTCCATCGTGACACATTTTTTAAGAAAAGAAGAGATCAGATTTCAATGGGCTTATCCAACATCCTTAAGGTTTACTTGGAAACAAGAAAAAAAAAATTTTTGGGACGCAAAAGATGCAAACAGTTGGTTATCAAGTATCAATAAGAAAGCTTGAAGGGTCTGCAGCGATGGAAGGAAGGAAGAGAGAAGAGAAGATGAGAGGGAGGAAGGAGAAAGGAAGAAAAGAAGAAATAATATTTTTTTTTTTTTTTTTCTCATATAGAATTAATTAGTTGTGCATTGTATAATTTGCAAATTTGCTGATTCAATTGGGGATTGGTTTCACTTTAAGAGTATTAATTAACTAGATATATGCACATAAACATGTGGAAAAAAGTAAACACGTTTAAGTATTAATATTAATTAGATTTGAACTTAACGAGGTGGTTAAAAGAAAATTATTCACATGCATTAGTAAGTTAAGAAGAAATAGATTTACTCAAAGTAAAGAATCACAGGGTAATGGAGTTGAGTACAAAATTAGCTGTGTAATGGATAATTAACAAATTTATTGATGTAATTGTTGGTTGTTTTCACTTTAAGGGTATTAACTAATTACGTATATGCATATAATTATGTGGAAAAAGGAGTTAAAAGCAAACATGTCTAAGTATTAATCGGATTTGAATTTAATGAGGTGGTTAAAAGTAAATTATTCACATGTATTAATAAGGTAAGAAGAAATAGATTTAATTAAGTAAAGATAAAAGGTTTTTTTTTTTTTTCTCTTTCTCCCCTCTTGGGGAAAGACCACAAACTTATAGATATTATTACCTCTTTCTGGATACGCCCACTTAGTGTCTAACTTAAAGACACAGTAAAGACTGAATTTCTAAATGGAGATTTACAGTCTTTGTGTTAAAAAAGGAGGATTTCCTCCTATGATTTTAATATTTTGTTTTGTGTGTGTGTATGGGTATGTTTTTGCAGCAATAGGGAAGGGTAACGGTTATCGAGTGGAAGGGGATGCAGAGAAGTTGTTGAAGATAATATGATAAAAATGCTTACACTTAATGTTCAGGGATTAAATACTATAGGGAAAAGAAATTTACTGTATAAATACCTCAGTGAAAAACAATTGAATTTAATATTTTTACAAGAAACTCATTGGAGACAAGTGGATAAACAGAATTGGGGGGGGTAAAAGATTTCCACTTATAATCCAAGCTTCTAATAAGGAAAAAAAAAATGTGGAGTAGCTGTGGTATTTGGAGAAAAGATTAAAGTTGAAGTAATCCATCAAATACAAGATACTAAAGGCTGATATTTAATAATAATATGCAAAATTGACTCTGTACTTTTTACATTATGCAATATATATCTTCCTAATCATTTACCAGTTGCTTATTTAAAAACAATTTTGGAAAAAGTAGATGAAGTCAAAGTGGGAAAGTTAATAGTGGCAGGGGATTTTAATGCCGTATTGGATCCTCAGATAGATAAAAAATTAATGAAAGGAAATACTTTAAATCAGATGGTGATAAAACAAGCAAAAGCTTTAAAAAAAATTAAAGATGAATACAATTTATTCGATATTTGGAGAATTTTTAACCCTATTGAGAGAGACTATACGCATTTTTCCAAAGTGCATTTTTCTTATTCTAGATTGGATATGATTTGGGTTGATCCAAGTATTATTGATATGACCAAAAAAACAAAGATTGAGGAGATAGTTTGGACAGATCACAATGGAGTTTTTTGTGAAATGATTTTTAGTACATTTAAAAGAGAAGCCTATACCTGGCAGCTAAGAGACAATTTGCTTTGTTGTGAATCAAATAAAACTTATATAGGAAATAATATAAAAAACTACTTTAAAGAAAATATCTCAGAAAATATTGATCCAACTATTTTGTGGTGTGCCTTTAAGGCTGTTATAAGAGGTCATATTATCAAGCTACAAAGTCAGCTTGATAAAAATAATACCCAGGCATATCTATATACAGAATTAAGAAACATGACTCATATTAATAAACAATCTCCATCTCCTGAAATTTATGATAAAATATTAGAACTTAAAGAAAAAATAAAGCAAAAATTAATGGATACGATAGCCAAAAATATGGATAGATTGAAACTTAAATATTACTCTAAAGGTAACCGAGCTGAAAAGATGCTATCTCAAAAACTTAGAAAACAAAAAGGACAAAATAAGGTAGATAAAATAATACAGAATGGAAAAATAGCATTAACCCCTAGAGAGATTGGAAAGTGTTTTAATGAATATTATGCCAATTTATATAATATACCTCAAATCAATACAGATGAGGATATAAAAAATTATCTAAATAATATAAAGAAGTTTCAACTAGGGGGGCGTGGCCAACCAAGATACTGAACAGACGTGCATGGGTGCTGCTCCTGCTCTAAACATTGAGAAAAAGCCGTTTGCACCAGAATTTTAACCCCCAAAAAACGACCTTGGAGATCCTACAGCCCCACAGAATACTATGGGACGCAAAAACAAAAAAAATGCCCGTCCGGAGAGTGTAACCCACTCAGACATCAGACTTTCTTTTGAACAGCCGCAGGCCCGCAACAAGATGGCGCCGGACAGACCGCATGGCTCTAGTGACTCCAGCGACTCTATAGACAAAGAGGGTCCACGGCAGACCACCAACAGAGTGTACCTGAGAGCGGACTCTGACTCCGATGCCTCTCCCTCCACGAAGGGGGACATCAAAAAACTCCTTCAAGATCTGAGGGCGGTATGGAAGGCGGACCTGGCGGGGGTGCAGGTGGAAGTCGGCGGACTGCAACAACGACTCACAGCGGCGGAATCCAGAGAGGAAGCCCTTGAGCAGCGCCTGACAGACACCCACTCCCAGGTGGAAACCCTCACACAACAAGTTCACAGCCTTACCCGCACAGTGGCATCACTAGAAGCCAGACACCGCAGGAGGAATATTCGGATCCGCGGAGCTCCAGAAACCGTACAACCGGAGGCCCTCCTGGACTTTGCACACAAAGTACTAAAGGCGATGGGGGTCAGAGAGAATGGTGACTCACCGCTTTTGGTGGCAGCCTTTCGAATAAGGAAGGCACCGACGGCTGCAGCTGACTCACCCAGGGACATAATTGCGGTGACAAGGGACACAGCAGTGAAGTCTGCCATAATGGCCTGTTCCAGGAAAAGCCCCAGCGTGCAGGTAGATGCCTGCTCCATATCAGTGTATGCGGACTTACCATTCTCAGTTCTGCTGGCCAGGCGCAGACTCCTGCCCATCACCAAGTTGCTGAGAGCAAACGACATCAGGTACCGATGGGGGGTCTTGGGAACACTAGTGGTATCCAGGGGGGAGGAAATCCATGTCCTGTCTGCCACAGAGGACCCGACAGACTTCTTGCAGAAACTCCAGCTGCCCCCCCTACCTGCAACTCCCCAGACACTACAAGGGACCGGTCGCCCAGCAGCCGTGAAGGCGAAGACACACACACTTGGAGAGAGGGGGAAACCCCCAAGCTGCTAAACCCTCCATGAGACTACCCATACCGGAGGCCTGACGGCCATGAAGCTACTCCCATAATGACTGTCCATACCTACCAAGAGTTTCAACTTAAAAAAAAAATTTTGACCTCCGTCTGAGTTAAAATGTTTGAGTTTACACATTTTATGCCACTTTATGTTTAATTATTTGATTTAAGTGTGTGCTTTGGAAGCCCTGAACATAGACACAAGAAACCCTAGGGACGATACTGACCACAAAGGTCGTATGACAGTGGGGCACGGGGAATAGGGGGACATGGAAACGGGGACACACGGGACACTAAACCCAGATTCTTACATGGGCCAGGCAACCTCCCGGGAGCTGTCCTCCTTACCCCACTGGATTCCCAGTTACGATACCACCCAGAGCAACAGCCGCACCCATAGGGGGTCCCCAGTGACAACCATGTAATCCGAGCCGGCAGACAAGAGGGTACATTTCAGCGGTTGCTGAGACACAGACAGGACCACACACCAGGCGTACAGCCCCCTTATAAACACTAAAGCCCTTCCATGCCTTTCCCATATTTACACTCAGAGACATGGAACCGCCTCGGTTTACACTGAGAGGAGTCCCGACTACCGACGACGTACTGACCCAACATACACCCAGAGGACGACAAACGCTAACCATGAAAAGCCAGAATGCGTCCCTGCTCCCCTACACCCTAGAGTGGCCACAAAACTACACTAAACTACAAGCGACACAGTCCGAGCCCATACTATACTGACCTCTACACCCTCGACTGATTATTACCATCATATTGCCGTATTCTGACTTATTATTTCCACGGGTAGCTCTATTGTTATGCACCACGAAGACGCTAGGTTATAAAACCGTTTATGACTTTACTCTGTTTCTGAATTTTAATCACCTAACCACACAATTTGTATTAATATGTTATTTTAGCAAAATGTGCAACTTCTCAATGAATGGATGTCTAATCTTGCCTGCTACTGCTACTGTGGCACTGCAGACATTTCTGTCAAACTTCTTTGCACAACAAAAATAAAGAATTAAAAAAAAAAAAAAAAAAAAAAAAAAAAAAAAAAAAAAAAAAAAAAAAGAAGTTTCAACTAACACCCATTGAAAACGAACTTTTGAATAAACCTATAACTCAGGAGGAGATTATGAAAGCAATAAATGATTTAGAAAGAATTAAAACACCAGGCCCGGATGGGTTTAGCAACCTTTTTTATAAAACATTTAAGGATTTAATATGTCCACATTTGACCTCTGCTTTTAACATAGCGGTAAACAGAGGATTTTTACCAGCAGAAATGCTTAAAGCTAATATCTTGCCTATTTTGAAAAATGATAAAAACCCCACTGACATCAAAAATTATCGTCCGATATCTTTAATAGATGTAGACACTAAGTTATACGCTTCGGTTTTGGCTGCTAGAATAAAAAAACTTCTTCCATTGATTATCCATAAAGATCAAATAGGATATGTACCAGGCAGAAACTCCTATACAAGTATAAGGAAAATTATTAATATCCTGGATGATGCAAATAGAAAAGATGTTCCAGTTCTGACTCTGTCGATTGATGCTGAAAAAGCATTCGACAGAGTCAGCTGGAAATACTTAGAAGCCGTTTTATCACACTATGGATTGGATGGTTGGATTAAGAAAGCCATAATGGCGTTATATGTAAATCCAGTTGCACGGACTATCGGACCTAATATTGTTGCCCCATGGTTCCAACTTAGAAATGGCACTCGGCAGGGTTGTCCCCTCTCACCATTACTCTACTTGCTGACTATTGAGCCATTGGCTGAGAATATTAGAAATAATAAAGAGATTTACGGCTATAAAATAATGGATGAGGATCAAAAAATCAGTTTATATGCTGACGACATTTTAATTACTCTCACAAACCCTAAAAATTCTTTAGAGTATATAATGCAAGAAATAGAGCGATATAGTCTTATATCAAATTATAAGTTAAATACAAATAAATCTCTGGTATTAGATGTTAACCTTGATAAAAAGATGCAACAAGAGATTAAAAATAAATATGATTTTATTTGGGTTAAAGAAAGTATGGATTACTTAGGAATAAAAATAACTAGAGAGATAAACAAGATTATGGAAGAAAATTTCTTAACATTATTATTAGACCTTAATAAATGGTTAAAAGATCGCAGAAATCTAGAGATTACTTTTTGGGGCCGAATAAATGTTATTAATTCATATGTTATACCAAAGTGGAACTATATGTTTCAAATGTTACCTCTCCATATCCCAATCCATTGGCTTCAATTAATACAAAGAAGTTTTACTCAATACATTTGGAAAGGCAAGAAGCCGAGATTGAAGCAGTCAATATTAGTGCAGAAAATACATAAAGGTGGATTTGACTATCCATCTATAATGAATAATTTCAAAGCAACTACTATCTTACACGTGTATAGAATGCAAATTAAAGAAAATAAAGATGAGGGATGGTATAAAATGGAAATGAAGGCAGGAGAAGTTTCTAGCTTAGACTGTTTAATTTGGAATATAAACAAAATGTCAAAGAAAAAAGAGTATGCTAGTATCATTTTAACTCAATTATTAGAAAACTGGTTAAAAATTAAAAAAGCAATGAATATAGAAAAAAAAGTCCCAAGTTACTTAGAGTTAGACACTGTAGAAAAACAAGTGGAAGATTTAAATTTAAATAATTGGAAAAAAGAAGGGATAAAGACTTTGGACCAATTATTGATAGAAGGATCAATCAAAACTTTTGCTCAAATAACAGGGGTATATAATCTCCCTCCTAGAGAGATGTTTAATTTTTTAAGACTTAAAAGTTATATGAATATACACCTTAAAATACCAAAATCTAATTTGAGTAATTTGATAGATTTATTATTCACGTCAAAAAAAAATCAATAAACCACTTTCCAAAGCTTTGATATTAATTAAATCAATGGCCAAGGATACAAACCCTACTGCCATACAGGTTTGGAAACAAGAACTGGACATTGATATTAATTTGAATCAATGGGGTTTCTCAATGATGGATGTTAAGAAAAATATACATTCATTAAACTTATTAGAAACTCACTTTAAAGTTTTAAACAGGTGGTACTTAGTACCAGCTAAATTGAATAAAATTTATCCTTTAACTAATCCTATCTGTTAGAGATGTAATAGTATTAGAGGCAATTTTAGACATATTTGGTGGGATTGCCATAAATTAAAGAATCTCTGGTTGAAAATAGAGCATTTTATATCCAATAATTTAAAACTCGAGTTGACAATTTCTCCAGAGGTAGTTCTGTTACATCTAAATTGGCCTCATATGACATATGAGTTAAAAGCAATTCTTATACATCTCTTTTTAGCTGCTAAAATAGTAATTGCGAGATGGTGGGAAAAGGATTTAGAAGTCCCCTGGAAGAAAGTTAAAATTCAACTCGAGTTTCAGATTAAAATGGAGTTGATGCTAAGTAAACAAAGACTAAGTAATAAGGTTTCTGTCTGGTCAAAATGTATTGAGATGATTGGTGTAGAAAACAATGCTGATCAATTAGAAGTA
Source organism: Pelobates cultripes (assembly GCA_933207985.1). Lineage (NCBI taxonomy): Eukaryota > Metazoa > Chordata > Amphibia > Anura > Pelobatidae > Pelobates > Pelobates cultripes. The sequence continues at coordinate 63,998,429 of OW240921.1, read as the reverse complement.
GAGTAATCCAATGAACATTGTAAATAATTATGAGACTTATCTAAATGATTTTACCACTCAATTATGGAAACTTTTTCCTGATGTATTTTTCTTCCCCCTCCCCTATTTTGCTGCTATGTTGTTTGTGTATTGTAAATTTGTATGATATATGTATTTGTATGATATATGTATTTAACAAGGATAAAAAAAAAATATATAAAATAAAGATTAAATATTCAAAAAAAAAACAAAAAACATCTAAATATAAGAAACATGAAGACATTGTCTGCACTATTAAACATCATAAAAATCCAGGAATACTTCAACAATTCATTAATCTCTTACTTCAAACTCCTAATTTTAGGCCTTTGTTCACAATAATGAATAGAGCTAAGGCACGATTACCTAAACAACACACTCTTCTCCTGTTAAGTATATTATCTATATCTTCTTCTGGGTCGGTTTGCTGAAAAATGCTTTCAATTTACCAATACAAATATAATACATTAGTTCAATAGATTACAATCGCCTCACATATAAACATACTATTTTCAGCATAAATTATCTGATCATTATTAAAATATCATTTCACCATCGCTATGATCAATGAGGTACACTAAAACCCCCCTTTTTTTTTTGTTTTTTAAATGGTGCCAGGACCATGACAAAATAAGCCTGTGGCTGATTAATAAAATCAATATCTATCACTTAAGAGGACAGGTTGCTTAGCACATAAATCCTAGCCACACATGTAGCAAAGATGGAATGGATAATTTTAGTGTAAAGAATAAGAATTTAGCAAAATGCCATTACACCAATAAATATTAATAACATATCACTTAACACTAACATAACAAGGTATTATTTGTTATTATGTTTTGGAGTTTTAACCCCTTAACTCCGTTATGGCGTTCTATGCCGTCCCATATTAAAAAGGGCTTTAAAGCCGTCGCGGCGGCATAGAACGCCGTGACGGCTTGCAGCCCCAGGAGATCGGAGGTACTTACCTCCACCACGATCCTCTTCTGGAGGGCTGCCTGACAGCCCTGACAGCCCAGGCAGCCCTCCCCGGCAAATGAGGCCCCCGGGGGCCATGTGATCGCTCTCAAAGAGCGATCACATGGCCCCCTATAGCTGGCTGTGGAGCTGCCATCAGGGGGACTGTCTGAAATGTCAGACAGTCCCCCTGCTGGTGGGAAGTGTAAAATAAATTAATTAAACATGTTTAAAATAAAAATTATGTGTATATATACATTTTATATATATATGTAACATCATACATAGTGTATTTTAATATTAATATAAGTACATATATTAGCATTAAAATACACTTAGAATGACGTTACATATATATGTATATATATTATATATATAATAGATATATACACATATATTATATATATATACACGTATAATTACAATAATAAATAAATAAAATTATAAAATAAATAAAATATTGAAACAAAATTTAATATAAATTATATATTCATATGTAATTTCATTCTAACTGTTTTTGTTATTAATATATATATATATATATATATATATATATATATGTAACAAAATACACTTAGAATGACATTCTATATATATCTATCTATATATAAAATACAAATAACCGCAAATATATATATATATAGATAAATACATATAATTACATAAAAGATTACATTAGTATACATGTAGAATTTAAATACCTATAAATGCATATATATCAAAATTCTACATGTATATTTAAGTACTCTTTTAACATAATTATGTGATTTGTTTAATTAAAATTTCATTGACATGCCTGACAACATAGGGAGAAAGTGCAGAGAATTTAATTCGCAAGCACTATATTTGACCCTGTAACTCTCCAAGACACCATAAAACCTGTACATAGGGGGTACTATTGTACTCGGGAGCCTTAGCTGAACTCAAATATTAGTGTTTCAAAATGATAAATTGGATTACAATGATGATATTTTAAGTAAAAGTGAAATTTTTAGCATTTTTTACAAACAAACGGCACTTTTATGGATTATATTATTGTTGTAATATGTTTTACTGTTTTAAAACAATAATATTTGTGTTTAGTGAAGTCTGCCGAGAATAACAGTACCCCCCATGTACAGGTGTTATGGTGTTTTGGAAAGTTAGAGAGTCACATATAAGGCTTGCATTTCATTTTTTTGACATTGAAATTTACCAGATTGGTTATGTTGCTTTTGAGAGCGTAGGGTAGCCCAGGAATGAGAATTACCCCCATGATGGCATACCATTTGCAAAAGTAGACAACCCAAGGTATTGCAAGTGTGGTATGTCCAGTCTTTCTTAGTAGCCACTTAGTCACAAACACTGGCCTCACAAACACTGGCCTCCCTATCCTGATCCTGGGAGGTCTGCATGTTTTCTCCTAGTTCCTGGGATCTGCAAAAGCTACATCAGGGCCCTGGTATGAGGCCGCACAAACCCTGGTGCTCAACACCAGGGGGCATGTGGTTACCCTGCACCAGGCTCTGATTGTACACTTATGTTGACTCCTATCATCATCAGGCACACAGGGGACCTGGTCTCCATGACAGGTGCAAAGTGAAAAACGCACCGTTATATGAATCATTTATGGGGGTGGTTAATATGAGGACCACATAGCCATTTTCCCTTTGGGACCTATGCACAAGCCTTCTATCCAGGGCCGGACTGGGAATTAAAAGCGGCCATGGAAAAAAAATATTTACCAGCCCCATAATGCGTCACGCCAGCATAGTGTGCAGATACAGAGTTAGAAAAGAAAACTTAAAATTAAAAATTATTACTCCAACGTAAAAAGAGCACTCATAGGCTTCAAAATAAGCAAAAGTGCAGATTTATTTTAAGCAGATGTGCCTTTGCATGTAATCAATGTTTCAGTCCAACTACCTTGACATATTAAGGATAGCTTTTTAAGACTGAAATGGTGAATGCATGTAGGGCGCAACTGTAAAAAAAAATTATTTTTAAGTCCTGTGGGTACGCTCTTCACTTTAAATATATTATTGTGCTGGAGTATGCACCTAGCAACAAGACTGGGCCAATATCTGCTTATTACCCATGGTACATATTAATGACATTTCTCTGTGTATTATGCATATATAAATGTACATTAATATGTGTAAATATAATAGGCATAATTATATATATATATATATATATATATATCGAATACACACATTAATATACATGTCATATACCAGTGGCGGATCCAGAGCCTGATCCCGGGAGGGACACTTGTAGATTATTTAAAGAAATATTCCATGCACAATAACCACTACTCCTCTGTGTAGTTGTTATGGTGCCAGGAGTGCCTGGACACCCTAACAGAGTAAGTAGTCAAACCGTTTAGGAACAGTTTGACAACTTACCTGGAGTCTGCTGGGATATGGGGCTGTAGTAGGGTATAGGAGCAGTGGTGCAGTGTGTGAGGGGTGCAGAGTGTGTGAAAGGTTTAGTGTGTGTGTGTGGGGGTAGTGTGCTCATCTCCCCCTGATGGGCCTCTAACTCAGGCAAAACGTGTGTCGGGATTGACACTTACCCGATATTTATCGCCATTCCTGTTCCTTTGGTACCATCCTCTTCCTTTTTCTCCCTGTTAATATAATTACAATTGGCTATATCATATATCATTGGCTATATCATACAGCCCTTTGGGACCGTTATAATCTTGACGGTTGACAGCTGCCTGAGTGGAACAGGAAAATTCGATACCGATCAAGGTATCCTTTTCATAACTAATTGAAACTTGCAGGACTCTGACACTATAACTTTACTCTTCACATAGTTATTTGATCTAAACCTTCTTTCCACAATTCTTTGCTATAGCAGGTGCCCATGAAGGCACTATTTTATCTACCTTATTCTCTTTCTCCAGTTTTAGTAGCTTTACTGCGATTCATTATATATATGGGTTACTGGTATTGCCAACTTCAGTTCCCGTTATTTGATTGAATAAGACTAGCTAGTTTGCAGCTTAATAGAAACATAGAAACATAGAATGTGACGGCAGATAAGAACCATTCGGCCCATCTAGTCTGCCCAATTAGTCCCTGGTCTTATTTTATAGTTAGGATAGCCTTATGCCTATCCCACGCATGCTTAAACTCCTTTACTGTGTTAACCTCTACCACTTCAGCTGGAAGGCTATTCCATGCATCCACTACGCTCTCAGTAAAGTAATACTTCCTGATATTATTTTTAAACCTTTGTCCCTCTAATTTAAGACTATGTCCTCTTGTTGTGGTAGTTTTTCTTCTTTTAAATATAGTCTCCTCCTTTACTGTGTTCATTCCCTTTATATATTTAAATGTTTCTATCATATCCCCCCTGTCTCGTCTTTCCTCAAAGCTATACATGTTAAGATCCTTTAACCTTTCCTGGTAAGTTTTATCCCGCAATCCATGAACCAGTTTAGTAGCCCTTCTCTGAACCCTCTCTAAGGTATCAATATCCTTCTGAAGATACGGTCTCCAGTACTGTGTACAATACTCCAAGTGAGGTCTCACCAGTGTTCTGTACAATGGCATGAGCACTTCCCTCTTTCTACTGCTTATACCTCTCCCTATACAACCAAGCATTCTGCTAGCATTTCCTGCTGCTCTATTACATTGTCTGCCTACCTTTAAGTCATCAGAAATAATCACCCCTAAATCCCTTTCCTCAGATGTTGAGGTTAGGACTCTATCAAATATTCTGTACTCTACCCTTGGGTTTTTACGTCCAAGATGCATTATCTTGCACTTATCCACATTAAATGTCAGTTGCCACAATTCTGACCATTTTTCTAGTTTACCTAAATCATTTGCCATTTGGCTTATCCCTCCTGGAACATCAACCCTGTTACATATCTTAGTATCATCAGCAAAAAGACATACCTTACCATCAAGACATTCTGCAATATAACTAATAAAAATATTAAAGAGAATGGGTCTAAGTACAGATCCCTGAGGTACCTCACTGGTGACAAGTCCAAGCTTCGAATATATTCCATTGACTACAACCCTCTGTTGCCTGTCACTCAGCCACTGCCTTACCCATTCAACAATATTGGAATCAATAATGATCATTTATCTGCACGTATTATTAATCCTATCACTATTAGGCAGCTGGGTTAGCTCCTATTTCGAGCTTGAGTGCTGATAGTAGTAGTGTGTGATATATCAAGTTTCCTGGCAATTAGTAGGTGATTCCTATAGTTGAATCTTGTGGCTGATTACCTTTAGGTAAAGTATTTGAGCGTACGATCTTATTATACCGTTGCATATATTTCATGCACTTTTGAAATACATTATTATTTGACAGCTGCGTGAAATACACAAAGAACTACATTACTGAGTTTTAGATACATTTCTAAAACATTGTTGCATTGATATTTATATTGTAGTTACCTCTTAAGGTGTTTGTAACGGATCACCTGGTACCCCGACTGGGTACCTCCGTTGAAGGATGCTCCTAGCGCTTCCTGAGGATTCCAAGCACTGCAGCAGACACCACAACCACCGAACCGGAGAAGCATATGAATGCTCTCAAGCATTTGAATGCTGTAAGCAGCTGAACAGGAAAAGCATACAATCAGCTTACACTCCTGGCAATCAACATACAATCCAATTCCCCCAATAATGAGACGACACTTCATTTTGAGGTCAAGCAGAACTGACTGTACTGGCACATACAGCCTCTTTTATTCACAATCCACAAACATAGTACTGCCCACAGGGTTTTGAAATACAACCAATCAATCCTTACAATACACACAGACACTCCCACACAAAATCCTCCCCTCTGCCTGTGATATGATTGTTGAACACAGTGGTTAATATAATTATGACAGGCAGAGAAATACAGTATCATAAAACCCATGACAGGGACCCCAAAACATGCAATAACCCCATAAAAAGTATATCTTCAGAACCGGGGGATCTGGGTGAACCATATCCAAAATTCACCCAGATCCGTTCAGTAGTTTGGAAGATACAGTTTAATGCAGATTCCGCAGAACATATACAGGCTATATTAAAAACAATTACTGTATAATGTGTCCCCTGTTGTATAGTCCAAAACCACTGCACGATGTCTCTGTGCACCAAATACCGGTGAGATGGCACCGTGTAGAAAAGTCCACACAGTGTCTGTGAGTTAAAATGGCCGCCATCCATTGTTCTCACCATGTGCTTCATCCATTGTTCTCACCATGTGCCTCTGATACATGAAATGGTGGCCATCCAGTAACTCCACAGTATGTCCCCAGATGGTTCTTAAAGGGCCAGCAGCAGCACAGCACAAATTCATTATGCCCAAATCGTGTCTTTAAAGGGCAATACATCCCAGGGGCCATAGTCACATGGCAGGAGGCGAGCAATTAGTCTTCTCCAATGCCCAGTGGCGAGGTCGGTTTCGCCACAGTGTTATATCGATACTTTGTGCCATTTATTCTCTCTTTATATACCTTATAATTATATACTGAGTTCCGGCTGACCTTATGATTAAAGCTATTTAGCTAGATATTCATGTACATATCTAATTAAACCAGCTTAGTTTATTTAATTTATTTGTTCACTTTTGTGTGTCATATCTCACTTCCCTGTACCTCTATTTGTGTTCCTTATGTAGACTACTGTTATTAACTCACTATATTGAGTTAGGTAGCTACTGTTAGGGTTTTCTTTGCAAAGTTTATGTGAGTCTTTTCTTTTCAATAAAGTATATATATTTTTTGACTGTTATTTTTTATATATATATATATATATATATATATATATATATATATTTTTTTTTTTATTTTTTTTTTCAGGGACAGATTTTCTTTTTCTTTTTCTTTGCTACCAATTCTATAAGGGTTACCCCCTGTTCTGTTCCCTTGGACTTTTTGGCCAACTATCCTTTATTTTTCTAGTGTGTGAATGTGTAGCGTGTGTGGGGCAATGTGTGTATGGGGGGGCAGTGTGTGAATGTTTATGGTGTGTGTGGGGGCAGTGTGTGAATGTGTATGGTGTGTGCTTGTGGGGGCAGTGTGTGTATGGGGCTAGACTTCACTCTCACTACTGTGACCACCAGGAATCTCTGGTGGTCGCAGTGGTGAGAGTGAACTCTAGCCGTAGCTCCAGGGCTAGAGTTTACCCTCGTGAGAGCTGGAGCGTTGCCGTGGTAACCGTGGCAACACACTGTGCTCGCGCGAGAAGGACCCAGAGGAGCTGCAGGCTGAGCTCCCGGGTCCTCTCTTCCTCCTTCCTCTGTCGGCTGCCTGCACAGTGCCTGTGGAATGGGGAGGGAGATCGACCGGCAGGGGAGAGCCTCGTGGAGGGGGGAGAATTGCCTTGTTGCCCCCCATCCACCATTGATATATACAGCCCCTATGTGTGTCTCTTTTTATCTCCAGCCCCTCTGTGTGCCGTTTTGTCTCCCCCCAGTCCCCCTGTATGTTTATTTCTCCCCCTCACTGCTCCTCTGTGTCAATGTCTCCCCTCTCCTTCCCAGTCTCTCTCTTCCCCCTCTGCCTCCTTCTCCCCCTCCCCTTGTATGTCTCTCTCCTTTCTCCCTCTTTGGCTCTCTCTTCCCCTCTGTCTCTTTCTCCCCCCTTTCCCTGTGTCTCTCCCTCCTCCACATCTCTCTTCCTCCCCCTTTCCCTGTGTCTCTCCCTCCTCCACATCTCTCTTCCCCTCTCTCTCTTTCTCCCCCCTTTCCCTGTGTCTCTCTTCCCCTCTGTCTCTTTCTCCTCCCTCCACCATCTCTCTATTCACCCTCTTTCTCCCCCGTGTCTCACTCTTCCCCCTCTGTCTCTTTCTCCCTCTTTTCCCTGTGTCACTCTCTCTCCCCCTGTCTCTTTCTCACTTTTTTCCCTGTGTCACTCTCTTTCCCCCTCTGTCTCTTTCTCCCTCTTTTCCCTGTGTCACTCTCTCTCTCCCCTGTCTCTTTCTCCCTCTTTTCCCTGTGTCACTCTCTTCCCCCCCTTTGTCTCTTTCGCCCTCTTTTCCCTGTGTCACTCTCTCTCCCCTTCTGTCTCTTTCTCCCTCTTTTCCCTGTGTCACTCTCTCTCCCCCCTCTGTCTCTTTTCCCTATTTTCCCTGTGTCACTCTCTCTCCCTCTGTCTCTTTCTCCCTCTTTTCCCTGTATCACTCTCTCTCCCCCTCTGTCTCTTTCTCCCTCTTTTCCCTGTGTCACTCTCTCTCCCCCCTTCTCTTTCTCCCTCTATTCCCTGTGTCACTCTCTCTCCCCCATGTCTCTTTCTCCCACTTATACCTGTGTCTATATATTCCCTTTCTCCCCCTCCCCCCATTTACCGAGAGAAGTCAGTGGGCCGGCCGCGTTCCAGGCTGGAGCTGCCGGGCCAGGTGGCAGCCTCGCCGATCCGGCGGCACTCCTGTCACTGATGCTTAGGGCTGAAGGAGGAGGAGCATGTCTACCATGCTCCCTCGTGGTTCCCACAATTCCCAGCAAAATCAGTGTATCAGTATCCTGTGCTGGGAATTGTGGGACCCGCGAGGGAGCATGGTAGATAGACATGCTCCCTCCTCCTTCAGCATCAGTGACAGGAGTGCCGCCGGACCAGTGAGGCTGCCACCCGGCCCGGCGGCTCCAGCCTGGAACGCGGACAGGCCACCCGGTGGCACCTATATGCGCAGCCCCTAGATGCCGCGTCCCACCGGGAAATTTCCCAGTATCCTGGTGGGCCAGTCCGGCCCTGCTTCTATCATTAAAACATGCTCTGGGTCCAAGCCTCCTTTTCTGGGAAAAATATTACAGCCTTGCATCCTCTCAGTGCTAGATTATTTTAAAAAAGGGTCCACATAAGAATCCCCTACATTTCTTTGTACATAATGTTTAGGGGTCTCATTTAAGTATGGCTTGGGGACTGTCCCCCTTTTACAGCCCTTTTTTTAATTTTGCATGGCTGTTTAGAATGTCTCTGCCTCATCCTAATCTAAGGTGCTTTGACAGTAAATAGTTATACATAGATGTCTATAACAATAATAATTGTGATACAACTAATTAAGAAGGAATTACATGTATTTTCTGTAGCAAGCAAAAATCAATAATACAGACACCAGCGCCGGACTGGGAAAAAAATTCGGCCCGGGCATTTTTTTATCACAGCAGCCCACTAAGGGGGCGTGACAAGCACACCCCTCTCAAAGTGAGCATGTTGGGTAAATGCTCTTCCAGGGCAGACCAGGCACAGTGCTCTGCTGCAGAGCTCTAGCATGAGAAAAAAGCCCTGTATTTGTTCTGCACAGTGCAAGCAAATGTAATAACATGCTTGCACTGTGTTTCCTTGCAACTTGTCTCTGGTGTCTCTATAAATCGGATACCAGGAGACAAAAGCACCAGGAAAGAGTATTGTGCATGTGTTTGGAGCTTGCTTGTGGGATTGCGTGTGTGTAGACAGGGCCGGCGCGTCCACAAGGCGGCACAGGCGGCCGCCTTAGGGCGCACCGGCTCTGAGGGCGCAAGATTTCAGTGACCGGCAGGAGGGAAGATCTCCCTCCTGCCAGGCCACCTTCTGGACCCCCGGCGCGGCGTGCGGCAGTGGTGTGATCAGACGCGGCGAGGGAGCTCTAATCTCCACGCTCTGCTCACTCGCGTGCTGTCTGCTGATGCCGCGGGAGCCAGAATGACATCATATTCCGGCTCCCGCGGCATCAGTAGAAGTCCGCGAGGGAGCAGAGCGTGGAGATTAGAGCTCCCTCGTCGCGTCTGATCACACCACTGCCGCACGCCGCCCAGCAGCCCCACTGGACCCCAGGGAATGATTCATCATCCACACCAGCTCTCCAGGTAGCGAGGCTGGGTGGAAAAAAAGTGTATATTAAAATAATTAGTGAGTATATGTGATGTGTGTCTGAGAGTGTGCGTCTGTGAGTGTGCGTCTGTGAGTGTTGCGTCTGAGTGATTGTATGAGTGTTGCGTCTGAGTGATTGTATGAGTGTTGCATGTGAGTGTCTGTCAAAGTGTTGCATGTGAGTGTCTGTCAGAGTGTGTTTGTGAGTGTCTGTCAGAGTGTTGCATGTGAGTGTCTGTCAAATCAGTGAGAGTATCTTTGTCATTGAGTCTGTGTGTGACTATCAGTGTGTCTGTCAATGAGTGTCAATCAGTGTGTGTGTGTCAATGAATGAGTGTGTGTCAGATCAGTGAGTCTGTGTGTTTGTCATTGAGTGTGTGTGACTGTCAGTGTGTCTACACCACTGAGTGTAGCATGGCAGAGCGCAGTACAGGAGCTTCTGTTTCCTGTACCCAGCCAGACTGACCGGAGGTGCTCACTGAGAAAGCACTCCCTGTCAGTCCGGCCAGGTACAGAAAATTGAAGCTCCTGTAGGGGATATCCTCCACTCGGCAATGCTACAAGAGAGGTAGGAGGCACACCAGGAAGGGGAGTGCGACCACTAAGGGGGTGGGGGGTGCACCAAGGGACAGGGAGGGGAGGGGAGAGAAACACCAAGGGTCAGGGAAAAGAGGGGAGAGGTTAGAAGAACACTAAGGGACAGGGAAGGGAGGGGACCACTAATGGACGGTGGAGAGGGGCTGGTTAAGAAGCACATAGGTGAAGATGTTATTTTGGAGGGGGGGTGGAAAAATACATCTTCGCCTATGTACCCAAAAATCCTTGCACCGGCCCTGTGTGTAGAGTGAGCTGATTGTGGTGTGGTATTGTGTAATAAGGTCGCTTTTAGTCTTGTGTTTGTCGTGTATTGGAATGCATATCTGGCTAGGGGCTGTAGAGAATGTGTGTATAGGGCATGTAGCAAGTGTGTGCATACGGGCTATTGTGTGTGTGTGTGTGTGTATAGGTGATGTAGTGTTTGTAGGGGTTGTAGAGAGTGTGTGTTTAGGGGTGTAGTATGTGTTTACTTACAAGGAATCTAGTGTGTGTATAGGGGATCCAGAGATATGTTAGGAATGTAGTGTGTGTGTGTAGGTAAAACAGTGTGTGTGTGTTTGTGTGTGTGTGTGTGTGTATATAAGAGTCTAGTGTGTGTTTGAAGGACCCAGAATGTCTATAGGAGATCTAGTGAGTGTGTGTATATAGCAGATTCAGAGTGTATACAGGGATCTAGTGTGTGTATGTGTGTAGATGAATCAGAGTTGGTTAAGGGATCTAGTGTGTGTCTGGAATGTAATGTGTTTAGGGGTGTAGTATGTGTGTGAGTAGTGCAGTGTGTGTGTATTTATATTTATATTTATATATATATATATATATATATATATATATATATAAATATATATATATATTATAATATGTCTGGTATTGTGTGTGTATGGTGCAGTGTGTTGGAGGGGTCTGTGTGTATGTGTGAGGGGTGTAGTGTGTATGTGAGGGTGCCGTATGTGTGTGTGAGAGGGGTAAAGTGTGTATGTGTGTGTGTTGTGTCTATGCAAGATCTCCCTCACTGGCCCGTCATTGAAAACAGCGGGGCCGGCGCTCAGATAGTCTATGCAGGGGAGCTCCTATAACCTCCCCTGACAGTATGGCTGTAGGCCCTTATGGCGTTCGTGGAATGGACTCTGCAGCTTTCCTGACCTGCCCTGTCTGTATCCTGTCCTGCCTGGATTATTCCTGGTTCCGGTTCTGATTCCTGTTTTGTGGCAGTGCTCCTTTTCTGGAGTGGATCTTTATTCGTGGCTGGAGGTTCCTTTGCTTGAGACCTCTCCGGCAGGGGATCCTTGCCCCTGGGAAGTCAAGAGGACTTCGTTGCAGGATCCTCGCTCCTTTCCTGGTCTCTGTCTGGGAGCTGTTGGGAGCGTCCGGAGGTCGCTCCTTAGGAGGGGAGTTATGTCACATCCTGTTCCTGGCTGCAGATTATTTCTGGCAATGGCTTCTGATATCCAGTACTCTTTTTACAATTCTTGTTTAGTTTTCCTTGGTTTTTCTGGTTCTCTATTTCATGTCTGGTTTTCTTAATGCTGGGTTTTCTAGGTTCATTCCTGTATTCCGTTCCTGGAATTCACAGTCTCTTGGATTCCTTTAAATGTTTGTTTTATGTTGCCACACCCTTTCCTTTTCCATGTATCCTTTTGTTTCAGTTGGTTCCTGTAGGCAGTTGCCTCAAGTCCTCTGCCCCTTTCTTGCATGTAAGTGCTGTGTGTGTTTTATTATTGTTTATTTAGTCATGCTTATCTAGGTAGATAGGACCCACCGTAATTTGGAGTACTTTGACGCAGTGGTGGGCTGCATACATATTGGCCATTTATTTATGGCTAAATCTCCAATGTTTCACATATATAGTACTTAGTTATATCGCCTCTTGTTTTGCCTTTTATCTCTTGTCTGTTTTTATTTTGTTTTGTATTCCCAGTTCATGTACAGTCCTGTCATGTCCTGCCTTGTCCATGTCCTTTTCTTGTTTCCCTTATGTATTGTGTACATCTTCTGGGTTTTGCTTTCTATCCTTCTCTGGTTCTGGGTTCTCCTAGTTTTGTCTTGTTTTTTTGTTTGGTGTCTATTGTAGTCTTACCTTGTTTCTGTCCTGGATACATATCTGCTGCAGAGCCTCCCTATTCAGCTCCTGGGAGGTCTGCTTGTTGTCATCTGGCACCTGAGATCCGCAGAAGCTGCATCAGGGCCCTGGTATGTGGCCGCACAAACACTGGTGCTCAACACCAGGGGGCATGCGGTTACCCTGCACAAGGCCATGATAATCCATTTCCACACAGTGACTCCTACTATCAAGATCAGGCATACTGGGTCCCGGTCACCGGACCGCCTTCCCTGACAATACCCAGGGCCTAGTATGGTGTGTATCTTAGGAATGCTCAGAGTGAAAATTTGGTAGAAATTAAACAGTATAAAATACAATTTAATAGTGGAAGGAGTAGAATCCAAGTGTGAATGGTGAAACAATTCTGGGTCTTAAAGGGACACTCCAGACACCCAGACCACTTCTGCCCATTGGAGTGGTCTGGGTGCCAACTCCCACTACTCTTAACCCTGCAAGTGTAATTATTGCAGTTTTTTATAATAATTACCTTGCAGGGCTAACTCCACCTCTAGTAGACAGCCACTAGAGGGCACTTCCTGCATCATAGCACAGCTGTGCTAGAGCGTCGCTGGATGTCCTCACACTGTGTGAGAACCTCCAGCGTCGCTCAATTTCCCATAGGAAAGCATTGAAAAGCTCCCGGTGGGCAGGATCAGTCTCGCCCACCGGCTGATGTAATACAGAGGAGGAGCGCGGCGGAGGAAGAAGCAGTGACGTGGGACATATCGCTGCCTCTGGTAAGTTACTGAAGGGGTTTTCACCCCTTCAGCAACCGGGGATTGGGGGGTGGGAGGGAGAGGGGACGTGCAGTGCCAGGAAAACGGATTGTTTTCCTGGCACTGGAGTTTCCCTTTAACTTACAAGTGTAAAACCAAAAAGTCAGAGCAGGAGGGAAGTCTGAAGTGTTTATCTTTCAGTTATTTCAATGCACAGTTTCCAATTTGGGTTGTTAGTCATGAGATTAACCATGGTCAGGAAGGTCAGTAAGTCAGGAACTCAGTCAAAGGTGAACAAAGAAAATATAACCCCAGTGGTGAGGTAGAAAAGCTGCAAGGTGAAATACATACACAGTAGCAACCTAAGCCCAGTAAGGCTCAATAAGCAAGCAAGGAAGTAATGATTAACAATGTATAAATAGGGAAGACAATTAAAATCAGACCTGATTAACACTTCCAGGAGACAATACTCAATTAGCCCTTGCCAAACATAATAATATGAAAGCACTGCATGTGTATTAGTGGAACAACTAGTTGGGCCAAATTGCTCAGTATTATGGATCTTAGCTGAGAGTACTGGTAGATTCCTGTGACCCCTAAAGCATAAAAGGTATCTGCCTGTATCACTCCCTTTGGGTTATGTGAATTACAGTTGATGCCCCTTGGATTAAATTGCCTTCCAACTGTCACCTAACCAACGGTTAGTTAATCACTCCATAGAGGGGCAGCAAGGGCATGCTTCATGATATTGATACCAAGAGGATCACCTGATACATTTGGCAAGTGTCCTGAACCGTATATCAGCAGCTAGGCTAACTATAAAACTGGATAAGTGATAGCAATGCATGGCAGAGGTTCAGTACTTGGGGTACAGAATAGGGGAGGGGAAAATATTCCACAAAGGGTCGAGTAATTTAGAATTTATGCTTGCATGGCTTATTACAAAAAAAAGCTGGAACAAATGGGAAAAATCTGTTAAAATGCAAGTCTTCAAAAAAAAAAAAAAATGAATTCACTATACTACATAAAAGGCTGCAAGCATTGCAACTCTGATGGATTTTCATGTTAGGAGGAGAATTCCTTGCTGCATCTCTTATTTAGGGGAGTTACCACAGTAAACCTCATGAGACTTAGTATATATGGAATGTTGTGTGTTAAAATGTGTAGCTGACCTCTGGCAGATACCCGGAAAATGGAAAACCATAATCATTCTGTTTCACTATGTGATAGTAAATTAATGGTTAGAAGGAATGTATAACCCTTTTACACATAAAACTGCTTCTAAGTGGTCAAATGTGATTTAAAAAAAAAAAAGAAATTATCTGTGAATTTACAGGCTTGACATAGACCACAACTAAAAAAAGGTTTTTAATTGATTTAAAAAATAAATAGGATTAGAAGTGTGTTTGAAATGATTGATTTTTATTTTGGGAGGATTGCTTTCAATTCATGGTCTTGGTATTGAAGTTAGCTTAATATCAGTGGCCACCAGCTTGAGGCGGTTGGCCAGCTATAACTCTGTAAATTCGAAAGTCTGTAAATTCGAAAGTAGATTTAATTTTGGATTGGGTAGTTCTGTCTAATATGTTGATTTATGGTTTCCAGGTAAGAAAGAATTATGTTAAAAGGATTCTATAGTGCTAGGAAAACAGTTGTTTTGCTGGCACTATAGAATCCTACAGTGCCCCCTTCCTTCATGCACCCCCTCACGTGGCGCTGAAGGGGTTAAAACCTCTTCCGATGTCCCTCGGTGCTGGGTCAGACTCCGCCCACGCTCCTCCCCTGTCGACGTCTGAATGCGGGGGATACCTAATGTGCATGCACGGCAATGGCCGCGCTCACATTAGGAGTTCCCCATAGGAAAGCAGGTAGGTAGAGATGTTCAAGAAATGGACATAAAAAGGCCTTTTTTATCCTTACTGGGTCCGAGGGGTAGGTTGTGTCATTTCTAGTAATGCAGGTTACTCGGTGGCAACCTGGTTTGTGTTCTGCTAAATGTATAACCGGCTTTCCTGAAGAAATACAACTTTGGGGTTATGCTTACGAAGTTGGGATCATAATACCTTGCATTTGATTGGGTATTAAGACCGTTTATATTCTAAAATATTAGTTAGAGACCTGGTTATAAGGCTGATATCACAGTTGGTGTTTAAGGGTAAAGCATTAATCTCGGTTGATAGGGCGAGTTATGAATGGATATTTGTAATACAAGTGAAGTCGAGGGTGTTGATCAATTCCTGGGCAGCAGCAGGAGAGTTAAATAGTTAGGATTAATTGTTGTGTAAATAAATTGGAGCTTTACAGGAAAGTTGGAACTTGATTTTCTTCTCAACGAGGGTATTACATATTGAAGATAATTTATGACTTTTGGCTGTTATTGCATCAAATAGTCTTGGAAGAGAATAATTCTGTGTGCTTGGTAACAAATTTAGTTTACCTTTCTATAGGCATGTAGTATGGTTTCTTTATCACAGAAATAGTTGTTTAAGCAAAAGTTATTTCAGGACCTAATTGATGTACTCTTTCTATTAGAAGTGGTTTGTCTGAGTTGTACAGGAGATGGAGCACCTCTGGTATTGACATTTTGAAGTAAGGCTTGTTTTTTAACAGATTTGGGGAACGCTATGAGATTATTTATTCTGCTCCTGTTTTCAAGATCCTCCACTTTTGTTTGAAGTTGTGTACTTAGAAAGCATTGTTGTTGGAGTTGTGCTTTTAGTTTTGTTGAGGAGTCTTCTATATTTGATTCATTGACGTCATGACGAAGCTGGAAGGCGAAATGCGTAGACTTTGAAGTATTGACGTCACACGGTGGGCGGCACCTTCACCCTGCTTAATTCAATTTGACAGTGTCTGGAGAGCTACTGACAGAACTGGAACATTACGAGACTGAACGTGAGACTACTACAACTGAGCAGCTACTGACTCAATCCACCCCATCTCCATATTCTATATACCAACAGGCTTTTGAGAGTAGCGGTGCGTTCGGCCTGCATATGCTTACCTACTGGGATTCTGTAAGCAGCTGCACATTCATTGTATGTGTTTTAATCAATGGAATTAATCTTTTTGAATACTTATTGTATATTGAAAGTTGTTTAATCTATATTGCACTATTATTTTATAATGTATTATACAGCAGACTGATATATACATATTGCACTGTCATTTGTTATTTGTTTTTTTCTTTCTATGGTGTAATATAGGTTACTTACACTTTATGGTGTATTTAGAAGTTCATTTGTTTTTTGCATTCCAACTATTGCATATTTTCTATTTTCATGCCAATGTGCTGATTTTTTTCTGGAGTTAAAGCACTCAAGTGTGTAGTAGCGTTTACATATAGTTTGCGAATATCACTTTTTATTAAGAGATACATTTCTCTTATTATTTCACTTTTTGAGAGACAGTCCTTTCCCCCCCAGTTTTCCTTCTTCTCTTGAATGCCTTTTCAGCGCTTTTTTACAATATTTATATTTTCACTTTAACACAGTAGACCATGACATTCTACTGCTAAAACTCAAAAACTCAGGTATTGGTTATTGTTCGCTAACCTGGTTCCGATCATATGTATTGATCATTCGCAATATGTGTCTATTTCTGACAGCGACTCCCTCCCTCTCCCAGTCACGTATGGTGTTCCCCAAGGCCCTCTAGTATTCCCATTGTTCTTAATGTCTAATGTCTGCAAAGCCTCAAATCTACACATGTATGCAGATGACATCGCATTTTCCTAAACACTGACAAAACTGTCACAATGACCTTTGGAACAGTACCTAAATTACACAAATTATAAAATTCCCATCTATACATCAAAACAAAATTAAATAACACAGTGACCGCAGACCACTCTTTCAAATACTTGGGTATGTTGTTAGACCCCAATCTATCTTTTGGCCTCCACAAAAATTTGCATCAAAATGTTATCCAAAACTAGGTGCGCTGTACAGAAACAAATCCTGCCTAAGCCCCCCAGTAAATGATTGCTAGTGCCAATCATTGATTATTGGGATGTAGTATATGCACCTGCACCACAAACCCACCATAATAAACTTACTACATTGTATAACACAATTTTGTGCTACAATGTTTACATGACCCACCATTGTGACATGCTAAAAGAACTAAACTGGCTGTCGCTGGAATCCAGATGCATCCTTCATATTTCCAGCCTTGTGGAACAACCTCCCGTACATTTTCAAATCTTTATGCGCCTGTCATGGTTGATTATATATTTACAGTGGCGTACATACCAGGGTCGCAGGGGTCGCGACTGCGACCGGGCCCGGCCCATCAGGGGGCCCGGCCGCCCCTGCGACCCGGTATGTACCCACAGGGCCAGCCTCTTCCCCTGGGGGGCCCAGGAGCCTGCCCGACTGGCCGCCCGCCCGCCCGGGTCAGCTGGGCCAGCCTCGGGGGGAGGCTGACCCTGCTGAGCCCGGCGGGTGGGCAGGCGGCCGGTCGGGCAGGCGTGCGCGCGAGGGAGCACTCAGTGCTTCCTCTTCAGCTCCCTCGCGCACCGCACTGATACCGGAGCCGGAAGATGACGTCATCTTCCGGCGTCGGCATCCCTACGCGGCGCGCGAGGGAGCTGAGGAGGAAGCACTGAGTGCTCCCTCTCGCGCCCGCCTGCCCGACCAGCCGCCCGCCCGCCGGGGTCAGCAGCACCACTGGACCCCAGGGAATCCCCCCAGCACTCCAAAAGGTAAGGAGGCTGGGGGGATTAATTTTTTTTTTTTAAACATGTGTGAGTGTTAGAGTGTGTGTGTGAGTGTTAGAGTGTGTGTGAGTGTTAGAGTGTGTGAGTGTGAGAGTGTGTGAGTGTTAGTGTATGTGAGTGTTAGTGTGTGTGAGTGTTAGAGTGTGTGAGTGTTAGTGTTAGTGTGTGTGAGTGTTAGTGTTAGTGTGTGTGAGTGTTAGTGTGCGTGAGTGTTAGTGTGTGTGAGTGTTAGAGTGTGTGTGAGTGTTAGAGTGTGTGTGAGTGTTAGTGTTAGAGTGTGTGAGTGTTAGTGTGTGTGAGTGTTAGTGTTAGAGTGTGTGAGTGTTAGTGTGTGTGTGTTAGATTATGTGAGTGTTAGTGTTAGAGTGTGTGAGTGTTAGAGTATGTGTGAGTGTTAGAGTGTGTGTGAGTGTTAGAGTGTTAGTGTTAGAGTGAGTGTTAGCGTGTGTTAGAGTGTGTTAGAGTGTGTTAGTGTGAGTGTTAGAGTGAGTGTGAGTGTTAGAGTGAGTGTTAGTGTGTGTGTCTGCTAGTGAGTGTCAGTGAGTGTGTTACTGTGTGTCTTACTGAGTGTGTGTGTGTGTTAGTGAGTCTGTTTGATGTCTGTTAGTGAGTTTGTGTTTGTCAATGAGAGTGTATATTTTGTAAGTGAGTGTGTATGTATGTCTGTCGCTGAGTGTGTCTCTGTCAGTAAATGTGTGTGTCTGTTAGCTTTTGTGTATGCGTCTGTAAGTGAGAGTGTGTGTGTCTTCAGCACTTACCTTTCTCCAGCGCCGGACTCCCTTGGCGCTGGGGATCCCTCAGCCTCTCAGCTCCGAATGCGACCGCGCACGCATTCAAACCGCACATAGGAAAGCATTACTCAATGCTTTCCTATGGACATTCAGTGTGCTCCTCTAGCGGCTGTCAGTGAGGGGGGGGGCCCACGCGGGGGGGGGCCCACGGATTAATTTTCGCACCGGGGCCCCATGGGTCATGTGTACGCCACTGTATTTTTATGACCTATTCTATGTTAAATTTTATATATATGTTGTGTATTAAAGGGACACTATAGTCAACATATAAAAGCAAGAAAGACAGGTCCCCCAGCCTTCTTTCTTGCTTTAATATGAACTTGCCATAAAAAAAAAAAAAATCAGAGTAAGTTTTAATAATAAAACTTACCTCCGTTCCAGCGCCGAGTTCCCAGCTAGGCCATGCTCCCTTTTTCGTCAAAATCACAAAATCACAGGGCCCAATAAGACGCTTCTTCATGAGAAGCGTCATCGCGATGTGGTGAGCATGCGCGGTTTCGCGCTGCACCAATCGCATTCTTTATAGAGCAGCACTGAAAGCCGCCCTATGAAGAAACTCAGAGCTCAACCGCGCATGTGCGCAGAATGCGCGTTCGCGAGCTGAGCTGTCTGACTGACAGCTCAGCTCGCTTTCTATATCCGCCCCCCTCCTCAGCCAAACCGTGTTTGCATAGAAACACTATATATAGAGATCTCTCTATATATAGTGTTTCTATGCAAACACACAAGTAGTAAAAAATTAGACATACACACACTCTTTCTCAATCCATCCCCATCATCCATATCCATCCATCCATCCCCATCTATATCCATCAATCCCCATCATCCTTATCATCCATCCATCCATCCCCATCATCCATATCCATTCACATCATCCATCCCATCATCCATATCCATCCATTCCCATCATCCATCCATATCATCCATATCCATCCCCATCATCCAACCACATCATCCATCCCCATCATCCATATCCATCCATTATCCATATCATCCATCCATTCCCATCATCCATATCCATCCCCATTATCCATCCTCATCATCCATCCATTCCCATCATCCATATCCATCCATTCCCATAATCCATATCCATCCCCATCATTCATATACATCCATTCCCATCATCCATATCCATCCACTCCCATCATCCATATCCATCCATCCCCACCATCCATATCATCCACTCCCATCATCCATATCCATCCACTCCTGTCATCCATATCCACCCATCCACTCCCATCATGCATATCCATCCCCAAATCCATCCACTCCCATTATCCATATCCATACCCAAATCCATCCACTCCCATCATCCATATCTATCCACTCCCATCATCCACATCCATCCATCCACTCCCATCATCCATATCCATCCACTCCCATCATCCATATCCATCCACTCCCATCATTCATCCATCCATCCCCATCATCCATCCTCACCCACTCACCCTCAGTCACCCACCCACACTCACTAAATAAGTTTACTTACAGTTTGAATTCTCCCCTCCTCCTCTTCGGTCTTCAGCCTGTCAGCTCAAGCCACTCCCACGCAGTGCTGACAGCCTCAGCACACAAAGCGCGTTCACAGTGCTTTGTGTGCTGATAGCACGTCTGAAGTATTCACCCATGCGTGAATACGTCAGACGTGAATGAAGCCTTTTTAGGGCTTCTGAATTCGGAAGTCCCTCTGGTGGCCGTCTGATTGACTGCAATTAGAGGTGTTCCAAGCTTCCAATGTTAACACTATATTTTCTGTGAAAATACAGTGCTTACAAGAAAAAGGCTGCAGGGAGCTGTAGCACTCACCTGAACAACCTCATTAAGCTGAAGTTGTTCAGGTGACTATAGTGTCCCTTTAATATTGTATTTGTAATTTATTGTACCCTATTGTAATGGTGCAATGTTTTGTGGACTCAGTACATACTTGAAACCAAGCGAAATCTCAATGTATCCTTCCTGGTAAAATATTTTATAAATAAATAATACTTGTCACTTATGAGCCCTGCCCACCGATGTTTAAATTATCAAGTGGCTTTAAATTATGTTGGTGGGATGATGTGAATAACCAGGAGTCATGACTTGGAGGAGCAAGTAGTCCTAGTAAGTGTTAGAAGGCAGGGCTAGTAAAAGATTATTAAAATTATAAAAACAAGAAAAATTATTCAGGCATATACAGATCAAATGAACTGGGTCCAGGCAGGTGCTCAGCTTCCTAATGATTTGTAGTATCAATTCACTCAATGATGAGTTGTAGAAAGTGCTGGTATAGTGGCTGTAATTGCTATGCAGTGAGTGTTATTGCTAAATATTGCTGTTTTCAGCAATATTTGGGAAGATATAACCTACCTCTTGGTAGCAGTGCATAGGTCTTGATATTGTGTGGGGGTGCCATGTGCTTCACTCGACTGGACACCTGAAAGCACGCAATATTCAAGGCTTTAGGCCCCCGCTGAATTGACCTCCTGTGCAGCAATGGTGGCCATGGTAAATTCAAGAGACATCTGCACTTGCCCGTACAGAATTTGATGCCTTGGGCGAGTGATATAGAGCCTTTGCAGAAGGGCTTTATGTGAAGCTTTCCAGCTGACGTCCACATCCCTTGGCTCCTCCCATGGATATTCTACAAAATAAAAAATAATTTCTGCATCTGTTTAATTTCATTTCTCCTATGACAGCCATCAGTAATAAAACTTGACATCAATAGGTTTTTGTTTTAATTTGTGAATTTTCAATGTAAATACGCAAGTCAAAGAAATTGACTTCTTGTGTGCTAATTTTTGAAGTCAATATTCTACCCCAAATGTTTAAATTAAGGTAAGTGATGAATTGTGTAACTGACTGTACATCCCCTTGCCAAATGAAAAATATTTCATCAATACAATGATGATAAGTGACCAGATTATTGGCCCAGCCATGCACACCCTCTATATCCCAGTGGAACATGACTAGGCACAAATCTGATCCCCATCATCGTACCATGCAATTGCAAATAGATTTCATTACCAAACTAAAAATTATTATAGTGTAGAATAAGAGAAATCCCTTTCAAAGAACACTCCGTGACTACACCACCCGAGATTTTTCTTTCAGGAAATAATCCTCTACATGACAACCTGTTTTATGCTCTATTATACTGTGTAGGGAGGTAACATCACAGGTGACTAACAAGTATTCATTCTTCCACTCAATATCTTGTAGAATTTTAAGTATATTAATGGTATCATTAAGATAGTGCTTGCTTTTTGTATGATAGGTTGTAGATGAATATCTATCTATTCAGAAATTGAGTTAATGCTGGATATAAGCTGTGTACTTGGAGCATTGTTTACATCTATGACTATTTTCTGAAAATAATTAAAACAAAAACAAAAAAGGTATCATAGGATAAAGAATTAATCAATGTATTCATCTTTTCTGAAAGGACCAATCCACACCTCAAAGCTCTTCAGCTTGCTGAAGTGATTTATGGGTGTGGAGTATCATAGTTTAACTTCAGTTTATAAAAGTGGTTCTATGAGAAATCGGCACTTTTATAAATTAAATATGGAACACCCCTTGGCTGTCAATCAAACAGCTAGGGAGGATTTATTCTTACTTCCGTTAGCTCCCCTGAGCTCCTCAGCTTCAGATATCCGCATACGTGCATGAGCTGGAGAGTGATGTGAGCACCAAGTCAGAGTCTTCTCAATGATTGGTTATTTCCCTGGAAAGAGACTGAAAGCAGCTTCTGGGAAAAAGGGGGAGGGCTTGCTAAGGCTGTAGTTTATAAGATCTACCCCCTAAACCCTAACCCATATTTAGATGTGAATAACCTTTAAATTATAGCTGAGGGACTTTAAACCCATATTCATTATTTAACTGTAACCTGAATTTATTTTGGTAAACAGCTGATATTTTCTGGAAGGATAATAGAAAATCGGAGATTGTGTTTTTCATGTGTGTTTGAGTTGATTTATTACACACCCTCTGTCAATCTGAGCAATTTTCATGGCCCTTGGCTGAATTAAGAACATGCGCATTAAACTCGCCCCCGTATAAACCTGAAGTTTGATGTCACAAAACCGAAACTCTGAGGATTTAAAATTGGAGGAACTACACCAACAAGATACCGACTGTAACGGATTGATGGGCACCCAGACTGGGTACCTCCATTGAAGGATGCTCCTAGCGCTTCCTGAGGGCTCTAAGCACTCCAGCAAACACCATAACCACCGTGGACTCCCTCAGAGAGCAGGACAGGAACAAGCTCTTACAAGAGCTTAGCAGTGAATATAGTAAGAGAGTAGGCAGAGCATAGCAATCCCTTGTAGCAGATTCCCCCAATAAGAGATGGCACTCCAAATTGAGGGTAAAGTAGAACTGACTGTACTGGCCCATACAGCCTCTTTTATTCACATTCTACAAACATAGTACTGCCCACAGGGTTTTGAAGAACAACCAATAAACATGTACAATATACTCAGACACTCCCACACAAAATCCTCCCCTCTGCCTGTGATACAATTACCTTACACAATGGGTTAATATAATTATCACAGGCAGGAAAATACATGGTTTTACACAATATTCATATTTTAAAAATATGCATCACATTCACTTACATTTTCAGAATCAGCATACTCCAAATACCAACATACGTCAAAAACATACAAATTGGTCCAGTGGGTCAAAAGTTAGATCAACGTCCTATGTGACCAAATGAAGCATGGCTTTTCTGCCCCAAAAAAGTTCCACAGTGTCTTCTATCCTGGAGATAATTGGGAAGTAATCCAATTATCTCCAAGGACAGAGGCAAAACTCAATTAGCCACATGGTAGCAAAATACAATAAAATACATCAAAATATATAATTGTGCAGCTATTGCATAAAACAGGTACATTCAACATATCCCCAGATAGCTTAGATCTGAGCGCACATTATTACTGAATGGCGCTCAGATCATATACATACAGTTCAATTGCCATGGAGTCAAAGTCTTTCACATAGTCTTTCGTTATACAAATGGGCTCCATGGCATAGCTATCTGGGGTAACACTGCTCACATAGGGAAAGTACCGAATGACCCAGCTTTCGTGTCTTTGCAGGGCAAAATAAAACATTTCAACATGGGGCCATAGTCACAGGGCAGGAGGCTGGCAATCGGTATTCTCCAATGCCCAGTGGCAAGGCTAGTTCCGCCACATTTCTCCCCTTTCCCAAAAAGATTAACATGGTATCTGGCCTCCTGTCGGTCAGTGCCTTGGTTAGTCCAGCAACCCACCACAAAACATAGTTCGTAGTGCAGCCCACCCACAATGAAAAGTTACTGCACCTGGGGAAACGTGCAGCCAGTCTTTGTCCAGGGGCTCCATCACGGCTGTGTGGGGTAAGGGTACTCCGGATCTGTGGGTTGCTGAGTGGGCAGGGACCAGTGATACTCTGCCCTGGTGCCAGCACTTCAGCTGGAGTAGTCTGGTTGGAGCCCAGCTGTGAAGAGGGGGTGGTAGGCTCCTCTCCCTGGACCCGGTGCTGCTGCTGGAGGGGGAGACCGACTGTCTCCCCTTTTGATAAACAGTCCTGCTGCTGGGGATCTGGGCAGGCTGTCCCGCACCCCTGTAGACTGGGTGCAGAGACTGCGGTCCCATCTGCCCCATCTAGGAGAATAAGGTCTCCCCTTTGGGGAATAAGCTGCCGCTGGGGAGAGGTGGTAACTGGCTCCTCTCCCTGACACTCTCTCCAATGCTGGAGAGGGGGACCGACTGTCTCCCCTTCCTGTAATACACTCTGCCATTGGGGAGAGAGACCGACTGTCTCTTCTCCGAATAACTCGTGCTGCTGTTGGGAAGTGAAACCGACCGTCTCCCCTTCCAATAACATACTCAGCCGCTGGGGAGGAAGAACGTCACCTTTGGCTCCCTGGAACTCACACTGCTGCTGGGAAGTGAAACCGACCGTCTCCCCTTCCAATAACATACTCAGCCGCTGGGGAGAGAGACCGACTGTCTCTTCTCCCAATAACTCTCTTGGCCGCTGGGGAGAGAGACTGACTGTCTCTTCTCCCAGTAACCCATACTGCTGCTGGGAAGTGAGACCAACTGTCTCCCCTTCCAATAAAGCGCACTGCTGCTGGGGAGTGAAACCGGTGGTCTCTCCTCCCTGTAATGTACTCTGCCGCTGGGGATCTGGGCCGACTGCCCAGCATCCCTGTAGGGCGGTAGAGATATCTCGGTCCCATCTCCACCTGCCATCTGTGGGTCTCTCCAGGACCAGTCTATGAGGTCCCCTACTTCTGCAGCTGGTAGTGAAGCAGGGGGTACCTCGGCCGCGTTTTCCCAGCTGTAGGCTGGCAGGTCTGGGTCCGCCACCCAGTTTTCCCATTCTGCGTCCATGCTCTGTGGCTGACACGAGTTTAGTAGTTCCACATAGTCCATCTCCAGCTCTTGTTCCATGGCAGCAAAACGGTGAAGGTCTTCTCCCAGTCCAATAGATCTCGGGCCCTGTAACATCTCACCCCGGTAATGCAAGATAGCCCAGTACCATGACACTGCTGGACTGCCGAAGTCGACGTCTTCCGCTAAGGCCTTCCACAACAAGCCAGGGCTAGTGTATTTCTCCCCCTCTGGCTGGATGCCCTCTGCCCTCTGCCCTCCACGCCTCTGGATGGACGGTGCACCACCACAGTGCCCGGTATGAGGCGTCCAGACTCAGTTCCCTTTCCACGAGGTACTCAAGTTGTCTTACCCGCTCCCCTCCGGGTTGGTCTCCCAGAAGCGGCATCCGCCAGGCCATTTGTTCCTCCAACTGGTATGCGACACCAGGAAGGCGCTGCTGCCGTTGATACTGGACTTCCTCCAGGGCATCGTACCATAATTCTTTCCAGGCAATATCTCTCCATTCCAATTCACTCTCTTCCTCAGGTGTGTGTGCTGCCCAGGGGTCCACTAACCCCATTTTCCCAAATCTTTCTGTAGACAGGGACGCTGTATGAACACTAGTGTCGCCCTCAATTTGTAAATCCACGAACGGTGTCTCTGAGCTGCTTTACCTCGCACTAGGACGCCATCCCACCACTTGCCACCAATGTAACGGATCAACGGGCACCCCGACTGGGTACCTCCGTTGAAGGATGCTCCTAGCGCTTCCTTGGGGCTCTAAGCACTCCAGCAGACACCATAACCACCGTGGACTCCCTCAGAGAGCAGGACAGGAACAAGCTCTTACAAGAGCTTAGCAGTGAATATAGCAAGAGAGTATGCAGAGCATAGCAATGCCTTGTAGCAGATTCCCCCAATAAGAGATGGCACTCCAATTTAAGGGTGAAGTAGAACTGACTGTACTGACCCATGCAGCCTCTTTTATTCACATTCTACAAACATAGTACTGCCCACAGGGTTTTGAAGAACAACAAATAAACACATTACAACACAGCTAACACTCACATTCATTACATCAGAAAGCCTCCCCTCTGCCTGTGATACAATTACCTTACACAATGGGTTGATATAATTATCACAGGCAGGAAAATACACAGTTTTACACAATATTCATAACTTTAAAAGTATGCATCACATTCACATAAAACATTTTCAGAATCAGCATACTCCAAATACCAACATATGTCAAAATCAAACAAATTGGTCCAGTGAGTCAAAAGTTAGATCAACGTCCTATGTGACCAAATGAAGCATGGCTTTTCTGCCCCAAAAAAGTTCCACAGTGTCTTCTATCCTGGAGATAATTGGGAAGTAATCCAATTATCTCCAAGGACAGAGGCAAAACTCCATTAGCCACATGGTAGCAAAATACAATAAAATACATAAAAATATATAACTGTGCAGCTATTGCATAAAACAGGTACATTCAACATATCCCCAGATAGCTTAGATCTGAGCACACATTATTACTGAATGGCGCTCAGATCACATACATACAGTTCAATTGCCATGGAGCCAAAGTCTTTCACATAGTCTTTCGTTATACGAATGGGCTCCATGGCATAGCTATCTGGGGTAACACTGCTCACATAGGGAAAGTACTGAATGACCCAGCTTTCGGGTCTTTGCAGGGGAAAATCAAGCATTTCAACATGGGGCCATAGTCACAGGGCAGGAGGCTGGCAATCAGTCTTCTCCAATGCCCAGTGGCGAGGCTGGTTCCGCCACACCGACTGTGGAAGCTGATATATTGCAGCAAAATGTGTATCGGAGCACAGGATGGATCCTGAGGACTTTTATTTGTCATTTTGTTTTTTTATGTAAAGCCAAGTGGCTTTTTTAGATAAGTAATTTTTATGAAAATTTGCATATATTGATCCGGCCGTCTGTAGTCTGCTGATGTGTGCCTGATTACAAGCAAGGGGCTGATGGAGCCTTTAAAGATACCATAATGTGAGTTGCCTTAAGGGAGTCAGAGCACTTTTTAGGTGTTTTTTTACAGATTTACACTATTTTCTTTTTTCTGTTCTTTTTATTTTATGCCCTTCTCAAGACAAACTTGTTTCCAGTATCATACCCATTTGAGGTACTTCAATTTTTGCACGTTTAAACTGTTATGTATTAACTTGTGATTTCCTATTTAAAGAAACACACTAAGCACCACAATCTTTGCATCCCGCTGCAATGGTAATGCTGCCATGAGTGCTCTGGCACCCTCCAACTGTAACTTTTAGAACAAAATGACAGTTTCCATTAGTCTTTCAGGTACTCGTACTGCACTTAGATTTCTCCTGCAGATCCCGAATGCAAGAAAAATCAAGAAGCAGGGGCTGCAGGTGCAGGCTTTGGTAATTATGATGTTTGGAATGACTCTTTAATAAATATTCACCTGATTTAAAATGTAAAACGTAGCAGAGAAAGAACTCCTGGGTAGTGATGTTTTGAACGGTTTGCGAACGGTTCGCCACGAATGGTTTGCCATGGACTCATCAGTGAGTAAACTTTGACCCTGTACCTCACAGTCAGCAGACACATTCCAGCCAATCAGCAGCAGACCCTCCCACCTCCTGGACAGCATCCATTTTGAAGCTGCATTCTTAGTGAGCTATCCAGGAGGTGGGAGGGTCTGGGAGGGAGGGTCTGCTGCTGATTGCCTGGAATGTGTCTGCTGACTGTGAGGTACAGGGTCAAAGTTTACTCAATGATGAGTCCGCGGCGAACCGTTCGGCGAACCGTTCGCGAACCGTTCGGCGAACCGTTCGGGACATCACTACTCCTGGGTGCACACCCTAATGAAATGTGATGTGCACTCCTATGATTACACACAATCATCACCTATACATTTCACACAATGCTGAGGCTTTACCATATAAAATATTAAAGTCATTAACAACCCATTTAAATGCATACACACACCTCATAGCTCTCAATCAACATTAACACATGATAGGCAACTATCCATCATCAAGTACGCAAATACCATTCCATATTGATTCCGGTGACATTCTAATTTAAATTACATCACCATTATAAAAGCTTTAATGAGGCATATACATCATGATGATATCAATAGAAAAAGGTATATGCATTAAACCTAACATTATGCAACATCACTGCTACATTTAGGTATACAGGCTGAAAACAGACATGTGTCCATCAAGTTATAAATAAAAACAAAGGGGAAAAACGTACTATGTATCCAGCGCAAAGTCCTTGAAGCATTCCCACCTACATCTGCATCATCTCATGTCACTGGTTCATTGTCCGAGATAATCATTTGATTGGCATAGATAAGCATTTGATTGGACTGTTTTACCGGCTCTGAATGCAGCACATGCTCTAGACTGTTGAGGGAGACAGAGAAGGCAGTGGGAGGGCTTTAATTATTAATATTTTTTTTTAAGTCAATCTTGAAAGAGGAAGGCACGCGTGG
The DNA here is from genome assembly GCA_933207985.1 of Pelobates cultripes. Taxonomy (NCBI): domain Eukaryota; kingdom Metazoa; phylum Chordata; class Amphibia; order Anura; family Pelobatidae; genus Pelobates; species Pelobates cultripes. The sequence continues at coordinate 63,969,892 of OW240921.1, read as the reverse complement.
ACACTAAAGCACTAAAGTGATTGGACACCAAAGCTTCCCATTGCAAATATTTTTAGATGTGAAGCATTTCAAGCAGATAAAAAAAAGGACTAGGGTACTACATCATTAGTAATGCAGATTTGTAATCCTAATGATATAGTATTCCTTCAGGGCATCATTGTCATTTTATATTCTTGCATAAGATCTTAAAACCCGGGCACCTCCATTTTGTTCATATGTACATAAAGTCTGTTTGCCCTTCTGTGGTATATCTTTGACTGATGGAAGCTATACCCTGCAGAGACAGAAACGCTCTGGATTCTACAGGAGATTACATTGATGCTGTGTATTCAACCCTTTCACATTATAGATAACAACTTTCATAGAGATAGGTTGAACAATTAATGCTAGAAGTCAATGAGTTTTAGTCTTAACTATTTCCCATTTCTACCTAGACAGACAAACTGCACCGAAACAAAAAAGAAAAGCAGGAGAACAAAACACCAACAAATGCATAATAACCAAAGTATGTACATAAGTAAAAGCTCATCTGTGATCCCAGTAAGTGGCACAGTGATGTATTATACTTAAAAGAAACGCATTTTAAGAGGAGGATGCGGAT
>OW240921.1:63943717-63969191 GCA_933207985.1 Pelobates cultripes | reverse complement strand
GGGGAGAGAAGAGTATAGGAAGGTGGGGGGGGGAAGGAATTTGGCGAGATCTGCGTGTCCCTTTTCCTACCGGTTCTGTTCCCTATAGAGACTTTATACTCCGCTCAGGACTCTTGGCTCTTGGTCTACCCAATGTCCTATGCCTGCCTCCTCTGTCCTCCCTGGGCTCTATCCCTTGGGCCCTCTCTCTTACCCCCTGGGGTGTATCTCTTGTCTCACGGGATCCCCTACGGGGCGACTCCCTGGTTTGGGATTATTCGCTGTCTTCCTGTTCTTTGGGGGCGTATGCGGCTTCCCATTTAACTTGTGCTTCCTCAAATTTGGCGCTGTTGCCATAGTTTTTCCTCGCTACCTTTTCGTAGTGTAGGTTGTTGGAGATTTGCCTTGTCAGGGCACTTTTAGTCGGTGCCTTTGTGTTTTTCCATTCCCTAGCTATTAGTGTCAGGGCTGCTATCAGTATGTGGAAAACCAATATTGCCCCAGCTCCCTGAAACTGGTCTAAGTTCATGAATAGGAGACTCAATTCCGGGGTCAATTTTATGTTGGTGTCTACCATCTCTTTAGTTATGTCCTCTACCATCTCCCAATAGGGTCTGATCGTCCCGCACTTCCACCATATGTGGAGCATCGTGCCCTCCGACACCCCACACCTCCAGCACAGCGCTGATGTTCCCTGGTATATCTTCGCCAATCTGGTAGGCACCATGTACCATCTATAGTACACTTTCCTCATTAATTCTATGTGGGACGTGCACAATGTCTTCCCCTTATGCGCTGTTACAGCTGTCTCCCATTGGGTGTTATCAAATTGTTTCCCCAGGTCCAGCTGCCACGCCTCGCTGAATCTGTCTAGATGTGTTGGTGTACCTACGTTCATAAGCGAGTAGCACATGGAGATAATCCCTTTCCTCTGTTTTTTGTCCATGCACGTTTTCTCCAACCTCGTGAACTCGCCCCCCCCCTGATCTGTGAGTCTTTGGGCCCCTAGCATTGATTTAAGTTGGAGATATGGAAATATCAATTTAGAGGGCAGTTGAAATTTTTCTTGGAGGACGGGGAATGGTCTGGGGTTGTGTCCTTCTAGGAGGTCCCGTACATGTGTGCATCCTCTCTTGGTCCATTCTCTGTAATCAAACGTGTTGTTGGCTATATGTAGGCTAGACAGCGGGGTTGCCGGTGACCATGGTGACATGGACACTAATGTCGATTGTGATCTATCCCAGGCCTCCAACATTGTTTTGGTGGTGGGTAGTATGTAGGGTTGTGGAGGGCGTAACCTTTTAGGTACCCATATTAGTTTCTGGAGGTCTGTTCCTTGTAACCAGTGGTTCTCTATTTCTAGCCATTGGGGGTATGAGGATTGTGTATGCATCCCTATCACTGGGGCCACCAGTGTCGCTTGACAGTAGGTCTTAATACTCGGCAACGCTAGACCTCCCTGGGTGATTGGTCTGTATAGGAATTTTGCCGCTACTCTCACTCTCTTTTGTGCCCATACAAATTTGGTGAGTATTGTTTGTATTTTGTTTAGATATGAGGACGGTAGGCCTGTCGGTATCGTTCTAAATAGATATTGTAGTTTGGGGAGAAGAGACATTTTAAATGCAGCCATCCGCCCCAGCCAAGACAGGTATTTATCTTTCCATGCTGCCAAGCTGGTCTCTAATTCTTTTTGCAGCGGCTCGTAATTGGCCTTGAAAAGTCCCCCTATTGTCTTAGTCAGTTTTATTCCTAGGAAGGTGACACTGTCTGCTCTCCAGTCCAGCTCAAATTTCTCTTTCAGCACTCCTATCACTTCAGTGGGTATACCAATTCCCATTGCCTGGGTTTTTGTTACGTTTAGTTTATAATAAGAACTTTTACCATATTCTTTTATTACACTTAGTAAGTGTGGCATTGATATTAGTGGTTGGGTCAGGGTTAGGAGCACATCGTCCGCGAATAAGTTGGTTTTGTATTCCCTGTCGCCTATGCGCACGCCATGTATAGAGTTATGGTCCCTGATCTTGGCAGCTAGCGGTTCCAGGGCTAGGACATAGAGCAGGGGCGACAGAGGGCACCCCTGTCTCGTCCCATTGGAGATGCCAAAGGGGTTCGACAGGAATCCTGCATTGAGTACTTGAGCTTTCGGCTCGCTGTACAGCGCCTTAACCGCTGAGCGAAATTCGCCTGGCACCCCAAACTTTTCCAAGACCGCCTCCAGGAATTTCCAGTGCAGGCGGTCAAAGGCCTTCTCCGCGTCTAGGGATACCACAAGGCCCCCCTCTTTGTGTGTTCTGGGCAGACTGTGTACTATATTTAGGACTTTGCGTGTGTTGTCCGCTCCTTGTCTCCCAAGCACAAATCCCACCTGGTCTGAATGGATTAACTGGGGGAGGAGTGCGCTCAGTCTCGTTGCATACAGTTTGGCGAATATTTTCGCGTCTGTATTGAGCAGGGAAATGGGTCTGAAGTTTTGGGGGACAGTGGGCGGTTTCCCTGGTTTTTGTAAGGTGATAATATGGGCTAGTAGTGACTCTGTAGGGAGAGCTTGTGTAGTGGTTGCCTCTGTGAACATGTGTACTAATTGGGGTGCTAATTGGTGTAGAAAGGTTTTGTAGTAGCTGTTGTCTAGGCCATCTGGGCCTGGGGCTTTGCCATTAGGTAGGTTTTTGATTACTTTATGGATTTCTGTCTCTGATATCGGTTTTATGAGATCTTGCGCCTGTTGGGGCGTGAGCCTGGGGAGGTCTATCGTGGCCAAATAAGCGTTTATGTGTTCCTCTGTGGGGTGAAACGCAGAGTCGTTCTTATTTATGTTATATAGAGAGGCGTAATAATTAGCAAATTCATTGCATATATCTTTTGGGATCATTTTCTTCTCTCCCGTGGGGGACATGAGATAGGCAATTTTTTGGTTTGCTCTTTTTTCTTGTAACCTCCTAGCTAGGAGTCTACTAGCTTTATTCCCTTGCATGTATTGTCGCGACTTCAGTCGTTGAAGCATGAACCCTGTCTGCTCTAGCGCCTTCTGGTGTAGTTTTGCTGTAATGGTGGAGATTTGCATTTTAATGGCATTAGAGGGTGAGTGTTGGTTCTGTGTGTTCAGCTGGTATAGCTCCCGTCTCCATTGTGTAATTTGGGATGAGGACTGTTTGTGCAGGTATGATGCCCTTTTAATGAAGACCCCTCTAACTACTGCCTTGTGTGCCGCCCAGATTGTGCCCTTAGACACATCTGGAGTGGTGTTTTCTGAGAAGTAGTTACAGATTGTGGCCTCTATTTCCTTTTTAAATGTGCTATCATACAGTAAGGAGGCATTCAACCGCCATGGGCTGCGTTGTTTATAATCATATTGGTCTTTGACCGTCAGCGTAATTGGTGCGTGGTCTGTCCAAGTGATTTGGCCTATTTCGCAGTCAGCCATTTGGTTAAGGGCCTGTCCGTGGATTAGGATCCCATCGATCCTTGAATATGTGTTGTGGACATGTGAGAAGTGGGTATATGCCCGCTCTGATGTGTGGGTTATCCGCCATGTGTCAAAGTAGTGGTGTAGGGATAGGAGGTTTTGTATTTTTTTACATTGTCTGTGTAGTATTTTATATCTTGGGCTGTGGCGTGGGGTATTGGAGTCCAACTTTGGGTCCCACACATGATTGAAGTCCCCGCATATAATGGACATTCCCTCTTGAATTGTGGACAGTTTCTGTAACAGGTGTTGTAGGAACCCGCCCTGATTTGTGTTAGGTGAATAAAGATTCGTGATGGTGTACAGCATGTTGTTAATCGTACATTTCAATATAACATATCTCCCATTTGTGTCTAGCTCTACTGAAATCATTGTGAAAGCCACTCTTTTAGATATTAGTATGGAAGTCCCTTTGGACTTTGTAGTGGAAGCCGCATGGTATTGGTGTGGGTAATCGTGTACAGATGGTGGGATATAGTCATCGGTCCTGTAATGCGTCTCTTGTATACAAACAACGTCCGCATCCGCTTGTTTAAGGTCTCTGTACAATTGGTGTCTCTTAACCGGTAGGTTTAACCCTCTAACATTTAACGAGTATATTTTCATGGGGGTCTGTACCCCGTTAGTTTAGTAAGGGACATACTGAATTGTAAGCACCTGTGCGGGGAGTTCGCTCGCCCCAGCAGCATCAAGTCGAGCGATTTCCCCCTCTTGGAGGGTAAGATTCGGGCACCCCTCTCTCGCCTATTCGTGGGTGATTGGGAGCCCTTGCGGACATTATTGGGTACCAGAGTCCCTTGTGCTTGATGTTTCGTATAAGCGTCCTGCGGGCATATGGGGAAGGTTATATATTGTCCGGTCCCAGCCAGACCGGGGGGAAATTGGGAACATAACAGTAACAGGGTAAATGAACTTAACAAAAATGTGACGTGTGCCGTATGTGGCATAGGTACAATTTAGTACCTCTGGGGGGTGGAAGTACTACTACTTCCTCTTGGTGGGGTGCTTCCCCGACTTGGCCCACTCCTGTGCCGTCATGGTTGTCATGGCGTCTAGGCAGTCTGGTCCCAGGCTACCCTACTGGAGTGATTTACCACTTGTGAGGTCCTATATACGTAAACAGTTAAAACTGTGTGTGTGTTTTTTTTTTTTTTTCTCAATTTATCTAACTGTGTCATAACCTCAGTAAGTCGCTTAGTTTTATACGATACCCTTACGCTCCTCCATGGTCGTTGCATCATGACCTTTCTCACCACAATCACTTGGTATAGTATGCAGTCTATGAGTCCAATGACATAGTCTTTCAGGCTTTTCTCCAGTTCGTGGAGGAACCGCCTGTCCTATTCGGGCTTCTTCTCTGGCTCTGCTCGGCTATGCCCCACCGCTGTAGCAATCGAGATCCTTCCTCAGGTGTTGTTATGGCCGATATCTTCCCGCCTCTGGACACCAGGATTTTCACCGGGTATCCCCACCGGTACGGGAGCTTGTGGGTCCTGAGCTGTTCCGTGATGTCCTTGAAGTCCCTCCTTCTTTTTAGTGTATATGATGATATGTCCGCGAAGATCAGCAATCCCCCATAAGGTTCGGGGAGTTTCTTCTTCGCCCTGCTCGTTTGGAGTATCACTTCTTTTACGTGATAATAGTGCATCTTTATGAGGACATCTCTCGGGGTGTCTTGTGGCAGGAAGCTGGGTTTAGCTGTTCTATGGTATCTGTCCATCAGCAATTGATCTGTTGGTATATCAGGTGCTAGTTTTTTCAACATGGCAGTCAAATAAGTTGCCAGTTCTGCTTGTCCCACTTCCTCCTTTATCCCACGTATTCTTAGATTGTTTCTGCGGGCTCTGTCTTCCATATCAGCAAGCTTTAGTTCATACATTTTCATTTGGCTGCGGATCTCTTCCACCTCTCCCTCTATACCTTTATGTGCTTCACTAGCTCCTCCATTTTTTTTTCTGTGCCGGTTGTTCTCACTTCCAGCTCTTGGATATCTTTATGCATGGCCCCTATTGCTGTTTTAAAGCTGTTTTCCAGCCTGGCAGACATTTCTTCTAGTAGTGTCCGCATTACCTGCTGTGTGACAGGGTTTTCGTTCTCAGGGGACTTACTATGCTGTTCATCCTGGTCTTCGGCGCCATCTTGGATTTCATCCTGCACCAAGGCCTGCTTCCCCTGCGGCGTCCGGGAGGTGAAAAAAGCGTTTTTTTCGGCCTTTTCTATTTGCCGTTTCCCCTTAGCCTGAGACATGCTTGCTTGGGGATAAGTGTCCCCGGTTTTATCGTCGGCTGCAGCCGCCTTATTGCTCCTGTGGGTCCTGTCGGAGCGGAGCGCTCAGTACATGCGGCCGCTCAGCACCGTCGCCAGGCCACGCCCCCCGATAAAAACGTTTTTAACCAAAAACCAGGTTTCTTTAAGAAAGATACACAAACTAGGTTTAAGTCTAATGTCACAGGAACCTGTTTTAAGATACGTGATATTGTTACATGCCACTCCACTAACGTGGTGTATCTCCTCTGGTGTCCCTGTGGGCTCCAGTATGTGGGTATGACTACTAGAAGTTTGAAAACCCGCATTATGGAGCACATGGGGAACATACGGAGGGGATACACCAAACATAGTGTATCAGCACATTTTATTGAACATCATAATGGTGACACTTCCCTTTTAAGTTTTATGGTGATTGGGAAAAAGCGGATGAATTGGAGAGGAGAGGATAATGTCCGAGAACTGAGTAAATTAGAGGGCAAATGGATTTTTACTTTGGACACTATGTGCCCTAAAGGTCTCAATATAGACTTTGAACTAGTCCATTTTTTATAAAATGTTATAATATTTATATATTTTACATGTATTGTATACTATATAATATATGTTATCTATATATATTTTTTATAGTTTTTATCGTAATTTTTATTTTATTTTCCTTTAAAAAAAATTTTGTTTTTGGACATTTCCTCCCCCTTTAATATCCTTTTGGTTTCACCTATCATGTTCTGTGTTTTGTGAACATTAATATACATTTCTTATTGATTTATAGCTACCAATGCATTAATTCACAGCTTGCTATTTCTTTTATTTTTATATTGTGTTTGGTTAAGCTTATATGGGCAAATGCCCTCTTCCAATATGGACATTTCTGGGACTATTTCCACCATGCTCGAGCATGGAACGCATGGTGGAACGCAAAAGCATCACGTGACCGCATTCAACCGGAAGTCACGTGCGTCTTGACGAAACCGGAAGTGATACGATCGGCGGCATTTCGAAATTACAGCTGGACCCTGTTGAATACATCAAGGGGGCTATTTAAGCCCTGAAGTTCTTCCAGGAATTTAGCACTGAGGAAGGCCCTATCAAGGGCTGAAACGCGTTTGCACTTTACTGGACTTTTTGGTTGGGACTTTTCCTATTTGGCGGTATTAAACACTGTTTATATGTTGTAGTATTCTACTGTGTGACGAAATGCCTTTTGTCCCTGGATTGTTAGGTGACAAGCTGCCCTTTGCCCCCGGCTTTTGGAGGAGCCTGATTGCCAGCCTCCTTCCTCATGACTATGGCCCTGGGGTGTATTGCCATTTAAAAAGACTATTTGGGGCTTATTGGCTTCTAAAGACAGTTTCTTCCCATTTGAATCCATGGGAAGGTGTGTTTCTTCCCCTCCCCCGTTTCCTGTCTATTGTTCTCCAGCAGGGCGTTATCCCAGGCACACTGCCAAACCAGTTGGAACTGACTGCTTTTGTCCCTCCTTGGTTTCTCAACAGCCCTTGCTATGCTTTACCCCATGGAAAATCTACTCTGTTCATGGGATCTGAGCGCTGTTCACCTAGATTGGGCGCTCAGATCCGAGCTATCTGGGGATAGGTTAAATGTGGGGGTTCTGTGTAATAAAATAAGAATTATGTATTTTTATGTACTTTTACGTATTTTGCTGTTAGTGTTAAATGTAGATATTTTCTGTACCTGGAGATAATTGAGTTTACTGCAGTGCCTTAAGCCAATTATCTCCAGGATGGAGAGGAGGGATTTCATTGTGTATGTGAGAGTGTTATCATGTTAATTAGTGTTCCCATTGGTTTGTGTCCCTTTTGTCACAGTTTACCACCAGGTCCAGGGGGTGTGCCTCTGACCTGAAAACTTGTATATAAGGAGTAATAAACGCTCATTGGAGTCAGATCATCTTGTACCTTCATGAAGTTTCGGCTCATGTTTGGGGGATTGGAGAAACTACACTCTGGGGATTGCTATAATCACTATACTCCCCAGGGTATAATCACTAAGCTCTGCTATGAGCTTGTTCCTGTTCCTGCTCTCTGGAATTCTGAGAGAGGTCGACCTGCTGGAAGCTGGACCCTGGTCCTGGGTCCAGAGTGGGTGGAGACGGCGAGATCCCAACCAAGCTGCGGCGGTTTGTGGGGTCTGCAGTGGTTATGGTGTCAGGCAGAGTGCTTGGAGTCCTCGGAAAGCACTAGGAGCATCCGTCGGCGGAAGGAACCCGGTCGGGGTGCCAGCGGTTCCGTTACATACTGCTTTTATTTTTGGCCATAATTGCGGTGCAATACTGTGCTATATTCTATTTTTATACCTGCCTTACCTTGTCCCTAGATATTAATATTTTACTATTATTACTAAATAAATTTGTATTTACATTTGTAATCGTGGACCTCGAGTTCTTCAACAGAAGTTTACCGAGAGCCTGAATAAGCACCCAAGGGCGATGCACATAGAGCCTATGAGGCTCCATCTTTATGTAATCACCATACCTACATCTACAATAGGTGGTATACCTATTTTGTATATATCTTTGAGTGTGTGTGAATCTATCTAATCTTTTTACTTTGTCTTCAGGTGTTAAGGGATTACACCTCTTTTTCACACTCACTTGTATTGTCTATATTTAAGGTTGGAAGCGCCTACACAACTATATACTTCTTGTATATTTAATTTGAGGGATCTGCCTGCCAATCCAGGCCGAAAGTCCAGATAATTTAATTTGCTAGCACTGTGTTTAACCCTGTAACTTTCTATGACTCCCTAAAACCTGTACATGTGGGTACTGTTTTACTCGGGAGACTTCGCTGAACGCAAATATTAGTATTTCAAAACAGTAAAACATATAACAGCGATGATATTGTCAGTGAAAGTGAAATTTTTTGCATTTTTCACACACAAATGGCACTTTCACTGATGATATTATTGCTGTGATACATTTTACTGTTCTGATACACTAATATTTGTGTTCAGTGAAGTCTCCTGAGTATAAAAGTACCCCACATGTAGAGGTTTTATAGTGTTTGTGAAAGTTACAGCATCAAATATAAGGCTTTTGTTTCATTTTTTTTCACATTAAAAAACGTTGACTTTGAGACCCCTTTAGCTAAATAAAGCAGTTTTAGTGTATAGATCATTCCCCTGCAATTTCACTGCTCAATTCACTGTCATTTAGGAGTTAAATCACTTTGTTTCTGTTTATGCAGCCCTAGCCACACCTACCCTGGCTATGATTGACAGAGCCTGCATGAACAAAAAACATGGTTTCACTTTCAAACAGATGTAATTTACCTTAACCCCTTAAGACCGGAGGGCGTACTATTACGCCCTATTTTAGGCGGCTCTAAACCCCGCCGGGCGTAATTGTACGCCCTCCGGTCTTTCCTTACTTACCCGGTCGCCGGCGGTCCCACACCGGCGATCGCGGTGGGGGGGACTCCCAGGGAGCCCCCCCCCCCGAGGCAGATCCTCCTCCTCCGGTGCCCCCCGGCCATGTGAGAGTGAGGTCCTTGCGAGGACCTCACAATCGCATGGCCGGGTAGGCTGCCTCCTGCATTGCCAGCAGGGGGGCTGCCTGTAATGACAGGTGGTCCCCCTGCTGGCTGGAAATAAAAATAAAATAAATTAATAAGTGTAAAAAAAAAAATATATATATATATACTTAGATCATATATATATATATATTATATATATATGATCTAAGTATATATATATATATATATATACACATATACATACACACACATACACTGTATAGGTGTATTTTACTATTAATATATATATAATTATATATATATATTAATATCAAATGACATTTAGACTGATACTGATTAAATATATATATAACTATTGTTATATATATATTTATGTATAATATAAAAAAATTAAATATGTAAATATGTTAAAAAATAAAAATAATAATAATAAAAAAAAATAATTACAAAATATATAGATGTGTGTTATTTCGTTCTAACTGTATTGTGATATTAATATATATATATTTATATCAAAATACACGTAGAACGAAATAATATATATATATATCTATATACATAAATATATACGTATATATCACTATATATATACCTATATATAAATAAAAATATTTTTTAAAAATTATATATATATATATATATACACATATATTAATTCTACATATATATTTATGTAATATTTTTACATAATTGGGTATCTTAATTAATTACAATTAGCAGGACCTGCCTGACAACCCATGCCGAAAGTAAAGGGAATTTAATTTGCTAGCACTATATTTAACCCTATAACTTTCCAAGACACCATAAAACCTGTACATGCGGGGTACTGTTCTACTCGGGGGACTTCGCTGAACACAAATATTAGTGTTTCAAAACAGTAAAATGTATTACAACGATGATATCGCCAGTGAAAAGTGAAGTTTTTTGCATTTTTCACGCACAAATATAAGGCTTGTGTTTCATTTTTTTCACATTAAAATTTGCCAGATTGGGTACGTTGCCTTTGAGACCCTATGGTAGCCAAAGAATGAAAATTACCCCTATGATGGCCTACCATTTGCAATAGTAGACAACCCAAGGTATTGCAAACGGGGTATGTCCAGTCTTTTTTAGTAGTCACAAACTACTATAAAGTCCCAAAGGCAACGTAACCAATCCGTCGAATTTCAATTGTAACGTGCTATATTTGACCCTGTAACTTCCCAAAACGCCATAAAACCTGTAAATAGGGGGTACTGTCTTACACGTGAGACTTTGCTGAATACAAATATGCGTATTTTATTGCAGTATAAGCAAACAGTATTATGACATTGACAGTTAAAATGTCATGTAGAACTAAAAAAAATCAAAAAAAAATCTTATTTTCTCCCATTTTTTTCAAATTAAATTATGTTTCATAGCTAAATATTAGATATTATGGCAATAGAAAAAGTGCAGAGATGAGCTACAAAATTGATTAACGGAATGGAGCATTTTAGTTACGAAGAAAAGTTAAATAATTTAAATCTCTTTAGTTTGGAAAAACGGCGCCTGAGAGGGGATATGATAACATTATATATTCGGGGCCAGTACAAACCTTTATCGGGAAATCTATTCATAAACAGGGCTATACATAGGACACGAGTTCACGCATTTAGGCTGGAAGAAAGGATTTCATCTAAGGCAAAGAAAAGTTTTATTTTTTTTACAGTGAGAGCAATAAGGATATAGAATTCTCTGTCTGAAGAGCTGGTTTTATCAGAGTCCATACAAATGTTTAAACAGCAATTGGATAAACACTTACAAAAACATAACATACAGGGATATAATTTCTAATTAGTGGGTAATAGCTGCTTGGTCCAAGGAGATATCTGCCTGCTATTTTGGAGTCAAGAAGGAATTTCCCCTAGTTTGTTGCAAAATTGGAAGCACTTTAGACTGGGTTTTTTGCCTTCTTTTGGATCAACAGCAAAAACATATGTGAGAAAGCCTGAACTTGATGGACGGAAGTCTCTTTTCAGCTATGTAACTATGTAACTATGGTGGCAAAGTAGTGAGTTTAAAAATAGCCTGGGATTGTGAGAATGTGTACTAATTATACTGATATAATACCTGTTAAATATGAAAACAAAATTGTATTAATATATATATATATATATGTTTACATGTAGGTTGGACTTCCTGAACCAATAATAAAACGGGTTGCCAAGCAACTGGCAGAAGCTCTGGACTTTATACACAGCAAAGCACTTGTTCACAGAGATTTGAAACTGGATAACATTCTTCTCTTTGACAAAGAATGTCATCTTATAAAACTTGCAGACTTTGGGCTTACAAGATTTATGGATTTTTTGATCTCGCCTATGTCAGGGACTCTCCCATATTCCTCACCTGAGCTTTGCAGCCTAGAAGATTCTGAAACTCTTCCATTGGATCCAAGTCTAGATGCATGGGCCTTTGGCATACTTCTGTTTTGCATTTCCACTGGTTACTTCCCATGGAATACAGCTGTTTGCAGTGACACACAATATGAAGAATTTGCCTCGTGGCAGAGAAAAGAAAATTTCATAGATATTCCTTCTTCGTGGAAAATATTTACATCACAGGCTTTGGACATGTTCCAGAAACTACTAACAATCAATCCAGATAAAAGAGGTCCAGCAGCTGAGGTCCTGAAATATCTTACGGTGCCATGGAGAAAAGCTGTTTTAAAAATTACATGAATACAGTGTACAATTCCAAATTCTTGGAGGGCGCCACTGATGACATCAACATTTTACAAAACCAAGTCAGGGCCATTCAATATGGATCAACTGAAAATGTTAGCTCTCAAAAAATGTTTCTCATTAACTCGTTCTGAAATAATGAAAAATTGAGGTCATCACAATTTAAACATTATGATATGGGAAAAGAGATTTCATTCCACTTTCAAACATTGAAAGCTTGCTTAAACCATGATTAATGTTAAAGCAAAATAATTAAAAGTAAAGTGCTACCTAAACATAAGGTATAAATAAGTTTGAGGCATTTATGATTTCTTTTCTAGAACTCTAAGATTAAAGTAGCTGGCCTAAAATATACTTAACTGTTATATATATTGTGTATTATGAAGTTTGCTATGGTTAGTGCAAAGGTTCGTGCTAGAGCTCTTTTAATCTTAGGACAGCACTGGAAAGTGCCATTTAGTCACACAAACATGTCCCTGTCTACAAGTATTTACACCAATTGTTACTCACAAGCAGAGAGCTGAATTAAATTAATGGCAGCTCAGCTGCATATAGCAGTTTCCTGTTCAGGAGCACAACTCCAACTAATCTCATGCCAGGGAAATATGTACTGACTCTGCCTGAAATTAGTGGTCTCCATAAGACACAATAGCCATCAAACCATGCACTATGGGAAATATTTGCACACCATCCATGAATCTGCATGTCACTATCAGAGACAGATAGATAGTTTAGATAGATAGATAGATAGATAGATAGATAGATAGATAGATAGATAGATAGATAGATAGATAGATAGATAGATTGATAGATAAATGTACACTTACAGATATTTGTGAACAAGAATTTTGAACAAATTTCTAGGCAAGAGACCTGATCTCAAGACAGAAAATTAACATGTATTTTGGGGTTTATAAATGTTTCCAGAATATTTTCAGATTGCAATATTCCTCCTCTGCTGCATTGTTCAACCCAGTGAATTATGGTTTATATTACCTGAATAATAATAATTGAACAAAATAGGGTTAGGGAAAGGAATAGTCAACCTTTGGCACTCTGATACTGCTCTTACATCCAATATGCTGGCAAAGCATTCGGGGAGATGTAGTCCATAACCTCTGGAGTGCTTATGGTTGCCTACCCCGGCATAGGCTATCATGCCTGACTTCTTTGCATCTTTGCTTATGTAGCCTAAAATCCTTGCACTGGCTTTGCACAAGATATCACTTTGAAAGAACATAAAAATGATATTTAAGCAACATTGAAATATCGTCCAAAGGAACTATCAATGAGCAGTGTATGGTGTGTGTGTGTGTGTATGTGTGTGTATATATATATATATATATATATTGTGATAAGGTGAATGGGGTGGTCTGTGAGGGAGTCTATATCTCGACAGAATTGTTCAGAGAGGCATATGATTTTTAACCCCAGGGGGAGTGTATGTTTCTGTGTATGTAACCAGAATGAATAGGTAACCCTATTATCAGTTACCGACGTAATTGTAACTTGAGGGATTTATTAGTTAAGAACGATCCCTGTCATTGCTATGCAAAAATACCAAGCATCAAGAAAAAAGGATGTTATAAGTGCACAGGTTGTGTTACATGCAGCCATATGCTTACTGGATCTACATTTGCCCATCCACACAGCGGGAAAAGAATTCCAATTACCCACTATATTACTTGTATGACCACACACGTTGTCTATATGATCACTTGCCCATGCGGACTTTCCTACGTGGGGAAAACGGATATGACGCTAAGAGATCGCATTAGGGGGCATCGATCTGGAATCACAACTGCGTTTAGAGATCATAAGACAGATAAGCCTGTGGCAAAACATTTTTTGTCTGCACAGCATTCGCTACCTACGCTTCGTTTCATAGCCATCGATCATGTTCCTATGTCGCCACGAGGAGGAGATAGATCCAGAATGCTCCTACAACGTGAAGCTTACTGGATACACTACTTGGACACTGTGACTCCAAAGGGACTGAATGAAAATTTGGTTCTTTCTATGTTTTTATAAGTTTTGCTATGTCCACTTTGTGCCTCGTGCAGCCTCTGGTCCTCCTTCCATCCTTCGGCTGTCTTTTCTGTCTTTCTCCTGTTTGGATAGGCTTAATCTTGCAAATTATGGGTTTATAAAATTTGTCCAGTTAGATGATTATTGTGGAGTACTTCGTTATCTTAGAGCGTATCAATAACCTATAGGTAATGCTCCTATATTTTGTTTCAGTATCTCTGGCTTGTGTCTTAGTGTGTTTGTGTTTTTGTTTTTTTGTTTTTCTGTTTTTTTGTTTTATATTGATTTTTATATTTATTTTTAATTTTATTTTCATTTATTTAATTAATTTTTTTTATTTATTTTTTTATTTTATTTTTTCATTGTCTACTATTTTTATTTTCTATTTTTCATTTTATTTCTTATTTATTTATTATTTATTTATTTTTGTTTAGCCTCTCCTGTGGAGTATACTTTCACTATTGCTTCTCACAATGCAGGGATTTTGTATTATCTGCAGGTTCACTGATTCACGCTAGAGGTATCTCCATAGCTTCGGCTATTACTATTAGTTCCTCCATCCCCGGATAGACAGTTAGATACACTTGCATACTATGTATCTAACTTATCGTTTTAGTTTGTTTGGTTGCTTAGCAACCACGTCACTTACGTTTCACGCTCACGTGGTGCTATCACTTCCGGGTTCTTCTGCCGGTCGGCTGTTCGATCGCTTCATTGGTAAGCTTTCACAAATGTTTCTGTATATATTTGGTTTGTATAATCATGTCACTGTGATCTTGATAAAGACCCCGAGTGGGTCGAAACGTAGATTTTTTTGCACAGACTATGCTTTGGTAAGCATTCAATAAAAAAGCTTTTTTTATTTATGAAGTCCTAGTGTGCTCCCTTCATCTACTTTGTTATATATATATATATATATAAATATATATATATATATATATTGTGATAAGGTGAATGGGGTGGTCTGTGAGGGAGTCTATATCTCGACAGAATTGTTCAGAGAGGCATATGATTTTTAACCCCAGGGGGAGTGTATGTTTCTGTGTATGTAACCAGAATGAATATTTAGTTATGGGCCCCTGGGGTGGAGCATTTGGAGAGCAGGGTGGGCCAGTGCTCCACTCCGCAGTTTAGCGGTTTTCTTGGAAGACATAGATCCAGCCCAGGGTTTTGGACTGTCTCCAACCTACTGCTCAGCTGCAGGTAATCGGCTGCAGCAGTGGGAATAAATCCCTCCCTGCTAGGCAGGTAGGGAGAGAATGTTTTGTTTCTCTCTGAAAGGCTGGAAGCAGCAGGCTGGCTAAATACTGGAGTGCTGAGAGTGGACAAAGACTCTAGGTTGGTGAAACCAATATTGTTTTGTTTAGTTTAACCCTGAGAGATAGGGAACCTAATGTCAGTTAGTGCTCAGACGAGCTAGGTTTTTGTTTATAAGGTTTTGTGTTACATTTATGTTTTCATTTACTGCTGTATCCTGTGTGGATTTACAAATAAAGTGCCTGGAGTATATGCAATTACAAGGACTGTGCCTATTGTTTACCCTAGAGGACCGTGCTACCTGCAAACAAGGATCACAAAATTGTATTTTTATATATATATATATATATATATATATATATATATATATATATATATAATGCCAAAATACCAGAGTATTATAGTATGCAATGATACCTTTTTTTTTATTGGGCTAACATAATATTTCAATGAAAAGCTTTCGAGAGCTTTCCTCTCTCCCTCAGGTCTGAAGCAATACAGATGAATCTGATAGTTTAACACTTAAACACTTAAAACAACTGATGTTAGAGAAGGGGAGGGAGGGGGTTTGGCGGGGGGGGTCTCGGGTGGGGCCCTGGTAGATTATTTAAAGAAATAATCCATGCACAATAACCACTACAGCTCTGTGTAGTGGTTATGGTGCCAGGAGTGCCAGAACCCCTCTCAGAGTAAGTAGTCAAACCGTTTAAGAACAGTTTGGGTCTGCTGTAGTAGGGCATAGGAGCAGTGGTGTGTGTGAGGGGTGCAGTGTATGTGAAAGGTTCAGTGTGTGTGTGTGTGGGGGGGTGTAGTGTAGGGCAATGTGTGTATGGAGGGCTGTGTATGTGTGTGTGAATGTGTATGGTGTGTGAGGGGTGCAGTGTGTTTGTGTGTGTGTGGTGGCAGTGTGTGAATGTGTATGGGTGGGCAGTGTGTGAATGTGTGTGTGTGTGTGTGTGTGTGTATGGGGGCAGTGGTATTGGGGGCCAGTGTATATGTGTGTGGGGTTGTGTGTATGGGGGGGCAGTGTGTGTGTGGGCAGTGTGGTATGGTGGAGTAGTGTATGTGTGTGGGGGCAATGTGTGTATGTGGGGAAGTGTGTGAATGTGTATGGTGTGTGTGGGGCATGTGTGTATGGAGGGCTGTGTATGTGTGTGTGAATGTGTATGGTGTGTGAGGGGTGCAGTGTGTTTGTGTGTGTGTGGTGGCAGTGTGTGAATGTGTATGGGTGGGCAGTGTGTGAATGTGTGTGTGTGTGTGTGTGTGTGTGTGTATGGGGGCAGTGGTATTGGGGGGGCCAGTGTATGTGTGCGTGGGGGCAGTGTGTGTGTATGGGGGGCTGTGTGTGGGGGGGCAGTGTGTGTATAGGTGGTCAGTGTATGTGTGTGGGAGGCAATGTGTGTATGTGGGGAAGTGTGTGAATGTGTATGGTGTGTGTGGGGCAATGTGTGTATGGAGGAGCAGAGTGTGTATTGTATGGGGGCAGTGTGTGTGTGTGTGTGTGGCAATGTGTGTATGGGGTGGCAGTGTGTGAATGTGTAGTGTATGTGTTTGTGTGTGTATGGTGGGGCAGTGTATATGTGTGTGTGGGGCAGTGTAAGTGTGTGTATGGGGGTCAGTGTATGTGGGGGCAGTGTGTGTGGGAGCAGTGTGTGAATGTGTGGTGAGGAGGGTAGGTGGGCTTTTTTAGAACCTCTTAATAAAATAAATAAACATTATGTCCCCCCTCCCTTCTTACCTTTACTGAGGGAGGAAGGGGACATTTCTCGATCTCTGGTGGTCCGTGGGATCCCTGGTGGTCCCAGCGGTGAGAGTGAACTCTAGCCTGCAGTTCCAGGGCTAGAGTTCACTCTTGCAAGATCTGGAGCATTGCCGTGGTAACCACAGCAACGCTCCTTGCTCGCGAGAGTAGGACCCAGAGGAGCTGCAGCCTGAGCTCTCGGGCCCTCTCTCTCTTGCCGGCTGTCTGCACAGTGCCTGCGTACCGGGGAGGGAGATCTCTGATCTCCCCTCCGGTCCTTGAAGGCACATTGGAGCAGGGCTGGCGCTTGGACAGTGCCAGCCCTGCATTAGCCAGCAAGGGAGAGCCTGGGGGGGGGGTTCAATTGCCCCTTTGCCCCCTCCCTGGATTTGCCAGTGACACACGGCCATTTTCTGAATCAACCTGTGCTAGGAGATTACTGTAACTTTCTTTTCTGTGCTGCTGTGCTGGACCACTTGCCACAATGGCCCACCTGCTTGTTGCATGCTTGCAGCATCCAGTTTTCTCTATTCTTTATTTTTGCTAATACTATCTCTATTTTCCAATTAACTTTAATGCTTTAGTTAAAATTAATGTAAATGTCTAAGGAAGAACAAGAGTAATTCAGGTTAGTGTTTGAGAGGGCTTGAAGGTTTATGTTTTATGGGGGTGGGAGGGAAGGAGGGCTAGGCTACAGAATTAGGCAGGTTAGGTTAGCCTAGTGGAGAATAAATAAAGTGCAGCAAAAGCATTTACTTTGTAAGAGGTGCTGTTGCTGCAAGGGATTTTCTAATACTCCTTTCTTTTTTAGGGTAAAATGTATCTTATCTCTGTTTTGAGTATGTAATGTTATTTTTATAACTCCACTGTTAGTGTAATTTTTTGCAGCAGTTCTGTGCCAGTATGCAAGTCAACTACTAACACAGTGACTTACTGATTGTTGTGCTTCTACTAGAATTTTTGTTTTAGTACAATTATCTTTTTCCTTTGATTGCGGTACACCACTAGTGAGAGCTACCTATTTTTCTGTCATTGAGTTACTTTTTTTTGCTCACTTAGACCAGTGAAGTGAACTGTGGTGTGAGATTACTTTTGTGAATTGGTTCTAGTTCAATTAGGTTTTTTGATTTTTTTTTTTTGTAAAAGTAATTAGTGTATTAACTGATTGGTTTTTTTTGTTTTGTTTTGTCTTTATTTGTTTTAATTCAGCACATATAATCTGACAGTGTGACTACTCAGTTGAGCTTCAAGGTAGCTGTAGTACTTCTTTTATTTGTTTTGGGTATTTTTTTCTAGCAGTAATTTAAAATTTTGATCTTTAATATTTTTTTTTTTTAGTGCAAAATGTGCAATTGTTTTTTGTTAGCCTGTGTCTCTGCATGCAGGCCGGGTGCATTTGTTTGCAGACTGTGCTGTGCGGTTTTCCACAGTCTCTGAGAGCAGTGTGTGAAGTGAAAAAATCTGCTTCAGTGGTCTCTCGTCTATTTTTTGCTTAAAATTTATTAGACATGTATTATCTATACAGCTATTATAGCAGCATGGCTACAACTTCCATATGTTATTGTTTTCATAAAGTTTAGTTTAACACCACACACACCATCATACCAAAAAAAAAAACACCACAACACGGTACACCAACACCAAAGCACAACATCCACACAAGCTCTTACCATCAAGTTTTGTTTAAGATGTTAATATTTTCAAATTTTTCCCAAACCTCTTTTCTTTTCTTTTTATTATTAAGCTTCTAAAAGGATCCTGCTAAGTTTTTCCCTACTTGGAAAGTGAGGGTCAGGCTCCAGCCAACGACATTAGTAGGGCTACTATTGTTAGCAGTTCTACTCAGCCTTTGCAGTCGTTTAGTTGGACAAGTTGTAATGTCTGACTTACCACCTAGGAGACAATTCACTTGGTCTCTGCCTTTTTCTGGCACACAGGTTCAAAAATCTGGTCAAGGAGTTGTACCAATAGCCCAGGCACCACCAGCAGTTAAGGCTTACTAGTTAGTTAGCATTAAGGCTACTATAAAAATGATGACTATTATCCGAGCGACTCTTGCCCCATCTTTCTCTACTACCACCCTCTCTTCATTTCTTAGTGAAGAAAGGGAAATGGTAGGTGCCAAAGAGAAAAAGTTTGGTACAAAGGGTTGGTACTGTGAGTCAGCCTCCCAAGAAGCCTTTCTCTTGTACACAGAGGCTGTTTTCTGATCCTCCTCCCAAGACCACCACGTCTACGACCAGTGCTGCTATTACCACTGGAAGTGGTTTGTCCTACCACCACCTGCACCTCTAGTTTAGCCAAGCTGATCCATTGTACTTCAACCAGTTTTGCGCCAGCTCCAAGCCACATTCTATGTACACATGTAGCGTGCACATCTCTTGCCATGCAGCGCTTAAGCCACTGTCACACCATTGCAAATCATCCCTCAGGAGAGCCACTTCACACATACCTTTTTGGAAGGAATTTGAGGAAAACAATCTGTGTTTCTCAGACCCCCAAACTGGAAGTCCAGGCATACAAGCAAGTCTGCTGCTGGACACGTTCATTCCTAATTCATCTGTCTTACACCAGCAAGATCGAACTTAACAACTACTCCAACACACGAAACCATGTTCGCCGACTCCAATCACCTACAATATTCAGCTCAAAAAAAGATACAGAACACAATTCCAGTCAAAGACTGTAAATACCTTTTGTTATAGTTTTTTTGTTTTGTTTTGTTTATGCCACGCCCTTAAATACTTACCCAACAGTCTTCAGACTCCTTATTTTTCTAAAGCTTGTTACTTACAAGTTACAAAACAGACAGTCCCTAGAAATTGCAGGATGCACAGTTTTAACTATTCCTAGTGAAATATTTTTTTACTAGAGAACTACTGGACTCTCAACCTGTATGCACAGATGCCCAGTGTACTCTCTTACAACCTGGTGCCATGCTCTGACCACTAAGGACTATGGCTGAGTAAACTAATATAGATACATTGACTTTATGGCAACTTGTCTTGGGACCTGATACCCCATGAGAAATCCTGCCCACAGTTGTTTGTGCCAAGCTATCTATAGCCACTGGACACACATTCATGTGAACCATACCAAACCAAGGGTCACAGTAGATTGCCACGCAATGTTTAAACTGTACAGAATTTCTATGCAGAATTTTTAACAGGTATTTTCTACCATACCTGTACCATACTCTGGCTACATATACCTGCTGCACTTCCTCATTGTTCCAAAAGATTGAAGTTGTCAATAAAGGTGGTGGTCTCATATCGCCTAATCTACATTAACTGATGTATCCTTCTTGAGTTCCTGAACAATCTGAAATCCCCCTCTGTAATGCAGATACTAGTGAGCTACACACTACATACATGCTTCTACTGACCCTCCTGGAAAAGAGCATTCACCCTGCATACTCTTATTCTTGTTTCCCACATTGAGGACCTCACAATCTCTTCCATCTGCCCTGTCTCTCTAAGCTCCCTGTGAAACTACAATATTCCTCCAACACAGCCCATTGGCTGACCCCAGTCAAAGGCAATTAATTGTTCCCATTTATACTATTTCATGTTGGAAAATCATATAGTGGCATAAAAAAAAAAAAAAAAAAACTATCCCTAAACAATTAGAAAAGTGGTTACGACTCTGAAAACTCCATACTGTCCAGTTATCCTCCTCACCCTTATGCTCTGTTCAGCATCTACCTTACCATTACCATTACTATTTCCACTCTTCTGTTTGACTTAGACAGGTTCGTAGAGAAACCATGTTCAAAACGACCTAATGCAAAACCTAGACACCCAGCCAATAAGCACCATTCCTTTGATCTACTAGCAACACAACCTCAACCTACAACCCACCAAGAATCTGATGTAGAAGATGCAGAAGCGCAGATGTGACAGCCATATTATAACCCTTGTTTGACTTGCAGTTCAAGGACTGAAAGGTTCTATCAACTCAGCACTTTATTTTCTACAAACCCATCTCCAAGGCACAGTTCATTCTTAACAATACACAATAACAACTCGACAAGGCAAACCTGATGATTTGGAAAATCGAAGCAGGAGAAATAATCTTAGATTTGTAGGCATTCCTGAACCTGTCAAACCTCGAGAACTCTTATAGTTTCTATAAACCTGGCTTATGGAGTCACTTGACTTACATGGCCCTCCAAAAACTCCATTGCCTATTGAAAGAGCCCATCCCAGAAAAAACAAAGACCTCACCAAGCCACGATCTGTTAAAGCAAACTACAACTTAACTACCACAATCCTATAAAGATCCTATCAGCCTATAAAAAAACATTCCAATCAACCCCTCTACCAAAATCAAAAAGTGCCCATATTTAAGGAATATTCAGCACAAGTGACTCAGAGAAGAAAAGCATTTTCCCTAATTTGCACTCAACTTAAAAAAAAAAAAAAAAAGTGACCTAACATTTTCGGTCACTCTGAGGCTGACCTCTTTTTCAATCATGTCTTGCCGGACTGTCAGACCCCTCCCTCCCCCCCCTCCACCCACCGTTTTCACCACACCAAGATTAATTAATTCAAGGTTAGGCAAGGAGCAGCTCACTCATTCTTGTATATGGTTTTCAGAGCATGGCTCATGTTTGCTTTTAGCTACATGGTCTCTGTCACTCAATGTTACTCAGAATGTGCAGCTCACTTGAGCTGGGATGGGTAGAGTCTGAATCTGAAACACCAACACCTTTTTAATAGTCTTCCTTCAAACTGTTTTCCTAGGGATGGTAACACATCTAATGAAATAAAAATCCTTACTGACATTTATCACTCTGCTACAGGAAACACATTGGGTATCTCTAAAAACCAGTTGGATTCACGCCTGCATCTCCGTTGACTACAGCCCCAAAGCAAGAGGGGTAGCTATTTTACTGCATAAAGATTTTTTCATGGACTATAGATAACTCTGTAACTGATAATAATGGTCCTTATATCTGTTCTGTCTCTAGGACAGAGAGCTAAATCTTCCTGCTCCATAAACTTCAGATACCATATTTCTTTGATCTCAAATTTATTAGAACAAGCCAGGTGAAACTACAAATTGGTAGAAATAAACATCAATCAGTACAGTATTGGATATAACAAAGAAACAATGATCAATAATACAAGATAGGATAACAAGAACTCACTTGTTAAGCTCTCTAAGGGGTGATGGCTAGGGATGAGAAGAACATGCCTTGCTGCTTACTATATCTTCTCAAAATGGAGGCTGATACATTTCCTGTAGAAGTCCTGCCCATAATGATGTGCTTTCTAACAACTTTATTTAAATATACTGAGTTTACACTATATGCAGAACTAGAGCTGTACTAGCTGGTGTAAGTAAAGGATCCAAACATGTTATTCTAAGCAACAAAACACAAATATACTGAATAAAGTCTGGAGGACAGAACAATATCTTGCTTTACATAACTGTTCATGAGATTAAATATTGCATAATGATTTTATTTGAATCAAATGTAAACAACGCAACCTTTGTGACCTGCAAGGTAGTTCTTCGGGGGCAGGTACTTTTTTTTTACATATGTCCTCTCACTGCACAAAATGGCATTGAGACCTATTTATTTAGATGGTCTATCAGTAGATAGACTTAGTTTGAACACTCCTTAGCAAAGCTATCTACAACTCCGCTACTTCTCTACATGGTACAACTCTCTAGACCACATCCTCACTACCACACCCACTCCCACCTACACTGCATCTACACTCTACTACTTTTACTAGATATACAATTAATTGGGAAACTAGTCATACCTTAATGGCATGCACACTTCCCTACACTCACAACTGAAGACATTTTGAAAGTTCACTCATTTTTTATTAACTATTGCCAATTTCCTACTATCATGAAATTAGTCTTAAAATGCCCTAATATGTATACTATACTACTGCTTTATTCTGTACAATGAGTAGAACATCCAACAGAAAATACTTCAAATGTTTAGCTGAAAATGTACCATTGTTTCTTTAAGTGTCCGGTGATTCGGAAATTCTGGGATGAAATCCTACACTACTTAACCACACACAACCTGCCAAACCTTCCTCTCAGGCGTAAATTCTTACTGCTTGGTTGTGTCTCAGACCACCACTACCGCAATAAAAATTTTAGCACAATAGTAAAGGCAGTAGGCAAACCCTCTTCAGAATGGATTTGCCCCACACCTTAATTCATAAAGAGATAATGGCAAAACCTTTCTTCCAAATGTGGAAAAGATATATATTAACACAAGATCTCCCATTCCAAAACACAGCACATACTACACTTCAATATACAGCCTAATATTCCTCTGAGGTGGTGGCAGGATGCACACCTTTACTAATTTCAATATAACTGATTGCTATTCCACTCCAACTCGTGCTTATGAGACAACTCCTCTTCCAGGATTTTTGAGTCGAGATACAAATGACATACACAATGTTAAAAGAATGTATATTTTGTTTTGGTGCAACAAAATGTCCTCCTCCCTCTGGTAGTGGAGGAGAATCTCTATTGCCTCAAAACTACTTCATCATTCCATCTTTTTCCCAACCCACCCTTTTTTCTCCCTTTTATTGGTTACAACTTAAAAAGAAAATGTTGTAAAATTGTCATATCATCTCTTATTCTGTAACAAGATCATTTAATTGTGCTGTAACCATGAAACATGATGTACATCTATTATGCACCACATTATCCTTAATAGAAGTTATTTTAAAAAAAGTGACTGTTGGACTATGAAATACAACAAAGACTGCTGCTGTACAATAATGTGTATTTATTTCAAGGTTATTGCCATGTTTTGCTTTATGTAGTTTTTTTCTTTATATTATCATAACCATTACAGTGCACTATTGTGGTTATGGTGCCAGTGTTGCCCTTGCACCCAAACATTGTCAGTAGTTAAACCATTTGCTAATAGTTTATAAAGGTACAGAAGGACTTTGGTGACTTTTTTTATATGTGCAGTTTTGTAGTACACTAGAAGAAGTGACCAGTCCCATACCCTTTAGGTGTGCTAGTGATAAGTAAGTATTGTATTAGGCTGGCAAGAACTCCTCCATGAAGCTTCCATTTGCTCTCCAGAGACAAGCCCTGCCATGCAAGGCTCGCTCATTGTCAGAAAACATCTAATAATTGCTCGGTGTAGGTTAGCTCCGATAGTCTGGCTGAGTACCTCCGCTAAGAACCTCTCCCTGATCCCACAAAGTATTTGTTATTGTTGAGTAAAACATGAGTTTTTATACACAGACCACCAGCATGGGGTCTCCAACAAAAGGATAGGTAAGCCTTCCCAGGAGCCTCTGTGTCTGGGAGCAGTTTTCAACATACACTGCTAATTAAATTAACTCAAAGGCACACAGTCACTTAATACAATTATTCCCCAAACATATTGCAACACACACCATAAATGCAATCAACTCCCAGACACACAGGTGCTTAAAACAATTATCCTCCAAACATATTGCAACACACAGCTAAATTTAATTAACTCTCAGACATACAGGCGTTTAATGCAAATATCCCCTAAACAAATATCCCCTAAACATATGAAAAACCTCCAAAAACATACGGACAACAGTGATACCCCCCACACACTTGTCAAGTCCCCAGAAGCAATTTCTAGGTGACTATAGGTCTTTTTAGGAGAAAATAATGATGGTTCTTCATTGGTTATCTAATTCATAACTTGCAAAGATATGGTGCCATAATTCCTTCTTAAAAGGGCAGGTGGCGGTTGGTTCTCAGGAGCTGGTTGCAGCTCCACAGTCCACAGTGCCTCCTCCAGGCCGGAGACCCTCGTGGAGCAGGCTTCACCATGCCACCCACATGCACAAGGAGTGCATTCTCTCTTCACAGGGCAGTGATCCTTCTGTCAAGAGAGATGGGATCGATGGATACAACGTATTAGCTCCACTAATGACTTGGGCGGATGGTGGTGAGAGATCCAGGAACTGGAAGTTGGGCCCCCTGCAACAGTTTAGGGTGGCATAGAGTGAAGGCACCTGGCGGAGGTTTTACCAAACCTAACACTAAATTCTATTCTCATTCTTTTGCATGATTTCACTCTCAGTGGTATTTTGTTTCAATGTATCTTGTTTTAGTTTATTTATTTTTTTCCCTCTCCTGTAAGCATTAGCATGCTAATTCTCATGGGCATAGTGCCTTAGTCTATTCAGTTTATGCAACCAGTGCTTTTACCTCACATTTTACCCTGTTAACCCTATAAAATCTAGCACTGTGTCTTCCTAGCTTGAGTAATTAATACAAAATGTGCAGACTAAGCTCTACTGTTTTGTTTTCTCACAACATGTTGATAACAATTTCTGTTGTTTTACAGTACGAAATGCTGCCATCCATGCACAACAAAAATAAAGAATTACAAAAAAAGGGCAGTTGGCTTAATCATCATTACATTTTAGTAATCTGAACCATTTTGCCCCTCTTGTGCAGGGCCGGATTAACATAGGGGCTGATGGAGCTGCTGCTCCAGGCCCATGCCCATTAAAAGGGCCCATTGATTTTTTTTTTT
>OW240921.1:63923921-63942842 GCA_933207985.1 Pelobates cultripes | reverse complement strand
GGGGTCAATCCACCTAAATGGTGGGCTAAACACTATAGGGTCAGGAATACATGTTTGCGTTCTTGACCCTATAGTGTTCCTTTAAGGTAAGGATCATTATCTATACATCACATGGAATATAGCAACTTATAAAAGAAACAACGTTCACTTATCCAAAATCTTTCAAACAATCCATCTATAGTAATTCACCCACCCGACAAAGAGGCATAGTGGTGTTAATTTATTATGATTATTCACATTAAGTTTAGAGACAACTACAGGATAAGGATACTGTGTCTGACTACCAATTTATCACCACCACGGATTCCTTTTCCCCAGTAATGTAGCTCCAATACTCCAGAAAATAAATATTACTGGTATCGCCTTTCCCCCAGACATTAGTCGAGACTGAATGCTGGGAGTTGATCTGATTAATGCAGGCAAAACTTCAGAATTTATACATACCGTAAACTCCTCCCCTGTGCCTGAGAGACAGTTGAGTCAGGAACTGTACAAACTCAATTATCTCCAGGTACAGAAAAATACAACAATTTTACAACACCCCAAAACTACCCCCAAAATCCATGGAAACCCCTCGAGAGTCACATCCCCGGATAGCCCTGATCTGAGTAATTATCATATCCAAAAATCACTCACATCGGTTTGGTAGTTTGGAATTGCAATAGAGGGAAAGTTTTGAGGAGTAAGCCCAAAATAGTTCCAGAGGAATTGTGGTAAGGGCTGGTCTCGGTTCAAGGGATTTTATAAACAAACCACGTGATTTCTAACAAATAAATGAACATAAAGGAAACTAAATGTGCCGAACCAAGTGTTGGGGTATTCCTTCAAAATGCTTCCCCTTTGCTCATGGCTCCAGCAGACACGGTTTCACCCTTTTCGGGTCAACTTGGGGATGGCCAGGAAATAAAATTAGTCTTTTAGTTGGCTAGCTCGGTCTGGCTTGATAGCTTCTCTGCATTCCCGTTCTGCTTCCTGAGTCTGTAGTGTACAGTGAAATGGTAAAGGTTGCAGGGCCAGACTCCACCTTAGGAGTCGGGCATTGTGGCAAGCAACCCAGATGAGCCAGACTAATGGGTTGTGGTCTGTGATGAGGGTGAAAGCGCAGCCATACAGGCACAGTGTTAATTTCTTCAGTGCCCACGCCAGAGTTAAGCACTCTTTTTCAATAGCCATGTAGCTGGGGTAACTTCCGACTTACTTAGGTCACTGGATGCTCTCCCCCGTCCTCACTGACCTGTCTTAAACTGCCCCCAGTCCAAACATGGAAGCATCTGTATGGACGATAAAACATTTGTTAGGATCTGGAACAGCTAGGACAGGTGCATTGATGAGAGCTTGTGTCAAGGCTTGGAACGCTGGCTCACATTCTGGGAACCACAGGACCTGCCTAGGTTAGTTCATTTTGGTCAAGTCAGTCAGGGGTTTGACCATAGCACTATAGTCTGGGACAAAGCATATGTAGTAGCTGACTGTTCCTAGCAAAGCCATAACTTGTGTCTTGGTACGAGGAATGGGCCAGTTACTAATGGCCTTGATCTTAGCTAGTTTGGACCGCTGTTTTCCACATGTTACATGGTTGTCATGGGTGTGCGCAGCCTATTGCATTAGGGTGTGCACCCTAAAGCACAAATACATACATATACATCCACTACTGTGTGTGTGTGTGTGTGCTGTGTGAGGGTGCTGTGTGTGTAAGGGTGTTGTGTGTGTGTGTGAGCCTGCTGTTAGTGTGATGTGTGTGTGTGTGAGGGTGCTGGTAGTGTGCTGTGAGGGTGTTTGTGAGGGTGCTGTTAGTGTGTTTGTTAGGGTCCTGTTAGTGTGCTGTGTGTGGGTGTTGTGTGTTTGTGAGGGTGCTGTTAGTGTGCTGTGTGTGAGCGTGCTGTGTGTTTGTAAGGGTGCTGTGTGTGTGTGTTTGTGAGGGTACTGTTAGTGTGCTGTGTGTGTGTGAGTGCTGTTTGTGTGCTGTGTGTGTGTGGGTGCTGTATGTGTGTGTGTGCTGTTTGTGTGCTGTTTGTAGGCTGTATGTTTGGGTGATTGTGGGGACAGATAAGTTAACATCCCCCCTCCCTATTTACTTTATGTAGGGAGGGGGGACCATGCTAATGCCATCCCTGGTGGTCAGATCTCACGAGTGGAACCCGGCGGAGCTGCTGGCTAGAGCTCCCAGGTCCTCTCCTGCCTCCCTCCATGCTGCTGTGGGCCGGTCAGGGAGATCTTCCCACCGGCCCATGGAGGCTTAGAGCAGAGCCGGTGCGCAGATATCGCCGGCTCTGCATGACCCGACAGGGGAGATCCTGAGATCTCCCCTGACGGTCTCAATCCATAGGCGTGCCGCTGGGATTAGGGTGTGCCATTAGGTGTGACACTTGTCTGGTTTCAAGATTAGCCCGGCTCCCCTAATCCTGTATAGTACGGTCCCTACGTGCTCTAAGTGAGCTTCTTAGGTGACACTGTATATGGCTATGTTATCCAGGTATGCACAAGCATAATCCTGGAGACCATCTTGGAGGCAACCCACCATCCTTTGGAAGGTGGCTGGGGCATTCTTCATTCCGAACGGCATAACCCGGAACTGATATAAGCCGAATGAAGTGATGAAGGACGGTTTAGGAATGGCCTCCTCTGCTAGGGGAATCTGCCAATACACTTTGCAAAGGTCAATAGTAGTCAGATAACATCCCCTAGATATACTGTCTAATAATTTGTCTACCGTGGGCATAGGGTAGGCGTCGGTGACCATCTTGTCATTTATCCGCCTGTATTCCACGCAGAAGTGGGTCGTACCATCCCGTTTCGGTACTAAGACTACAGGTGAGGCCCAAGGACTCTCGGAGTGTTCGATGACCCCTAAGCGAATAATCTCATTTATTTATTTCTGCATTCCTTCCTGGACTGCCTTGGGCATGTGGTATAGGGGTTGTCTTAATGGGGCCTGACCTGGGGTGTCTACCCTATGGGTAGCTATGGTAGTATATCTTGGGAGAAGGTTGCCTGTTTGGCTATCAGAAACTGGATCGCTTGGACCCGTTCCTGAGTCCCCAGCTGTTCCCCTAGCTGTACCAACTTTATGGCTCCTTCTCTGGGGGCACCTCCTAACAGGTTGGATAGGGCATCAGAATCTTCTGATGCTGGGGCACACACACTTCCTCTCTGCCTTTGTATACCTAAACTACACAAATTACACAATTCCCACCAATCCATCAAAACAAATTCAAATGGCACACTGACCGCAGCCCGCTCTTTCAAATACTTGGGTATGATATTAGACCCCAATCTATCTTTTGGCCTGCACATAGAAAAGCTTGCATCTAAACTTTATCCAAAACTAGGTGCCCTGTACAGAAACAAATCCTGCCTAAGCCCTACAGTAAAGGAAAAGCTTGTACAGCAAATGCTGATGCCAATCATTGATTATGGGGATGTAGTATATGCATCTGCATCGCAATCCCACATTAATAAACTGAATACATTGTATAACTCGGTCTGCCGATTTGTGCTACAATGTAATTACAGGACCCACCATTGTGACATGCTAAAAGAATTAAACTGGCTGTCGCTGGAATCCATACGCACCCTTCATCTTTACAGCCTTGTGTTTAAGAGCTTTTCTGGGAAACTCCCACCCTACCTGAACAAAATGCTTTCCCCGGCTGTTCCCACTTCCTATAAGCTCCGATCCAGTACCCACACTTTACTTAGTCTACCTCAATACAAAAAGAAAACGGCCCGATCCTCCTTCTCCTACAGAGCACCGCAATTGTGGAACGACCTTCCGCACAATTTAAAATCCTCCCTAAGCCTAAAGTCCTTTAAGAGATCCCTCTCTACATACCACAAAACAGAATGCACCTGTCATGGTTGATTATATATTTCCTACCTGTTCTATGTTAAATTTTGTATTTATTGTGTATTAATATTGTTTTTGTATTTTATTGTACCATAATGTAACAATGCAATGATTTGTGGACCCAGGACATACTTGAAAACAAGAGAAATCTCAATGTATCTTTCCTGGTAAAATATTTTATAAATAAATAAATAAATAAATAATATTGACGAGGAACAACAGCTGTTTGAGCAAACTGAAAAAGCTGCAAATTTGGGAAACACTTTAATTATTGGAGATTTTAATTACCCCGGACATAAATTGGGACAGAGGGACTAGTAGTCAGCAAAGGGAATTAGGTTTTTGAATTTATTAAATGACACCTTCATGTCACAACTTGTACAAGCACCAACTAGAAAGAATGCTTGTCTGGACCTGGTTCTAACAAACAACGTTGATCTTTTGACCAACATTCAAGTAGGTGAGCACTTAAGCACTTAGGAAATATTGATCACAATATAGTGTCCTTTGAAATAAACTAAAAAAACAAAACAAAAGCACATGGGGTATACTAAAACATATAATTAAAAAAAAAAATTCTATAAGTTAAGGATAGCTTTACAATATATTGACTGGCATAAACTCTTTAGTGAAAAGAACACTGAGGATAAATGGAACATCTTCAAACAAATATTAAAAAAGTACATTTCTCAGTATGTACCACTAGGTAATAAATATGAAAGAAACAAATTGAAACCAATGTGGCTTAGTAGAGAAGTAAAACAAGAGATTAAAAATAAAAAAGGGCATTTAAAGCATTTAAATTGGAAAAATCAGATGCATCCTATAAAAGATATAAGGAAGCCAATAATGCGTGCAAAAAGGCGATTAGAATCGCTAAACTTCAAAATGATAGCCAAAGAGAACAAAACCAACCCCAAAGCATTCTTTAAGTACATAAATTCTAAAACAAAAATAAATGAAAGTGTAGGTACACTAAAAACTGGAATGGGTGTATTGGTTAATGAAGACCAGGAAAAGGCAGAGATTCTAATTAACTAATTAATTTCTCCTCCATATATATTAAGGAAGAACCCATGGCAATAGATGTGCAAATGATTGCTGCTAAAAACTTGCCAAAAAAATTGTTATTGGTTAACTCAAGACAAGGTGCTGCAGCAATTAAATAAAGTTAATGTAAACAGAGCTCCAGGGCCTGACGGTATTCATCCACGAGTAATTAAGCAACTAAGTGTAGAAATAAGTGAACCTCTGTTTTTAATCTTTCAAGATTCTTTTCTTTCAGATAATTTTTCTAAGAGAAAAAATTCCTGGGACAAACATGACCAAAGAAATGCCAACATTTTTAATAATCTCCTGAAAAGGGAAGGTCTATATGACATATGGAGAGTAAATAATCCCTCGCTCAAAGAATTTACATTTTATTCCTGGCCTCACGACTTTTACTCTAGAATAGATTTCATTTTAGGAGAAACATAGTTGATAGAAAGAAAGCATAAAATAGAAATTAAACCAGCAACATGGTCAGATCACAATAGTGTAACTTTAGAGTTAAATAAAACCAAATATAGAAGTAATTATAATACAATATGGAGACTTGAAGATACTGTATTACAAAATAAAGAATAAAAAGATCATTTAGACAAAATGACAAAGTTTTATTTCCAAGAAAATAAAAATGGACAGGTAGACGATGATATCCTATGGTGCTCTTATAAAGCTGTAATTAGAGGCTACTGTATTAAGCTAAATAAACTAACAGATAAGAGATAAGCTTAACAGGCCTTCATATTTTATTATACAACTTAACTAAAGAAAACCATGCCAACCCGCCTAGGGAGAATCAGCTTAAAATAGCGAATACTAAAATAGAGATTCAAAATAGGACTTTTGATAACATTAAGAAAAATTTGTCAAAATTAAAAATTAAATATTATCATTAATATAATAGAGCTGACAAGATACTGACCAATATGCTCAAACAAAGAAATACATTTAATTTAGTTAGCAGAATTATTGTAAATTATAAAATATGTTTATAACCTGAGGAAATAGGGAAAGCTTTTAACGATTATTACGCAAAACTGTATATCCTCTTAGATATAGCTCCGGCAGATATGATTAAAGATTATATTATTATTTTTATGTTATTATATATATAGCACCATCAAATTCTGCAGCACTTTACTCGGCTAATATATCTAAATTAACAAATCCACAATTAATTATTTTAAATAAAGAAATTTCAGAGGAAGAGCTAAAAAGGGGCAAGAGAATTATAAAACTCCAGGACCAGATGGATTTGGGAATAGATTCAATAAGGAGATGAAAGTTCAAATAATAGGTCATCTAAAGAATACTTTCAACAATGCTGTCTCTAAAGGAAGGTTCCGAAATGAAATGCTGAAAGCAAACATCTTACCAATACTAAAACCTGGGAAAGATACAACTAATGTCAAAAGCTACCGCCCAATATCATTAATTAATGTGGATATTAAGTTATTTTCTTATATTATTGCCTGCAGAATGAAAGAAGTTCTGAAACATTTAGTCCATCCTGATCAAATAGGCTTCGTACCTGAAAGAATGGCAAATAATAATATTAGAAGACTGATTGATGTATTAGATATATCGCAACAAAATCTAAACCCAATGCTGATCCTGTCATTGGGTGCCGAAAAAGCCTTTGACAGGGTCAGCTTTGGAAGCATTTGGAGTATCAGGCTGGCTTTTAACTGTAATTATGGCACTATATAGAGATCCAATGGCCCGAACAATTGAACCTAATATATGATCAAACTGGTTTAAATTGAAAAATGGGACCAGACAGGGATGTCCACTATATATTAACTATAGAAGTATTGGCCAACAGAATTAGACCGAGCACATAGATAAAAGGCTTCTTAATAGTGATGTCGTGAACATAAAATTTTAGGTTCGCAAACGGCGAACGCTAACTTCCGCAAATGTTCGCGAACCGGGCGAACCGCCATAGACTTCAATAGGCAGGCGAATTTTAAAACCCACAGGGACTCTTTCTGGCCACAATAGTGATGGAAAAGTTGTTTCAAGGGGACTAACACCTGGACTGTGGCATGCCAGAGGGGGATCCATGGCAAAACTCCCATGGAAAATTACATAGTTGATGCAGAGTCTGGTTTTAATCCATAAAGGGCATAAATCACCTAACATTCCTAAATTGTTTGGAATAACGTGCTTTAAAACATCAGGTATGATGTTGTATCGATCAGGTAGTGTAAGGGTTACGCCCGCTTCACAGTGACAGACCAAACTCCCCGTTTAACGCACCACAAACAGTCCATTTGCACAACCGCAAACTCCCCATTTGCACAAGGTTGGATACCAAGCTAGCCATGTCCCGTTCCTTGTCCTCACTGATGTCATTGAAGGTCTCTTCCTCCACCCAGCCACGTACAACACCAAGGTTCCCCAAAAGGTGACAACAAGCCCCCTGGGACGCCTGCTGTGTTTGGTCTTCCATCTCCTCAAAGCCACCTTCCTCCTCTGACTCCTCTTCCTCACAATCCTCTTCCAGCGTTGCCGCAGATCCAGCAAGCGATGCTGATAAGGCTGTTTCTGGTGGTGATGGTGACCACAACTCTTCCTCTTCCTCTTTACGCTCATCTACGACCTGATCCAGCACTCTTCGCAGGGCACGCTCCAGGAAGAAAACAAATGGTATGATGTTGCTGATGGTGCCTTCGGTGCGACTGACTAGGTTTGTCACCTCCTCAAAAGGACGCATGAGCCTACAGGCATTGCGCATGAGCGTCCAGTAACGTGGCAAAAAAATTCCCAGCTCCGCAGAGGCTGTCCTAGCACCCTGGTCATACAAATACTCATTAACAGCTTTTTCTTGCTGGAGCAGGCGGTCGAACATTAGGAGTGTTGAATTCCAACGTGTCGGGCTGTCGCAAATCAAGCGCCTCACTGGCATGTTTTTTCGCCGCTGGATATCTAAAAAGTGCACCATGGCCGTGTAGGAACGCCTGAAATGGCCACACACCTTCCTGGCCTGCTTAAGGACATCCTGTAAGCAGGGCCGGATTAACATAGGGGCTGATGGAGCTGCAGCTCCAGGCCCAGGCCCAGGCCCAGGCCCATGAAATAGGCCCATTTAAAAAAATAAAATAAAATTCTTTTATTTATTTTTTACACACACTACTGTTAGGTTTGCCACCTGACTGGTGTTTTACCAGCACAGCCGGTATTTTAGGCTGCCTGGCCGTGCCGTTATTGCAGTAATACTGGCAATACAAATGCAGGTATTTTTCTCAGTATAAACAGAGATTACTCTGCAATACCAGCACCAGCCAGTAGAGGTCGCTGTGTGTGGAGAGAGGCAGGGATAGGAAGTTACAGCATATCACTCTCTCTACTCACTGATCCGCAGGGGAGCAGCTACAGAGAGTCCAGACAGCAACTCCCAGCCTGTAGAGACAGCCTACAGCTCAGGTAAGTGAAGGATGGGGGGAAAGGCAGCAGGGAGACATGGGGACACTGAGACACTAGGGGACACATGGGGACACTGAAAAACTAGGGGACACTGTGAGATATGGGGATGCTGAGACACATGGGGACATTGGGAGACACACTGACATACTGAGACACAGAGACACATGGGACACAGTGTCCCCATGCCTCCAAGCCAGTGTCCCTATTGTCTCAGTGTCCCCATGTCTCCCAGTGTCCCCAAATGTCTGTGTCCCCATGTCTCCCAGTGTCCACATGTCTCCCAGCCAGTCCCCCTAGTGTCTGTGTCCCCATGTCTCCTAGTGTCCACATGTCTCCCAGCCAGTTCCCCCTAGTGTCTGTTTCCCCATGTCTCCCAGTGTCCCTATGTCTCCCAGCCAGTTTTTCTAGTGTCTGTGTCCCCATGTCTCCCAGTGTCTGTGTCCCATGTCTCTCAGTGTCCCCAAATGTCCCCATGTCTCTCAGTGTCCCCAAGTGTCTCCATGCCTCCCAGCCAGTGTCCCTAGTGTCTTAGTGTCCCCATGTCTTCTAGTGTCTGTGTCTCTGTGTCCCCAGTGTCTGTGTCCCCATTTCTCCCAGTGTCCCCATTGACTTCCTGCTTCACTGGATACTGCTGTTAGGGGGTATGGATTTACTTGAAAGATTAAAGCATAAATTAGAAAGAGATTAGCATAGAGTATGTGTTTTCTTAAAGCTGCATCCTTTGAGTTTCCCTCGAACACCATCTCCATTAGATACTTGACGCTTGAGAGGTATGACTGTTTTAGTGTCTATGGTCGATAAGATTCTTGTCATGACTGCTAGTGTGGTCCAGCACGCAGAACTATGTAACATCTACATAGACCGAGCATAAAATGATAAAACGTAAACTGGTCCTTAGAATGGACGTTAAAAACAGAGAATGGTCAAGGGAGCCAGAAATATACAATACCATTTAACAAGCCAAGTCAGGGAAGCCAGGAATCAGAATAGTCCGGAATAGCCAAGGTCAAAATACTGGGAAAATCAAAAACAGGACAAGAAAACGCACTCCAAGGATTCAGGAACCAGGAACGAAAACCACGACAGGGCAATAACCTAGGTTAAATATCCCTCTGGTCTCTGACTGCAGAACGTGTGTGTGTGACCCTGGGGGGCAGAGCTATATCTAGCTGCGACCAAGTGTTCGGCACCATCTTGAACCCAGGCAGGCAGCTGGGAGAACCCGGCAGAGCGGCTCCCGACTCGCCGCTGAGCAGGTAAGCTCAGTTCGTTGGCGCGGTCGCACTGGCCGGTGTGACCGCACCTCGCGGCGAGCCGGGGGCTGTGACATTTCTGTAATTAGGCCCCATCATAATTGTCAGCACCAGGCCCACTGGGCTCTTAATCTGGCCCTGCCTGTAAGCCTGGGTACTTATGCACAAAGCGTTGTACGATGAGATTACACACATGTGCCATGCACGGCACATGTGTCAACTTGCCCAAATGCAATGCCGCCAACAAATTTCTTCCATTGTCACAAACCACTTTGCCGATCTCCAGTTGGTGCGGAGTCAACCACTGATCCACCTGTGCGTTCAGGGTGGACAGGAGTGCTGGTCCGGTGTGACTCTCTGCTTTCAGGCAAGTCAACCCCAAGACGGCATGACACTGCCGAGGATAGAGTAGGTGGAGTAGAGGAGGTGGCAGCAGGCCTGCCAACCTCTGCAGAGCCACGCATTCCATGCTTGGCAGCCGTCAGCAGGTTTACCCAATGCGCAGTGTAGGTGATATACCTGCCCTGACCATGCTTTGCAGACCAGGTATCAGTGGTCAGATGGACCCTTGCCCCAACACTGTGTGCTAGACATGCCATTACTTCCTTTTGCACAATCGAGTACTGGTTGGGGATTGCCCTTTGTGCAAAGAAATTT
This sequence comes from Pelobates cultripes, assembly GCA_933207985.1. Lineage (NCBI taxonomy): Eukaryota > Metazoa > Chordata > Amphibia > Anura > Pelobatidae > Pelobates > Pelobates cultripes. The sequence continues at coordinate 63,932,609 of OW240921.1, read as the reverse complement.
TGGCCGGGTACTGTCCACTGCGGTGTCCCAATAGCTACAAATTTTTTGAACACCTCAGACTCCACCAGCTTGTATGGTAAAAGCTGGCGGGCTAAGAGTTCAGTCAAGCCAGCTGTCAGACGCCGGGCAAGGGGGTGACTTTGTGACATTGGCTTCTTACGCTCAAACATATCCTTGACAGACACCTGACTGTGGGCAGATGAGCAGGAACTGCTCAAGGCGAGAGACGGAGGGGCGGATGGTTGAGAGGGGCCAAGGAGGACAGCAGTGGTTAACGTGGCTGAAGATGCTGGACCAGGAGGAGGATGGCGGCTTTGAGTTTGTGTGCTGCTTGTACTCATGTGTTGATCCCATAGGCGTTTGTGATGTGCGATCATGTGCCTTCGCAAAGCAGTTGTAACTAGGTGGGTGCTGGACTTCCCACAACTCAGTTTCTTTTGGCACAGGTTGCAAATGGCATCACTGTTGTCAGAGGCAGACACACAAAAAAAATGCCACACTGCTGAGCTCTGCAATGACGGCATTCTGGTGGTGGCAACAGCATGCGTTGATTGGCGTGCTGTCTGGCTGACCCCGGGTGCCGATGCATGCTGTCTGACTGTGCCACTAGCTCCTTGCGACGACCTCCCCCTGCTTCCAACTCGTCTCCTCCTCCTCCTCTCTGTCTTCCCATCTGAACTTTCCCACTGTTCTTCTTCTCTTCTAGCGGGCACCCACGTGACATCCACGGACGCATCGTCATCATCAACCGCTTCACTTGTATCTGACAACTCAGCAAAGGAAGCAGCAGCGGGTACAACATCATCATCATCACACCGTACGTCCATGTGTGTAATGCTGCCTGACTGAGACATATCCCTATTATCTACATCCTCTGGCAATAATGGTTGCGCATCACTCATTTCTTCCAACTAATGTGTAAATAACTCCTCTGACATACCAAGTGAAGCTGCTGTGGTGCTAGTGTTGGTGGTGGCGGCAGGCGGGCGAGTGGTAACTTGAGAGGTGCCCGAAGCTAAGCTGGAGGAGGATGGTGCGTCAAGGTTTCAAGCGGAAGCTGTAGAAGATTGTGTGTCCTGTGTTAGCCAGTCAACTATGTCCTCAGAACTTTTCGAGTTCAGGGTACGTGGCCTCTGAACACTGGGCATTATTCTAGGGCCAAAGGGAATCACAGCACCATGACCACGACGGCCCCTGCGAGGTCATTTTTTTTCCGATTAGTGGTACTATGCGTGCAAGATACTGTGACAACAGATATGAGTGGTACTGTGCAGTGGCAGAAGTTGGCAGAGTAGACGCTGTAGGCCTGACACACACGCTTGCAGACAACTAACTGCTATTCAATCTATTACAGTCAAAAACATTTTTTTTTAAATGTACACTACTGTTACACCAGATATGAGTTGCACTGGTGTGACACTGTGCACCTGGCAGGCCCTGAAAAGCACACGTGTGAAGGAAACTGACTGCTATTATATTACAGTCCAAAAAGTTGGTTTTTTTTGTTAAATGCAAGCTGTTGTGACACCAGTGAGTGAGTGATGACACTGGGCAGGCCCTGAAACACACTTTCATGAAGGAAACTGACTGCTATTATATTACAGTCAAAAAAGTTTTTTTTTTTTTTAAATGCAAGCTATTGGGACAGCAGTAAGTGAGTGGTGGCACTGGGCAGGCCCTGAAACGCACACTCGTGAAGGAAACTGACTGCTATTATATTACAGTCCAAAAAGTTTTGGGTTTTTTAAATGCAAGCTATTGGGACACCGGTGAGTGAGTGGTGGCACTGGGCAGGCCCTGAATCGCACACTCGTGAAGGAAATTGACTGCTATTATATTACAGTCAAAAAAGTTTTGTTTTTTTTAAATTCAAGCTATTGGGACACCAGTGAGTGAGTGGTGGCACTGGGCAGGCCCTGAAACGCACACTCGTGAAGGAAACTGACTGCTATTATATTACAGTCATAAAAGTTTTGTTTTTTTTAAATGCAAGCTATTGTGACACCAGTGAGTGAGTGGTGGCACTGGGCAAGTGGGCACAGTATATGCTGTGAGCCTGACACACAGGCGGGCAGGCAGGCAACTGCAATTACATTACACAGAAAACAAAAAGACTGATGTTCTAGCCCTAAAAAGGGCTTTTTGGGGTGCTGTCCTTATATCAGAGATCAGATGAGTCCTTCAGGACTGTAGTGGACACTGAATACACTAGCCTAGCTATCAATTTCCCTATCAAATCATCAGCAGTTACACTGTCCCTCCTCTCACTAAGAATGCAGCTTCACAATGAATGTAAAATGGATGCTGTCCAGGAGGTGGGAGGGTCTGCTGCTGATTGGCTGGAATGTGTCTGCTGACTGTGAGGTACAGGGTCAGAGTTTACTCAATGATGACGAATAGGGGGCGGACCGAACAGCGCATATGTTCGCCATCCGTGGCGAACGCGAACAAGCAATGTTCGCCAGGAACTATTTGCCAGCGAACCGTTCGGGACATCCCTACTTCTTAACAAAAAAAGTGAATTAAAGCTGTCACTCTACACTGACGATACAATTGTGTACTTAACAAATTCCTCAATCTCCCTACCAACCGTTATGTCAGAAATAGATTTATATAGTGCAGTCTCAAACTATAAATTAAATAAAACCAAATCAAATGCGCTATATATTAACATATCTAAAAAAAAAGATATGGATATCTATCAAGAAACTTGGTTTTATAAATGCAAAAACATTTATATATTTGGGAATAAAAATCCCTAAGAATATAAATAGTATTATGCGATTACTCTCTAAAGAGCTCGTAAAAGAAACTAAGAAAAAACGAAAAGAATAGAGGAAATTAGAAATATCCTGGGGAGGAAGAATAAACATTTTGAAATGGATATACTTGTTTAGGAAGCTCCCTCTAGTTATCCTGACGGTATATTAACAATGGTAAATGGTTCCTTTTCAAACTATGAGGGGCAAGTGAAAAACCCAGGATAAAAAGCTCATTGTTATCTAGAGGAATACAAAATGGGGGACTTGGATATTCAAATATAATAAAATATTATGAGGCTGGTATAATTCTGCATGTAATGACATGTCCACTGGCGTACATACCGCGGTTGCAGGGATCGCGGCTGCAACCGGGCCCAGGCCTCCAGGGGGCCTGGCCGTCCTGTGACCTGGTATGCACGCCAGTGTAGCCACATTTTACCAGCCTCTTCTCCTGGGGGACCCAGGAGCTGGCCACCTCAGGGACCCCGGAGGCTTGCAATGGCATCTCTTTGAGGGCGGCCGGTCCTGCGGGCGCACGAGGGAGCACTCTCCCCTGAGCATTCTCACCCGAGCTCCCTTGCGGGCACCGCACTGATACCGGAGCCGGAATATGACGTCATATTCCGGCTCCGACATCAGTAAGCGGCACGCGCGAGGGAGCTGGGCAGAGAGCGCTCATGGGAGAGTGCTCCCTCGCGCACCCGCAGTACCACCTAGCAGCCCCACTGGACCCCAGGGACAGCAGGAATCCCCTCAGCACTCCTAAAGGTAGGGAGGCTGGGATTAAATAAAAAAAATGTGTATATGTGTGTTAGTGTGTGTTACTGTGTGTGTGCCTGTTAATAAGTGTGTTAGTTTGTGTGTGTCAGTGAGTGTGTTACTGTGTGTGTTAGTTTGTGCGTGTCAGTGAGTGTGTTACTGTGTGTGTTAGTTTGTGCGTGTCAGTGAGTGTGTTACTGTGTGTGTTAGTTTGTGTGTGTCTGCTAGTGAGTGTCAGTAAGTGTGTTAGTGAGTGTCAGTAAGTGTGTTAGTGAGTGTTACTGTGTGTGTGTGTCACTGAGTGTGTTTGTGTGTCTGTTATTGAGTGTGTGTCTGCTAGTGAGTGTCAGTGTTTGTGTTTGTGTTACTGTGTGTGTCTGTTACTGAGTGTGTTAGTTTATGTGTGTCTGTGAGTGTGTGTTTGTCAGTGAGAGTGTATGTTTTGTGAGTGTGCGTCTGTCAGGAAATGTCTGTGTCTGTTAGCTAGTGTGTCAGTAAATGTATGTATCTGTTCGTGAGCATGTGTGTAGTTAAAACCCCTTTCAGCACTTACCTTTTTCCAGCGCCAGGCTCCCTTGGTGCTAGGGATCTCTCTGCCTCGATACGCCTCTCAGCTCCGATTGCGCATGCGCTGCAAGAGCCGCGTGCGCATTCAAACCGCCCATAGGAAAGCATTGCTCAATGCTTTCCTATGCATGTCCAGCGGAATTGCGTAAGTGCCTCTAGCAGCTGTCAGTGAGACAGCAACTAGAGGCTGGATTAACCCTCAGTGAAACATAGCAGTTTCTCTGAAACTGCTATGTTTTCAGCTGCAGGGTTAAAACTAGAGGGACCTGGCATCCAGACCACTTAATTGAGCTGAAGTGATCTGAGTGCCTATAGTGGTCCTTTAAGTGTATGTGTATCTGCATGCACTGGAGGCCCACCGCGTGTAGCAGCACCGGCCCGCGCAGAGTAAGCGCCGGGGGGGAGGGTAGACCACGGGTCAATTTTCGCACCGGGGCACCAGGAATCATGTGTACGCCACTGGACATGTCAGTTAGAGCAAAATAAAATAGAAGCATGGTTAAATATAGAATTGCAAGCCAGTCAACTGAAGGACCCAGTTGATTTAATATGGAACATAAAAATGCAATTTATCCAACTCTTACATTTTGAACCAAATTATAACAATATGGCATAAAATTAATAAGAAAATGGATTTGGAAAACAAAATCTTCAACTTTCAAAGTTTTAACTCATTAGAAACAATTATGACGAACATTTCCTTAATTACATGGAAAGCCAAACATGTAAAAACAATTAAAGATGTAGTTCAAGATAATAAAATAATATATTTTAATATGTTGGCAGAGGAGTTTCACTTGACAGGCAAGGATATTTTCACTTATATCAGGGTTCAACATTTCATGGAATAAGTCATATTGGTATCAGAAGGAAATCTGTATAAAATAATAACAACAATACTACAGCAGAAACACCTACAGCCATAAGAAAATGGAATAAAGATTTAAGAACAAAAATAGATGAAAAACAATGGGTATCTTCTTCCTATAAAATATGTTCAAATATGTTCATTCACTCACGTTGCTAGATACCCATTTTAAACTGATCAATTTATGGTATATGACTTTAACAAGACTATCGAAATTCTCTCTAGGAACGAGTGAGGAATGTTGGAATTGTAGAGAGGAGAAAGGTAGCTATGTACATATGTGGTGGACATGTAAAAAAGTGTCAGTTGTGTGGCAGTGGGTGCAAAATATTGTATATAAATTATGTGATGTTAAACTATCTATAACTCCAGAAATAATGCTATTACATATTTATTGGCCTAAATTAAGGAAGACAGATCAATTTCTCATAACTCATTGCTGCAAAGATAGTGATAGCAAGAAACTGGAAAGGAGAAAATGTGTTCTCAATTAACCAAATATGTTCTCAATTACTATATCAAATAAAAATGGAAAAGGACTATTCTAAGTGTCCTTGTAAGACCTCTGGCTTATGGGAAAATTGGGAAAAAGAATTATGTATCTTATCCAAATAAGATTAGAATAAGAAGAGAAAAAGGGCAAAATGATTGATTGGGTACTCTCGCTGACAAAAACGGGTGGTGGTTGTTATTGTACAGGAGGGTAACACAGGCTCACCAAAGTGGTAATAAGAAGAAAGTAAAAGAATTACCACATGTAGATATGTTGATGTTCCTATGTGCCCACTCTCTGTGCAATTGTTTGTGAACTGTTTAGTCGAATGTTTTGTTTTTTTTAAATGTTTTTTTTCTTTCTTATGAATGTACTGATGTTGTATGTTATTTGATACTTGATACCTGATATTGAAGTAAAAATACAATAAAACAGATAAAAATAAAAGAAGAAGAATAGATCAGGGTGTTGCAGTGGATGTGATCTATTTGAATTTTGTCAAGGCATTTGATACAGCTCCACACAATAGATTAGTGTTCAAACTCAAAGAAATCAGTCTAGATAAAAAGTCTTGTTCTTTGGTAGAACATTGGCTTAAAAATAGAGTACAAAGAGTTGTCATCAATGGTAAATTTTAAAGCTGGACAGAGGAGACAAGTGGTGTCCCTCAGGGTTCTGTTTTGCGGTCCCTTCTATTTAACATGTTTATAAATGATCTTGAAAAAAGCATTGAAAGTCCTGTGTCAGTGTTTGCAGATGACACAAAACTCTGTAAAGTAATACAATGTGAGCAAGATATTACTTTGCTGCAGAGGGATTTAGATAGACTGGGGGACTGGGCACTCAAATGACAGATGAAATTTAATGTTGAAAAATGCAAAGTTATGCACTTTGGCGTAAAAAAAGCACAAGCAACGTATACCCTTAATGGAAGCGAATTAGGGATAACAAGACACGAAAAGGACTTGGGAATTGTTATAGACAACAAACTATGCAACAATGTGCAATATCAATCAGCAGTGACCAAGGCCAGTAAGGCATTGTCATGCATGAAAAAGGGCATTAATTCTCGGGATGAGAATTTAATTTTGCCTCTTTATAAATCGCTGGTAAGACCACATATTGAATATGCTGTGTAATTTTGGGCACCTGTTCTAAAGAAGGATATTATGGCACTAGAAAAAGTGCAGAGGCGGGCTAAAATTAATAAAAGGAATGGAACATATCTGCTATGAAGAAAGGTTAACAAATTTAAACCTCTTTAGTTTAAAAAAATGTTGCGTGAGAGGGATTATGATAACATTATACAAATACATTCGGGGCCAATACAAACCACTGTGTGGAAATCTATTCACAAACCGGACTTTACAAAGGACACAATGTTATGCGTTTAGACTGGAAGAAAGAAGATTTCGTCTAAGGCAAAGGAAAGGGTTTTTTTTACAGTAAGAACAATAAGGATATGGAATTATCTGCCTAAAAATTTTTTTTATTAGAGTCTATACATATGTTCAAACAGCAACAAGATGCATACTTGCAAAAACAGAATATTCAAAAATATAATTTTTCAATGTAATAGCTTCTTGATCCAAGGATAAATCTGACTGCCATTCTGGGGTCAAGAAGGAATTTTTTCCCCCTAGTTTGTTGCAAAATTGGAAGTGCTTCAAACTGTTTTTTTGCCTTCTATTGGATCAACAGCAAAAAACAAATGTGAGTAAGGATGAACTTGATGGATGCAACTCTCTTTTCTGCTACGTAACTATGTAACTATGTAACTATAAAGGAAACTAAATGTGCCGAACCAAGTGATGGGGTATTCCTTCACAGATACATACATGGCTACCCCACATTACAAGTCACACGCAAAATTGAAGATATCTTAACTATGGGATAGAGTTGAGCGGACACCTGGATGTTCGGGTCCAGCGGGTTCGGCCGAACATTGAAAAAAGTCCGGGTTCGGGATCGAACTTGACCCCAAACCCGAACCCCATTGAAGTCAATGGGGACCCAAACTTTTGGGCACAAAAATGTCTCTAAAAAAGTCCTGGAAAGGGCTAGAGGGCTGCAAAAGGAAGTAAAATGGGGTAAGAGCAAACAAATGTGGATAGGGAAATCACTTAAAATAACATAAAATACCTTAAAATTTAAAGTACAGCTAATCCATAAATTAGCACTAGATGGAATCTTTGATTTTAGCTTTGGAAGAACATAAATCAAAATCTAAAGCATGGCTGTCAGGAGGATCAACGGAATTATCCATTTGAGAGAGGGTTGGAGTGCAGGGTATTCTCTTTCATTATGGTATACTACCATTTTGATAAAGCCTTAAAGGTGAAACGCTTTAATGGTTTTAAATTGTGTATTTTAACAATAAAAGTTTTTTTCGTTACCTTTTTGGTTACCTTTTTTTATAGGACCAATCTTCATTTTATTGTATTTTATATGTACTTTTTATTGTTATTTTTCCTGTCATTTTTATTGTATCCTGATTCAAGAAATCCTAGGTGGGGATCATTCCACCAGTGCTGTGTTAATAGAGCAGTATCCTCGGCTCTACACTTGTGAGTATATTTTATTTCAATTTATTTTAGTTATCTTTTTCAAACTGAGAGCACTATTGCTGTTTTCTATATATTGTGGAGTACGACGTCACCAAGGCCGGACTGACAGACACACCTCTTCAGTATATCCCTTAGCGGGGATCATACCGCTAAACAGCCTCCATCCTAGAGCTGGCTTAAGCTCCTCCAAATGTGAGTGTACTATCTTCCTTTTATTTATTTTATCCTTGGATTTACAATACTTCATTATTGGCAGTTTGTCATGTTTTTATTCTTGTCTTCACATATACGGATTATTTACAACCCGGACGGATCAGCTCCTGAGGACTGTACACATACTCTATCCAGCCATATCAGTGAGACGTTTCATTTATTTTTACCCTATTGAACATTTTATCACTTGGATGGACTTTTTTTAAATCTTTTTTTCTGTTGTTTTAAGTGAGACTTTTTATCAGTTATATAGGCCTACTTGTTGTTGTCTATTCATTTAGACCAGTGGTAGTCAACCTTTTTCTACCTACCGCCCACTAATGCATCTTTCTTGATGGAAAAATGTCCTTACCGCCCACCAGTTTTCGCGCAAGTGCGTAATTTTTTTTAGAAAGGAGGGTGTTTTAAAAAAAAAAATAAATGTACGTACATTTATCTTTTTATTTCTACTTAATGCAT
>OW240921.1:63888439-63914445 GCA_933207985.1 Pelobates cultripes | reverse complement strand
TATCAGGACTATGGCTAAGCCGTTGACATGTTTAGTGGCAGGAGGGATAGCTGAACGTTTTGATATAAGATTTGTGTAGGTGGGCTTGGAAATGAGAGAGTGGTGGCAGTTTAGAAATCATGTCCTGATTTTTCAGCTTTTGCCAGCTCCCACTCTAGCTTTGCCATTCATTCCTATGGGACAAATTGCGCCACAAAAACGACGAAATTCCGTGAACCATTCGGCGAAACGTTCCACAAAGTAATAGCAATCCGATCGGGAACAATCTGCACGTTTTGGTATATTTTTGTCTATGTAGTGTAAAAACTGTGGGAGGAGTTAGGGTGGCAAATTTTGCTATAATAATAATATATATGTGAGATAACATTAAGTGGTCTTGCTATGCAAGAACACTTAACTAGAAAAGTTACAATTTCTGGGGAAATTGTGTGAAGTGTTCTTGCCTCCACCAGTAGTCTGCAACTGGAGTGGGCTTATATAGCACATTTAATTGCAACGTTGTTGCACAGTTACATTAAACCATACATTTATAAAACATTAGCAGGTGTTCAAAAGGCCCTGTCTATGACATCACTTGCTGCTGTAGCCTGACACAGGTCAGAGTATTTTGGCGGTTGCCATCTTCAAACAGTCGTATTTTAAAAACTATAACTCCTACAGTGAAGAGCTTTATATTGTGAGAATCACAAGACCCAGACCTACATTTTGATACATAGTATGTCTCTGAGGTATTAAAAATGATGGCACAGTCGCAGTTTAGAAATTGCACTTCAAATTTGAGCTTTGCAGAGTGAAGTTTCAATGAATGTCAATGGACGGCGTTGGTTGCAAACAAATGGTCATATTGTGAAAACTATCAGGACTACGGCTTAGCCGTTGACATGTTTAGTGGCAACAGGGATAGCTGAACGTTTTGATATAAGATTTGTGTAGGTGGGCCTGGAAATAAGGGAGTGGTGGCAGTTTAGAAATCATGTCCTGATTTTTCAGCTTTTGGCAGCTCACACTCTAGCTTTGCCATTCATTCCTATGGGACAAATTGCGCCACAAAAACGACGATATTCCGTGAACCATTCGGCGAAACGTTCCACAAAGTAATAGCAATCCGATCGGGAACAATCTGCACGTTTGGTAAATTTTTGTCTATGTAGTGTAAAAACTGTGGGAGGAGTTAGGGTGGCAAATTTTGCTATAATAAGAATAAGAATAATAAGCTACAATTTCTGGGGAAATTGTGTGAAGTGTTCTTGCCTCCACCAGTAGTAGCACATTTAATTGCAACGTTGTTGCACGGTTACATTAAACCATACATTTATAAAAACATTAGCAGGTGTTCAAAAGGCCCTGTCTATGACATCACTTGCTGCTGCAGCCTTGACAGGTCAGAGTATTTTGGTGGTTGCCATCTTCAAATGGTCATATTTTAAAAACTATAAATCCTATAGCGAAGAGCTTTATATTGTGGGAATCACAAGACCCATACCTACATTTTGATGCATAGTATGTCTCTGAAGTATTAAAAATGAAGGCACAGTCGCAGTTTAGAAATTGCACTTCATATTTGAGCTTTGCAGAGTGAAGTTTCAATGAAAGTCAATGGACGGCGTTAGTTGCAAACAAATGATTATATTGTGAAAACTATCAGGACTATGGCTTAGCCGTTGACATGTTTAGTGGCAGCAGGGATAGCTGAACGTTTGATATAAGATTTGTGTAGGTGGGCCTGAAAATAAGGGAGTGGTTGCAGTTTAGAAATCATGTCCTGATTTTTCAGCTTTTGCCAGCTCCCACTCTAGCTTTGCCATTTATTCCTATGGGACAAATTGCGCCACAAGAACGACGATATTCCGTGAACCATTCGGCGAAACGTTCCACAAAGTAATAGCAATCCGATTGGGTACAATCTGCACGTTTTGGTAAATTTTTGTCTATGTAGTGTAAAAACTGTGGGAGGAGTTAGGGTGGCAAAATTTTGCTATAATAATAGAATAATAATAACTAGAAAAGCTACAATTTCTGGAAATTGTGTGAAGTGTTCTTGCCTCCACCAGTAGTCTAGCACATTCAATTGCAACGTTTGTTGCACAGTTACATTAAACCATACATTTATAAAACGGTAGCAGGTGTTCAAAAGGCCCTGTCTATGACATCACTTGCTGCTGCAGCTTGACACAGTCAGAAATATTTTGGTGGTTGCCATCTTCAAACGGTCATATTTTAAAAACTATAAATCCTACAGCGAAGAGCTTTATATTGTGAGAATCACAAGACCCAGACCTACATTTTGATGCATAGTATGTCTCTGTAGTATTAAAATTGAAGGCACAGTCGCAGTTTAGAAATTGCACTTCAAATTTGAGCTTTGCAGAGTGAGGTTTCAATGAATGTCAATGGACGGCGTTAGTTGCAAACAAATGATTATATTGTGAAAACTATCAGGACTACGGCTTAGCCGTTGACATGTTTAGTGGCAGCAGGGATAGCTGAACGTTTTGATATAAGATTTGTGTAGGTGGGCCTGAAAATAAGGGAGTGGTGGCAGTTTAGAAATCATGTCCTGATTTTTAAGCTTTTGGCAGCTCCCACTCTAGCTTTGCCATTCATTCCTATGGGACAAATTTCGCCACAAGAATGACGATATTCCGTGAACCATTCGGCGAAACGTTCCAAAAAGTAATAGCAATCCGATCGGGAACAATCTGCACGTTTTGGTAAATTTTTGTCTATGTAGTGTAAAAGCTGTGGGAGGAGTTAGGGTGGCAAATTTTGCTATAATAATAATAATAATAATATATATGTGAGATAACATTAAGTGGTCTTGCTATGCAAGAACACTTAATAACTAGAAAAGTTACAATTTCTGGGAAATTGTGTGAAGTGTTCTTGCCTCCACCTGTAGTCTACAACTGGAGTGGGCGGAGTAACTTATCATTTACATAGCACATTTAATTGCAACATTGTTGCACAGTTACATTAAACCATACATTTATAAAAACATTAGCAGGTGTTCAAAAGGCCCTGTCTATGACATCACTTGCTGCTGCAGCTTGACACAGGTCAGAGTATTTTAGCGGTTGCCATCTTCAAACGGTCGTATCTTAAAAACTATAACTCCTACAGCGAAGAACTTTATATTGTGAGAATCACAAGACCCAGACCTACATTTTGATGCATAGTATGTCTCTGAAGTATTAAAATTGAAGGCACAGTCGCAGTTTAGAAATTGCACTTCAAATTTGAGCTTTGCAGAGTAAAGTTTCAATGAAAGTCAATGGGCGGCGTTAGTTGCAAACAAATGATTATATTGTGAAAACTATCAGGACTACGGCTTAGCCATTGACATGTTTAGTGGCAGCAGGGATAGCTGAACGTTTTGATATAAGATTTGTGTAGGTGGGCCTGAAAATAAAGGAGTGGTGGCAGTTTAGAAATCATGTCCTGATTTTTCAGCTTTTGGCAGCTCCCACTCTAGCTTTGCCATTCATTTCTATGGGACAAATTGCGCCACAAAAATGACGATATTCCGTGAACCATTCGGCGAAACGTTCCACAAAGTAATAGCAATCCGATCGGGAACAATCTGCACGTTTTGGTAAATTTTTGTCTATGTAGTTTAAAAACTGTGGGAGGAGTTAGGGTGGCAAATTTTGCTATAATAATAATAATAATAACTAGAAAAGCTACAATTTCTGGGGAAATTGTGTGAAGTGTTCTTGCCTCCACCAGTAGTCTAGCACATTCAATTGCAACGTTGTTGCACAGTTACATTAAACCATACATTTATAAAACATTAGCAGGTGTTCAAAAGGCCCTGTCTATGACATCACTTGCTGCTGCAGCCTGGCACAGGTCAGAGTATTTTGGCGGTTGCCATCTTCAAACGGTCGTATTTTAAAAACTATAAATCCTACAGCGAAGCTTTATATTGTGAGAATCACAAGACCCAGACCTACATTTTGATGCATAGTATGTCTCTGAAGTATTAAAAATGAAGGCACAGTCGCAGTTTAGAAATTGCACTTCAAATTTGAGCTTTGCAGTGAAGTTTCAATGAATGTCAATGGGCCGAAACGTTGGTTGCAAACAAATGGTCATATTGTGAAAACACTATCAGGACTACGGCAACGTTTTACATATTTAGTGGCAGCAGGGATGACAGCTGAGCGTTTGATATAAGATTTGTAGGTGGGCTTGAAAATGAGGGAGTGAGGTGGCAGTTTAGAAATCATGTCTGATTTTTCAGACTTTTGCCAGCTCCCACTCTAGCTTTGCCATTCATTCTATGGACAAGCCACAAAGCGGCGGTAATATTCCGTGAACCATTCAGTGAAACGTTCCACAAAGTAATAGCAATCGATCAGAATTTTTAATCTGCGTTTGGTAAATTTTGGTCTATGTAGTGTAAAAACTGTGTGGGAGGAGTTAGAATTGTGAATTTTGCTATAATAATAGAATAATAATAGAAAAGCGCTACAATTTCTGGGGAAATTGTGTGAAGTATTCTTGCCTCCACCAGTAGTCTAGCACATTTAATTGCAACGTTATTGCACAGTTACATTAAACCATACATTTATAAAAACATTAGCAGGTGTTCAAAAGGCCCTGTCTATGACATCACTTGCTGCTGCAGCTTGACACAGGTCAGAGTATTTTGGTGGTTGCCATCTTCAAACGGTGGTATCTTAAAAACTATAACTCCTACAGTGAAGAGCTTTATATTGTGAGAATCACAAGACCCAGACCTACATTTTGATGCATAGTATGTCTCTGAAGTATTAAAATTGAAGGCACAGTCGCAGTTTAGAAATTGCACTTCAAATTTGAGCTTTGCAGAGTGAAGTTTCAATGAATGTCAATGGACAGCGTTGGTTGCAAACAAATGGTCATATTGTGAAAACTATCAGGACTACGGCTTAACCGTTGACATGTTTAGTGGCAGCAGGGATAGCTGAACGTTTTGATATAAGATTTGTGTAGGTGGGCTTGAAAATGAGGGAGTGGTGGCAGTTTAGAAATCATGTCCTGATTTTTAGCTTTTGCCAGCTCCCACTCTAGCTTTGCCATTCTTTCCTATGGGACAAATTGCGCCACAAAAACGGCGATATTCCGTGAACCATTCGGCGAAACGTTCCACAAAGTAATAGCAATCCGATCGGGAACAATCTGCACGTTTTGGTAAATTTTTGTCTATGTAGTGTAAAAAACTGTGGGAGGAGTTAGGGTGGCAAATTTTGCTATAATAATAATAATAATAACTAGAAAAGCTACAATTTCTGGGAAATTGTGTGAAGTGTTCTTACCTCTCCACCAGTAGTCTAGCACATTCAATTTACAGCAATTGTTACCTGATTACATTAAACCATACATTTATAAAAACATTAGCAGGTGTTCAAAGGCCCTGTCTATGACATCACTTGCTGCTGCAGCCTGGCTCAGGTCAGAGTATTTTGGCGGTTGCCATCTTCAAACGGTCGTATTTCAAAAACTATAAATGCTACAGCGAAAAGCTTTATATTGTGGGAATCACAAGACCCAGACCTACATTTTGATGTATAGTATGTCTCTGAAGTATTAAAAATGAAGGCACAGTCGCAGTTTAGAAATTGCACTTCATATTTGAGCTTTGTAGAGTGAAGTTTCAATGAATGTCAATGGACGGCGTTAGTTGCAAACAAATGATTATATTGTGAAAACTATCAGGACTATGGCTTAGCCGTTGACATGTTTAGTGACAGCAGGGATAGCTGAATGTTTTGATATAAGATTTGTGTAGGTGGGCCTGAAAATAAGCGAGTGGTGGCAGTTTAGAAATCATGTCCTGATTTTTCAGCTTTTGCCAGCTCCCACTCTAGCTTTGCCATTCATTCCTATGGGACAAATTGCGCCACAAGAACAACGATATTCCGTGAACCATTCGGCGAAACGTTCCACAAAGTAATAGCAATCCGATCGGGAACAATCTGCACGTTTTGGTAAATTTTGGTCTATGTAGTGTAAAAACTGTGGGAGGAGTTAGGGTGGCAAATTTTGCTGTAATAATAATAATAATAACTAGAAAAGCTACAATTTCTGGGGAAATTGTGTGAAGTGTTCTTGCCTCCACCAGGAGTCTACAACTGGAGTGGGTGGAGTAACTGTTATCATTTACATAGCACGTTTAATTGCACAGTTACATTAAACCATACATTTATAAAAACATTAGCAGGTGTTCAAAAGGCCCTGTCTATGACATCACTTGCTGCTGCAGCTTGACACAAGTCAGAGTATTTTGGTGGTTGCCATCTTCAAACGGTCGTATCTTAAAAACTATAACTCCTACAGTGAAGAGCTTTATATTGTGAGAATCACAAGACCCAGACCTACATTTTGATGCATAGTATATCTCTGAAGTATTAAAATTGAAGGCCCAGTCGCAGTTTAGAAATTGCACTTCAAATTTGAGCTTTGCAGAGTGAAGTTTCAATGAAAGTCAATGGACGGCGTTGGTTGCAAACAAATGGTCATATTGTGAAAACTATCAGGACTATGGCTTAGCCGTGGACATTTCTAGTGGCAGCAGGGATAGCTGAACGTTTTGATATAAGATTTGTGTAGGTGGGCTTGAAAATGAGGGAGTGTTGGCAGTTTAGAAATCATGTCCTGATTTTTCAGCTTTTGCCAGCTCCCACTCTAGCTTTGCCATTCATTCCTATGGGACAAATTTCGTCACAAGAACGACGATATTCCGTGAGCCATTCGGCGAAACGTTCCACAAAGTAATAGCAATCCGATCGGGAACAATCTGCACGTTTTGGTAAATTTTTGTCTATGTAGTGTAAAAACTGTGGGAGGAGTTAGGGTGGCAAATTTTGCTATAATAATAATAATAATAATATATATGTGAGATAACATTAAGTGGTCTTGCTGTGCAAGAACACTTAATAATATATATGTGAGATAACATTAAGTGGTCTTGCTATGCAAGAACACTTAATAATATATATGTGAGATAACATTAAGTAGTCTTGCTATGCAAGAACACTTAATAACTAGAAAAACTACAATTTCTGGGGAAATTGTGTGAAGTCATTCACCTCACCTATAGTCTACAACTAGGTAGGCAGGAGTAACTATTATCATTACGCAGCATTCATTTATTTGCATTTAAACCAACCATACATTTATAAAAACATTAGCAGGTGATTCCAAAAGGCCCTGTCTATGACATCACTTGCTGCTGCAACTTGACACAGGTCAGAGTATTTTGGTAGTTTGCCATGCTAATGGTATCTTAAAACTATAACTCCTACGGTGAAGAGCTTTTATATTGTGAGAATCACAGACCCAGACCTACATTTTGATGCATGGTATGTCTCTGAAGTATTAAAATTGAAGGCACAGTCGCAGTTTAGAAATTGCACTTCAAATTTGAGCTTTGTAGAGTGAAGTTTCAATGAAAGTCAATGGACGGCGTTAGTTGCAAACAAATGATTATATTGTAAAAACTATCAGGACTATGGCTTAGCCGTTGACATGTTTAGTGGCAGCAGGGATAGCTGAACGTTTTGATATAAGATTTGTGTAGGTAGGCCTGAAAATAAGGGAGTGGTGGCAGTTTAGAAATCATGTCCTGATTTTTCAGCTTTTGGCAGCTCCCACTCTAGCTTTGCCATTCATTCCTATGGGACAAATTTCGCCACAAGAACGATGATATTCCGTGAACCATTCGGCGAAACGTTCCACAAAGTAATAGCAATCCGATCGGGAACAATCTGCACGTTTTGGTAAATTTTTGTCTATGCAGTGTAAAACTGTAGGAGAGTTAGAGGTAGCAAATTTTGCTATAATAATAATAATAATAATATATATGGAGATAGCATTAAGTGGTCTTTACTATGCAAGAACACTTAATAATAATAATATATATATGTGAGAGATAACATTAAGTGGTCTTGCTATGCAAGAACACTTAATAATATATATAATGAGATAACATTAAGCGGTCTTGCTATGCAAGAACACTTAATAAGAATAATAATATATATGTGAGATAACATTAAGTGGTCTTGCTATGCAAGAACACTTAATAATATATATGTGAGATAACATTAAGTGGTCTTGCTATGCAAGAACACTTAATAATAATATATATGTGAGATAACATTAAGTGGTCTTGCTATGCAAGAACATTTAATAATAATAATAATAATATATATGTGAGATAACATTAAGTGGTCTTGCTATGCAAGAACACTTAATAATATATATGTGAGATAACATTAAGTGGTCTTGCTATGCAAGAACACTTAATAATAATATATATGTGAGATAACATTAAGTGGTCTTGCTATGCAAGAACACTTAATAATATACGCTATGCTACATCTATCATGGCTGACATCGGCCTGGTATCCTTAAATGCCAGGGGTTTAAACTCTCCTGACACTAACCCTTATGGAACTCCATAAACTCAAGGCAGATTTTGCTTTTTTACAGGAAACCCACTTCCGCAAAGACCCGGCCCTCACACTGCATAACCGTAAATTCCCTAACTCATATTTTAGTAACTTCACAGAGGCCAAGACACGGGGAGTAGCAATCTTAATAGCGGCACATGTCCCGTTCACATTTGTGAAACATGAAAACTTCGACCATGGCAGAATCGTGATGGTTAAAGGACTTTTAGGTCACAATATGGTGACATTTGTAAATCTATATTTACCAAACAAACAACAATGCAAAGCACTAGGGCGCTACATACGTGCAATAGACAATTTTGCAGAAGGTATTTTAATCATGGGGGTGACCTTAACATCTCTCTTGATTCAATGCTAGACACCACCTCAGTTACAAGCACATATCAAGCATCAGCACGACAACAGATATATCACATTCTTGACCAATCACAACTTTTCGATTGCTGGCGAGTGACCCATTCAAATATGAGAGACGGGGGGCGGGGCCGGGCCGCCGAGCCGACTGGACGCCATATGCATGGGCTCCAGCTCTAGGCTCGTGAGAAGGGCTCAAAAAGCCGACTTTGAGCGCTGCAATGCTGGAGCCGTCGCTACCGCTGCATGGAGAGGGTTACCAGCTTCAGCCCGATACCACGCAGGAAGCACAACACGCACCGGGTGAGCAGACACGTCCACCCTCGGCCCACAAGCCGGACCTCGTGCACCCGCAATGTGCAGCCAGACACCGCGGAGAGGCACTCTACGGGGACAGGAGAAGCCGCATAAACTAAACCTCTGGTCATGAGGTGATACCCCGGCTCGGGGCACGGCCCCGCTCCCCCCCCCCGGGCCGGTGGGGGTTATCACGGCATCATGGCGGCGCGCATGGCGGTGGGTGCTCCCGCGCTCGGCCTATGCCGCCCGCCTACACTAGCAATGGCTGCAAGAAAAAACAGCCGGCTAGCAGATATGGACACTGCCAGGAACGCACCCAAATAAAGAAGGAAGGAACGCATGCAACCATTTAATGGGGCACTACAGCCCACACAAAGCCCCAATTTGGAAAGCTGCCGAGGAGGATCCTACTTAAAAATACTACTGCCGTTAATCTGGTAGGAGAAAGACCACCTGCATTCATATGGAACTGCTCCAACACAGCTCCACACACCCAGAGGACCACGGTAAAATTTAATAAAGGGGACCGGCAAGGACGGCTCATGCAGGCCCAGGCGATACTGAGCGCTAGGCGGGGCCTACACACCGCCCACACGCCGACCGGAGCAGTGAGTACCCCAGTCTCTGGGTATGGGGGTCCCCGGAGAACCATGTCCCAGATGCCGTGAGCCCTGTGGGGCGGGAGTGCGCTGCCCTGCCGGCGGACCGGTGGCCGGGGGGGCTGGGTACCAGCCTTAAGAGTGAGGCCGGCACTGGGAGGGACACGGGAGTGCTTGCTCCATAGGGAACAACGAGGTGCTGGGGAGGTGCAGGGGGCGGGAGAGTCACAGACTTTGGTGGTGGGGTCCAGGGATAATATCTGCTCCTGAGTGCCCACGGCGCCGAGGAGGACCCGGCCGGTAGGCGGGGAGCGAGGTGGGGTGAACGGACGGCGGCTCGGGAACTTGAGGACTGCACCGTAGCTGAGACATGTTGAGCCTCCCTCGGACTGCCACACAGCCTCCTCTCAAGTTCCAGCCAACCTTGCCTCTATATTGTTACGGTCCTTATTACTGATGTTGTTTGCCTATAAACTTTATTACATATAATGCATGACCAGCTACAGTTCATATTAGATTGACGCATTATAGGAGGTTACTAAATCCATTTGGTTTCTCCTATACAGACTACTGCTTCAGATGCTCCGATAATTATTAGGGCCCTTAGTATTTTAATTCATTTTTTCTTTTTTTTTTAAGTATACGCCGGTTCAAGTTTGACGCACACATTAGCCCTATGCAGACTGGAACCATAACGTACCGCACATCAATGCCCCAGCGCAAATCGTACACCTGCATACTTAGACTATATCTTACTACACATATTAGTATCCAGTGCACTGGCCGCAGATCAACTTAAAATTACTGCACTACTGAGATACTGCGACATAATGCGCTAGGTTCCCTGATGGTGCAACGCTCTAAGAGTCTAAGAAAGTTGTAATAACAAGGCTTATCTACACAATGTGACGGCAGCAGGCTTACTTGAATGCTAACCCTTCACGCACATTACCCTCAAAACATCGCGCCTTAATACCCATTACCTACAGCACATCCCTGATATCTGTTAGAACCAAACTATAGCATATCATATGCTGCATTAAATTCAATGCCTGTAACACGCTCACAGGGTCGCATATACTGGCAAATAGAATCACAGGATCATTAAGCCCCGCTAACATCAACAGCTACGAGGCGCAAGGCCCGCGTATAGCCAAGTTACTTGCTGACACATGTAGACACCAGATTACATATAGGCTTCATATGATTATGGTGAACCTATAGAGTTATAAGACTTAGCCTGGTACAGTCATAAATGTGATTACAGAAGGTTAATGCCTGCTGATAATAATTCTGATGAAAATAATAAGCCTCTGCGTAGGCAACTGTAAGCTTCTCATCATTGTCGAACTGTGCCTGAATTGTTTTATGCTTAAAATAAAAATGATTTAAAACAAATATGAGAGACTACTCCTTTTATTCCCACGCTACTAGAACGTATTCCAGGATAGATCTCTTCTTTCTCCCACACAGGTTTCTCCACCTGATCCAGTCATGCTCCTACGGCCCTATCACACGGTCGGACCATGCACCCTTGTCTCTTGCCATTCAAATACCATCCCTGTCTCTTGCCATTCAAATACCACCCATCCCAATCCAATCCTACCAAGAGAGATTAGACAATTAGAGGAATCACACAAACGCGATGGTTCGTTCTCAACATACAAAAATTTAGTGGACAAGCGATCCACACTAACACAACTCCTAAACGTGCAAACCAAATGCAAAATACTCCTCACTAAGTTCTCCTTCTACTCCCAAGGCGGCAAATGCGGCCGTATGCTAGCAAATGCCCTAATAAAATCTAGACAAGCCACCTTTATTGCCAAGATTAAGAAGTCATCTGGAGAAACCACTCAAATGCTCCCAGAGATCATGGACGCGTTTCATACATACTTTATATAATCTAAGGGACAAACCCCCCTCAGACATGGAACTCAATACCTACCTGTCCACCAGAATACACCAAACCTTACCGAATAATGTCTTCCACACTCTAGATGCACCCATCACTCATGAGGAATTTAAACTGGCAGTAAAACATACATCGATAGGAAAAAGCCCAGGCCCCGGCGGCTTCACAGCCAAATACCTTACTTCACACACTATCTACTCCCTTTCTCCAGGCATTTAACTCGCTGACTACTAATAGCACAATACCGGATTCGGCTTTAGAAGCCCACATCACCCTCCTACCAAAGCCAGGAAAAGACCCCATCAAATGTGGAAATTTCCGCCCAATATCCTTAGTCAATACAGACCTGAAGATCTTTACGAAAATATTAGCAAATCGCCTACGCCCATTTTTGCAACTACTTATACACCCAGACCAATCAGGATTCGTGCCACACAGGGAAGCTAAAAATAACGCAGATAAATTGCTTTACTTGATCCACATAATCCTTGCAATCGACGCAGAAAAGGCGTTTGACAGGGTGGACTGGGCACTATTATTTGCCACACTCCATACATACGGATTTGGACCCCACTGAATGAAGTCGATACAAGCCATATACTCTCACCCCACAGTCAAATTACGCATTAACTGCCAACTCTCTCAATCTGTACAGATAAAGAATGGCACGAGACAGGGGTGCCCTCTGACCCCATTGTTATTCATTCTCATCCTAGAACCCTTCTTACAGGGTACAAGAGATCACCCATTCATTCGGGGAGTGTCCAGCAAACAAAGGGAATACAAGGTCTCCGCCTTTGCGGACGACTTGCTCTTTACGATCTCAGATCCCATATCCTCTATGGCGCCACTGGTAGAGGAACTAACATTATATCACCAAGTCTCTAACTTCCAAGTAAACTACCTCAAAAGTGAAATACTCCCACTACATACCACTGAACATGTCACTAACACTCTAAAATCTAACTACAAACGCAGCCGTCAAATATTTAGGGGTTCAACTCTCAAAAGATTTCTCTAAACTCTATGATGTAAATTACACCCCTTTAATTTCTAATATCTAATATCTAATATCATGGAACAAACCCCAGTTCAACTGGATTAGCAGAATCAACATATTAAAAATGAACACTCTGCCAAAAATTCTATATTTGCTCCAAGTTCTTCCCATTGCCCTACCGAAATCCTTCTTCTCTAATATTAGGCTGTCCTTCACTGAGTTTATATGGGGCAACAAACATCCACGACTGGCTTATCACACCCTAACACGACATAAATTAAGAGGGGGACTAGGTCTCCCAGACGTGGAATTATACTACTCAGCTGTAAAATTAACCAGAATCTATGACTGGACAAATCTGGCACCACACAAACAATGGGTAGATTTGGAAAATGATATGTTTCAACTACCAATATACACCATACCCTGGCAGAGTAACGACCGTAAACACTTACTCCCCCAAAATCAAACCCACCCAACGATCATACCTACCCTCATAAGAAAATCGGCACCACATCAGAAAATCGCCTAGTATCTCTCCACAACCCTCTTTTCCCACCAGGTCTCCAGGCCATGGCCATTACTGACAAGCGACCGTCCCCACTCTGACTTTGAATCACAATGTCACACTTGTAGTGTGAAAACCAAATACTTATCAACATTTTATAAGGTACTACAGCTCGATTCTAACAACCAACCACCTCCATACACAACATCATGGGTTACAGACCTCCAAATTATGCTCACTCCCGCAGAGTGGTCCATTATATTCAAACAAATACACAAGACAGCTATCAGTAACACCGTTATAGAGGCAAACTTCAAGAGAATCTACCGATGGCACTACTCACTGGTAAAATTACACAGACTATTCCCCTCCACCTTGAACATATGCTAGAGGTGCTTACAGGGGACATGAACACCCGCACACATATGGTGGTCATGCACAGTAATTCAAGCATTATGGAAACGCACAACCATCCTGATACACAGTATTACAGACATACACATATTGTCACATCCTGCTCTGTTCTGCTGAGATGTCTGGCCTTGGCTTCTGGTATCCAGTACTCTTTTTACAATTCTTGTTTAGTTTTCTTGGTTTTTCTGGTTTTATATTTCATGTCTGGTTTTCTTTATGCTGGGTTTTCTGGGTTCATTCCTGTATTCCGTTCCTGGAATTCCCAGTCTCTTGGATTCCTTTAAATGTCTGCTTTATGTTGCTTCCATGTTGCCCGTTCCTTTTTCATGAATCCTTTTGTTTCAGTTGTTTCCTGCAGGCAGTTGCTACAAGTCTTCTGCTCTTTTCTTCCAGGTAAGTGATGTGTGTGTTTTATTATTGTTTATTTAGTAATGCATATCTAGGTAGATAGGTCCCACCTTAATTGGAGTACTTTGCCGCAGTTGGTGGGCTGCATACATCTTGGCCATTTATGTATGTCTAAATCTTCAATGTTTTACATATATAGTACTTAGTTTTGTCTCCTCTTGTTTTGCCTTGCATCTCTGGTCTTGTTTTATTTTGTCTTGTATTCACAGTTCATGTACCGCCGACGTAGCAGAAGTCATCAGAGATTAGCAGATAAACCATTGGAACTAGGATCTGACAAATACACTAATTGATCATGCTTTTACACCACTCACAAAACCACATCATATAAGTCAATGACTACTTATCCATATATTTTTTGATTTCAAAAGCCGAATTCATTATTTTGATGGAACAACATCTTATAGCAGTATAGATGAAAAATGGTTGGAAATGTTTTAGATGAACAAAGCTCTGTAATATATTGGATGACTAATGTTAGGCCATATTATGGACAAACAATGCTATATAATAGTTTGGAAGAACAATGTTTTGTAATATTCTGGATGAACAAGACAGCAATATTTTGGATGAACATTGATATGTAATATTCTAGATGAACGATGTTATGCAATATTTGGGATGAACAATGATATGTAACATCATGGATGAATAATGTTATGTAAGATTTTTGATTAACAAAAAAAAAAAAAGAAACATTCCTTTACATACATAAAGCATAACAGGCATTACAGTCTCAGGGTGAGCATTGTAGATACACGAGTTGAGGACACGAATGACTGGTTGCATAAATGAGAAACCCAATGAGAAACAAAATAAAGGTAACACCTATAAAACTCATGGGGATGGTATGTATTGGGGGGGTAGGGGAATAAAGGGCAAGGGTTGGGGGGGGGAGAGGTCTGAACTATTCTTCTCAGTTTCAGCCGCAATATTGTATCGCTATAGTGTTACAGTGATGGATCCTGCTAAATGATAATGGTTCCTAATTTGGTGAGTACCTGGTCTTTCTTTATGGTCTGTTCTCCAAAACTCTTAAACTTCATTGTTGCAAATATTTGTAATAACTTATGGGGTTTTTTTTAATTTTTTTTTTTTTGTTTTGTTTTTTATATGTAAGATGAGGGATGCACGTCCACTCCCTTGCAAGTGTAGGAGTTCCATATTGTTCTGGCTTTGGTCCAGCTAGCATTAAACCCAAACTATCGTACGACCAGTTTAGGAATATTTTTTTGTTTTGTTTGAGAGCCACTATGTCTGGTGGGAACATTTTCTTTCACAACCTGGAGATTTCTAAGTATCTCACATTAGAGTGTGGTAGAGTATGGCTTTAATATTTGTGTATCTTAGGAAAGCGATATAACTACAGATTTGGTGTAAGTGTGTTATACTGCTTCTACCCTTCCCCTCATGATTAAAGGTGGGGATCATATATGACATTGTGCTTAACCAAATGATTTTCCAGGTGAACCCACTTAGAGGCATCTGCCATCATGTGCACCTGTGCCACCATGTGCAAGATTGCAGCTCTATAATAATTTATCTGATTTGGGAAGCTCAGCCCACCATCTAGAACGACCTATTGTAGAAGCCTTGTGTTTACTCTTATCTTTTTTTCTGCCATGTAAATCGCACCAGGACAACACATGTTTGAAATAGCTGAAGGGAAGCAAATCAATTACAAGATCCTAGGGATCGCAGAGGAGGTTAAACCATCTGACCTCACTGAATTTGTCAAACAACTATTTCATGCTATATTGCTGGACACACCGGAACAAAACCTATTACTAGACCAGCCTCCGGCCCCGGTGTCGCAATATCTAGAGTACACTACCACATCACAAAAGATAATATTATGAAAGCATCTAGAGCCCTACAGCCTTAAAGGGACACTGTAGGTAGCCAGACCACTTCAGCTCATTGAAGTGGTCTGGGTGCTGTGTCCCTTTTGCACCTAGTGCTGCAATGTAGCAGACAGCCACTAGAGGGCTTCCAGAATCGTAACAGACTTTTGGACCGTTATCTGATGCTGGATATCATCACGCTCTGCATGAGGACATCCAGCGTCAGATTTTTCCCCATAGAAAAGCATTGATTATCGCGGGACGGAGGAGGGGGTGGAGCTTCTACCCAGCGCCGAGGGACATCAGCGCTGGGATTAGGTACGTAAATAAATTGTTTTTAACACTTTATTTACCAGGGGAAAGGGGGCAGGAGGGATGGGGGAGGGATGGGGGAGGCAGAGGGATTGGTAGTGCCAGGAATACAGCTTTGTATTCCTGGCACTATAGTATCCCTTTAAGGTACCTATAACATTGAATAAATCAAACTCTCACAGAAACTCCTTTGCCAATGGAACATAACACTGGACCCAGAGGATCCATCTGAAACCTCACAGCATCACTATCAATGCAAGATACCACAAGATTGGCAAAAAGTAGAGGCTTTCAAATGACTGACCATGGACTGGGACTGTTATTCATGCTATTTGCCCTTTGCTCCTGGTTGGAGTCAGGTAATCACCTGGTTGGAGTCAGGTAATCACAGGTAATCACCCAGAGAATTTAATTTGCTATACCTGTATTTAACCCTGTAACTTTCAAAAACACTATAAAACCTGTACATGGGGGGTACTGTTATACTCTGGAGACTTTGCTGAACAGAAATATTAGTGTTTCAAAACAGTAAAACATATCACAACAATTATATCATCAGTGAAAGTGTTGTTTGTGTGTAAAAATGCAAAAAAAAGGTCACTTTCACTGACAATGTCATCACTGTGATATGTTTTACTGTTTTGAAACACTAATATTTGTGTTCAGCAAAGTCTCCAGAGTAAAACAGTACCCCCCATGTACAGGTTTTAGGGCGCCACACAAAGTTACAGGGTTAATCAGTGCTACGGTGCTAGCAAATTAAATTCCCTGGACTTTCAAATTGCAATCAATAAAATTACTTAACCCTTTAAAACCGGAGGACGTACAATTACGCCTTCTAATAGGCGGCTCTAAACGCCGCCGGGCGTAATTGTACGCCCTCCGGTTTTTGTTAACTTACCCGGTCGCCGGCGGTCCCACGCCGGCGATCGCGGTTGGGGGGACTCCCAGGGAGCCCCCCGCGGCACGTCCATCCTCGTCGAAGCCCCCCGGCCATGTGAGAGTGGGGTCCTAGCGAGGACCCCTCAATCACATGGCCGGGGATAGCTGGCTTCTGTATTGCCGGCAGGGGGGCTGCCTGTAATGACAGGTGGTCCCCCTGCTGGCTGAAAATAAAATAAAAATAAGTTAATGGTGTAAAAAAAAATAATTATATATACTTAGATCATATATATATATTATATATATATGATCTAAGTATATTTATACACATATACATACACACACATACACCGTCTAGGTGTATTTTACTATTAATATATATATAATTATATATATATATTAATATCAAATTACACGTAGACTGATACTGATTAAATATATATATAATTATTGTTATATATATATTTATATATAATATAAAAAAAATAAAAATGTAAATAAGTTAAAAAATAAAATTAAAAAAATAATTAAAAATAAATAATTAAAAAATATATAGATGTGTGTTATTTCGTTCTAACTGTATTGTGAAATTAATATATATATATATATATCAAAATACACATAGAACGAAATAATATATATATTTATACACATAAATATATACTTATATATCACTATATATATACCTATATATAAATAAAAATATTTTTAAAAAATTATATATATATACACATATAGATTCACATACGTATATATATACATATATTAATTCTACATATTTATTTATGTAATATTTTACATAATTAGGTATCTTAATTAATTACAATTAGCGGGACCTGCCTGACAACCCATGCCGAAAGTAAAGGGAATTTAATTTGCTAGCACTATATTTATTTAACCCTATAACTTTCCAAGACACCATAAAACCTGTACCTGGGGGGTACTGTTCTACTCGGGAGACTTCGCTGAACACAAATATTAGTGTTTCAAAACAGTAAAATGTATTACAGCGATGATATCGCCAGTAAAAGTGACGTTTTTTGCATTTTTCACGCACAAACAGCATTACACGGACAATATTATTGCTGTGATACTTTTTACTGTTTTGAAACACAATTATTTGTGTTCAGCGAAGTCTCCCGAGTACAACAGTACCCCTCATGTACAGGTTTTATGGTGTTTTCCAAAGTTACAGCGTCAAATATAAGGCTTGCGTTTCGTTTTTTTCACATTAAAATTCGCCAGATTGGTTACGTTGCCTTTGAGACCCTATGGTAGCCCAAGAATGAAAATTACCCCTATGATGGCATACCATTTGCAATAGTAGACAACCCAAGGTATTGCAAACAGGGTATGTCCAGTCTTTAGTAGCCACTTAGTCACAAACACTGGCCAAAATTGGCGTTTTTTTGCATTTTTCACACAAACAGATACTAACGCTAACTTTGGCCAGTGTTTGTGACCAAATGGCTACTAAAAAAGACTGGACATACCCCATTTGCAATACCTTGGGTTGTCTGCTATTGCAAATGGTATGCCATTATGGGTGTAAATTTCATTCCTGGGCTACTATACAGTCTCAAAGGCAACGTAACCAATCTGGCAAATTTCAATTTCAAATGTAGCGTGCTATATTTGACCCTGTAACTTCCCAAAACGCCATAAAACCTGTACATAGGGGGTACTGTCTTACACGTGAGACTTTACTGAATATAAATATGTGTATTTTATTGCAGTAAAAGCAAACAGTATTATGACATTGATCGTTAAAATGTCATGTAGAACTAAAAAATTTTAAAAAAAACGTATTTTCTCCCATTTTTTTCATATTAAATTATGTTTCATAGCTAAATATTTGATATTAAATGAAAGCCCTGTTTCCCCTGAATAAAATGATATATAATAAGGGTGGGTGCATTTACTATGAAAGAGGTGTATTACGGTTGGACAGACATGTAGCGCAAATGCCAGGTTTTGTTTACATTTTGTTTTGTTCACAATGTGTACATTTGGCTCCGTCCTTAAGGGGTTAATTATGTAAAAATATTACATAAATATGCACGTAGAATTTAAATATATATATACATATTTATATATTTGAAGTCTACGTGTATATTTATGAAATTATTTATGTAATTTTGTATATGGATATAAATGGAGACCGCATCTCCAGAAGGATATTGATACTTTAGAGAGAGTTCAGAGAAGGGCTACTAAACTGGTTCATGAATTGCAGGATAAAACTAACAAGGAAAGGTTAAAGGAACTTAACATATATAGCTTGGAGGAAAGATGAGACAGGGGGGATATGATAGAAACATGTCAATACATAAAGGGAATCAACACAGTAAAGGAGACTATATTTAAAAAAGAAAAACTACCACAACAAGAGGACATAGCCTTAAATTAGAGGTGCAAAGGTTTAAAAATAATATCCAGAGAGGGTAGTGGATGCATGGAATAGGCTTCCAGCTGAAGTGGTAGCGATTAACACAATAAAGGAGTTTAAGCATGTGTGGGATATGCATAAGGCTATACTTACTATAGGATAAGGCCAGGGACTAATGAAAGTATTTTTAAAAATTGGGCAGACTAGATGGGCCAAATGGTTCTTATCTGCCGTCACATTCTATATATATTTCGTATTATTTTTATTTTATTATATATACATGGATATATATAATTTAATTCTTAGTGTATTTTGATATGAATATATATATATATATATATATATATATATATATATATTAAAATACAGTTAGAATAAAATTACATATATATAAAAAAGTTTTTTAAATAATTTTTACAATTTTTTTATTTATTTTTATTTACTTATTTGTATTTTATAATAATATACACAATAAATATAGTTATTATATGTATTATATATATATATATATATATATATATATGTGTGTAATTTAATAAGTGTATTTTATATTAATATCTGTATATATTAATATAAAAATATACTTAGTATGACATTATATATATATATAGAGAGAGAGAGAGAGAGGGACATATATTATATAAATATAATATATTTCTATATATCTTTTATATATATACACACACATACACACACACACACACACACACACATATCTAATTATATTTTTATTTATTTAAAAAAAAAAATTGTTTTACACATGCAGGCAGGTACACAGGCACATATTGCGGCCATGTGACCGCTGTTAGAGCGATCACATGGCTGCGGGGTACTAATTCGCCGAGGGAGGACTGCCTGGGTATACATTTTCTATTCTATTACACCCTGCGTGTTGGGTCCATGAGCATCCGCAGGAATTTTTCCAAGGGGGGAAATAATTGTAATGACATCCATGCTCTGCCCCTTTTTGCATGGCTGGACTGGGGATACAAAGCAGCCCTGGAAAAAAATGTATGCCATCCCCATAAGTCATTGTGCCATGCATTGTGTGTGTGTGTGTGTGTATATATGTGTATATATATATATATATATATATATATATATATATATATATATATATATATATATATATATATATATATATATATATATATATATATATATAGACTCCAAAGTGGCAACGGCTGCTCTCCGGTTTTAAAAAAAGAAGTTTTTATTGAATCATAATAAAAGCAATGACCGACCGGGTCATTGCTTTTATTATGATTCAATAAAAACTTCTTTTTTTAAAACCGGAGAGCAGCCGTTGCCACTTTGGAGTCTGTGTATCGTGGAGCCCTGGTGTTTGCTCCCGGCGGAGGGACTTTGGACGTGAGTGCAGGGGATTTTCGAATTTTTTTTTATATATATATATATATATATAAATGGAACAAATTGAGAGCACTCATTGGATTTAGTAGAAAAAAATATATTAAATCAAACGCATATAAATCAACGTTTCGACCGTCTAGCGGTCTTTATCAAGACCTAGACGGTCGAAACGTTGATTTATATGCGTTTGATTTAATATTTTTTTTTCTACTAAATCCAATGAGTGCTCTCAATTTGTTCCATTTGTATATTTTGCACAGAGAGGCACCTGGTCATTGCTGAATTAATGCTTTTGCTATGGGATGAGTGCCAGAAACTATTGTGATTTTTATATATATATAATATATCTATTATTATTGGTATGTTTATTTTTCTAATTCAAATCATTGGTTCTGTCCGTGTAGAAAATGTAATTATACAGTAAGCATACTCTCATGGAGACACAGACCATCTCACTGACACAAGCTCATTCTCTTTGATACACATAAGCTCATTGACATAAAAACACAAGCTCACTGATGCACACAAATATGCTCACTGACAGACAATCTCACTGACACACACAGACAAGGTTACTGGTACATACACACAAACTTAGTACAAACTCTGACACTCACACGTTTACTACAAACAAACTTACTGTCACACACACACGCTCACTACAGAAAAGCTCACTGATACACACATGATCACTATAGACAAGCTCACTGACACACATACACATGCTCACTACAGACAAGCTTGCTGACACACATGCTCACTAAAGACAAACTCACTGACATGCACACAAGGTCACAACAGACAAGCTCACTGACACACATACACAAGCTCACACTGACACACACACATACAAGCTCACTCACTAGCAGGCACACACACACAATCATTGTCATGGGCTGAAGCCTACCTGTCACAATAGGCTGTGGGAGATCTTCTGGCAAGGTCAGCAGCGTGAGTGTGGGGAGGTGCTTATGGGAGGTGGAGCCTAAATTTAGGGTCAGAGGTGCACCAAATTGCTGGGGATTCAGGAGGGAGCCTCACAATGATCCCTTCTGCCCCCTGGAATCCTAAATATGGCACCTCCCTCCTTCTTTCCCTTGGACTGAGCTGGTACACTGGGAAAATTGCCTGTGTTGAGGGAGCAAGTTGAAAAATCCAGGGGGGTCAAGTGCCCCATCTTGCCCCCCTACCCCTCCCTGCAGACACCCATGGTTGGGTCTCTATATATTCCAGACATTACAAACGGGCAGTTATGGATCTTGCAGGTCTAAGTTCCCAGTGGGTTCATACGATACCCATTTCCAAGAGATGGACCATCGTATGGATCAAATCGCTCTCTCGCTTTACAGACTTTAATGAATCATTCTGACTCTTTACAAGATGAGGGTCATACTCCTTCTGCAACCCGCATACCTAAAGGGCTAGAGGTAGCTACAGTTGGTGCTTCATCTCATGTCCTGCCACCATTGTTTTATGGTGGGGCACCGGATGCTTCTCGTGGTTTTTGATTCTTCTGGAGGACAGGACTT
The DNA here is from genome assembly GCA_933207985.1 of Pelobates cultripes. Classification (NCBI taxonomy): domain Eukaryota; kingdom Metazoa; phylum Chordata; class Amphibia; order Anura; family Pelobatidae; genus Pelobates; species Pelobates cultripes. Next base: position 63,892,164 of record OW240921.1, on the reverse strand, counting down.
GGGGGTTTCTTCTTTGTCCTCCATAACCAAAAAAAAGGATCACAGGCTTCTAATTCACATCACCTTATTCAGGGAGAAGAATGGGGTACATAGTATGGCATTAGTAGATTCTGGTGCAGCAAAAAAATGTATTGATCAAAATGTTGCCATTAATCATTCTCTTCCTTCTAGGTTTAGAGCCACACTCTTGGTCATTAAGTACCTCCAAGAGGTACTGTGTATCCTCTCTGCCAAAGAAAATTCAATGTTAGAGGAATACATAAAGGAGAATTTGAAAAAACGCTTTATTAGAAGGTCTTCTTCACCAGCAGGGGCAGGATTCTTCTTTGTGTCCAAAAAGGATGGTGATGTCAGACCTTGTATACACTATTGAGGATTGAATAGGATTACAGTATGGAATGCTTATCCTATACCTCTAACAATGGAGTTGTTTGACAGAATAAAGGATACTTGAACTGGATTTGAGAGGAGCATACAATCTGGTCAGAATTCGTAAAGGAGACGGGTGTAAGACAGCCTTTAACACCTGATACTAGCATTATGAGTACACTGTTCTGCCTTTTTGGCTATGCAATGCTCCAGCTGTCTTCCAGGATCTCATAAATGATGTGTTAAGAGATTTTCGAGAAGAGTGTGTGATAGTATATCTTGACAATATCTTGATATATTGTATGGAGAAAGTGACACATCACAAACAAGTAATTGGCTAGACTTTTAAAAAATGGATTCTATTGTAAGTTAGAAAAATGTCTTATCAGTCTCAAATTAGCTTTCTGGGATACATAATATCAGGAAACGTTTTTTCTATGTATGCCAATACACTGGACTCCATACTTAAATGACCTTTACATAATGGATTTAAGGCAATTCAAAGATTTATAGGATTTTCAAACTATTATAGATGTTTTAGTAAAGGCTTTTCATTTATAGTGGCACCTATAACTAAATTGACAAAAAGAGGTGTTAATCACAAAAAATTAACACCTGATACTTTGAAGGCTTTTGAAAATCTAAAAGCAGAATATACGTCTGCTCCAATATTGGTCCATCCTGACCCTAGCCAACCTTTATTAGACATAGATGCCTTGAAGACTGGTGTAAGAGCTGTTTTATCACAACGAAAAAGTCCTGACCAACCACTACATCCCTGTAGTGGTTTTGGATTTTATTCTAAATAACTGTTGTACACAGAAAGACTATACGAAATAGGAGACAGGGAACTACTTGCAATCATTTTGGCATTAAAAGAATGGTGACACCTGTTAGAAGGTACCTTACAACCTGTGACGATCTTATCGGATCATAAGAACTTATCTTATACCAGGGAAGCCAAACAATTGTCAGCAAGAAAGGCCCATTGGTCCCTTTTCTTGGCTAGATTCCACTACGTATTAACATATAGACTTGGATCAAAAAACTATAAAGCAGATGCTTTGCCCCTTTAGTACGAACCACATGTCAAACCTAAGCATCTTCCTGTTGTTCCTAAACAGCATATCATAGCCAATACTTGAATCAAAATACAATCTCCCCTTGTTTCTGACATCAAGCATCTTAAAAAAAAACAGATGGCAAAAAGTATGTTCCTCCTGAACACCAGAGAGAGATACTTACTTATTTTCATGACAGCAAGATTGCTGGCTCTAATAGACCTACGCTCTAATAGCTAATGAATTTTGGAGGCCGTCCTTATGAAAGGACATTAGGGATTATGTTATGGCCTGGTGGACTGGAAGGGATATGATGCAATACCTGGTGGATTGGAAGCGATATGATCCTGAAGACCGGCCTTGGGTTGACAGTTCTGGCCTGGTGGACTGGAAGGGATATGATGCAATACCTGGTGGATTGGAAGCGATATGATCCTGAAGACCGGCCTTGGGTTGAAAGTTCTGATGTCCATGCTCCCTGTCTTCTATGGTCTTTCCATTTCCGTATTCCTTCATGTCCTGTTGATTTCTGTCCAGTGATTGTCTCTCAAAGAGGGGGTCATGTCAGGGTACCTTTGTTAGTTGGTAACATAGTTACATAGGCTGAATAGAGACATTTGTTTTTTGCTGTTGATCCAAATGAAGGCAAAAAAAACCAGTATGAAGCACTCCCAATTTTGCAGCAAACATCAAAGATCTCCATCTGATGGGCCTCTGAGCTTGCTGGGCACGTTGCAACTGCACCGGCTGCACCGGCAGTAGTTCCGCAATTGGTTATAGGGTGTTAGAAGAGACCCTACCAACCCGCTCTTACACCTTTAAAAATGTAAAAAGATTCCATCTTTTTGGAAAGAAGTAGGGGAGGTATTGAAGGCAATGTAAAATCCAACAATGTTCTTAAAACCCTTTAGATAACTATTACTTATGACTGCAGGGGACACTCATTGCATAAATAGAACCTTGTATACACTAGCGGCAAGACACATAATTTTTACAAAACTTACTTACAAAAAGGATAAATCTTACATTAAATGTATGAACAAGTGTGTACGGAAAATATAATTTAACAGAAAAAAAATTGATAAAGCATGTCAACCACGGTAACTTATGGCCAGGGAGGTTTACAAACTGAGGGGAAGAAAAACACACCATAAATCTCTTTAATCCTGTGACATGGATGGCATGGAACAAATTGTTTTTGAGCAACTATCTGCGTGTAGGACTGTGTGCCGCATATGCTCTCAAGTGTGATACCATATTCAACTTTGCTATGTGTGAGGCAACATTGTTCTATGTGCTTTGTTCTATTTTGTTCTATTTATGTTATAACTTGTGAATTTATCTTAATTTACTTTATGGCACACAAAACTCATTGTACATGCTATACTTATAACATTATACTTGACATACATTAATATATGGTTGGACTTTAAAGCTCAAAATATTACATTTGAAATACCTTGTGTTTTTTTCAAATAGCATTTGTTTATAAGCCACTATATCGCTCCAAAAGTGCCAGATTCCCAAGAACTTGACCTGTAAAAATTCATGCTTTGAAAACAGACTTTAGTAATAGTAATCTAGGTTGAAACAATACTAAAGTCCATTCAAGTTCAAATACACATCTGTTTCTGCAGTTGATCCAAAAGAAGGTAAAAGCATACATTTTGTGAAGCCAATTACAATTCTGCCACAAACAGGAAAACATTCTCCCTTGAAAGTTAGATTAGTAAATAAATCTCCTTCGATTAACACACTGCTACCACCTACATTAATTATGCAAAGTTTTGTTAAATTGAAATGGTCAGGATTTTTACTTGACTCTTTACATTGTAAATTAATGGTAAATCTATCATTTTAGGATACCGAGGGACTCAGGAAATATAGCTAAACACATCTTGAGGTATTTAATCTAGTGATACACATCTAGATTTCAATATTTGCAATAAAACTGCAAATTGTATGTTAAAAATGCAGAAACATATACAGTAAAATTTGGAAGATATTGGTGATGAGATTGTTGTACTTAAAAGCTCAAAATACACCATTTTAAATACACTTAGGTGTCTACTTTTGCAAATAGTATGCCATCACTAGGGTACCTATAGCTAGCTTACTATTTTACTACTCCAAATGCAACATGGGCCAAAACAAATAAAACTACAAAAAGTCTTGCTTATGCTATGTTTATATTGGTCACTGACAGACTTGGGAGATGCAGCCGAACACATAGTTACATAGGCTGAAAAGAGACATGTGTCCATCAAGTTCAGCCTTCCTCACATTTGTTTTTTG
>OW240921.1:63854462-63883038 GCA_933207985.1 Pelobates cultripes | reverse complement strand
GAGAAAGAGCCACACAAAGGGGCTGGGGGAGAATGATCCACACATAGGTACTGAGGGGAAAAAGAGCCATACAAAGGGGCTGGGGGAGAACGAGCCACATTCCTCCATAGAAAGTAAGAGACACAACAGTTGGGTAAAAGAGACACTCAAGAGGGTTTAAGACATACAAAGGGGTAAAAGGAGGTAAGAAGCTCAAAATCGAGGTTACAAGACACACAGATGAATACGCATTTGTTTTGGGGGGAGGGCAAAATGCATCTTTGCCTGTGTATCCAAAAATCCTTGCACTGGCTCTGCCTGTAGGATATCAGGTGGGCACATATGGAGGTTTACAACCTCCATTATAGCAATATGAACTACCTTTATTGATCTCCATAGGATTTACATTTGTTTAATTTTTTTAAAACCCTTTTTAATGTTGAGGATGGCTAGCAAGCACTAGCCAACCACCACATACTTAAAATCAGAGAGTACTAAAATGATAATAGTGGTAAATACTCACAAAGGTAGAGCAGACAAACTGCTCTATGGATAGGGTGCCGGTGGTATGGTCCCCACCTATGATTTTTTTTTGGAGTAGACAGGTAGTCAGGAGGTAAGTATGTTTAAGGAAAATTTAGAAAAGGTTTTATAAGGAGATCCTCTTCTCCTGCTGGGGCAGGGTTTTTTTTATCACAAAGAAAGAAGGTGATCTCAGGCCGTGTATTGATTACAGAAGGTTAAATAAGATCACTATTCGCAACGTTTATCCTATTCCTCTGATTACAGAACTGTTTGATAGGTTAAAGGGCTCCAACATCTTCACCAAGTTAGATTTACGTAGTGCGTACAATTTGGTGAGGATAAAAGATTGACACGAGTGGAAGACTGCCTTTAATACTAGGTATGGGCATTATGAATATACCGTCATGCCTTTCGGTCTCTGCAATGCCCCTGCCGTCTTCCAGGAGTTCATAAATGATGTTTTGAGGGACTATCTACACAAATTTGTTATCGTTTACTTGGATGATATACTGATATACTCTCCTGATATTGATACCCATCATTTACATGTAAGAAAGGTCTTACAAAGATTACTAGACAATGGTTTATATTGCAAGTTAGAAAAATGTTTATTTGATCAGAAAAAAGTACATTTCCTAGGCTATGTAATCTCCGAATCAGGTTTTGAAATGGACCCCAAAAAGCTGGATGCCATTCGTAAATGGTCCTTACCCATTGGGCTGAAGGCTATACAACGATTTATTGGATTTTCAAATTATTATAGGAGATTTATAAAGGGGTTCTCCTCTATAATTGCTCCTATAACCAACATGACCAGGAAGGGTAACTCCAACCGGGTATGGACTCAGGAAGCTATCTCTGCCTTTGATACTTTAAAAATTGAATTTGCCTCGGCCCCCATCCTGGTTCACCCCAATCCATCTCTCCCTTTCCTTTTAGAAGTAGACGCCTCTGACACTGGCGTAGGAGCTATCCTCTCCCAACGAGTGTCTCCCGAAAAACCTCTACACCCCTGTGGTTTATTTTCTAAGAAACTTACCTCGGCAGAAAAAAATTATGATATAGGTGATAAGGAACTCTTGGCGGTTATTTCAGCCCTTAAAGAATGGCAACACTAGCTGGAAGGTTCCTCTACCCCTATAACAATATTAACAGACCATAAGAATCTATCATATATGAGTGAGGCCAGAAGACTATCAGCCAGACAGGCTAGATGGTCTCTATTTCTTTCACGTTTTAATTTCGTCCTTACTTATAGACCCAGAACCAATAATTCCAAAGCTGACGCATTGTCCCGTCAATTTGAACCTCTTTTTCCTGAACCAGAGGAAGCTATTCCCATTATTCCTAAGAACAAGATCATAGCTGCTACACGTCCGAAGATAAGCTCTGATCTCATTACTATTTAACAGGCTGCACAGAATCTAGCACCTAACCAAACTCAGAATAAATTGTTTGTACCCTCCAAACTCAGAAAGGAGGTTCTTGAATTATGTCACGACAACAGAACTGCCGGTCATCCTGGTATTAAGAAGACCAGTGACCTTGTCGCTGCTCGATTCTGGTGGCCTTCCTATACCCAAGATGTTAAAGATTATGTGTCTACTTGTCACGTATGTGCCCGGTCTAAATCCTCCCACACATTACCATGTGTATTATTGCAACCCTTGAACATCCCTAATAGGCCTTGGTCTAGCATATCGATCGACTTCATTGTGGAATTACCTACACCTAAGGTGTGACGAAGGACCCTTCGCCACGTGGTCCTGGAGAGGCCTGCTTGCCAGCCTCCTCCCCTGTGACTATGACTCTTTGATGTATTTGGCTTTAAAGCCCCTATTCTACCTTCAGACAGACTATTTATGTAGGTTTCTTTATTTCTCTTATGTTTTATTCACCCTGTACCCATTATAGGTGCAGGGTGTGTGTAATGTAATCGTTTATAGTGTATGTGTGTACTGTGAAATGTATTGCCTGCTCTCCTGTACTGCTGAAGTTTGCTACCAACTGGGTGGATTTGGCTATGGAACTTGTCTAGTGCCCTCTGTTAGTAGCAACAGCAATATGCACTACCTGAATATCAAGACTGGTTCTTTTGCATATTCGAGTAGATTTGCATATTGCTAATCCTGCAGGCACGTGAGATATTTTCTGTTAAATATTGTCTCCCCCACCCCTTTAAAAATATGCCATTGTGTTATAATAAGTCACTGTATGTTGCCTGCTATGATTTGGCTGTTTGTAATTTTATTGAGTTTTCACAGCATTGTTAATGTAATGACCATATAGGCTAGTCCCAAGTAAAATAAAGGTTTAGACAGTTCTTCTTGATCCCTGTAAACGTAGCCTTGTCTCGTTATTGGAGGGAGCTGTTATAATCACACTGGGGATTGATATGCTCTGCATACTCTCCTGAGCTTCCACTTAGCTCTTTTAAGAGCTTGTTCCTGACACGCTCTTCATGGAGGAGAGGTCTTCCCCACACAGTCCTGGATGCTGGAGGTTCATACAGGGTGGAAGGAAGAGGTCTTTTCCACACGGTCCTGGAGGATAGAAGCTGATCCAGGGTGGAAGGAAGATGGCAAGACTCCAGTCAAGCTACAGCGGTTGTGGAGTCTGCGGTGGTTGTGGTGTCCGGTGAGGTGCTTGTGGACCTCGGCGCAAGCTAGGAAGCGTCCATCAATGGAGGGCACTCGGTCGGAGTACGGGGAGCACTGTTACATAAGAGTCTAACCATCATTGACAGGTTTTCTAAAATTGTACATTTTGTGGCATTACCTATGCTTCCTTCGTCTGTTGAATTGGTGGATATTTTTGCTAAGGAAGTTTTCCGCATACATGGCATACCAGATGAAATAGTGTCTGACAGAGGTTCTCAATTCATATCCAGATTCTCTGCATCTTTTACTGAACAACTTGGTATCAAACTTATCATCCCCAAGCTAATGGTGCTGCGGAGAGAACTAAGCAATACCTGTAACAATCTTACGATGTTTTATTTCTGATACTCAGGATGATTGGTCGACTCCCTGGGCTGAATTTGGTCATAATAGTTCCCAAAGAGAATCTACGAGTTACAGTCCTTTTTACCTCAATTTTGGCTTCCACCCTTCTGTTCTTCCGGCAGACTTTCCTTCATTGGAGATGCCTGCTGTTGAGGAATATTTGGGCAGCCCGAGGTCGACTTGGGAGCAGATCCAACGCATCCTCAATCAGAAGTCCTCTCTGCAGAAGAGACATGCCGACAGACACCGCCGTCTTGGTCCGTCTTATCTAGTCGGTGACAGGGTTTGGCTTAGTACTAAGAACATTAAACTTAAAGTTTCTTCTAAGGAATTAGCTCCGCGTTTCATTGGTCCCTATCGTATCCTGAGACATATCACCCCCGTTTCCTACAAGTTCCAATTGCCATCCGCACTACGTATTCCCGATACTTTCCACGTGTCTTTATTGAAACCGCTTTCTTGTAATAGCTTCACCAGACCCTTCCATGTCCCTGCTCCTGTTGTGGTGGAGGGTCAGGAGGAGTACAAGATCCAGTCTATTGTGGATTCTCGCATTTCTAGGGGTGTCCTCCAATATCTGGTTCATTGGAATGGATACGGTCCTGAGGAGAGGTCATGGGTTGGGGTTAATGATATTCATGCTCCCCGCCTTCTCCGTACTTTCCATTCACGTTTCCCTGATAATCCAGGTGGTTTACGCCCTGGGGGCAGTTCTAAGAGGAGGGGTAATGTAAGAAACAGGTCACTTACCTTGCCAGTCCGCCAATCCGCCGACAGCAGGATCGGTTGGACAGCCGCTCCCATGCAGAAGATAGATATATTAAGCATCGAGGAAGCCAGCCGCTGTACACCCGCCCCTTTTAAAGGGGCAATTCAGTCACATGTTAGCAAAAGAGCTCTAAACACAAGAGCTCTAAACACAAGAGCACAAATGACTCGTACACTTTGGGGGCTTGGTATGTCCCTAATCATATAAAAGCCCAGCCTGCCTTCAACTCTTGTGGTTCCTAGTGTTCCTTATATTCCTAGTTCCTCCTCAGCGCATTCCTGTTTGCTTCTTTGTGTTTTTGACTCGGTTTTTCCTTGACTCCTCTGGTTTCTGGTTTCCTGACTCAGCTTGTTCCTTGCTTTTGTGTATTTCTGTACTTCTTTGACCTCGACTTGTCTGTGGCTCCGCTAGCTCCTTTCAGCCCGGCCATTCTAAGGACCGGTATAGGGGCTTTCTCTATCTACCTTTGTGGTTCTGGTGATTTACACTCTGCGTGTTGGGCATATTCATTACACCCACATATCCTGCAAGTGGGGATTATACCACTATACGCTATCGAAACTGGAGCTGGTCATAGCACCATAAAATGTGAGTAAACTACATATACTACATTTAAAATGACATATTACACTATTGGATTTTTGTTTTCTTGTTTTACATATCCAAGATTCATACTGCACTTCAACTCATTTAAAGGGGTATTTCTATTTTAAGACTTTTTTGGACTATTTTATTTATTCAAATATATTGTATTTTGATTACTGGCAATAGTGTTTTATTGTGTTCTTGTGGTGCAGCCTCTTTTTTTTTGTGCAAATCTATATACGACTGTTAAAACAATAAGACAAAGGGCACCAGTAAAATAAATATAATAATGTGTAGTGAAATATACTGTAAAATACCTATAAAGAACTATCCATAAATATATAAAGTGGATATATTGCTATCAGGAATGGATCATAAATTCACACCCACATATATGAAAAAAAGGAAAAGAAAATGGAAATCCCCAAACTTATCAAATAAAAATAGAAAAAACATACAACATAAATGAATATAAAATAAAACATTATAATAAAAAAGTTCTATGTACAGGCACTCTTGTATCCGTATTGGTGCAAAGTATCAAGGTGGCCCATATACTTTCTAATATACAAAATACCAAAAAATGATACTGCACTCAAACATTTCAGATAGAATTCATTACTTCATTTAATAATTCATTGTTATATTATGTGAGTATAATTAATTAATTTTAGCAAATTTGACAATAGATACAATTAAATCAGACAATATGTTATAGTAGAAACAGTGTATTCTGTGACAACTAATGTTACTCAATGTAACTAAAGTCCCCTAACCACAGGTTTGTAAATAATCAATAATGCTGAACTGCATTAATATATCTTAGAGTCCAAAGTACCATTCAAAAAAGCAAAAAGATGTATCAAAAATTAGAAAAAATAAAAAAATATATGAAAAAGATGAGAACATGAGGAAATGAAAAAAAAAAATTGCAAAAAGAACAAATAAGGTATATACAGTCCCAGTGTGTACACACTACAATATATTGGTGGATCTCACCACGTTCTCCAAGGATATGGGTCCTATTTCGGGCGGTATGTATATCTTGATGTATTAGCCGTGGTGCAATGGTAGATCCCTGTAGTCGTTGTAAACTTCTTATTTCTCCCAGATTGTATGCATAAAATCTCACGATTCTTCTGGAGGTACCGGACTCTCTATCTCTCTGTCTGTTGGTGCAGGGTCTTGGAATGGAATTTTTCTAATTTTTGATACATCTTTTTGCTTTTTTTGGATGGTACTTTGGACTCTAAGATATATTAATGCAGTTCAGCATTATTGATTATTTACAAACCTGTGGTTAGGGGACTTTAGTTACATGGAGTAACATTAGTTGTCACAGAATACACTGTTTCTACTATAACATATGGTCTGATTTAATTGATTTAATGTGTGTCCGACGTTGTTTATACTCTAGGGACATTATTTGGGCAGCTAAGACGTGCTGCTCTGCTTGGAGTTGTTGGACAGAGTCCTTGAGGGTGACTACTGTGTCTTGGACACTGTTGATGTCGTCCTCTGCGGTTCTAACCCGGTCTCTTATATGTTGGTTATCAGCTTTTACCAGCATGACGTCTGCTGCCAGCAGCTTTTGTATATTGACCAATAGTGCTTTCAGGTCCCCTTTGGTAGTCGGGCCGTCATGGTAGCCGGCTCACTTCTGACCAGTTCTGAGGTTAGGCAGCTGCTGGGCAGGTGAGTAGTGTGTACTGGTTCTGGTTGCATGGGCTGAAGCAGCATCTCCCCAATGTCTCTACCTTGCGAGTTGGTGCCGGCTGTGTGCTTTCATGAGCGGCGGCCCATGGTATGTGTGCCGGTGTCTGAGTTGGGAGGGGAAAGCTCTGGGTAGCTTCCGTTGAGGTAGGCCTCGAGGCATGGGTGTGGCGTCGCGCAGTAGGCCGCATACTTTTGCCTTTGCCTGGGCTGTTTGGGAGCCTGAAAGAACGGCATCAATCGGTGCAGTATGCTTTGCTGGGGTATGTTAATCGGTTTTCGAGGTTTGATGGGGCCTGAAAACGGAGACTAGCTGCAGATTGTATCTGGGTTCTGAGGAGTTAGCCGAGATGGCGTCTGATCAGGATGGCTGCCAGGCTCCGCCCCCGCAACATGATTTTTTATTAGCTACAGATGAGGTTACAGCACTATGATTCCTTATTAAAATGGATTAAGGGCTATTGAGGATCTCTGACTTAAAAACCAAGAGCTAAGGAACTTTACAGATAGAGTTTTTGTTTAATTAGATTTGTATTGATGAAAAATAGTTTTCTGGTTTGATGACCTATAATTTTTACAGCAATGCACAGCTATAATTTTTTACATGTAGCTATGTACAGCTATCAAAATGCGTATGTCTCATTTGTAGTGCAATTATATTCATGTTGGTCTGTGGCTGGGTGAGGTCTTTGTCCTATGTTGATGCTACCTAGATGATGTTTTAATTATCTGGAGGGGCAATGTTGAGTCTTTGACTCATTTATTACTTATATTAATAATGATTATAATCTACAATTTACTCTTTGTAAAATTAATGGAAAATCTATTAATATGTTATACCTAACTAATTATATAGAAAATAATATTTTAAAATAAAAACTTATTTCAAAAACACAAACTTTAAAACAGTCACAAATCATCCAATTCAAGTTCACGTCACTCTTTTGGTTGTACAATATGTCTAAAATCCAAAAAGAAACTGTATGGATGTGGAGATTATTGAACAACCATAGTTAGCCCCTTAAAGGAATACTGTAGTGCCTTATCCTAAACTTAATACTAAGGGTTTACCTCTGATAATATCATTACTGGGTCTAATCTAAAACACCAAAGAGTGGTATATGACAGCCATTTATTGGCTGTTTTCAGCATGACAGGGGGGATCTATTGCCCCCCTGTTATGCTGAAACTCAAGGATTCCAATTACACTGTGATTGGCAAAGACAAGCACTGAGATGTCTCTCCTTTTCAAGTATGTATATACGACAAATTTGTCACCAACTATATATTAGATTATTTAAACATTTATAATAATGACATACTAAATAATAGAAATTAGCATAGTGTTCCAAAACACAGCAAATCTTGCCCTTTAACTGTAAAACGTGTATAGCTATTGGGATTAATGGAGTAGCAAACATTTGGAGGGAGTGACAGATTTCAAGCTCATCTTAAAAAGGAAACCCAATCAGTCAAATTTACTAATACCAATTAAAGATTACTTAGTATTTGTAAATTCTGCCCCTACTCGCTATGCCTGTGGCTGCTCATTGTTAAAATTAAAAAAACCCTAGTATCCCCCCTCCCGAGCCCCCACCAGTGCCGTGTGAGTGGGGGGCTATTAAACTGAATGGGGGACCTATTGCCCCCCATACCCTGCAATTAGGCCTAGAGCACTCTGATTGGTTGATTCCAAGCAAACCAATCAGAGTGCTCTGACAGGTAAATAAATCGACTGACAGGTAAGTCTCTACATTTACCTGTCACAGCACTCTGATTGGTTGGCTTGAAATCCAAACAATCAGAGTACTCTGTATCATTTTACACAGTGTGGAATTTTCCCATGCTGTGTAATTTGACTCATAGCAACACTCTGATTGGTTGCTTACAATTGCAGTGCGTGGGAGGGCTTTATAAGTCTTTCCCCGTGCTGCAGAGCTCAGCCTGCGCGGTGCCCTCCTGGGTGAAGATGGATTGCTTTTTTAGCGTCTGGTTTTTTATTTTATTTTCAAAGTACGACGGGTATTATGAATTTTTATATGGCCTTTTTTGGGGCTGACAAAAGAAGATTTTAGATAAAAGAAGACATCAAATGGTAAGTTATTTTTTAGTTACAGGGATTTAGTTTTATTGTTCCCCCTCAATATTTTTAGGGTGGGGGGGATATTTATACTTGGCCCCCACCCATCACCCACGGGTTTGGGGCCAGGGGGAGGACAATAGGCCCCCATCCACTGTTCAGGGGTGGGGTTGGGGGGAGGACAATAGGTCCCCCCATTTTCATTTAGGGCCCTCACCCGCCGCTCATAGGTGGGGGCTGGGGGAGGACGCTAGGTCCACCCCCACCCATTTTTATTTAGGGGCCCCACTCGCCGCTCATGGATGGTGGCCGTAGGGGAGAACAATAGGTCCCCCCTTATTGTAATATAGGGTCCCCACCCGCCGCTCAGGGATGTGGGTGGGGGTAGGACAATAGCCACTGGCTGCTCGCTGTTTAGTAGACATGCCCCTACTCGCGGCATATCGAGTACTGGCATTCGGGAGATTATGGACCCCCATAGAGTGAGGAAGGACATGAGGGGCTTAGGAAGTGGCAGGAAGCACTGCTCCCTGCCGCTTCTATTTTTACGTATTACAAGGAGGGAGCTGCACGCCGGTAGCTCCCTGTTTGTAATAAACCAAATGAACAAAGAGGTTTTCATTCATTCATTTGAAATTTCTATTTGTTTATTCGTCTTTCTGATGAATAAATGAATAGATGAAATTCCCGTTCGCATGCCCAAGTGTTTAACTGGGCATGTGCAGGAATTTAACAGTGCTATTTAGTGTGGGCAGATGACGTGTCCCACAGGGACTTCATCTACCCACACAAAGATGGCGGCTCCCAGGACCTAGGTCTGGGCAGAAAATAAAGATAAAAAATAAGTAATATGGGGGGCTTAGGGGTATTTGGGGTTAACTAGGGGGATAATTAGATGTAGTGGAGTCGGGAGAGGGGTTAAAAAAAACTGTATTCGGCCATGTCAGTGCCACATTAAAAACTCAGTCTATTTTATTTCAGACAACCACTGACTGTACTTGATTGGAGTTGTATTTCACATCAACTGGTTAGCAAGAGGTAGAGCTCGGCTCATATTGGAGTAACATAGGCTGTGGACTAGATGTCCCACCAATCTCAGTCAAAGAAAGAGAATGATGTGAGTTTAATACCAACATGGACAAGTAGCTTCTGGCAAAAACTTTGGGCATAAAACCTGCTGTATAATGGTGCATTATCCGCCCAGTCTGCGCAGCAACCTTTTTTCATCTTCGTAGAGTGCACCAATCAGACAGATGAATCCTCTCCCTGCAGTGTGTTCAGCGCTGCCTGCTCGTGGCAGACGCCTTATAATAGTGGAAAGACGTGATAAGTCACATCAGGTTCATGTAAATGATTTGAGGTGGTCATGGTGCTTGGAGTCTTTATATGCAGAGTTTCATTATTAAATACTTTTTTAAAAATCTTTTTTGGTTGGTTTGAGTAACCCTTTAACATAAACTTATTATAAATAATATGAGTTATTCCCAAAATCAGGGAAAATAAACAAATCTGATTTAAAATATTTTTCTTTAGCTACACTCACTGTTATTTGCTAGACTCCAAATTTCAGAAAATAAGATCTGAGTGGCGATCTTGAGGTTACAATCAATAGTTAGTCTGGAATAAAATCTCCAACTTGGTTCTAGTCACAATTTGGATATTCTAGACTTAATTTGCATTTTAGAATCAATTAAATTCCCTAAAATATGGAAACCATTCAAAAAGTCTGTTAGTCCAAAAATAGTAAGTGCTGGGGGGAATGGGAGGAGGAAGCCTGAGAAAGCCAAGTGACAACGTTTTAATATGTTTATAAAGGTGTATTACTTACTTTTGAAATTTTCATTATTGTATTTTAGTTTGTATATTTGTTTAAAAGTTTTTGCTTGCAAGCTTAAAATAATATTTCTTTAATAGTGATGTCCCGAACGGTTCGCCGCAGACTCATCATTGAGTAAACTTTGACCCTGCGCCTCACAGTCAGCAGACACATTCCAGCCAATCAGCAGCAGACCCTCCCTCCCAGACCCTCCCACCTCCTGGACAGCTCACTAAGAATGCAGCTTCACAATGAATGCAAAATGGATGCTGTCCAGGAGGTGGGAGGGTCTAGGAGGGAGGGTCTGCTGCTGATTGGCTGGAATGTGTCTGCTGACTGTGAGGTACAGGGTCAAAGTTTACTCAATGATGAGTCCGTGGCGAACCGTTCGTGGCGAACCGTTCGCGAACCGTTCGGGACATCACTATTCTTTAAGGAATTGCATATTTGCTGTAATGAAGATATTACAATGTGTATTACTATTGCAAGTCATGCTTGAATGCTTATCATTTGAACATGTACAGGTTATGTTTTATGTTTACCTCTCTGGCGATGGATCACAAGTGTTACAATTCCATATTTGCCTTTGCCAAGTTCTTTGATGACTTTATAATGTTCAGAAACCTCCATTCTAACAAGGTTTTGAGCAGTAATTTCCATCATTTCTTCCAGCATTGAAGCTGCTTCCAAACCACCATTAAGACTCATTGTTTATTTTTTCCTAGTGGACAATAAAATAATTATGTAATTAAAACAGTTATATATTTTCTACATTTAAAGACATACATAGCACCATATCAACTGCAATCATTGTTATTGTACTCTGAGTGTCCCTTTACTGTTTGCTAAATGTAAATCAGATGTTTATATATAAATATGTACATAAGGTATAAAAAAAACAGAGTATTGCAGAATGGAATGATACTTTTTTATTGGACAAACAATGTTTAAAGGAAAAGCTAGTAATGTGTTCCTTTCTTCCTTAACTCTGAAGGAATACTGATCTGTATATTTTCCTATTTTTTTATGTGAAACTATATTGATTTAAACCAACACACAGGTATATTAGATAAATATGTATTAATTTCTTCTCACACTCGACCTTCTTTTTTTTTAAAGGACCACTATAGTGCCAGGAAAACATACTCGTTTTCCTGGCACTATGGCGCCCTGAGGGTTCCCCCACCCTCAGGGTCCCACTCCCGCCGGGCTGGATGGCGAGGAAAGGGTTAAATCTTACCTTTTTTCCAGCGCCAGATGGGGAGCTCTCCTCCTCCTCTCCGCCTCCTCTCCTCCTCTTCGGCTGAATGCGCATGCGCGGCAGGAGCTGCGCACGCATTCAGCCTGTCTCATAGGAAAGCATTCATAATGCTTTCCTATGGACGCTGGTGTCTTCTCACTGTGATGTTCACAGTGAGAAGCACGCAAACGCCTCTAGCGGCTGTCAATGAGACAGCCACTAGAGGCTTTAGAGGCTGGATTAACCCTATGTTTATAAAAAAAAGGGTTAATCCTAGAGGGACCTGGCACCCAGACCATTTCATTAAGCTGAAGTGGTCTGGGTGCCTAGAGTGGTCCTTTAAGTTTCATTGGAAGTGTTTTTTACATTTATAGAAGTATATAAGTGGATTACACACAGATGTTTGCGGCGTGTCTTATTTGCACTTAATATCACTACATTTCATATTCCCATTATTATTTATTATTAAATAAAATAATAGCCCCTTCTTCCGCCCATGGGACCTCTCGGCATAAACTTAATAGCCCCCACTAACTGGAAATGCGTAGAGGCATGGGAGAAGTTAGGATGTCCTATCTTCCCCCCTCCCCCCCCCATTTGTTTTTATTAAATAACAATGATTGACGCTAAAATAGAGGCTCCAAGTTGCTGGATAAAGTGGCGTGGATTTAGATTGTGAACTTGTTTGAGCAGGACCCGCAGTTCTGGTATCATCATATGTGTTTTGTTATAATTAAATGTTTGTCTTGTTTACCCATTGTAAAGCTCTGTAGAATATAATAGCGCTATAAATAACTGTACTTGCAATTGGATTTCAACACTTTAATATTATTTTTCGCACCATACAAATAAATTTTTTGTTAAATATAATGATAAGTAAACAACATATTAAAAAACCTGGGGATTGACAGATCCACTTAGATGTTGCAGTTTCAGTGCCAAATTGCTGTATTAACAATAATATAGACACCTTAACTTTCTTGTGTTTCATATTATGTAAGATAGAGCACAAGGATAAGGCATGGAAGAATGAGAGAATAAGAGTGAGAAGCACTATTGGGAAATGTAGATTATTAGTTTGCTTTTTATTATTCTAAAAAGCATCATAATGTTCAGCTCAGGTGTATAGCTTAACCAGAAAACTGAGGATATTTCAGTATTTTAAAATCCCACCTTGTGGGCGTGACTGGCCAAGCACCTAACCAGACATCTCCCTGTGGAGCTCCGCTGAGATTCCATAAAACAGAGACTCGAGCCGTGGATAAAACTAAGCTGCAGACAGAAGACTTACTGCACCCCACAGATGACACAATGAGGTGCAAACACAGTGTCAGGCTTTCTGTCTGCTTACCTTCTGGCTCAGCTCCGGGTGCCACGACCCTATCCAGCATTCAGTCTGATGCTGCACGCTTGATACGTGTGTAAGTATGCGCCCGAATAAACTACCGAATTTGGTGTTTACCAAACCAAACGCGAAATTCAGTGGACCGAATTCAGCGCATGAAAATGGCGTCAGAGGTCAGTTTTTGAAGGTGAAGTACCTTCCATGAACAGAGGTCAATTCCAAGCGGAATTGGGCCAATCAGAAATAGTTGATGCCTATTTATGCTTACCTCTCCCATTCCCTGTTGCCCTATTTTGGTTTTTGGTAGCCCAATAGCGCATTCCTCTTGTGATAATCTGGTAATATTATCTGGCTCTTGTCTTACGTTTATCCTGTCTTCTGTACTCCTTTGACCTCGGCTTGCTTAATCTTTTTCCCTGTCTTCTCTACTCCTTTTGACCTTGGCTTGTTATACTGACTCAGTGTATTCGTTAACCCGACTATTCTAAGGACCGGTATACGGATTTTCATTTAGTGATTCTGTATGTTTGTTCAAGTTCTAGTACTCCTTACACAGAAAGTATCAATGCCCAGAATGTCCCCGATTGCCAGATATCAGGCTTTTTTTCGAGAGGCCAGCGCCACAACTGGATGCAGGGATGCCAGGCAACAATCTTGGAAGATGCACTATAACTGTTGCTCCTGCACCTACAGAGATCCAGGACTGGGTGAAGGATCATAAGCCTGGAACCGTGGAGGAGGCAGTAAGGTTAGCAGATGAATATCACGATAGAAGGAAGGTAGAATCCAGCAGAGGATGACCCCCCTTCAGGCCATCCTATCCCGGCGCAAAGCACCCCATCACCACCCAGAGCCGCTACCTTCACTCCTGCACCCATACCAGCACCCTTCCGATGCAACCTTGTGTCATGGGTGCAACCAACCCGGGCATTTTAAAAATAATTGCCCAAACCGAAACAGAGGGATCTAGGAACGCACACCACCTCAGCCAGCTTGGGCTGCAGCCCACTGCTACCAGCAAGAGTTTTCCCCAACGCAAAGCTACCCAGAGGAACAGTGGGTAGTCCTACATGAGGTGAATCCTGTCCAAGCTGCAGGCGACAACCGGGAGCACCATCGGCAGTGGGTAACCATAGACGGGCAAGAGCCAAGGGGACTAAGAGGTACTGGGGCGACCTTAACCCTGGTGCAACTGCACAAGGTCAGTCCACAAGCCTGGACCGGCCAGACTGTATCAGCGAGGGTGGCAGGAGGTGCCATCCACAAACTTCCAACAGCCCAAAGTTCATCTCAACTTGGTTTCGGCGGCTAAACACCTGGATGTTGGCATTATGCGAGACCATCCCACCTAAGTACTTTTGGGGAATGACCTGGGCTGCCTGATGTCACAGTTCACTGCACCCCGCCCAGAGAAGACCCTACCCATGACTACGAGACTGCAAGCCCGCAGAGGAGAACCGATGCACCCTGAGCACCCTCAGGTAGGATCCTATGTCCCGACCCTAGCAGAGAATCAAACCGCTGCCACCAAATGTGATGGAGCTCCCGGTACCCTGGCTGGGTACCTCCGCCAAATCCACTTCCTAGCCACTTGCAAGGACCCTGGAACGCTTCTGCTCCAGTCACCTCACCTGAACAGGCAGCAGTTCTCCTTCCAGGCAGGTATTGTCCCCTCTGCCTATTCCACTGCAGCCCTTATTCCAGGCAGGTATTGTCTCCTCTACCTATTCCGCTGCAGCTCTGCTTACAGTGATTATAGTTATTGCCTTTACAAAGGCAATTGCGGCTCACAGGCCTAGCTCTAAAAATACACACAGGACACAAGTTCCAAAAGGAACTGGCATACAAAACTTTATTTTTTGGGGGGACTAGCCCATAGACTCATAACATGTAAATTGCTGTGACAACTTAAATAAAATACAAATAACCAAATCATAGCAGACAACATACAGCAATGACATATTTATAAGGGGGTGGGGGGAGATAATAATTAACACTAAATATTTCTCCTGCCTGCAGAATCAGCAATATGCAAATTTACCCACATATGCAAATTAGCAAGCTTGGCTATTCAGGTAGTGCATATAACTGTTGCTGCAACCAGCAGAGGGCGCTATACAGGCTCCATAGCCAAATCCTCCTAGTTGGTAGAATGCATCAGCAGGACAGGAGAGCACACAAACAATTAACTACAAAATACATAATACACATACATTACACACACCCTACACCTACAATGGGCACAGGGTGACTTAAACATAAGAGTCATCCAGGGATCTAACTGAAGTGTCCATCTTATGTTACCAGTGATGGTGACTACCATCTCACCTCCATCATGAATCGCTCCAGAATAACTGGGAGTATTACGTTTGAAGGCTGCTCAGTGTCACTGTTTATCTCCTGTTCTCTGTATTGGCGGAGAAGATGAAGCTGGCCCCGATTGTCAGGAAGTTGAGGGACTATTCAGTCAAGTATAGTTGGGATATAGAGGGCTCTTTGGTGGTCCCCCACAGAGAAGAAATGCTTATCCTGTCATCCTCTGGTGACTTCAAAATACTCCTACAGAAACTGGGCCTGTCGACCACATCACCTATGGAGGTCCAAGCCAAGGTAAAAAACAAACAAACGAGTGGAAACTCTAAAGGGGGTCACCCACAGCCACCAACCAAAGAACCTGAGAAGGCTGCTTATCGGCAGAGTGTCTCACCCAGACACCGAACCTAAACAGCAGGCTGTTTGTATAGTGACCTATATAGTCACCCATACTCCCACTCACGGGCCAAGATAAGCAGCACTAAAACATGGAGATGCAATCTAAACCCTACCAACACAACCAAATTGTTTTTGTTTGTTGCTTCTTACCTTTATATAATGCTTTATTTTTTGCTATGTTCCAATCTCTCATAAAACTGAAAAGATGTATATTAATTGTGTACAAACTACAATAAAACAAAAAGTACACATCAGCCCAAATACATACAGTAAAAACCAAATAAAAGAGTTACATGCGCTCTTTCCCAAATCCTTATGTATATTTAAACAAATGGAGGTTTTTAGTTACCTCCAGTGGCCATAAGATGGTATACCCACCTGCCACGTCAAGGCAGACCTCTTAGATTGGTCCTAACTTTAACCATTCACCTTGCTTCCTTGAGCTTCTGGCAAAGATATCTCTAATGAGACAGAAAGGGGTATGTTTTATATACATCCCTACATGCTTATTAACCCTTAATAGGGAACACATGGCATGGGCAGCAGCATTGTAACATAGCTGTGTGATACAAAAAAACAAGACCTGCACTCAAACTCCCATTTTTGTATTTGTGTTTTCATTTTTATTCATTTATTGTTATGTTATTAGTGAGTTCCTTTAATGTTTCTCTGGACTGTTTGATTTTACAGTGTAAGTGTCACGATTACTATATGACCCAACATGCAGAACTATGTAATAAACAAAGAACAAGGATAACGAATACCAGGCCTTAGAATGGCTAGACTTAACATAAGTAAAGAATGGTCAAAATACTAGCCGAGGTCAGGGACACAGAAAGAGACACAACGAGGAAACAAGCCAAAAGTCAAGAATACCAGAATACCAAAATACGGGGAAGTCAAAATACAAGCCAAAGTCAAATACCAAAAATAACTAGAATAGGAACGCACTCTCTGTTAACCAACAAGTGGAAACCATGACAGGGCACTGACTAAATACTATTTTGAGTTTAAATAACCCTTCTAAGACTGTGATTGGTTGTACATAACCTTTGACCCCAAAACGTGCGTGCGCGTCGTTTTCCAGATGTCACATGCACATCAACGCCATCTTTGTTGAGGACAGAGGCAGGGCTACATAGTTGGTTGGGACCGCAGCAGCCAGCGTTCATTAGAACACCGCACCGGTCGGGGATTGTTCCTCGAGGGTGCTGGATGGAAAGCTGATTTGCCTTAGGTAAGTTTTTATTATTTTTAACAGCGTGACCACATCGGTCGGTTGTGGCCACGCTCTATGGAGGCACGGGTGGCATGACAGTAAGGTGATACAATGTACCAGATTGAACACATTCTAATAGTTTCTTCACTGGTCAATTCTATGCAAAATGCAATACTTGGTCAATTATTATAGGAAAACCAGTGCATTTACTATTGTCTATGTCTTTTTTTAGGTGTTTAAAAAAAAACTAATATAAAATGATCACTGTACATAGTGTCCCTCAATGACCACAGACCGCTAAATTAAAAGTGCAAAAAAAAAAAATTCTAATTTGCTCATTAAGGGCACCATGCAGACTGAGTGTGCATAGCGTGTAAAGCCTTTATAAGGGTTTTCAACGCTAAGCAACTTCAGTCAAAACAGGTAAGTCTCACTTATTGCAAGAATTTCAACTTTAAGACTACTGGGGGATGTAACCACATACAAAAAAAACTTTTAAAAGATCCCACCCTTATAATTAACAAAAAATATGTCCACTATATAGAAAGAAAAAAAGAGATAAGTATCTTGAGTCAACAAGAATTTGATTATTTGAATATAAAATTTCCCAAAATACCTGTTTTCTATTTTCTCCCAAAGATCCATAAAAACCCTGTTAAGACTCCTGGGAGACCAATAATCTCCAGTATCGATTCAATATCAGGCAAACTTTCTGAGTATATTGAACATATACTACAACCAGTGGTCCAAATGACTCCCAGTTATCTCAAATATACAGAATATATTTTGAAGGCTTAAGAGAATATAAATTGGAAAGATGATTATATTTTGGCAACTGATGATGTTAGTTCCTAATACACAATTATGTCACATAAAAAAAGGTTGCGAAGCAGTACTACATTTATTTTACATAACGACCTATCGCCATTACATTGACAATCTATTTTCTATTTGAATAAGGCCAGAGGGAGATCTTAATAAGTTTTTTAAAAATGTAAACAAACAATTGGAATATTATTTTTTTTAAGTTAATTTTTATTAATTTTCATGATTACAAACCACAAACACACACACACACACATATATATATATATATATATATATATATATATATATATATATATAAATTGCACATACAACAAATATTAGGGTCACAATAGATTGAATTAAATTATCTAGTTTACTCCTTCACTTCTTTTCCATCCCTCTTAGATTCTCTTTCTTACTTACCCCCTTACTTTGATTATAATTTGACTTAATATATATGAAAAGGAATTATCCTCAGTAAAGGAAACCAGGAGTAAAGAGAGAACAATATGACCACTTTCAATCATCATTCATATCACACACTGCCATATATCCATACATTACTACTTAACCATCTATCTGTCTGGAACTTTCTTTTATGGAGGATTTTGATCTTTCCTCCTTCTTATTCCATTTAATCTAAGGAATCATCAGCTAAACCAAAATTTGTTGTATTTATTCAAGACACTCTCCCATAGGGAATATCTTCAATATACTCCCACCATGGAGTCCATATTTCATTATATAGAGATAATTTACTGTTCAAAATATGAAATAGTTTTTCCATTCTACCTCGAACTGAGATTTGACTAGTAATTGTAATCCATGCTGGTGGGTCAGATTTTTTTTTCTTCCCATACATATTTTGATTGCCAGCAATCAAATATAAATATTTATTTGGTTTACTTATTGCAGGGAGATCTAAGTTGAAAGAGCTAGGTTTGTGGTTCCAACTTAATGTTTCCCCCCAAGAACTTGGATAACATGCTTTTTGTGAAAAATTTTAATTGTTGATTTTTTTCACAATTCCACCAAATATGCATTAATGAACCTTGTGTATGTGGACATCTCCAACATCCCCCTTTGTTTAGTGTGTTAAATTTTCTCATACGCCAAGGGACCATATACCAACGGTTTATTAACTTAAAGAATACCTCTGCTTTTCCTAACTGTTACCCAGATTTCTATCTATTTTTCCAGTGGATTGCAAACCTCCAAATCTCTCTTCCATTTACTTATAGATGGCAACTTTAAAGATTGTTGTTTTTCTTTAATGATTTTTTTTATTTTTGAAATTATTTTGGAGCTGGGAGCTTTTGCTATAAACTCATTCAGTTTCGTTGGTGGAGGAACCGAAATGGTTTTTAAGAAGTTTTTCAATCTTAGATAAATAAAAATATCTTGATTAGCTAAATCAGTTTTTCTTTTTAGAGCTTCAAAAGATACTCTCTCTCCTTCTGAACACAAATCCGCCAATCTGTCAACTCCTTTGCTACCCCAACTTGATAAATCTAAATCTTCAACGTACTGGTTAATGACAGTTATTGGTGTGTACTGAGTAATATATTCTTTAATACCCATCTTTGCTATCACCCTTGCCCCCGTTTTAATTGCATCCATAATAATAAGGTTTGAAAACTTCAATCCTCTAGCCGGAGAAGGATTAATCCAGTACAAGTGGGAGGGAATTAGATTTCCCATCTGGTATCTCTCACAATGGAACCAGCCAGTTGACATATCTTTCTCCAAACACCATGCAATCAAATGTGAAAACAAAGTTACATCATGTAGAACACAAAAATCCAGAAAGCCCGACCCAAGTTGAGTGCTATCTTTTTAAATAACATTCTATACTATCCATGGTTTCTTGTTTTCCCAGATGTATGAGAGGAATATTTTTAAAATTTTCTCCACGATAGTTCCAGGTACTCGCAGTGGCATCATCCTAAACAAAAACAAGACCTTGGGGAAAAAATATGGTTTCACAAAGTTTACTCTACCCAAAAATGAAGCCTCTACTTTTTTCTTTTTGTCTTTTTGCAAATTAAGATTCTGAATTAGTAATTTATAATTTACTGGTATATATCTTTCAAGCTCCAGCATTATTTTTATACCCAAATAATCTATCTGATTGTTTTCCCAGCTAAACTGGAATTTGCTTTGTAACCCTTGCTTTTGATGACCTGATAGCCCTTTACTTATAATTTGAGTTTTATGTAGGTTCAGCTTGTAATTAGGGTAATATCCATATTCCCTAATAATCGATATGACTGCGGGGATGGATGTATCAGGTGTTGTTAATGTAAGAAGTATGTCATCTGCATACATGTTATTTTAAAATCCTTTCTATTCACTACGACACTGTCTAGTGCCATTATGAACATCAAAAAACGATGAGCTCAAGAAGGGACTGTCACGGCAAGGGTGTATAATTTATTATTACACTATGGAATATCATCTTTTAATGTAATTTGTGTAGTAAATGGCACAAATTACAGAGATGCTATTGCTAAGGTCAACAGGGGTTACATCTTTTGAAGCTGGGACCCCCACAGAGGTCAGATGACAGAAGGGGTGGTGTGAATGGCATAGGGATGTGAAAAGGATTTTACTATATGGATGTGAAGTAATCAAGGCTCTGCAAGGTGTAAGGTTCTACACTTGGAAAAAGTCTGAATGTCTCTTCATCTATTTGGCATGTACCTTGTAAAGGATAGTTCAATCATTTGAAATGGTAATGGGATTCGTTTCATGAAGATCCTTGTGTTCCAGTATCTTATCCAAGTGAAACATTCATACTTACCCACAGGTTAATAATTAAGCCTCATTTTTATTATATTTGGAATGGGACAAGCCCAATCTTTTAATTAAGCCCAAACATGAGTTGCACAACTTAAACCGTGTGGCAGGACTTGTGATGTCCGTCCTATTGGATCGTGGGTGGGGCGTGCAACATGTCTTTGGAATGGGAAAACAATAACAAATTCATAGAGGCAATTATTATTTCTGTGGCAAGTACAGTAGAGGAGATAAAACCAAAAGTTCGTATGTGGCTTGTTGGTTTCTGGAACAAAGGAGGTGGTCACCTAGTATCCCTATTGCTCCACCCCTGGATGAGGCGTGGCAATTCACAGGGTATATCTCCTGTGATTCTGAAGGGTGTTGTGTACTTGCTTGGGGCCAAGATCGAATTTTGAGTGAGTCACCATCTTTCCTTGCCAGAGACCCCCTGGACAGAAGTTGTACTTTGAAAACCTAAGTGAGTAATTAGGACTTCTGTATTTTATCCTTTTTGTTTTTACCTGTTGTTGGTGTAAATAATTTGTTTATCATATATTTTTATATGCACTGTGATTCATTTTTGCTCATAATAAACATTCATTTATTAAGTTCTGCCTTTGTCTGGTTAAGAATCACGTTACGTGAAGAGACTAGTTAGTATTTTTGTAATTGCTTGAATATTGTACTAAGTAATATTTGGTGGGTTTTATTATTGATTTACCTGGGGGACCAAGGCACCCCATTTATAAATTGTCTTGGTGGTGACAGCGTTAAAATAGTAAGTTATATTATTATGTTTAAGTGTGGGTGGTTTTAAAAGGGGGATTTTGTCATTATTTCCGGTCTAGTGCAGACAAATAATGAACTTTAACCCTTTCACCACCACAACTACATCACGCGCACTCTTGGAGTAGGGTGTGTTTGTGACAGGGACCTTGTATTGCTTTACAAAGCCATGGAGCAATTTTTAAATAATCCTCTAATCCCAAAAGATACCATCATTTCAAATACAAAATCTAGTCATTGAGGCCTAAGGTTTAATGGAAAGAGCATAAAAGAGCAGGGAGGGTTAAGGGTCACCCCTGTCTAGTGCCATTATGAACATCAAAAAACGATGAGCACACGAAGGGACCTCTAATTTTGGCACTTGTATTTCTATACAAAGCCATGGAGCAATTTTTAAATAATCCTCTAATCCCAAAAGATTCCATCATTTTAAATACAAAATCCCAACTGGCACTGTCAAAAGCCTTCTCAGCATTTAATGCCAAGAAGGCTATCGACCCAAGCCTTTATTGTACTTCCCACACTAGATTTATTAACTTTCACATATTATCTTCAACCGATCTACCCTGGATGAATCCAGATTGGTCTGAGTCCACTAAGTCTGGGATCACTTCCCCCAGCCTATCTGCAAGAATTTTAGAGAAGATTTTTACATCTGTGTTTATGATAGATATAGGCCTATAATTTAAAATTAACTCTTTCCTAGCCTTAGGTATTGGACAAATTGAAGCTTGGAGCATCTCTTTGGGAATATCCCCTTTTTCATCAAACTCATTGAACACTCTCAGCAATAACGGTGAGATTTCAGGGTCCCCTATTTTATAAAATATTACTGTAAGTCCATCCAGACCTGGTGATTTCTACGTTTTTGAAGCCCCAATTACTTTCTTAACTTCCCCCAATTAAAAGGGCTGTTTAAGTTTTTCCTCCGTTTCCTTCCTTCTTGGGAGATTTACATTTTGTAAAAACATTTTAATTTCTAATTTAGGTATCTCATTATGTTTGATACTATATAAAGAATTATAGCAGTTCCTAAAAGCGTCTGCAATTTGGACTGTATCTAATACAGTCTTATTGTTAACTATTAATTTGTGAATTCGAGTTCTTTCTATTTTTTGCTTTAATTTACTGGTAATACTTTTACTTGCTCTATTATTACAGTGGTACCATTTCTGTTTTAATTTGAGAATAGCTTTTTCATATCCTTCATCTAATTTTTTTTAAATTTCTTTTTGAGTGCTAATAATTTGCTCGTGTATGTTTTAATTTGGGGATATTTTGTTCGTTCTTTCTAGTTTAGCTAGAGTGATATATAGGTCTGAAATGGATCTCCCCAACTTCTTCCTAATAATGAAATCTTTCTTAATTAAATAACCCCTAATTGTGCACTTGAGAGCGTTCCACAATGTTGGTTCTGAGATCTCATTATTACCATTAAAGGCCTAGAATTGTTGAATTTCTTCTATGAGCTTATGCTTCGCTTTTATCGACATCAAATTATAATTCTTAATTCTCCAATCTGCTCTATTTCTTTTATCTAGATTATTCTCAATTTCACAGAAAACTGGGGCATGATCTGACCAGCTAATACGTCTAATGTTTGAGGATTTGAATATTTTAATAGCTTTAATTCTCGTTATCCAAAAATCTATCCTTGAATACGATAGGTGCCTGTTTGAGAAAAAACTATAATCCCTTTCTAATGGATGTTGTGTTCTCCATATATCGTACCTATGCAGAGATTTAGTAAAGTTTTCCGCAAATAATTTAATTATCTAACCTGTTTCCTTTCATAATTTTTTAATCTAAATTAATATCGGCAATACAATTTGTCGCCCTCCAATTATCAAGACTGCTTTTGAATAGCTTTCTACTCTTTCAATTAAAGAATTCAAAAATGTTATAGGAAAATCATTAGGGGCGTAGCAATATACCAAAGTATAGATTTTATCATTTAGTTTACAGATTAAGATTATATATCTTCCGTTTATATCTGACTCATGAAATATATATTCAAATGCAACGTCCTTAGAGATCATTATTGCTACTCTTTTTTTTTCGATCGCCTAATCTGGCTTCATACATAACAGGGAATTTCTTATATCTCCAATGTGTCTCTTGTGCGAAACATATATCAATATTCTCTTTTTTTAATAACTCATAAAGGTATGCTCTTTTTTGCGGATAATTTAATCCCTTACAGTTAATCTTTACCAGTTTAAGATTCATTGGATTTAAACTTTACACCAAAGTGTCTGTTCATTCCTAAAATTCTGCCAACAATTCCTTTTTCCCTTCGTCCCAGATAGACATCTCTATTTAAACTCAACATTATAAGACTGTGCCTTTGTCTCCCATAAAACTTACAAGTGTAATAGCGGATATTTGATCTACAAGATTTCTTGTAAATTTAATACTGTATTTATTAAGATCTCCTTCCTTGTGAATTATGTGCTTTTCTTAGAGTACATCCCTCATTTTAATTAAACTCTTCCGAGGCTATGTCTTTATCACCCTTCAAACTTACTCATGTAATAACTTATAATTAATCTACAGTTTTCCTGTGAATTTAATTCTATGTGTTTTATTATTCCTCTGATTTCAGCACTGCATTCAATTCCCATCCACCTGTGTGTCTTATACCAATATATTTTTTATTCGTACATGTCTCAAATAAAGAGTTAATCTCTCTTACTTATAACTAACTATATATTTAGTGTACCCCTCCTTTTAATTAGCACTTCCTTAACCTCCATTATCTACAACCATCAAACCAAAACAAAAAATAATAGTGAGGGGGACAAATATATCCCTTCTTCAAAGTTCTTATATTGATTAAAAAACAAATAAACAAACAAAAACATGTTTTTAACTTCTTCTTCCTGATCCTCCTGATCCTTTGATCTTCCTTTAGTTATAGGGTTACTTGTAGTTCTTAATCTTTAAATACTTTAAAAAGATGACGTATTATTCAATTTGTTTAAAAGTATTTTCCTTTATATAGGGTATCGCGGTATAATTCCCTGTTTTTTATGCACAATGTTAAAGGGAATAAAAACAAAAACTCATTATTAACTTCTATCTTCTTCCTGTTCTTCCTGATCCTCGGGTATCCTTTATCTTACTTATAGCGTTGCTTGTAGTTAATTTTTAAATACTTTAAAGAGTTGATGTATTAGTCCCTTTATTTGAAGGTATTTTCCTTAGTGTAGGGTATTACAGCATAATTTTCCTGATTTTTATAAAAAATGTAAAAGGCAGAGTAAAAAGAAAAGAAAAAAATATATATATAATTCCTTCCAATATAGGTTCAACTAATTTTCTCCTCTTTAGACATATTCTTTTCTTTAATCTTCCATAAAGCCTAGTTGCTTCAGCCTAGTTTTCAATCTTTCAGGGTCATCAAAAGTGAATGTTTAATTATCCATTCTGAACATAATTTTTGTTGGGTACAGCCACCTATAAATTATATTTTTATCTCTCAGGTATTGGGTGCATTCTCTAAATTTCTTCCTTTTCTGCCTAGTGGCCATTGAGAGGTCTGCAAAGAGGTTGATGTTATTATATAGTTCCAGGATAGGTTTTTTCCTGAATTCTCTCAGAAATAAATCTTTCAAATAAGTGCTGTTAAAACAGATAATATCTCGTGGCTTGTCCACAAAAACACCGTCTTTAGGCTTAGGAATTCTGTGTAATCTTTCAAATGGAAAATGCCCCATCTTTCCTTCCTCTATAACACTTGAGATCATTTTCTTACAAAAATATCCCAGGTGATCGTTTTTTTATCTCCTCTGGGACCCCCCTGATCCTTAAATTCCTTCTTCTCAACCTATCCTCGAGGTCTACTAGTTTTAATTCAGTTTTATACAGGGTTTCCTTTATACTTTAAATTTCTTTTTGAAGAGCTTCACAGTATTTTCTCAAAAGTTACATTTCTTCCGTTTGGATTACAAGGTTTAAAGATATTTGCGTGACCTGTTGCTTTAAATCATTAATATTTCTTTTCAAATCTGATTTTATTTTCTCCCAGAGTTTGTCCAATGCCTGTGATAGAATTATCTGGTTTACTGGAAGGTTTATTTCCTTTGAGATCCCATTTCCCTCTTCAGACATAGACTTCTCCATCGGTATGTTCTGACTTTGTAAGGATTTCTTACCATTATTAATTGTTTTTTGGGAGTAAAAAACACTTATGCTTTTTATGTGTAGAGGCATTTCTTTATCTTTTTTATGGGCCATGTTTCTTTAAATATTTTGGCTCAGCTTGCAGATCATAAACCGGAAGTGACGTATCGCAATGTCACTTCTGGTGATCGGGGAATCCCGGATCTATTACTCAAAAGACGCTGCAATGATATGACGCCTTCCGGTCACACCACAAGATGTGAACATGACAGTGGAAGCAAGAAGTAAGGGCATATCACCCTCAACACCTTCTTATTGGTTTTACAAGTCACATGATCGTGCCGAAAATGAGAACGCCTATGTCCTAATATATTTAGATGACATACTCATTTTCTCCTCATACATCACAGAACATGAGCTGTATTGGAACACTTAAGGAAGCACTATCAATGGAAATGCATATTCTGTGGTGAAGCGAGCCCTGTTTCACCCTAAGCCCTGGTTAAGTAGAGATGGACACTTGCAGGGTCGAAGCCATTGTCTCCTGGCCCAATTCTAAAGAGGTACAACACTTTGTAGGCTTTGTAAACCTTTACAGAAAGTGTATACAAAACTTTTCCAGCAGAGTGTCTTCCCTTACAGCCCTTGCCAAGAAAAATAATAAATTATCTTGGGATCAAAAGGTGCTTTTGAGGATCTAAGACAACTTTTCATCTCTGCCCTTTATATTTATTTTCTCCCTGACTCAGAGAAGCCATACTATGTGGAGGTTGATGCTTCAGAGGGTGCAACTCATGCTATCCTCTCACAAAGAGGAGAGGACGATCAACTACAATCTGTGTTAGTGATCCATCCACCTCACAGGTGTGGCATATCAAGATGCTGATTAGACAGCATGATTATTGCACAGGTGTGCCTTAGAATGGCCATAATAAAAGGCCACTCTAAAATGTGCAGTTTTATCACACAGCATAATGCCACAGATGTCCCAAGTTTTAAGGGAGCATGCAATTGGCATGCTGACTGCAGGAATGTCAACCAGAGCTGTTGCCCGTGATTTGAATGTTAATTTCTCAACCATAAGCCGCCTCCAAAGGCCTTTCAGAGAATTTGGCAGTACATCCAACCGGCCTCACAACTGCAGACCATGTGCAACCACACCATCCCAGGACCTCCACATCCAGCATTTTCACCTACAAGATCTTCTGAGAGCAGACACCTGAACAGCTGCTGCAACAATCGGTTTGCATAACCAAAGAATTTCTGCACAAACTGTCAGAAATCGTCTCAGGGAAGCTCATCTGCATGCTCGTCGTCCTCATAGGGGTCTCAACCTGACAAAATGATTAACTCTATGCGAAGGAGATTTGTGTTACACTGCGTGCGGCAAATGGTGGTCACACCAGATACTGACTGGTTTTCGGACCCCCCTGGATTTCCTCAGTACAGTAAAACTACACATTTTACAGTGGTCTTTTATTGTGGCCAGCCTAAGGCACATCTGTGCAATAATCATGCTGTCTAATCAGCATCTTGATATTCCACACCTGTGAGGTGGATGGATTATTTTGGCAAATGAGAAGTGCTCACTAACACAGATTTAGACAGATTTGTGGACAATATTTGAAAGAAATTGGCCTTTTGTGTACATAGAAAAAGTCTTAGATCTTTGAGTTCAGCTCATAAAAAATAGGGGCAAAAACAAAAGTGTTGTGTTTATTATTTTGTCCAGTGTAATTTATTCTGGTCTGAGAAAAGGATGCCTGGAGAGTCTTGGTGCGCACAGATTATCACCCTGTTGAAACCAGAGAAGAGTCAGGATAGATGTGCCAACTCTGGTCCAATTTAATTGATAAATAATGATGTTTAAATCTATGCTAAGTTTTGGGCTGATAGGTTGGCACAGGTAATTCCTTCTGTCATTGATATGGATCAGGTGGGTTATATTATGGGTAGACAAACCCCAGATGGTACCTGACATTTTATAAATGTAATCCATCAAATTAAAACTACTCGTACATCTTCTCTTCTCTTTGGATGCGGAGAATGCGCTTGACAGGGTTCACTGTGGCTACTTATGAGAAGTTTTATCTAAATAAATATTTCTGAACTCTTTATTAAAACGGTGTATGAACTATACCATAACTTAAAGGTTAAGATTTTTGCCACTGGTTACACATTCCCCATTAATAAACATAACTAGACAGGGCTGTGTTCTATCTCCACTCCTCTTTGCATTAGATATAGAGTCCTTAGCTTAATTGATTAGGAAGACCCTAGGAATCAAGGTATTTCAGTACATGTGTAGAATATAAAATTGGCCTCTTCGCTGATGATACTGGCACTTTTAGACCCAAAAGAATCAATAAAATGACTATATACTAGTTTAGATTATAATTTTGTTTTTGCTTCAAATATTTTTATTGAGTTTTTCAAATATATATACATATAATGTAATAACAACAAACATATCAACAATACACATTCATAGTATGTGAGTTTTAACAATAATGAGTCTACAAAGTTGCCAACAATATAATGAAAATAAAACAATTTGTAAAAAATAAAATAAAAAATACAATAAATTAAATTAGATTATTTTTTTTTCCAAATACAATTTTTATTGTGAATGCAAAATACATGGCATACATGGAAGCATCAATCATAGCCCACAATACAATTATAATAACAATGGTGATAATACAGTTGGCGTATCTAATATTCACTTTTCCCATAAAAAACAACGTGAAAACTAAAGAAAGAAAAATATAACTCAAATGTCCAGTCCTATTATAGTGTTAGTAAATCACAGTCTGTGTGGTCACTACAGTGTCCCAAGGAATGGCCACATGGCCGGTCACTAGGTGCTAGAAAGGTTATTATTAGATGTAGAGCAAATTATTAAAAAGGATATAATGTTGGGGGATGGAAAAGGTTCCACTGGGAATTGAGGTAGAGAAAAGTGTTTAGATTCATTTTTATCATCAGTTCAACCCAAGTAAGACACAGGCATTACCAATTCACTTGCCATGGTACGATCTGGAATATTTGAAGCAAGAATTCCTAGATTTTACTATTAACATGACGTA
>OW240921.1:63803907-63832315 GCA_933207985.1 Pelobates cultripes | reverse complement strand
TAACATTAAGTGGTCTTGCTATGCAAGAACACTTAATAATATATATGTGAGATAACATTAAGTGGTCTTGCTATGCAAGAACACTTAAATATATATGTGAGATAACATTAAGTGGTCTTGCTATGCAAGAACACTTAATAATTATATATGTGAGATAACATTAAGTGGTCTTGCTATGCAAGAACACTTAATAAGAATAATAATATA
Source organism: Pelobates cultripes (assembly GCA_933207985.1). NCBI lineage: Eukaryota > Metazoa > Chordata > Amphibia > Anura > Pelobatidae > Pelobates > Pelobates cultripes. Next base: position 63,832,108 of record OW240921.1, on the reverse strand, counting down.
TATGTGAGATAACAATAAGTGTTCTTGCAAGAACACTTAATAATGAGATAACATTAAGTGGTCTTGCTATGCAAGAACACTTAATAATAATATATATGTGAGATAACAATAAGTGGTCTTGCTATGCAAGAACACTTAATATATATGTGAGATAACATTAAGTGGTCTTGCTATGCAAGAACACTTAAATATATATGTGAGATAACATTAAGTGGTCTTGCTATGCAAGAACACTTAATAATATATATGTGAGATAACATTAAGTGGTCTTGCTATGCAAGAACACCTAATAATCCAGACACAATAACCACTACAGCTCAGTGTAGTGGTTATGGTGTCAACAGTGCCGGGACCCCCTCCTAGAGTAAGTAGTCAAACCGTTTAAGAACAGTTTGACAACTTACCTGAGGTCTGCTGGGAAATGGGGCTGTAGTAGGGCGCAGGAGCAGTGGTGTGTGTGAGTGGTGCAATGTGTAAGGGGGACAGTGTGTGAGCAGTGTGTGTGTTTGAAGGTTGTAGTGTGTGAGTGAGGGCGGCTATGTATGTCAGAGATGCAGTGTATGTGTGGGACCGTATGTGTGTGTAACAGTTGTAGTGTGTGTGAGTGTGGGCAATGTGTGTATGGGGCGGCAGTGTATGGGGGCAGTGTTTGTATGGGGATAGTGTATGTTGGGAGCAATATGTGTATATGGAGGAGCAGTGTGTGTGTATGGGGGAGCAGTGTGTGTGTATGGGGAGCAGTGTGTATGGGGGGGCAGTGTGTGTGGCTGGGGCATTGTGTGTATGGGGGGCATTGTGTGTATGGGGGCAGTGTGTGTGTATGGGGGGCAGTATGGGGGGCAAATGTGTGTGTATGGGGCAGGTGTGTATGGGGGGCAGTGTGTGCATGGGGGCAGTGTGCATGGGGGGCATGTGTGTGTATGGGGGGCAGTAAGGTGTATGGGGGGCAATGTGTGTGTGTATGGGGGGGCAGTGTGTGTATGCTGGGGCAGTATGGGGGGCAGTATGTGTGTGTATGGGGCAATGTGTGTATATGGGGGGCAGTGTGTGTATATGGGAAGGTGTGTGTATAAAGGTATGTGTGTATGGGGGGAAGCATGAGGCGTGTGTATGGGGGGCAGGTGTGTGTATGGGGGGCAGCATGGAGGGCAGTGTGTGTATGGGGGGGGAGCAGCATGGGGGGCAGCGTGTGCATGGGGGCGCATGAGGGGCAGTGTGTGTGTATGGGGGGCAGTGTGTGTGTATGGGGGGCATGGAGGGCAGTGTGTGTGTATGGGGGAGCAGTATGGGGGCAGTAGTGTGTATGGGGGGGAAGTATGAGGCAGTGTGTGTATGGGGGGGCAGTGTGTGTATGGGGGCAGTATGGAGGGCAGTGTGTGTATGGGGAGCAGTATGGGGGGCAGTATATGCATGTATGGGGCAGTGTGTGTGTGTGTATGGGGGGCAGTGTGTGTGTATGGGGGCAGTATGGGGACAGTGTGTGTGTGTATGGGGGGCAGTGTGTGTTTGGGGGCAGTATGTGTGTATGGGGGGCAGTATGTATGTATGGGGGCAGTGTGTGTGTATGGGGGGCAGTGTGTGTAATGGGGGGCAATATGTGTGTGTAGAGTGTGTGTCCACACACACACACACACACACAGTAAGCCAACCTGTCACTGGAGGCTGTTGCTGGGGGTCAGGCAGCCATCTTCTGCAGCAGCATGGTCTGCTGCTTTACGGCGGGGCCTGTGCCGGGGAGCCTGTCAGTGCTCCCTCCGGCCACAGACAGCCCCCAGCACTGCATTCCCTCAGGCTGTAACAGGCTGTTACAGCCCAAGGGAATATAATTGAAACACATGGCCAGCATTTGGGGGGACCAAGGGGGGGCACAGCATGACATAGGGGGGCGACGCCACTGGGCCCTCCCCCCACACTTACTCTGCGCGGGCCGGGGCCACAACACATGGCGGCGGGCACCTGGTCGCAGGGCTGCGACCGCGGCATGTATGCCAGTGCATGCAGATACACATACACTTAAAGGACCACTATAGGCACTCAGATCACTTCAGTTCAATGAAGTGGTCTGGGTGCCAAGTCCCTCTAGTTTTAACCCTGCAGCTGAAAACATAGCAATTTCAGAGAAACTGCTATGTTTCACTGAGGGTTAATCCAGCCTCTAGTGGCTGTCTCACTGACAGCCGCTAGAGGCGCTTCCGCGATTCTCACTGTGAAAATCACAATGAGAAGACACTGGACGTAATGCTTTCCTATGGGCGGTTTGAATGCGCGTGCAGCTCTTGAGAGGTGAGAGGAACTGAGAGGCGGATCGGGGTGGAGAGATCCCGAGCTGAAGGGTTTTTAACCACACACACACACTTTTACGAACAAACGCATACACACTAGCTAACAGACATACACATTTCCTGACAGACGAACACTCAGTGACAGACACACATACACACTCACAAAACATACACTCTCACTGACAAACACACACTCACTAACAGACACCAAACAGAATCACTAACAGACATACACAAACTAACACACTCAGTAACTGAGACACAGTAACACACTCAATGACACTGTGGTCCAGTGGGGCTGCTGGGCAGCCGGTCATGCAGGCGGCAAGGGAGCACTGATCCTCCTGCTCAGCTCCCTCGCGCGCCACTTACTGATGCCAGAGTGACGTCATATTCCGGCTCCGGCATTACTGCGGTGCCCGCGAGGGAGCTGGGAAGAGAGCGCTCAGGGGAGAATGCTCCCTCGCGTACCCGCCATGTAACGCCATTGCCAACCTTGAGGGGCCCTGAGGTGGCCAGCTCCTGGGTCCCCCAGGGGAAGAGGCTGGCAAACAGGTATACATACTGGCAGGTATGCAACCGCTGTATGTAAGCCAGTGTATCCATACTTGATTGCTTCTATCCTGAGTAACCTTGCTGCAATTATCTATAACTGCCTTCAACCAAATAACTGATTTACTAAATGTCTATATAACCTGATTTCATTATACTTTCATATTCTGTTTAGCTCTATTCTATTATATGTTGTTTGCCTCTTACCTATAATTTCTCTTGTAGGTTTTTCCTTTCTTGTTATGCCTGATAAGCTACTTGGGGCATATTGCTCAACTCCTTATTTCTCCTGAGGCATATTGCCTTACTCGTTATTTCTCTAGCCACTCCTTCCTCCTAACCTATTATTTCACTTATAGATTTTCCTCTTACCATTATACTTACCTGTAATCCCGTTTATAGGTTCTGCCCTCGCCCTCTGTCTTTATTGTATCTTTTCCCTCTTTATCCTGTTACTCTTATTGTTTCCTTGTCTTAACATGCCAAAGATTCAAATTAAAGAACCTCAAGTGAACCCCAGCATAAGTCTCCTCTCTGACCTGCTCAGAAACATGACACCAGCCCTCCATATACATTAAAACATAATTGCCATTCAGGTCTCATCACGTACAAAACTCAAAGCTTACATGTAGTCACATACAACTCTCATCACATATAGCAGTAATTCGGGATTATTCTAGCTTCAGTGACCGAATAATCTAAATTTGATTAAAGACAGGAGGCAAATATTTTCTAATCTTTCTTTACTGAAATGCCCAGCAGCAAAGAAACAGTTAACATTAGTGTAAAAAAAATTAAACTAATCAGAATGCATAACAGTAATATATAGTGCCATCAGACTCCTCCCAACTCCTCAGCCTTATAAACGAAAACTATCCGCGAAACAGTAGATCCTTATGAAGTCAACCAGGTAAATGAATTGTACCAAAACAGATTAGAAACTCCTTGTAGAGTCAATGCAAAAATGTCACACTAGGAGAAAAACAGAGAACCATGAAAGTATGGTCTCTTGGGGAAGAGAAATTCTATTCTCTCAAGTAATTTAAGACAACTTGAATTAAAATCTGAGTTTAAATTATATTAAACAATCTAACAACTGATCTATAGTCCACACAGTAAGGCAATAGCATATGATATAACAACAACTGGTATATGACTAACATCGTAATCTGGAATGAACACAAATTTTAGAGTCTGAGAATTCCCTTGAAGGGTGGTAGAAAACGAATGTAATGGAGGGAAAATATTCGCCTCCTATCTTTAATAAAATTTAGATTACTCACTTTAACTAGAATAATCCCTAGGTTTTAATCCAAAACAGGAGGCTTCATATTTGCTTTTTAAACCCTCTTCTATAATGGTAAAAACAGTGTGTGAGATAAGTTTGAAATAAAAGGTCCAAAAGGTGGGTTTTCTGGACCAGTCTGCGTAAGATAAAATATCCGACAGAGAACTGCCCGCACAAAATGCACAAGATGCGGCTGCACCTCTAACCGAATGAGCACCAAAAGAGTTGTCAATTCCTGCATTAGTGAGCAACCATCTGATCCAGCGTGCAATCATGGGAGGAGACCGGCCTATGAGGTCTAACATAAGAAATGAGCAGCTGGCCTGAAGAATGTAGATTAGTTGTGCTGTCAATAAATGGATGGGTACAACTGGCAATGCAGAGAAACAGTCTGTCTGGGAAGTAAGGGTAGAAAACCGATGAAGAATTCGTCTTTGTACACCCGGTAATGTGACTCCGTCTGGTGAGAAAAACACTGCGTGAGAGACAAAGGCCTGAACGTCAGAAACTCTGAGAAATTACACAAGGCACAAAAGCAGGGCCATTTTGGCAGAGAGTTGGCGTAGGGATAAAGCCTCGTTAGAAGGCCAGGTTTCCAAAAAGGAGAAAACTGGAGAGACATCCCAGAAATTGGAATATCTGGCAGTAGCGGGTCTTGTCAACCGTATGCCCCGTAGAAGTCTACAAACAGAGGGGTGTTTCCCTATTGACGAATTATCAATAGTATGAGCTGCAAAAATGGCAGATCAAAATACATTGATCTGTAGGATTTACCCTGATCGAAGAGAAAGGATAAGAAGTTCAATATTAATGTAAGAGGTGCTGAAACGGGCTCAGTGTCCCTTTCCAAGCACCAGCTGACCTGAATCCGCCATGCGGAGAGGTAGCTCAGTCTAGTTCATGGGGCCCATTAATCCCATAGGAGTGATTGAGCTGTGCTTAAAAGTCCCGCGACATGCCAGGATCCCCTAAAACCGTCCAAGCTACGAAGTGGAGAATGCCCACTAAGGCAAGTGGAGGACAGTTGCCTACTGGATTCCTGAGGATATCGGTAGTTCGAAGGAAAAGAAGGGGATACTCTACAGAGAGTTCCAGCAGAGTGGGAAACCAAGTCTGGGCTCTGCATAATGGAGTTAATATGACTATCTGGAATCTGATTTCTGACCTGGTGAAGAGTCCGTTGGATCATAGAAAATGGGGGAAATACATAAGCTCCCCTCCTCGGTCATGGTTGTAGGAAACCATTGACCGCTAAGGACAGGGGGTCCGAGAGCCAGCTGAAGAAGGCGTCCGTATGCCGATTCAGATGGGACGCGAAGAGATCCACTGTGAGGGGTCCAGATTGGAGATGAATGTGATGGAATAGGAGAGGATCCAGTTGCCAATCGCTGGTGTTCCTCCAATGGCAGGAAAACCAATCTGCAACCAGATTGTCTGGTCCTGGGAGATATTCCGCTCGAATGGAAAGATTCCTGTCCAGGCAGAACTGGTAAAGGTCTTTTGTGAGGTCAGAAAGTAGTTTGGATCTGGATTCCCGAGTCGGTTCACATAAAGTACTGCCAAAATATTGTCCATCCTTAACACCAGGGAACAATTGAATGGGTCTTTGGCAAAACTGCATGTTGCAAAAGATCCTGCAATGAGTTTAAGACAATTGATATGGAGTGCCTGTTCCGGAGGGGACCAGAGACCTCCGGTTGAAAGTTCGGAACAAGTCGCTCCCCAACCCAAGAGGCTGGCATCCGACTCTAGGATGAAATCTGGTTGTGATCCGAAGATCGCTCTCCCATTCCAAGCTTCCATATTGCAAAGCCATCGGTGTAGATGAATTGATTGTAGGAAGTTGAGCGATGCAAGTAGAAAGTTTTCAAATGTTGCATTGCTCAGTAGTGTAAAGGCCCTGGGTATATAGATGGATTAAGATAGCAGGCCTATAATGTGTGCTAGATTGTGTAGGCAAATTCGTTGGGCGGAAAGCAACTTCTGAATCTCTTTGATTATATTTTTTATTTTGGGATAAGGCAGTTGGAGCATTGCCTGTAAAGAATCTATTTAAAATCCCAGAAACTGAACTACCTGAGAAGGTTTCAGATCTGATTTCTTGGAATTTACGACAAAACCAAGGTTTTGAAGTAAGGCAGAAGTCATGTTTGTGTGATGGCGCTGTAGGTGTGGATCCTGGGCCATTATAAGGATATCGTCCAGATATATAATGGAGTGAACTCCTTGGGAGCGGAGTAGAGCCATCACCGGTTTCATCAGTTTGGTGAAACACCATGGTGCAAAGCAAAGGCCGAAGGGAAGGCAGGTGAACTGACAAATTTTCCCTTGCCAGAGGAATTGAAGGAAAGCCTGATGGCTTCGGTCGATAGGGACTGTGAAGTATGTGTATTTTAGATCGTAGCTGGAGAACTAGTCTCCCACGCAAAGGAGGTCCCTGAGAAAATGGATGCCTTCAATCTTGAAATATCTGTATCTGACATATTGATTCAGTTCCTTTAGATTGATAATTGAACGGTGGTCCCCAGTCTTTTTGCATTCAAGGAATATGTTGCTGAGAAAAGTACAGGGGAAAGGCGATTGCTCGATCGTACCCTTCTCCCTGAGTTTGTGTAATTCTAAGTTTAAGGCCAGGTTTCTGCCTCTGACATCCATAGTAGTGTAGGAGGAGTATATTGCATGGGATGGGTGATAAAATCTATCTTGAACCCCCTGACTGGGTGTAGGATCCATTGATCTCGAGACAGTTGTTTCCACTGTTGGAAAAAATGTGTTAATCAACCTGCAATCAGTATATTGAAATAAGTAAGGTTTATTACCTGAAGCAGTGCGACCACGTAAGAAGGCAGATCCACGTCCTTAAATAGATCCTCTGTTATTGAAGAATTGTCGATGATAGGATCTGGTGGGTCCTAAAGCTTAATTATCTGTGGGGCGAGGCCTGTAGCCTGTGAAGGCTGCTCTGCTGGTGGCTCCACCTTTATAGCAACCAGCTCTTCCAGAAAAACGATTTTTGGACTGAAAGACTCTGCGTGGTGAGGACTGGGCTTTATTTAATGTTGTAAAGACTGAGGCGTGCTTAAAGCTGTCTCCAAATAATAATCCGTTGGCTTCTGCTCCCAACTCTTTTAAACGTAGGTTTGCCAATTTGGCGTCAATTTTATAAAGTGCAGAGATTGCCACATTGGCATTGTCTAGAAGGCATAATGCTCTCTGAGCCTACTCACGCACCGTATGTAGTTCAAACTTACCACTAGTGAGTGCCTCGTCTGCTAAAATGAAAATTTGGATGATAGGGCCTGCGAAGTCTAACAATTTGTCTTGGGTTGCTTTCAACCCTTGTTCAATGCCCTTACGAGGGTCCTTTCCAGATTTAGTTAAAAAAGGTGACCAACATGGGATAAAATTCAGGTGTTGAGGTAACCTTGTCCAGGATTGCAGTCCTGGGACATTCGGCCCTCACCTTAGCCCTTATCTCCTTCTCTAAGGGCTTGCACAGCCCCATTCTACAGAAATTAGCTGTGGTCTGGGGAAGGCCTATTCGGCAGAGCGTAGGTGCCCGTTTATCCTGGGGTCAAAGAGTGGAAGACCAGAAACATCCAGGAGGATGTCTGGAGACTCCTTGGGCTTAAAATTGCCAGAATCAGTGGGATTAGTAATAGAAGGTCTCTTTAACAAACTTGGAGGTGGAGGAGTCCTGAAACATATTCGCCGGAAGCTCCTTCTCAGAGTAAAAAGCACCACAATTCTCAAAACCATGACCAGCAAGACTGGAAGTGGAACCCTCTAGCGGATCCATATTATCCTGCATAGTAAGTGGCCGGGACAATTTAAGGGACTTAGCAGGAGCTTTACCCTTGCCTGCAAAAGCGCTATCCCCTTTCCAAGGGCGTTTGCCCAGGGCTCCTTCCTGAACTGAAGGATGAGAGTCCTCTGAGCCAGAGGGTATATGTGCAGGAGGGTTTGATTTGGTAGAAGCCTGTGGATGGAAGGCGGCTAAAGCCTTGGGTACTGACTCCACAATAGTGGAGAAAAGCCAAGCACACAATTCTGAGGAGATGGCAGAGCCTGGATGTTCAGACATGTTGGCTTTACAGTTATTAATAAATTACACAAAATATGTGTGATGAAAACGAGAATCTAAAATCTCAATTGTATTGCAAGTGTAGGAATGCACTGAACTCAAAATAAAGTATAAATGCACTTAATAATAAGTAGAAGCAGGATTATACTGCATAACAATTGGGGTTGACCATAATAATAATAAAAATAATAATTAATGTAAAATAAGAATAAGCTCAGTGAGACAGGGGAGTGGGGGTCCCCACGCAATATAAAACAGTGGGGGTCACCCACAGCAACAGTTAGTGGGTTTAGCCCTCATAGTGCAAACAAAACAGTTGGGGTCACCCACAGAATAAACAAGAGATGGGTTTTAACATTATATTATTAACATATATTATTGAAGTGGGGTTAAACCACCGTAATCAATTAAGTTGAGAATAGTCACCAGATACAGTATAGAGTGGGGGTCAGCCACTAAAATCAATAGAGACAATAAAGGTGGGGGTCACCCACAAAGCCCTCTAAATTATAGCAGACAGGTCTGAAGTAATAATCTGAGGAAAAAGGAGAAAGAAGGTAATCATCACCTTAGTTGGTAAGGTAGGGAAAGTAAACACAAGTATATGGAGTAGCAGAGTTAATAAACGTACGACTGATGACAAGATGACTGAAAGTTCCCACAGATCCAACCGTTATAGCGCCAGAAAGAAGAGGTGGAAAAACGGAGTGCGTAAGATAGGTAGGTGGAGAGATCGAGTCAGGAAAGACGCCCAATAAAAAGGGCTCAAAATCGCCTCGCAGCACTCTGGGAAATGGAGTCTGCGGCTGCAATGTTTAGTAAGAGGTGTGTGGGTGTTCAAACAAAGACCTGAACAGGTCTGGAAAACAGAAAAAATAGTGAATCTTCTGGGGGTACTCTTCCCCCCTTTCTCTAAAAAAATCATACTTGTCCGAATATGTATTCTCATTTTTATCCTATTTTATGTCTATTTATGATAATATTTACTATTCATTAATTTTTAGAGTTTTGTACTTAACGGTTATTACCTATTAAATATTTTATATATACACGTATGTAATATTAGGGTTTCCCAATATCGATTTTTATACCTAATCCCCCTTTTTAATATTATTTCCACAATATCTTAAAGGGACACTATAGTCACCAAAACAACCATAGCTTAATGGAGCAGTTTTGTTGTATAGATCATGCCCCTGCAGTCTTACTGCTCAATTCCTGCCATTTAGGAGTTAAATCACTTTGTTTATGAACCCTAGTCACACTTCCCTGCATGTGACTTGCACAACCTTCCAAAACACTTCCTGTAAAGATTCATCTAACGTTTATCCTTCCTTTATTGCGAGTTCTGTTTAATTTTGATTTTCTTATCCCCTGCTATGCTAATAGCTTGCTAGACCCTGCAAGAGCCTCCTGTATGTGATTAAAGTTTAATTTACAGAGAAAGAGAAACAATTGTTTAAGGTAAATTACATCTGATTGAAAGTGAAACCAGTTTTTCTTTCATGCAGGCTGTGTTAATCAGAGTCAGGGGAGGTGTAACATGGACTACATAAACAGAAATAAAGTGATTTAACTCCTAAATGGCAGGGAATTGAGCAGTAAAACCTGAGAAGCATGATCTATACACTACAACTGCTTAATTAAGCTAAAGTTGTTTAGGTGACTATAGTGTTCAATACATATATTTCTCATCTATCTTCCATTAGGGTCCACATGCCCACAGATGTAGTTATGGTATCTCCATATGACCACTATCTTTAGACACATTTATCCAGTTAATCCATTTTCTATTTATTGCATATTCTTATTCATATTCTCTATTCCCACTCTCTAATTTGTTATTCTATTTTTCTCACTCCATATTACGTATACTCCATCATTGTGCACATTTTCGTGACTATTGTTATTTTTATGCATTATTATTTCTATTTTTAATATTAGTTTCCCTTTTTTTCCCATATTCATATTTTCTATTCATTTTCATTTTTTCTAACATTTATACTATTTTTTCCTAATTTACATACTTATTTCTTAATTTTCATATTTTATTATTTTTTACAACTAGTGCTTCTAAAGATATCCGCCTTTGCATATTAGCTTGCTGTCCTACTGTATATAATTAGGTCTGAATTTGATACAATTAGCTCTATTAAAGTTGGTTAAATGTTTTAATGTTCAATTTTATATATGTCAGTATTACAAGTTGACCCAGCATGCAGTACTGTGTCACACCTAGGACTAACCAGGATAACTTAAGGATAACGTATAACCAGACCTTAGAATGACCGGACTTAACGTCTCCAAGAATAGTCAAAATACTAGCCAAGGTCAGGGACACAGAATCAGACACAAAGATAAGGGAAAGCCAAAAGTCAAGGATACCAGATATCAGGGAAGTCAAAACAAAGCCAAAGTCAAATACCAGAAAATCAAGATCAGGAACGCACTCTCGGATAACCATATACATGAAACCACAACAGGGCACTGAGCAAGAGGAGAACTGGGCCTAAATACCCCTCCTGTGAATCTGATTGGGTGTAAACGGCCTTTGACCCCAAAAGCAATTACCAGGTTTCCATTGGCATGATTGCTGCTCAGCACAAACCCTCCAGTGGATTTGATTGCTGCTCAGCACAAACTCTCCTGTGGATTTGATTGCTGCTCGGCACAACTTTTCCTGTCAGGACAGTAATGTTGCTTGGCACAACTTTTCCTGTCAGGATAGTAAATGCCATTAGCCACATGTTTATGTGCGGATGAATACGTGACAATATATAAGCTTGTCCGCCAGCTATCTCAGCCTCTGATATAGTGAGGCCATTCCCTCACAAAACGCGTAAGGCATACTGCCAAACAGGTCCACTGCTCATTGAACGGTTGTTACCACAGCAACTCCAGCGCACTAGCCGATTTCAGTCTACACACGGAGGAGCACCAAAGATCTATCCGACATTGGTGGAAGCACACCCTGGAGTGAGGCTTCAGGTGGAACGCTGTGTGGAATGCACGCCAACCTCACCGGCGGACCACACACAGCGAGGGCAGCAACTCCCACATTCATCAGGAGAACCACCACTAAACGGCTAATGTGCAGAATATACTGAGCTACTGTTGGTACCCTTTTTTTTTATCATTTTGTCTATGGTTTTTTTCAGATTTTATTACTGACTCATTAAAGCTGTTTGGAACTTTTAAGAAGCACTTTTCCTTCCTTTTTATTCACTTTTGTGTTTTTCCAGCACACAGTTGATTTAGTACTGTGTTGCCTCCTTATCACTATTTTATTTTATTCTTTCTTTCCATTGTATTACAGTTATATTAGATTTGCTGTTTCTCAGTAAATTATATCACACTTGCATAAGGACCACACTGCTGTGAATTATCTATACACACAGCTTAGTGTGTTTATTCATATGCTACATTCTGTGGACTAATCTTTATTTTATTGGATTTTTTTCACCAATCATTATTTTATGTGAACATTCTTTGGACATTTCATTTTATCATTTTTAGAAGTATATGGATTTAAGCTAGATCTCATCTGTTTTTTTTCTATATTTTTTATTTTGATCTTTACATAAGTGATATTTGTATATTTATTAATGCATAGAAGATTGCTGGCCCTCTTTCCAGTTTAAGAGCTATATATTGTAAACTGTGGTTTTTATCTACTGTGTATTTAACTTTTATGTACTTTTACCCCCTCTACCATCTGGCCTGACTAGCTATTTTTGTGTTTGTAGCACTTTTATTTTTGAGTTTTAGCACTTTTATTCGTATTCTGTGCCTTTTTTCTTCTAAAAAACAACAGGAAAACCACAGAAAAACACCCGCGGGCTGTTGTAGAAATGGCCTGCATGGTAGAAAGGCACATGGTAATAGGAAAGAAAATGACACAGACCTGAATAAAAGGTTAAATAGATTATAAGTGATATAAAACACAGAGTAGGAAGTGTAAAAAAATATGTACCATATAGAAACTAAGGTACCTAAATGCATTTATATAAATATAAAAGGTTTAACCAAGCTGAAAAATCTAAATTAAACCATCAAAGGCAATATAATTAGAATAGACTCACCTGGGAGACAAGCAGCAAAGAAAGAGGAGTTGGTAGGAGTCTGATGGCACTGTATATTACTGTTATGCATTCTGATTGGTTTAATTTTTTATCTGTTTTTGAACTGTTTCTTTGCTGCTTGGAGTTTCAGTAAAGAAAGATCCGAATATTTGCCTCCCGTCTTGCCTTAAAGGGAGCTGCTGGGAAGGTATGTAAGCGCTTGCTGCGTGCCCCCCACTGCTCAGTACATGCTACTGGACCACCATGGAATGCCATAGCCTGGCCAGGTAACAAGCAGGGAGGGGGGGACAAAAAAATAAAATAAAACATATAAACATTAAAAATAAATAAAAAATGTCTCCCCCCTTATTTTACACAAATTACATCCCTTCAGAAACACACACACACTACACAAACACACACACACTCTGCATTATATACACACACTACTCAAACACACACACACTATGCATTATATACACACACACACACTACACAAACACATACACACTCTGCATTTATTATATACACACTACACAAACACTGCATTATATACACACACTACGCAAACACACACACTACACAAACACACACTCTGCATTATACACACACACACACACTACACAAACACTACACAAACACATACACACTCTGCATTCATTATATACACACACTACACAAACACTGCATTATATACACACACTACACGAACACACACTGTGCATTATATACACACACTGTGCATTTTATATACACACACACTACACAACAAACACTCTGCATTATATACACACACTACGCAAACACACACACACTCTGCATTATACACACACACACACTACACAAACACACACACACTATGCATTATATACACACACTACACTACACAAAACACACACACTCTGCATTCATTATATACACACTACACAAACACTGCATTATATACACACACACTACACAAACACACACTCTGCATTATATACACACTACACAAACACACACTACACAAACACATACACACTCTGCATTCATTATATACACACTACACAAACACTGCATTATATACACACACTACACAAACACACACTCTGCATTATATACACACACTGTGCATTATATACACACTACACAAACACACACACTCTGCATTATATACACACACTACACAAACACACTCTGCATTCATTATATACACACACACTACACAAACTGCATTCATTATACACACACAATCTGCATTCATTATATACACACACTACACAAACACACACTGCATTCACCACACACTGCATTCACTTTACACACACCACACACTACATTCACTATACACACACACACACACACACACTCTGCATTCACTATATATACACTACACACACTACACACTCACTGCATTCACTATACACACTACACAAACACACACTGCATTCATTATATACACACTACACAAATACACACTGCATCCACTACACAAACACACACAGCTCCCCTGTCTAAACACACTGCATCCACTACATGTGGCATGTATATTTTGTGCTTTTTCAAAATGGTTAATGTACAGAATATCGGCAAGTTATCAGCTATCGGCCTGAAAGTTCACAGATTATCGTATCGGCTCTAAAAAAAAAAAAAAAAACAATATCGGTCGATCCCTACACACAATCAAGAAGCAAAGAAAATAATTAAATATTCACTCTTTTTGCATAAACAGTGATTTATAATGGAACATAGTAAGAATAAATAATATTAATATAAATAATATTTCACATATATGGGTGGTGAAAGAACAAAAATGTAAAGTGATCTTCAGTAGTTGTGCTAAGCACTTACAGAATGAAGAGCCGACCCTCAGCTCAGTAGTATATGTAGTCTGGTATGGGGTGTCCTCTTCGTGCCAAACGCCAATATTCCTCAGTGTAAGAGGGGAAAAAAGGGCTACGCTTGTTAAATGAACACTGCAAGCATCATAACCACTAAAGCTTACTCCTGGTGCACCCCATTGTAAGTATACAAGTTTTTTGAATGGTTTGACTTCTTACCTGGAATCCGCTCCCTACCTTTACTACTAACGCCAGAGAGATGGAAGCTCCAAAGTACGAGCTTGCGTTAGCTCTCCTGAGCCCTGCATTGTCTACAGGTGTCAGCTCTTAGCTGTAGCCGTAGCAGAAGCAGTGTGTTGTGCTCGGCAGAGGCCAGGCAAGAGCTCCAACTGTTAGCAAACCATTTGTCTACTTACATTGCAAAGGGGGAGGATGCAATAGTACTCCTGTCATTACTACTATGGTGCTATGATACTTGGTGTGTTCCTTTAACAATGGGATTTGCTATTTTCTTCTTTTTTTTAATTTACATTGTATGCACACCCAGATAAACTAATTTAAACTAATTTAACCAGCACAATGGCATACATATGCATGTGTTCCTATGGCACGAAGTGATGCTTGCACACACCTTCACTCTTATAGAATTTCCAGGCAAATGTCTGACGCTAATGGTACTTGGAACACCATGGGACAAGGACGGTCCCTGGACAAGGAAGTGCTGCAGAATTAAGTTTGTTTTATTACTCCACTACACTAACCACCACATTAAGCGCTTTCAGAGAGGTGACAGATCCACCTTAAGAATATTGCTTCAAATTGTTATACTTAAAGTAATCCAGTTTTTTTTCTTTGTAATCTTCTTCTTTTTTCTTCACATTTAACCCCCATTATAAAGTTATTGAAGGTGACAAAACAATTATAGTTGAGGACACTTGGACTGGAGGGTGATGTATAAGTGGCAGGCAGAGATTAACATGTGCCTATTTTATTACATGAGATAAACATGATGTATTGTAGTTTGTAGTGGACCACACTACAATTCTCATTTCTGTTTCATATACCATCATTTGGAGCTAGACAAATCACATAGTCAGCATATTTTGCCAAATTAGCTTCTTAAAGTGCAACATAATTAGCATTAATAAATTTTTATTAGTATCAATATGCTGTACTATTGTGTCTGACTTTATGTATCTTTTACGATATGCAGTACCTTCTATTTTTATGTATATTTCCTGTATAAAACTAATGGTTTTCTCAGAAAAAGCATAGAATGAAACATGAATATACATGCATATAATATTTATCTCTCAAGTAACTAAATTTAAAAAAATTCTGATGGGTAATTCTAAAACAGTAAACTGTCTGTTTTTCTTCTGCTTTGTCCTAATAATGTTGATTGTCTTTGAACCGTCTGCATTATGTATTTACATTAAATATAGCTTCTGTCTTTCAGTTGTGTGTATTCCATTTTAACACATAATGCACACATTTTAGAATTATACAACCAAATATCATCAGAACAATTTAAATATTTCATAAGCAGAACATGGTTATAATAATGGAAGTATGTATTCCCAACACTTATCACACGTGTAGATAAATCACACTGACTGCACCTAAGCTCTCCTTATAATTGGAAATACTGTACAAAATATACTAAACATTAATTAGCGTTCTGATATTCATATGCAAAACTTGAAATCCGCATCTCCCACATTTAAGAATGCAACGAGATACATTGTAACAGTTACAAAATGGAGTAAAATTAACCCGGTCTAAGAGTATCTATACTGGTAAAAAAAACAAAAACGTATGCACATTAAAATGTTCGAAACAGCAAATAGTCTCTCACCTTTTCTCCAGTGTCCACGATACGTGCTGTATAGCTTGTGTTCTTTAGTGTGTGATCTTATTTGAGCCGGCGCGTGGTGAAACTCCAATCTTACTTTCTAAAATGTGCATTCTGATCTATTGCCAGGGCCACTAGGGGATTATGAATACTGACAAGTCCCACCCTCTCTAACCAAAGAGCTGAAGAGATCTTCAGCTCAAACATTTAACATACTATATCATATCAGTGCTCATATGTCCGTCATTGTGCTGTATAAAAACGATTATTTTCTGGGATAGCGTGCCGTGTAAAAAAAGCAACAACAATAATAAAATAACTTAACTGCACTTTTTTTTTTAAATTTTTTTTTTTCCGAAATAATTTGTATTCATTTTCTATAGTATGTGCAGTAAGAAAAAAAGCTCACATTTTCTATAGTATGTGCAGTAAGAAAAAAAGGTAGGCAGCAAAACAAAGTAAGGCAATCAGAAACTATATGAGAGGACACCCTTGCTGAAACATGGGATAATTATTAAAAGGGATACTTAAAACAATTTAAAATCATTTTTAATGACAGTTTTAATGGCAGTTTTAATGTTTTATAATATGTATATGTGCTCCTCTTTTGACGAAATATTTGAGGGGTACAACTTTAACAGTAAGTCTCACTAATAATGCAATATTTTGGAAAACATGTCAAGCAGAAGTAAAGTATGTGCATTTTCTAGGCTAAAACAGGGCAACCCAGATTTATAAAGCAGTTGATGTTGCAAATCATTTAAGTAGTACAAAACACATAAATTATTACATCTACTCTCACAAAAACATATTTTTTAAAAAATACATAAAAACCCAGCTTGACATATCAGGGGAAAAATAAAAACAAAAATCCCTGCATAAAGTAATATAATATATACCTATACTTAAAGGGACACTCTACGGCCCAGGTAAAATAAATAGATAAATAAATCACACACACAAATCAATTATCTATTTAGTGGATATATCTCAAAAGAAAACAAGCATGTATTTCGTTATGATTTTATTTTCTAAAACAACCCAGACTTACTTTGTCTATCCAATCTCAAACTTCCAAATGCAGTTTAGCTCAATGAAAAGTCTCTGCAAGGCAGGTGCTCTGATCAAGTGCCTGCATCTTGAGTGTATCCACTGAGCTAAACTACTCAGAAGTAACAGGACCAGCTGTCTAACTGACAGCCATGGGGATATAACAAAGTTAATTTATAATACTGCCATTTTCTATTGAAATCTTAACTTTTTGTAAAATGAAAAAAAGTGGGCACACTCTTTACACATAAAGAACTTAAAGGGACACTACAGCCACAAAAACAACTTTAGCTTAATGAGGCAGTTTCATTGTAGATCCTGCCTCTGAAGTTTCACAGCTCAATTATGTGCAATTTAGGAGTAACCATACTGCCAGAAAAACAATGTTGCTTTCCAGGCACTAAAGCTCCCAGTGTTCCCCCTCCCTCCCTGTGGTGCAGAAACAGTTAAAACCTCTTTCTGTTACTTACATGAGTCCAGCGCCAATGTACCTAGGCGCAGGCTCAAACTCCTCTTTCGCTACTTCCCCCACAGACGTCAGCCGGTGGGGTGACCTTATGTGTATGCGTGGCAATGGCCTTGCTCGCATTAGGACTTGCCCTATAGAAAAGCATTATGCAATGCTATCTTATAGGGTTTCAGGTGACGCTGGACATCCCCAACCAAAAGTCGGCTAAAGACCCAGAACACCCTCTAGTGGCTCTCTACCAGTCAGCCACTAAAGGTGGAGTTAACCTTGCAGTTTATCAATAACTGCAATAATTACTATTACATGGTTATGAGACCTGTGAATATGCTCCCAGACCACTTCAGTGGACACTATAGGCACTTCAGCATAAAGTGTCCGTTTTAATCACTTTGTTTCTATGTATGCAGCCCTAGCCACACCTTTCCTGGCGTGACACAGCCTGCATGAAAAACAAAATGGTTTCACTTTTAATCAGATGTAACTTACTTTAAAAGTTTGTATCTCCTGCTCTGTAAATTTAACCTTAATTACACACAAGAGGCTCTTGCAGGGTCTAGCACGCTATTAGCAGACCAGGAGATAAGAAATTCTAAATTAAACAGAATTTGCAATAAAGGTAGTGTAAACATTAAATGACTCTTTACAGGAAGTGTTTAGGAAGGCTGTGCAAATCATATGCAGAGATGTGTGGCTTGGGCTGCATAAAAAAAAAATGATTTAACTCATAAATGACTGATAATGTAGGGCCATGCCCTATACACCAAAGCTGCTTCACTAAGCTAAAGTTGTTTTTGGTGACTATAGAGCCCCTTTACGCAAGCTAAAATGCTTCAGGTATTTGGAGTGTTCCTTTTATCAACATTATTTGGACATGGAAATCAGGTCTTTTAAATCCATAGGATTATTTTAAATAAGAAAACAGTGTGACGAGACCAATCTCGCCACTGTGCATTGGAGGAGCCTGGTTGCCCGCCTGCTGACTTTAGACCCATGTTGAAACGCTTGATTTTCCCCTGCAAAGACACAAAAGCCGGGTCATTCGGTACTTGCCCTATTTGAACAGTGATACCCCAGATAGCTATGCCATGGAGCCCATTCAGATAACGAAAGACTATGTGAAAGACTTTGGCTCCATGGCAATTTAACTGTATGTATGTGATCTGAGCGCCATTCAGTAATAATGTGCACTCATATCTAAGCTATCTGGAGATATGTTGAATGTGCCTGTTTTATGCAATAGCTGCACAGTTATATATTTTTGTATTTTACTGTCTTTTGCTACCATGTGTACCATGTTACTTCCCAATTATCTCCAGGATAGAAGACTCTGTGGATTTTTTTTTAATTTTTTTATTATTTTAATTCTGGTATCCAGTACTCTTTTTACTGAGTGTATGGGTGCATACACTACACGGACACACACACTGCATTCACTACACTGACTCATAATCTGCATACACTACACTAACACACACTGCATTCACTACACTGACTCACACTCTGCATACACTACACTGACACACACACTGCATTCACTACACTGACACACACACTGCATACACTAGTACAACACACACGCTGCATACACTAGTACAACATTTAATTTAATATAAAATTAATTTGAAAATGAGCCTTTCCCCACCCCTCCCCCTCTGCAGATTGCACATTTACACACACACACTGCATCCACTAACACAACACACAATGCATCCACTAGTACAACACACACTGCATCCACTAACACAACACACACACACTGCATCCACTACACTGACACACACTCTGCATACACTACACTGACACACACACTGCATACACTACACGGACACACACTCTGCATACACTACACGGACAAACACACTGCATTCACTACACTGACACACACACTGCATACACTACACTGACACACACTGCATTCACTACACTGACTCACACTCTGCATACACTACACTGACACACACTCTGCATACACTACACTGAAATACACACTGCATACACTACACGGACACACACACTGCATACACTACACTGACACACACAGTGCATTCACTACACTGACTCACAATCTGCATACACTACACTAACACACACTGCATTCACTACACTGACTCACACTCTGCATACACTACACTGACACACACACTGCATTCACTACACTGACACACACACTGCATACACTAGTACAACACACACACTGCATACACTACACTGACTCACACTCTGCATACACTACACTGACACACACACTGCATTCACTACACTGACACACACAGTGCATACACTAGTACAACACACACACTGCATACATTAGTACAACATTTAATTTAATATAAAATTAATTTGAAAATGAGCCTTTCCCCACCCATCCCCCTCCGCAGATTGCACATTTACACACACACACACTGCATCCACTAACACAACACACACACTGCATCCACTAGTACAACACACACTGCATACACAACACTGACACACACACACTGCATACACTACACTGACACACACACTGCATCCACTACACTGTCACACACTCTGCATCCACTACACTGACACACATTGCATCCACTCCACTGACACCCACACTGCATCCACTACATTGATACACTGCATTTACTATACTGACACACACTCTGCATTCACTACACTGACACACACTCTGCATTACCTATACACCCAGCATCCACTACACAAACATCCTGTATTCACAGTACACACACTACATCCACCACACATTGAAACACTCTGCATTCACTATGCAGAGACACTGCGTCTAATAAACACCCTACATCCACTACAGACACTGCATCCACTAAACCCATTGCATTTAGTACACACAAACAATACATCCACTACACAAAAACACACTACATCACAGTACACACACTACATCCACTACTCAAACACACTCTGCGTTCACTATACACACTGCATCCGCTACACAAACACACACTCTGCATTCACTGCACAAACAGTATCTAATACATACAAACACTACATCCATTACACACATTCACTTCCACTATACACACCACATTCAGTTCCGCATCATTGTCAGCGGACTAGGTAGGGCGTAGGCGGGCCCGGGGGGCATGTGCTTTGTCAGGGGCCCCAAAATTTCCCCAAAATTTATAATGGCAGCCATGCCGCACTATATGACGCTACTATTTGACTCTCAGATATGAAGGGCACGCCCCAAATTTACTATTTAGCAGATTAGCACCAAAACAATTAGAATTTTTACAACTGCGCTGTAACCGCAGTATTTGACGCTTCTATTTGACTCTCAGATATGAAGTGCACCCCACTAATGTACTTTTTAGCACCCAAAAAATTTAAGTTTTAAAACTGCAATGTGACAGTAGTATTTGACGCTTCTATTTGACTCTCAGATATGAAGAGCACGCCCCAAATTTACTATTTAGCAGATTAGCACCCAGAAAATAATAATGTTTACAAATGCGCAGTAAGCGCAGTATTTGACGCTTCTATTTGACTCTCAGATATGAAGAGCACGCCCCAAATTTATTATTTAGTAGATTAGCACCCTGAAAATAAGAATGTTTACAATTGCGCTGTAACCGCACTATTTGCCACTTCTATTTGACTCTCAGATATGAAGTGCAGGGCCCAAATTTACTATTTAGCAGATTAGCACCAAGAGAATTAAAATTTTTACAACTGCGCTGTAAGCACAGTATTTGACGCTTCTATTTGACTCTCAGATATGAAGAGCACGCCCCAAATTTACTATTTAGCAGATTAGCACCAAAACAATTAGAATTTTTACAACTGCACTGCAAGCGCAGTATTTGACGCTTCTATTTGACTCTCAGATATGAAGAGTATGCCCCAAATTTACTATTAAGCAGATTAGCACCCATAAAATAAAAATGTTTACAATTGCGCTGTAACCGCACTATTTGACACTTCTATTTGACTGTCAGATATGAAGAGCACGCCCCAAATTTACTATTTAACAGATTAACACCCAGAAATAAAACTGTTTTAGACTGCGCTGTAACCGCACTATTTGACGCTTCTATTTGACTCTCAGATATGAAGGGCACTCCCCAAATTTACTATTTAGAAGATTAGCACCAAAACAATTAGAATTTTTACAACTGCGCTGTAACCGCAGTATTTGACGCTTCTATTTGACTCTCAGATATGAAGAACAAGCCCCAAATTTACTATTTAGCACATTAGCACCCAGAAAATAAGAATGTTTCAAACTGCGCTGTAACCGCACTAATTGACGCTTCTATTTGACTCTCAGATATGAAGTGCACCCCACTAATGTACTTTTTAGCACCCCAAAATTTTAAGTTTTAAAACTGCAATGTGACAGTAGTATTTGACGCTTCTATTTGACTCTCAGATATGAAAAGCACACCCCAAATTTACTATTTAGCAGATTAGCACCCAGAAAATAAGAATGTTTACAATTGCGCAGTAAGCGCAGTATTTGACGCTTCTATTTGACTCTTAGATATGAAGAGCACGCCCCAAATTTACTATTGAGCAGATTAGCACCCAGAAAATAAGAATGTTTCAAACTGCGCAGTAAGCGCACTATCTGACGCTTCTATTTGACTGTCAGATATGAAGAGCACGCCCCAAATTTACTATTTAACAGATTAGCACCCAGAAAATAAAACTGTTTCAGACTGCGCTGTAACCGCACTATTTGACGCTTCTATTTGACTCTCAGATATGAAGGGCACGCCCCAAATTTACTATTTAGCAGATTAGCACCAAAACAATTCGAATTTTTACAACTGCGCTGTAACCGCAGTATTTCTATTTGACTCTCAGATATGAAGAACAAGCCCCAAATTTACTACTTAGCACATTAGCACCCAGAAAATAAGAATGTTTCAAACTGCGCTGTAACCGCACTAATTGACGCTTCTATTTGACTCCCAGAAATGAAGTGCACCCCACTAATCTACTATTTAGCAGACTAGCACCCAGAAAATAAGAATGTTTACAATTGCGCTGTAAGAGCACTATTTGACACTTCTATTTGACTCTCAGATATGAAGGGCATGCCCCAAATTTACTATTTTGCAGATTAGCACCAAAACAATTAGAATTTTTACAACTGTGCTGTAACTGCAGTATTTGACGCTTCTATTTGACTCTCAGATATGAAGTGCACCCCACTAATGTACTTTTTAGCACCCAAAAAAATTTAAGTTTTAAAACTGCAATGTGACAGCAGTATTTGCTATTTGACTCTCAAATATGAAGTGCACCCCACTAATGTACTTTTTAGCACCCCATAAATTTTAAGTTTTAAAACTGCAATGTGACAGCAGTATTTGACGCTTCTATTTGACTCTCAGATATGAAGTGCACCCCACTAATGTACTTTTTACATAAATTTTAAGTTTAAAACTGCAGTGTGTATTTGACACTTCTATTTGACTCTCAGATATAGTGCACCCACTAATGTACTTTTTAGCACCCAAAAAATTTTAAGTTTTAAAACTGCAATGTGACAGCAGTATTTGACGCTTCTATTTGACTCTCAATATGAAGTGCACCCCACTATTGTACTTTTAGCACCCAAAATTTTGTTTTATTTGACAGCAGTATTTGACACTTCTGATATGAAGTGCACCCCACTAATGTACTTTTTAGCACCCCATAAATTTTAAGTTTTAAAACTGCAATGTGACAGCAGTATTTGACACTTCTATTTGACTCTCAGATATGAAGTGCACCCCACTAATGTACTTTTTAGCACCCCATAAATTTTAAGTTTTAAAACTGCAGTGTGACAGCAGTATTTGACACTTCTATTTGACTCTCAGATATGAAGTGCACCCCACTAATGTACTTTTTAGCACCCAAAAAATTTAAAGTTTTAAAACTGCAATGTGACAGCAGTATTTGACACTTCTATTTGACTCTCAAATATGAAGTGCACCCCACTATTGTACTTTTTAGCACCCAAAAAATTTTGTTTTAAAACTGCAATGTGACAGCAGTATTTGACACTTCTATTTGACTCTCACATATGAAGTGCACCCCACTAATGTACTTTTTAGCACCCCATAAATTTTAAGTTTTAAAACTGCAATGTGACAGCAGTATTTGACGCTTCTATTTGACTCTCAGATATGAAGTGCACCCCACTAATGTACTTTTTAGCACCCCATAAATTTTAAGTTTTAAAACTGCAGTGTGACAGCAGTATTTGACACTTCTATTTGACTCTCAGATATGAAGTGCACCCCACTAATGTACTTTTTAGCACCCAAAAAATTGTAAGTTTTAAAACTGCAATGTGACAGCAGTATTTGACGCTTCTATTTGACTCTCAAATATGAAGTGCACACCACTAATGTACTTTTTAGCATCCCAAAAATGTTGTTTTAAAACTGCAATGTAACAGCAGTATTTGACGCTTCTATTTGACTCTCAGATATGAAGTGCACCCCACTAATGTACTTTTTAGCACCCCAAAATTTTTAAGTTTTAAAACTGCAATGTGACAGCAGTATTTGACGCTTCTATTTGACTCTCAGATATGAAGTGTGTGGCGGAACCAGCCTCACCACTGGGCATTGGAGAAGACTGATTGCCAGCCTCCTGCCATGTGACTATGGCCCCTGGGATGTATTGCCTGCTCTCCTGTACTGCTGAGGATTGCTACCAACTAGATGGATTTGGCTATGGAGCTTGTGTAGTGCCCTCTGTTGGTAGCAACAGTAATATGCACTACCTGAATAGCAAGACTGGTAATTTGCATATTCGGGTAGATTTGCATATTGCTATATCTGCATGCAGGAGAGACATTTTGTGTAAATTATGGTCTTCCCCACCCATTTATAAATATGTAATTATGTTATAATAAGTCACTGTATGTTGCCTGCTATGATTGTTTGTAATTTTATTGAGTTTTCACAGCAATGTTAATGTAATGACCATATGGGCTAGTCCCAGGTAAAATAAGTTTTAGACAGTTCTACTTCACCCTCAATTTGGAGTCCTGTCTCTTATTGGGGGGGAATCTGCTACAAGGGTTTGCTATGCTCTGCATATTCCCTTGCTATAATCACTCCTAAACTCTTTTAAGAGCTTGTTCCTGCCTTGCTCGGAAGAGAGGTTCTGCCTGTGGTGGTTGTGGTGTCGACTAGAGTGCTTGGAGCCCTCAAGAAGCGCTAGGAGCATCCATCAACGGAGGTACCCAGTCGGGGTGCCAGGTGATCCGTTGCAAAGTGCACCCCACTAATGTAATATTTAGCACCAAAAAAATTTTACTTTTTAAAACTCTGATGTAACCACAGTATTTGATGCTTCTATTTGACTCTCAGATATGAAGTGCATCCCACTAATGTACTAGTTTGCAGAATTCTTTCCTAATCTGTCCCTGAAAGCGGCAGCATCCTCTCCCTACACTAATAGGAGCTCATGTGCGTGCGGCGCTACGCGACTCTAGCTTATATATAGAGGCTGGGTCACATGCTGCACTGGCCAGTCACAGCCATGCCATTAGTAGGCATGGCTGTGATGGCTTCTAAGGGCACACGAGTCAAACGCTTGTTGATTGGCTGCCCTGCAGCCTTTCAAAACGCGCCATTAAATCGCCGAACTCCAACCCGAATATACAGTGTGTGAGCGTAAAAGTGGAATAGTGGTTGATGGAAGATACATCAGGCCTGATTTGCTAAACAGCAACCAGAGAATTTTCAGTTAAATGCCCCAGGGAGAGATGTTAAAGTTTGCAATATACATTGCTGATGCTCTGCAAAACATGGTATGGGTCCCTGGGGCGGAGTATTTAGAGAGCAGGGTGGGCCAATGCTCCAACAGCACTAGTTGCTGTGTAACAGACCAGAATTTTGATCTGACTTGAGTTAACTAATTGGCACTCACCTGTAGCTAGTCAATTAGTAGACAGGCCTTTAAAAGAAAAGAGCAGCCTGCTGCAGAGTGAGGGAGAAAAAGCCAGCTAGGAGCGTGAACAACACGTGTGTTTATTTCAAAGCTATTTTTGTTTTTTGGAAAATTGGTAAGTGGGAAAGCCATCCAATTACAGATAGTGATTTCTGTCTAGTAAGAGCTCAAGTAAGAGCAAGGAATTTTGTTTGTTTATTATTATTTAAAGCACCTGTTTTTCTTATCAAATAAAAAGGAAAACTGAGCTGAATGTGTCCTGGACTTTGTATACCCTAGAAGGCTGTGGTTACTGCAAGATCTGTGACAATCCTACCTGTAAAAGAGGTGGTTTGTTACATACGGTGGAGAATGTGGGCAACCACGTAAGCCTGAGTTTAGAAGTAATTTAAAGCTCAACATGGAGGATTTTATCAAGGCTCTGATCCAATCCACCTCTGTACAACAGGAGGCTAACAGGAGAGCTGCAGAAAACAGTGCAGCCCTGCAGCAACTGGTGCTGCCCCAAGCAGAGTGTACTAAAGTCCTGGCCAAAACACAGATGGAATGCACTGAGTCCTTGGTGAAACAGATTGTTGTGACACAAGCGGAGATGTTTAAAGTAGCCCGTGAGGAGCAGCAAAAAGTGACCCAGGGACTACAACAGGAAATCCAAGCAATATCTGAAAAACTGAATGGAGACCCTGATGGAAGATACCAGGGGCCAAAGGTGATTCGGGCAAGCCACTGTCTTCAGAAAATGACTGCATCAGATGATGTTGAGGCGTACCTTCTGGCATTTGAACGCACTGCTGAGAGGGAGGGATGGCCGGCTGGTGAGTGGGCAAGCATACTGGCACCGTTCCTAAGTGGAGAGCCGCAGAAGGCATATTATGACCTAGAACCAGCCGATGCAAGTAACTACAGCAAATTGAAAGCTGAAATCTTGGCACAACTGGGTGTAACCTCTACAGTACGTGCCCAAAGGTTCCACTCATGGTCATATTCTTCAGACAAAGCCGCGCGTTCCCAAATGTTTGACCTCATACACCTTGCACAGAAATGGCTACAACCTGAAATCCATTCAGCTAGCCAGATTGTGGAAACCTTAGTAATGGACCGGTTTTTGCGTGGTTTACCAGCTGCCCTGCGTTGCTGGGTCAGCCAAAGTGACCCCCATACAGCTGACCAACTGATTTCCTTGGTGGAAAGATATGTGGCTGCAGGAGAACTGCTTCGTCCTATTTCACAGGAAAACCCCCACAATCCTAAGCCCCAAGATTCTGCAAGACCTGGTAAGACTGTTCAAGGTTTAAGGGGAGCTGAAGCTCTATACACAAAACACCAGGGGGGCATCCAGGTCTGGGATAGGCCTGGGAGAGGGACTAATTGGTGGTCAGATTTTACTGTCAAATGTTTCAAGTGCAAAGAGGATGGTCATATGGCCAAAGACTGTCCATTGAGGTATGAACCTATGGAATGCAATATGGGCAAAGATGAGGGAGCATGTTCATTTTTGCTCAACTGTTATGGTACTGTTAACAATGACTATGATAATAACGCTCATAAATGCTGTGTAACTGTGAATGGAAAAATGTCTAAAGCATTACTTGATTCAGGTAGTATGGTTACGTTGGTAGCAGAGTCTATAATACCTTGTGTAAAACCTGATCATGTACAGAAAATAGGCATTATCTGTGTTCATGGTGATAAAAAGGAATACCCCACTGCGGAAGTAAATATTGGAACCCATTATGGGGATTTAAAGTACCGAGTGGGTGTAGTACCTAGATTAGCCCATGAGGTAGTGATCGGTAGAGACTTTCCTCATTTTCTAGAATTATGGGCAGCTGTACAAAAGAGAGACCAAAATTTATCAGAAATTAGTCAATCAGCCAAGGGTAATGTGTTCCCTTTTTCTAATATTGACTTGGGTTTTGACCACTGTGACGGAAAAATAAGAAAAAGGAAAAAATACTGCCCTAAACCAGTATTAATAGGAGATAACCCAGCTCAAACTAGTGAGGAGCCTACTAATACTGCAGACAAGGATAAGGACTTAATTGATATTGGAATCAGTCCAGGTAATTTTAAAAGTGCTCAGTGGGAAGATCCCACTTTAATGACAGCTAGAAATATTAAAGTTGTAAATGGGATTGCTAATCAGCCAGGAGAAGCACCACCGTTCCCCTATTTTGAAGTACAAAATGACCTATTTTACAGATGAAGAAAAAAAGGATTCAGACATCATTAAGCAGCTGTTGGTTCCTCAGACTTACCAAAATATAGTACTAAAGCCACATATTAGGGGGACACTTGGGAGTCGAAAAAACTAGAGAGAGTCCTTAGAAGTGTTTGCTGCTATTACAAACTATTGCTCCTCATGTCCTGAGTGCCAGTACAGGCAGTGGCGTACTAAGATAAGGACTTAATTGATATTGGAATCAGTCCAGGTAATTTTAAAAGTGCTCAGTGGGAAGATCCCACTTTAATGACAGCTAGAAATATTAAAGTTGTAAATGGGATTGCTAATCAGCCAGGAGAAGCACCACCGTTCCCCTATTTTGAAGTACAAAATGACCTATTTTACAGATGAAGAAAAAAAGGATTCAGACATCATTAAGCAGCTGTTGGTTCCTCAGACTTACCAAAATATAGTACTAAAGCCACATATTAGGGGGACACTTGGGAGTCGAAAAAACTAGAGAGAGTCCTTAGAAGTGTTTGCTGCTATTACAAACTATTGCTCCTCATGTCCTGAGTGCCAGTACAGGCAGTGGCGTACTAAGGGGGGGGGCGGAGGTGGCGGTCCACCCCGGGTGCAAGCCGGGTGGGGGGTGCCATGGCCAGCCC
>OW240921.1:63792716-63803807 GCA_933207985.1 Pelobates cultripes | reverse complement strand
ACGCAGCCGACGGCCGGGCATCCTTTACTTCCGCATTCGTCATGATGACGTGGGGGGGGGGGGAAATCTATTTGCTTATGTCAATTAGGCTTTAATGTTGCAGAGAAAAATTATCCGCTACAAAGTGCTACATACATATGATCATATTATATCAATTGAAGACAATATTACAACAACAAAAAAATATTTAAATACATTAAAAGCTGAAGATTCTCCTTCCTATAATAAAACACGAGAAAAAACTAATGGGAGAAAAAAGTATATAGAACCATAAAAAAACATTGATCCATTTAAAGATAAAGTAGTACAGGAGGAATAAAAACAAGTAAACATTATGCACAATACTTCTTTTTAAATATTTTCTACACATAATGTATACAACATATCTATATATGCATATAAATGAGGTGAATATTTCCTAAAGGTCTGTATTATTACTGACAATATAAAAATATCTGGAATTAAATACATTTATTAAAAATTCATCAATAAAAAAAATAATTTATCATTCCAAAAAAATTACATGATAAAACATTAGAAAAAACCTTTAAAATTAATTAAATTAAATATAGGTATTTATCTCAAAATCCCCAGTAAGTCCCCTCGGTGTAAGTGTGTCCAAATTAAAAATCCATCTCATTTCGGTCTTGTTTAGGAGATTATCTTTGTCTCCACCTCTCCAATGTATTTTGACATGATCTATTGCAAAAATCTCCAAGCAACTAACATCTCCATTATGATATTCCATGAAATGCTTGGACACACAATGATTGGGGAATTTCCTTTGGATGTTGTGTATATATGCTCCCTTAATTAATGTTTTCTCCAGGTTGGATATTAGGGCAAATCTGGTCCTCTATAAACGTTACATTGACGATATTTTTATTATATGGAGAGGAAGTCCCTAATCTTTGCTGGATTTTATTGATTATCTTAATGATGATTTATGGAATATTAAACTAAAACACAATATTGGTCCCTCCAATATTAATTTTTTAGACCTGGAAATTTTTATAGAAAAGGTGTAATAAAAATCCGGATTTTTTTAAATCTATGGATGTTAATAGTTTTATAGATTTTAGTAGTTGTCATTTTAAACCATGGTTATCGAATATACCGAAAGGGCAATTTTTAAGGTTAAAAATGAATGGCACGGGGGCGGAGCCTGGCTTCCAGGCTGCATGGACGTGCTGAAACAGAGCTCCTGAGCACAATGGCACGATTCGGGGCAAAGACCCCAATAAAAATGCACGCACAGCAACTGGAGAGTGACAGCAGAGTCGGGGACACCCGGGCAAAACGATCGATACCAGTAATTAACCCGCTACTTACCGGGAACCGGCACCAGCACCAAGAGGCCTACTCGAGACCCTGTAGGGGAGAGGCGGCCGCTCTCCTCGCAGGCGACCCTGCACATAGAACCTCCACGATACTCATCTCCTACCCCCCCCCTCTGGACCGGCGGGGGTTATCCCGGTCCGCACAGTGTGTTCGGAGACACCAGCTACCCGGAGACGCGAACAGAAGATAAAGCAGTGCTGGCGCCCACACGGCTCCCCCAAGATGGCGGCCGTCACCACGCTGCCTGCACTGAATCAGCTACAGCATACGACGATCCTACAAGACACCGCACAGCGCCTGAACGCAATATTCAGCCGCTTCTGGGCACAACTCAGAGACCGCATGAGAGCAGCACAAATCATTCAGAAACCTGCACGGATGGCAGGTAAGAGAGGCAGCTGGCGGCGGGGACAGGGAAGTGTACCCTTGGGCACAGCGACAGGTGACCCACGCACCCCCAAACCACAGAGCCCACCCGGGCTGAAGGCCAAAAGGGAGAAGACCCGGACGCATCGCCCACACGCAAGGAGGCTTTATCGCCGCAAGCGGCCAAAGCCCATCAGGCCCTCCATTGCCCCCGTCAGGGGAAGAAACTCAGGCTCCAGTAGTTGCAGAGTTAGTGGCACCGAGATGCAGGCCTATATAACAGCCTGGGGCTGGAAGGATATCTTCACACTGCCCACCACTGCTGCAGCCTTCAACACCACACCAACCAATGCTCACTGTTTCACAAGGGACGGCATCGGCTAATGGAGACTCTCTACACAAAGTCTCTGGACAGGTCAGCACCAGGCCCATAATCCCTCAGTTTAAGCCTGTTAAACTAGGTGTCCAGGACTGACAACCATGGAGAGCAGAAAGCATAAACACACACAACTCCGAACCACAGTGCTCTACAAGCAAACAGTAATGCTTAACGACGTGCAAATGTTATCTTTTCTTTTATGTCTACTGCTATGATCTCTCATCACGCTACCTACACAATTGTTTAGCCCGGCATGTTAGTAGTTAATAGTTTTATGCTTCACATAAACCTGCCGACAAACCATGCCACAATATGCGGCAAAACAAGCCAAGATAAAAACCTGACTTGTAAGCATATAGCAGCTATTTGAGCGACTATTGAAATGATTTAGCTGGTATGTTACCTGCCATAAAGTGCTAGCTGCATTAATACGACTAATTTAGCATTGTTAAGCTCTAATTGTCAATTGTCACTACTATTATTTGTCTCCTCTACTTTAACTTAGATACTATAACTGTTTAGTTATAAAAATATAGAAAAATGTGCATATTCTCAGGCCACTGTCTAACATGTATTGATCTTGTTATACGCTGTTGTGGCGTTCGTTGACACCATGTACTCACCTGCACAATAAAAATAAAGAATTTAAAAAAAAAAAAATGAATGGCACAGAAGAACGAGATTTTGATAATCAAGCAAAAATTTTAGAAAAACTATTTTTGGAAAAGGGGTATGATAAAAGATTTTTAGAGAGAGCCTATGAACAAGTGAAGGAGGAAAATAGGTTAGAAATACCGGAATATAAAGATGAAAAAAAAAATCAATGAAGAAACATTAAAAACTATCCCTTTAAATTTTGATTTTAATTCTAATAATCATAATCTTCGCAAAATTATTAAGAAAAATTGGCATAGTTTTTAAGCATAGATGAAGAAATACGTCCATTAATAGGGGATCAACCACGACTTCTCTTTAGAGGAGCTAGGAATTTTAAACAAATCCTAACTAGTAGCTTCTTAGATAAAGAAAAAACAGAATGCCCTAACAATTTTCTAAAACAACAAAAATGATTCTTTTATTGTGGGAATTGTAGAGGGTGTAAGATAAGAATTGGGAATAAGAGAAGAATGTTTGTTAATTTCTTTTAATACTAAGAATATGAAATAAAGTATTTTATTACTTGCAATACAGTGGATGTTGTGTATATGCTAACCTGCCCTTGTAAACTACAATATGTGGGTAAGACATCACGCCCACTAAAGACAAGGATCAGGGAGCATATATACACAACATCCAAAGGAAATTCCCCAATCATTGTGTGTCCAAGCATTTCATGGAATATCATAATGGAGATGTTAGTTGCTTGGAGATTTTTGCAATAGATCATGTCAAAATACATTGGAGAGGTGGAGACAAAGATAATCTCCTAAACAAGACCGAAATGAGATGGATTTTTAATTTGGACACACTTACACCGAGGGGACTTACTGGGGATTTTGAGATAAATACCTATATTTAATTTAATTAATTTTAAAGGTTTTTTCTAATGTTTTATCATGTAATTTTTTTGGAATGATAAATTATTTTTTTTATTGATGAATTTTTAATAAATGTATTTAATTCCAGATATTTTTATATTGTCAGTAATAATACAGACCTTTAGGAAATATTCACCTCATTTATATGCATATATAGATATGTTGTATACATTATGTGTAGAAAATATTTAAAAAGAAGTATTGTGCATAATGTTTACTTGTTTTTATTCCTCCTGTACTACTTTATCTTTAAATGGATCAATGTTTTTTTATGGTTCTATATACTTTTTTCTCCCATTAGTTTTTTCTCGTGTTTTATTATAGGAAGGAGAATCTTCAGCTTTTAATGTATTTAAATATTTTTTTGTTGTTGTAATATTGTCTTCAATTGATATAATATGATCATATGTATGTAGCACTTTGTAGCGGATAATTTTTCTCTGCAACATTAAAGCCTAATTGACATAAGCAAATAGATTTCCCCCCCCCCCCACGTCATCATGACGAATGCGGAAGTAAAGGATGCCCGGCCGTCGGCTGCGTCTAATCTGAAGGGGAGGAGATTATTGCCGATTGGGACAAAGGCACGAAAAGGCCGCTATTTAAACTACGAACGGACTGAATAGACTTACACTTTGATAAAAGCTTCGGCTGAAACGCGTCAGTGTGCGGACAGTGTGATTGCTGATTTTTACTTTTGCTGCTGTTTTTACTTTGGAAAATTAAACTTTTTTTTTTTAAATGAAGATCCTGCATCCTGGGTTTCTTTAAAGAAACGACGAGTAAGCAGTTGGCATTTCAGCTACCACAGTACTATTTTTTCCAACGTTTTTAGTCTGAGCCAGCTTTTATGTTAAGTGGCTCAGAAATATGTGAGTTTGTACATTATATAATACATTAATTATCTGTACGTTATTACCCTATGTTTTTTTTTTCCTGATTTTATCTTTTACAGGATTTTAATTGAACCTTGGGGTAACACAATTTTGTTATTCTTTTATTTTATTCTGTGTGCTCTCACCATTTCTTTCATTTTATCCATCTTGATATGCATAGCTAGCCTTTTGAAATAATATACAAATGTGCAGTATTGTTAAAATGACAACTTTTCTGCTATGTCATAAGAATGTTTGCAATAGCTGTCATGGACAGCACAAAATAGAGATTTTAAAAATAAAGGACGGTAATGTGACAGGACAGTAAAACATAAAATATATTAATGGAGGGAATTTCCATACACAGTACTGGGGAAGGTAGAAATAATAAATGGACCAAGCAGAGCTTGTGTAGAGCAAAATGAATCCTTAGCTGAAATGCAGCCCGATCTGATCTATCAAACTGGCAAATCACCCTCTGTAACTGCCAATAAAGGGCAAGATTCGGATTTAAATTAATTTAAGTGAAATTCTCACAGTTGGAGTGAAACTGACAAGCTCGTCTTTTTTTCTTTTTCTTTTTGTTACAACTTGTACAACCTGCAGGTGAAGCCATGGCAAGTTTTAAAACGAAATACCTCAAACTTGACAGGAACGCCATCAATAACATACAGGAAGAAAGACTAGGATGAAGCAGGTATTATTATTGTTATTATTATTATTTATTTTTGGCAGTTATATAGCACCAACTTATTCCACTTAAAAACAATATAAAAGGGGGAAAACAAATTAAATACTAGTAATAAAAAAACAATTGGCTATAAAGTCCTACATACAGCAGACTCCTAAAATGCGTTTAGACAATATTCAAGCTTCCTCAATTGGTAGAATGCAGGATAGAAACTGAGGAAGCCAGAACATTGGAGTGGAAAGGAGAAGTGCAGGCACCTCTTGTTCATTAGCCTGGGAGAAAGTTTAACTCCTTAAGGACACAACTTCTGGAATAAAAGGGAATCATGACCATATATTTACATCATGTGTCCTTAAGGACTAAGCCAAATGTACACGTTGTGAACAAAACAAAACTTAAACAAAACCTGGAAATTGACTATATGTCTGTCCAACCGTAGTTCGCGTCTTTCATATTAAATGCACCCACCCTTATTATATATCATTTAATTCAGGGGAAACAGGGCTTTCATTTAATATCAAATATTTAGCTATGAAACATAATTTAATATGAAAAAAATGGGAGAAAATAAGATTTGTTTTATTATTTTTTTAGTTCTACATGACATTTTAACGGTCAATGTCATAATACTGTTTGCTTTTACTGCAATAAAATACACATATTTGTATTCAGCCAAGTCTCACGTGTAAGACAGTACCCCCTATATACAGGTTTTATGACGTTTTGGGAAGTTACAGGGTCAAATATAGCACGTTACATTTGAAATTGAAATTCGCCAGATTGGTTATGTTGCCTTTGAGACTGTATAGTAGCCCAGGAATGAAATTTACACCCATAATGGCATACCATTTGCAATAGTAGACAACCCAAGGTATTGCAAATGGGGTATGTCCAGTCTTTTTTAGTAACCATTTGGTCACAAACACTGGCCAAAGTTAGCGTTAGTATTTGTTTGTGTGTGAAAAATGCAAAAAACGCCAATTTTGGCCAGTGTTTGTGACTAAGTGGCTACTAAAAAAGACTGGACATACCCTATTTGCAATACCTTGGGTTGTCTACTATTGCAAATGGTATGCCATCATAGGGGTCTGGTGTGAATTACTTTAGGAGCGTGCACGCATTACTTCTTTAATTTGGCTGGGGGCAGATACGCAAGATAATTGATTGATTCCACATCAGGCATCAATGATAGGCTAGGAACATCATCTGAGAGCTCAGCCTAGCAGTAGTTCCTCTTTCACAAAAACAGAGTGAGAAAAATATATGTTTGGCATGTTTCCCACTCTGTTTTGTGATTGGCAGAGCCAGTCAGAGGCTTTGTGATTCAAGCCTCAAACTGTAGTGGAGGGAAAAAAAAAGGTTTCGTACCTGAAAGAGATGAAATGAGAGGAACCACATGATTGGGTGACCAGCCAGTCCAGTGTCCAGGCAGACCGGAGCAGATTGAAAAGGAGACTGAGAGACGTTTCAATTGTCCATAGTCTGATGGCTACCTTCGCCCTTCACAGGCTTTTTCTATGCAAAATGTATTTTTAATTATTTTTATAAATATGGGAGAAAAGACAGTGTTTACATTACTGCCTAGGAATACCTTTAGTGGCAGTCACTCAGTCACCAAATGTGATTCCTGTGCGAGCACTGTGTGTGCAGCATGGACGCTCCTCATTGATTCAGTGCATCGCTGTGAGGAGATGCGGGTTGGCGCAGGGTGGCATTTTGCCATGTATGTGCAATAGCCTTCCAGTGCTTTTTCATGGGAAGGCGAAGCAGGGTGAGCCGCAGAGATACTGGCGCAGGAAATAAGGGCAGGGCAACTATACTGTCAGCAATACAGGTTTGTATTCCTGGCACTATAGTGGTCCTTTCAGCAAACTAAAGAACATTCTGATCACTATAAGACTTCATCTAAATCAGGGGTTCTCAACCCAGTCCTCAAGGACCCACTACCAGTCCAGGATTTAGGGATTACCCTGTTGTGTGTTTCAAGTGCTTGTTCACCCCCTACAAACACATTAGACACAGCAGGATAATCCCTAAATCCTGGACAGTTCGGGGGTCCTTGAGGACTGGGTTGAGAACCTCTGATCTAAATGAAGATGTTATGGTGCCAGGAGGCCCCTGGGTGCCCTTTACTTTAAGAGGTTAAACAGCTCTCAAGTGGTTTAACCCCAAAGGCTTCCTCCAAAGCCAGATCTACAGGTTGCCCAGCAGAATTAGGCTTCTGAAAAGGAGTTTCTGGAAGCACAGATTGCAGCTGGACAGGGGTGTCACCTGATGCTCTAAGCCAATTAGTAACTCTTTGCCGTACCCAACCAGTGGCACTCTGACCTTTCTGAAATGGTTTCAGATAGTGGATCCTGCTGGGGGACCTAAAGATCTAGGATAGATTTTAACTCATTAAGTTAATAGAGCCAACAACTTGATTTAGGTTGTTATTATGGTGAACAGGTGTTTTTTTTTGTTTTTTTTTTAAATAACCAATATGTCTACAACTCACATAATCAAAAAAGTGAATACATTGCTAGTTTTTTTATTTTACCTTGGATGATGAGAGGGTCCAAAGTCTGCCTGTCAGGTACCAAAGCCTCAGCCCAGTGTCAGGATGAAGTGGAGGAATCACTTGTCTTCCACTTTGTCCTTCCTGCTCCAATCTATTTTTCTTTTTGCCTTCTTCTGACTGTCTTCTCCTCCTTGACTTGTTCTGCTCTGCTTCTCCTCCTTTTCATTTGCTGCTCTTCTGCTTTCCCCTCCTTTCCTTATTAAGTGTTCTTGCATAGCAAGACCACTTAATATTATCTCACATATATATTATTATTATTATTATAGCCAAATTTGCCACCCTAACTCCTCCCACAGTTTTTACACTACATAGACAAAAATTTACCAAAACGTGCAGATTGTTCCCGATCGGATTGCTATTACTTTGTGGAACGTTTCGACGAATGGTTCACGGAATATCGTCGTTCTTGTGGCGAAATTTGGCCCATAGGAATGAATGGCAAAGCTAGAGTGGGAGCTGGCAAAAGCTGAAAAATCAGGACATGATTTCTAAACTGCCACCACTCCCTTATTTTCAGGCACACCTACACAAATCATATATCAAAACGTTCAGCTATCCGTCCTGCCACTAAACATGTCAATGGCTAAGCCATAGTCCTGATAGTTTTCACGATATAATCATTTGTTTGCAACTAACGCTGTCCATTGACATTCATTGAAACTTCACTCTACAAAGCTCAAATTTGAAGTGCAATTTCTAAACTGCGACTGTGCCTTCATTTTTAATACTTCAGAGACATACTATGCATAATAATGTAGGTCTGGTTCTTGTGATTCTCACAATATAAAGCTCTTCACTGTAGGAGTTACAGTTTTTAAGATACGACCGTTTGAAGATGGCAACCACCAAAATACTCTGACCTGTGTCAAGCTGCAGCAGCAAGTGATGTCATAGACAGGGCCTTTTGAACACCTGCTAATGTTTTATAAATGTATGGTTTAATGTAACTGTGCAACAACGTTGCAATTAAATGTGCTATATAAATGATAACAGTTACTCCGCCCAATCCAGTTGTAGACTACTGGTGGAGGCAAGAACACTTCACACAATTTCCCCAGAAATTGTAGCTTTTCTAGTTATTATTATTATTATTATTATTATTATAGCAAAATTTGCCACCCTAACTCCTCCCACAGTTTTTACACTACATAGACCAAAATTTACCAAAACGTGCAGATTGTTCCCGATCGGATTGCTATTACTTTGTGGAACGTTTCGCCGAATGGTTCACGGAATATCGTCGTTCTTGTGGCGAAATTTGTCCCATAGGAATGAATGGCAAAGCTAGAGTGGGAGCTGGCAAAAGCTGAAAAATCAGGACATGATTTCTAAACTGCACCACTCCCTTATTTTCAGGCCCACCTACACAAATCTTATATCAAAACGTTCAGCTATCCCTGCTGCCACTAAACATGTCAACGGCTAAGCCATAGTCCTGATAGTTTTCACAATATAATCATTTGTTTGCAACTAACGCCGTCCATTGACTTTCATTGAAACTTCACTCTGCAAAGCTCAAATTTGAAGTGCAATTTCTAAACTGCAACTGTGCCTTCAATTTTAATACTTCAGAGACATACTATGCATCAAAATGTAGGTCTGGGTCTTGTGATTCTCACAATATAAAGCTCTTCACTGTAGGAGTTATAGTTTCTAAGATACGACCGTTAGGAGATGGCAACCGCCAAAATACTCTGACCTGTGTCAAGCTGCAGCAGCAAGTGATGTCATAGACAGGGCCTTTTGAACACCTGCTAATGTTTTATAAATGTATGGTTTAATGTAACTGTGCAACAACGTTGCAATTAAATGTGCTATATAAATGATAACAGTTACTCCGCCCACTCCAGTTGTAGACTACTGGTGGAGGCAAGAACACTTCACACAATTTCCCCAGAAATTGTAGCTTTTCTAGTGCTATTATTATTACTACAAGTTACAGCAAAAATTTGCCACCCCAACTCCTCCCACAGTTTTTACACTACATAGACCAAAATTTACCAAAACGTGCAGATTGTTCCCGATCGGATTGCTATTACTTTGTGGAATGTTTCGCCGAATGGTTCACGGAATATCGTCGTTTTTGTGGCGCAATTTGTCCCATAGGAACGAATGGCAAAGCTAGAGTGGGAGCTGGCAAAAGCTGAAAAATCAGGACATGATTTCTAAACTGCCACCACTCCCTTATTTTCAGGCCCACCTACACAAATCTTATATCAAACGTTCAGCTATCCCTGCTGCCACTAAACATCAACGGCTAAGCCTAGTCCTGATAGTTTTCACAATATAATCATTTGTTTGCTACTAACGCCGCCAATTGACATTAATTGAAACCTCACTCTACAAAGCTCAAATTTGAAGTGCAA
Source organism: Pelobates cultripes (assembly GCA_933207985.1). Lineage (NCBI taxonomy): Eukaryota > Metazoa > Chordata > Amphibia > Anura > Pelobatidae > Pelobates > Pelobates cultripes. Next base: position 63,793,691 of record OW240921.1, on the reverse strand, counting down.
TTTCTAAACTGCGACTGTGCCTTCATTTGTAATACGTCAGAGACATTCTATGCATCAAAACGTAGGTCTGGGTCTTGTGATTCTCACAATATAAAGCTCTTCGCTGTAGTATTTATAGTTTTTAAAATACGACCGTTTGAAGATGGCAACCGCCAAAATACTCTGACCTGTGCCAGGCTGCAGCAGCAAGTGATGTCATAGACAGGGCCTTTTGAACACCTGCTAATGTTTTATAAATGTATGGTTTAATGTAACTGTGCAACAACGTTGCAATTAAATGTGTTATATAAATGATAACAGTTACGTCGCCCACTCCAGTTGTAGACTACTGGTGGAGGCAAGAACACTTCACACAATTTCCCCAGAAATTGTAGCTTTTCTAGTTAACCTTTCTTTTCCCCTGGGTGCAGCATATAACAGAAAATACAATAAGCTATGTACATAAGCATATAAATGCAATTTAAACAAAATTTTCAGCAATTTTGTAATTTGTGGCACCTCTGTACTTGAGGGCCTTCGAAGCCTGTCCCTATTGGGGTTTAATTGACCCATGGGGATACTTTGCGGCACCTCAAGATAGCACATGCCACGTGGGGTATGATACCTTTTAAGTGGGTGTTAACATGGGCTATTAGAGCTAAGGTACAAGTATGATGCGATATGTGCCTAGTCTCGGGTGGGGGAATTAAGTCGAGACTTGTGTCAGGGTGTCCGGGGTAGTGGGTGTTAACTTTTTAGGGTCTTCGGAGCACAATCCTTATTGTATGAATTAGTTTTTAGTGGGCTATAGATTATCATGGAGGTTTCAGTGGGTCGTTTTTTGGATCCTGAAACAGTATCTTGGCAGTTGGCTAGAGCTATCATTGTACAGTGTAGGTTGGGAGAAGAAGGTTTTTTGCATAGTTGAGTGCATTGGGGGACAAGGTTTAGAAGAGTTTACTAAGTGCCTTTACAAAAACAGTTGCCCGTTGGGCA
>OW240921.1:63736003-63772581 GCA_933207985.1 Pelobates cultripes | reverse complement strand
CAGTGAGAGCACGCAAGCATCCATAGGAAAGCATTGTAAATGCTTGCCTATGAGACCGGCTGAATGCGCATTCAGCCAAATGGGTGGAGAGGAGGAGGATCGGAGGAGGAGAGCTCCCCGCCCAGCGCTGGAAAAAGGTACGTTTTTACCCCTTTCCTCTCCCCAGAGCCGGGCGGGAGGGGGTCCCTGAGGGTGGGGGCACCCTCAGGGCACTATAGTGCCAGGAAAATGAGTATGTTTTCCTGGCACTATAGTGGTCCTTTAAGAAAAAAGAAAAGTGACCTTTTAACATATAAGGATAAATCAAATATTAATAATATATCATTATCTGTAATTTTTAATTTCAACAACAAAAGTGGCCACCTTAAGAGAATAATCAAAAAACACTGGCATCTTTTAAAACAAGATGATATACTTAGTAATATTATACCAGATATACCTAATATTGTTTTTAGAGGGGCCCCAAATTTTAAGTCCGTTTTAACCAGAAATTTTACAAAAAAAGATAAATCTGCTATCACTCCTTCCTTTTTTCCAAATGCTAATGGTTTTCACAAATGTAAGAAATGTATCGTCTGCAAAAATACCGACCCAGCTATCCCATCAAAGACCACTTTATTTAAATCAAATATAACAAATAAATCATATCCTATTAAATATTTTATTAGCTGTGATAATAAGAACGTAATTTATCTACTGGAGTGCCTTTGTGGCCTCCAGTATGTAGGTTTGACGACAAGAAGCCTAAAAGTTAGACTGAGTGAACATTGTAGGAATATAAAAAAGAGATACTTAAATCACTCAGTCTCAAAGCACTTCTGTATACATAACAAGGATACACGATTACTCAAATTTACTGGCATCAAAAAATGTGTGACCCCCTGGAGGTGTCAACATCAAAAATATTTTAGGTAAAACTGAGATGGAATGGGTATTTAATCTGAAAACTTTAACCCCACAGGGCCTAAATGTAGACTTCGACCTGTTTAATTTTATATAATTTTATGCATTTCTATAAATATTATTAATTTTATTTATCATTTATTTATATTTGTATTTATTGCGATTATCATATGTTACCACTAGGCTACCCATGCCATTATTAATATGTTTTATTATGCTTCATTTTGACATATTTATGCATCTTAAAATACATCCAATATGTATTGTACTATATGCATCTGTAAAAGGTTTATGGTTTAACTAAATCCCCTTTCCCTTTAAATTATTACTTCTATTCCCCACATGTTGCGGCTATATGCTACCACCCACAATTTATTAGTATCTCATCATGTGGTTTCAGCTTTCACCGCCAACCACAATATGGGGCTTTTGCCATTCATTCCGTTTATGTGGTTTGAGCTTCTGCCGCCAACCACAACATAGCGCCCTCGCCGTCAATCGCCCTTAGCCGGCCGCACATGCTCAGTACGCGGCCGGCGTATATCAGGTATTACACGCGATCAGTTATATGTGATCTGATCGCGTGCCCAATTTTCACCTGACAGCCGACCGCATAGATAATGTGTGCGGCCTGCTTATTTGAATTATGGGTGGACGTAATTCCGTCCTGGTATACTACACTACCCATAACTCCCTGGGACTTCTGTGACTCATAGGTCACATGTCCCACTATTATCATCAAATTTCAACATATCTAATGCTCGTTTTAAATAAAAATTAAAGCTATATTAACATGTATCTTTGTAATAATCTAACTGTATGGTTTTTATTTATGTTTGATATTTTTCCCAAATTCGATTCTCCCATTGGCTGATTGAATTTTAGGCACCAATTTTAATCTTATTATGTTCTCATATGTTTGCCGGGTTGTTGTTTTTACTCCATTTGAAGAAGCCACATATGGTGAAACGTGTTATGGTTTTAATTTATGTATTTTAGCAATAAAAGTCTTTTGGTCACCTAAGTTATACCAATTTTTCTTTTATTGTATTTTATATACATTTTTTATTTTACCTATTTTTATCCTTCCTGGCAAGTTTATCTGTTCTTGAACTCAAAGAAATCCTAGGTAGGGATCATTCCACCAACACCCTATCAATAGAGCAGTATTGTCTGCTCTATGTTTGTGAGTATAGTTTTAATTATTTATATCTCATTTTTATCATATTAAGAGCACTGTCGTTTTCTTACCACTATTCGGGGCCGTAGATACCCAGACTGTACTGACGACCACACCCTTCCTGTTTATCCTTTAAGTGGAGATCATACCACTGTATGCCCTCCACTCCAGAGCTGCTTATAGCTCTATTAAATGTGAGTGTATTACCTGCTTTTGTTACACTACCTATTCCTGGATTTTGGCGTATTGCACTATTGGTTGTTTTTATCTCCCTTTGTCTCTCCACATATATGGATATTTTAACCATCAGGATGGATCAACTCCTGAGGATCACACCCCATTTTATCCTCTTTTATAGTGAGACTTTTATTTTATTTTTGACTACCAACTCCTGAGGATTGGACCCTGTTTTATCCTGTTTTAATAGCGAGACTTTACTGTATTGGCGCAGCCTTTTCAGCCTTTGTACTCGTCAGTGGCACATGCCCATTCACTTTTTCTTGGAAAAACAACAGTGCACTATCAGCTTATCTCAACTGTATCTGTGGAGATACCAGGTAAAGTCACACCACAAGGCCCAGCCAGGCATGGTGAAACCACTACAATGTAAGCCATTTTTAAAAAAGGGGATAGCAGCAGGAGGAGTAATTTTCTGCCAGAATTTTTTTTATAAATGTTTGAACAATCTTTTTAGGCAATTGGTAGTGACCGATTTGGTAATTGGTAGTGACCGATTATTGAGACTGGAAGAAATGCATTTAACTTACAGCAGAAGAAGGGTTTCTTTAAAGTAAGAACAATAAAGATGTGGAATTCTCTACCTAAACAAGTTATCTTATCCGATTCTATAGATATTTTTTTAACGCTTTGATGATTTTTGTTTCATAAACAGAATATTCAAGGATATAATTCTAAAAAAATCAGAATACCATTATGGAATTAAGAAGACTTTTTTTCCCTTTTGTGGCATAATTGGAAATGGTTACAATTGGGTATTTTGCCCTCTCTTGGATCAACAGCAAAAAATAACGTGTTTCAAGGTTGACTTTGTTGGACTTTAGCCTTTTTTCAATTTAGACAACTATGTAACTATGTAACCTCAAGTGTCAAATTGAAGGGTAACCCAACTTGGAGAGACTAAACTTGAGGAAGGCTGTTTGCTACATCAATTGCATTATGGATTCAGAATGTTCCCTGTAAGAGAAAACACTTGATCACTTTGGACAGTGGTCATTGGACACGACTATAGCTGGTGAATAAACACACACTGTCCATCTCATCCCATTGTGCCCAGTAGCTCAGAGGGTTAACAGTATGAGGAAAATTAGGTTCAGACAAGACAAGTAAGCTATGACCATTTCAGAGGCACTAACCAACTTTAGGTTGCTTGCTGCTTTACTTGCGCTCAACAAACTGCAAAGATGGAGAACAATTAGGAAAACAGTGCACACATGCAGGAGAACAGTGCTCCCCAAGTAATATGGATCTCCCTAACCTGTACTTTATACATTATGTTAACTTTTAATGAATGCTCAGTAGTTTAACATTTTGTGAAAAAGTAAAAATATGGAAAAAGTGTTTACCAGTGAGCCCATATGTGTAATGCATGTGTGTTTTTCTGCATTATTTGGGAGTTTGGAATGCCCCTTACAGTGTTAAAAAGAAGGCTGTACAATGGTGCCAAACACAGCAAGAATGCATCAGAACATGCACTATGCTGCCATTGGTGATTTGCTGCCATCATGCTGTGTTTGCCAATAACAGAAGCCCAATGTGCACATATATTTGCACATGTTCTGGTTTCTGGGTTGACTAATGATGTTTCTGAAACACAGTTGTACCTCCAGCATAAAATTCTTTCTAAATCTGCATGTGCAGCATTTCTCAGTGCACTGTTGCACATAAACACTGAAAGGACCATGACCACATCAAATAACGGAAGTCATCATGGTTCTTGAAGTAACTTTTTAAGAGGTAGTAAGAGACACGCAATTAGGTGAGGGGATTAAGTGATACAAAAGGAGGGTCAAAAAATATTCGCAAGAATTGACATGGCTTAAGGGACTTGCAGGAAGGTTTACGAGACATGAAAAGTGGACAGCAGGTACAAACAAGGGGTGATAGGATACTAAGGGACACAAACGGTTTTACTGCAACACACAAAATATTTTACAATTCAGTTGCCAAATATCATATGAATATCTCTGGTTTATTAATTAAAAAACGCTTTTAGGGTTTAGTGAATAATTCTGTTAGTCTTCAGTCGTATGGTTTATCATGATGTCTCCAGAACCCCTCCATAATATTAATTTACCATAACACACAGTTCAAAATTATGTATCCATTTTCTCCTGTTCAAAATATATGCCAAAACAGCTGAATTTGAGAAATAGCTCAGCTGAACTTCAATTATAAGGAAATAATTATGGATATGATTTTACTAATTGATACTGCTATGTTTGTGTGAGTTTTTCCTATTTTGATTTATTTTTAGCACAAGCTTTGTTTTTCTCATTTAGGTACACCCATGGCCCTAAAATTACTGCCAAAGACAAGCACCAAACAGCACAACTTCCTGTATGAATACTGTGTTGCTCTCTTCCTCTCTGCTCACCCCAACATTATCGGCATGTTTGGTATCGCAATTGAATCAAAGGAACATTATGGTTTTTTATATGAAGCTGCTTTACAAAGGGATCTGATATCCATTATAAAGCCCAAAGTAAGACACATTTTCCTACTTACTATTGATATATCCATAAATAATAATTGTTCTATGTATATGTGTGAATACAATTCAGCCCCTCTAAATAATTTGCCAAATTTCTTTTATCTCCCGATTTGAGTTTTCTGAAGTCATAACCCTATTTAGATTAATCAAATGTAATTTTCCTGCTTAGTCCAGACAATCTTGTTCCTTGCTGTACACAGCTCAGCTAAAATTTGCCTTAATTCAAAAATTTTGGTTCATTAACAAAATAGTCAATACTATTTTCATTGGTGCATGACCTTTGTCCTTCTGCAAGCAGTGTCATCAGAAATCAGGGGTCCCCATGTAGATACACATCTACACATACAGTGGCGTACATACCAGGGTCGCAGGGGTCGCGGTTGCGACCGGGCCCGGCCCACCAGGGGGCCCGGCCGCCCCTGCGACCCGGTATGTACCCACAGGGCCAGCCTCTTCCCCTGGGGGGCCCAGGAGCCGACCACCCCAGGGCCCCCCCGAGGCTGGCCCTGCTGACCCCGGGTGGCCGGTCGGTCGGGCAGGCAGGCGCGCGAGGGAGCACTCAGTGCTTCCTCTTCAGCTCCCTCGCGCACCGCACTGATGCCGGAGCTGGAAGATGACGTCATCTTCCGGCGCCGGCATCCCTACGCGGCGCGCGAGGGAGCTGAAGAGGAAGCACTGAGTGCTCCCTCGCGCGCACGCCTGCACGACCGGCCACCCGCCCAGCAGCACCACTGGACCCCAGGGAATCCCCCCAGCACTCCAAAAGGTAAGGAGGCTGGGTGGATTACATTTAAAAAAACATGTGTTAGAGTGAGTGTTAGTGTTAGAGTGAGTGTTAGTGTTAGAGTGAGTGAGTGTGTTAGAGTGAGTGTTAGTGTTAGAGTGAGTGTGAGTGTTAGAGTGAGAGTGAGTGTTTGAGTGTGAGAGTGAGTGTTTGAGTGAGTGTGAGAGTGAGTGTGAGAGTGAGTGTGAGTGTTAGTGTGAGTGTTAGTGTTAGAGTGAGTGTTAGTGTGAGTGTTAGTGTGTGTGTCTTAGTGAGTCTGTTTGATGTCTGTTAGTGAGTGTGTGTTTGTCAATGAGAGTGTATGTTTTGTAAGTGAGTGTGTGAGTGTGTATGTATGTCTGTCGCTGAGTGTGTCTCTGTTAGCTAGTGTGTATGCGTCTGTAAGTGAGAGTGTGTGTGTCTTCAGCACTTACCTTTCTCCAGCCCGGACTCCCTTGGCGCTGGGGATCCCTCAGCCTCTCAGCTCGGAATGAGACCGCGCACGCATTCAAACCGCCCATAGGAAAGCATTACTCAATGCTTTCCTATGGACGTTCAGTGTGCTCCTCTAGCGGCTGTCAGTGAGACAGCCACTAGAGGCTGGAGTAACCCTCAGTGAAACATAGCAGTTTCTCTGAAACTGCTATGTTTTCAGCTGCAGGGTTAAAACTAGAGGGACCTGACACCCAGACAACTTCATTGAGCTGATGTGATCTGGGTGTCTGTAGTGGTCCTTTAAAGGACCACTATAGTGCCAGGAAAACATACTCGTTTTCCTGGCACTATAGTGCCCTGAGGGTGCCCCCACCCTCAGGGACCCCCTCCCGCCCGGCTCTGGAAAGGGGTAAAACGTACCTTTTTCCACCGCTGGGCGGAGAGCTCTCCTCCTCCGATCCTCCTCTTCTCCTCCCGTCGGCTGTATGCGCACGCGCGGCAAGAGCTGTGCACGCATTCAGCCGGTCACATAGGAAAGCATTCATAATGCTTTCCTATGGACGCTGGCGTGCTCTCACTGTAAAAATCACAGTGAGAAGCACGCAAGCGCCTCTAGTGGCTGTCAATGAGACAGCCACTAGAGGAAATAGGGGAAGGCTTAACCCATTCATGAACATAGCAGTTTCTCTGAAACTGCTATGTTTATGAAAAAATGGGTTAACCCTAGCTGGACCTGGCACCCAGACCACTTCATTAAGATGAAGTGGTCTGGGTGCCTAGAGTGGTCCTTTAAGTGTGTGTGCATCTGCATGCACTGGCTTACATACCGCGGTCGCAGGGGTCGCAGCCCTGTAACCCCTGCGACCAGGTGCCCACCGCCATGTGTTGCGGCTTGGCCCGCGCGCTGGGGGGGCCCCACGGATCAATTTTCGCACCGGGGCCCCATGGGTCATGTGTACGCCACTGTACACATATACATTCATAAACCTAGAAATGCAGGTGCATTAACACAACAACACTACCCTTAGTGCCTGTCTCCATAACACCATTACACTCTGAAAGTGCAGAAAATGAATTATATAGAGCAACAGACTGTGCAATATGCCTTTTATCCACAACTCTAAGTCTACCAGATCCTACAGTAATCCATCTGCCTTTCCTAGTACGTCTCTGTGGCAGTGGCTTTGCAGCAGTTCCAGCCTGAGTTTATTTACCAGATAATTTACAAATCTCAGACTTCAAAAATACAATCTCCTGCCGTAATAAAGAGAACTGTCTACAGATTAGACAGCATCCAAATCTCCAAAAAGTGGAACGTAAAACAAATGCATAACAACTATTACACTGAACTAAATCTGCCATTTCAATGAGGTGAATAATTTAAATCAAACAAATCTTAAATTATTTGCTCTCCTGAATACCTCAGATTACCTCCAGTTTCTCTCCAGAATATCTCCAACCACACACTTAGAAGCAGCACTTAGATGAAGCAACCAAGCTATATTAGCCAAGCTAAAGACAACAACCCTTATATAACTCCTAAAATCACCACCCACTAGGAATGTTTAACACCTGGGTAGGCCTATGCTTATTTGCAAACAATAGCTAATTAACCAGCAATCAATAGCAAGTATTTAGCTAATCAAATCAAATGCCTTACCAAATTACCAACAGGAAATCAAACCTTGTTCAATCAGTAACCTCTTTCTACAGATGAATCTCACCTGTAACAGTAGAAAAAAAAACCTCTTTTCAAAATCTTAGACAGTTGAAGCTAGGCATGTGCATGGGGAAAATTTTCGGTTCGGTTCGGCATTCCGAAATTCGGGACTTCGGCACTTAAAGGAACACTATAGTCACCTAAATTACTAAATAAAGCAGTTTTAGTGTATAGATCATTCCCCTGCAACTTCACTTCACAGCACCCGAATATCTGAATTGCTTGAAATTCGGCCAAATTTTCATTCGGACCGAAACAAATTGCACTGTCTAGTTGAAGCTTATGTAAAACTCTCTAGAATATCTCCAACCACACACTTAGAAGCAGCACTTAGATGAAGCAACCAAGCGATATTAGCCAAGCCAATGACAACAACCCTTATATAACTCCTAAAATCACCACCCACTAGGAATGTTTAACACCTGGGTAGGCCTATGCTTATTTGCAAACAATAGCTAATTAACCAGCAATCAATAGCAAGTATTTAGCTAATAAAATCAAATGCCTTACCAAATTACAAACAGGAAATCAAACCTTGTTCAATCGGTAACCTCTTCCTACAGATAAATCTAACCAAATTACCAACAGGAAATCAAACCTTGTACAATCAGTAACCTTTTCCTACAGATAAATCTTACCAAATTACCAACAGGAAATCAAACCTTGTACAATCAGAAACCTCTTCCTACAGATGAATCTTACCTGTAACAGTAGAAAAGAAAAGAGACAAGGCTCAGTCTTGTTTGATTCAAATAGAGAGATGGAGAACCTTGTTAACCGGGCAATGAGGCACAATCTATGAATTAGGGGCCTGCTGGGGGCTCCCTCCCCTGAATGGCTCACTGATACAATTTTTTTATCTCATTGCCCTAATCTTGGGGAATGACTGTCCTGATAATATGCACAGAAAAGACAGAAAACACACTCATCTCTTTGCCATGATCTTGGGGAATGACTGCCCTGATAATATACACATAAAAGACAGAAACCACACTCGTACAGAAAAGCCGCAAGGGTGATAACTGAGCCAGGGTCAGCTCTACTCTTGTAAACAGAAGCTCCAAGAAAGAGTAAAGGCTCTCCAAGGCCCAATGTTAAGCAGTTTTATTGGAACATCATGCAAGCAGGTACGTTTCGACTTCTCTCAGAGGTCTTTGCCAACCTTTCACCATATATTGCATTCAAACTGGCCTAACATCGCTGTATTTGTCCACATTTCCTCAAAATTTGGGTGAGATCTCTCCATTTTGTACTTTTTTTTTTATTGTTTTTTGTATTTTGCTTTTTAAATGCAATATAACTTGCTCTTTTTTTAAGCATAATTTTCTTACCTTTTTTTTTTGCTATGATTTTGAATTATTCAAGAAAACGGAGAACCATAAATATGCAAGGACACATGGTAGAGCTATAACCAACTCTAGGTAAAACAGCATGCAGTGGTATACAATCCCCACTTGCAGGATATCCCTCTGGTTATGGTACACAGTAGAATGATGGTAAGTCACAACTAGATAACGGTGAGGTAGATCATATGGAATGACAAAAAAAAAGCAGCCAATAGTGCTCTCTATATAGATAGGTAAGTATTAATAAGGTAAATAAAAATGTAATTACAATGGAGTGAGCAGACTAACCACTCTATGTATCAAGCCTGGGTGGTGTAATCCCCACCAAGGATTTCTTTGGTTGGTTGTCTACAGTAGGTGATGGGTCCAGATGTCAGGTAAAAGTATAAAAATAAATAATAAAAAGTTCTAAAAAATATATGGCTAAAAGGCAAGTAGTGAGGTAGACAAAATATTTTAACAATAGCATAAAAAACACTTTTATTAAAATAAAGTATTTTGGCTACCTCACTACCTGCCTTTTAGCCACATATTTTTAGAACTTATTATTTATAATACAACCGACATTTACACAAAACACCACACCACAATCAACTCACTCTATACAAAGGCAATCCCACAAGCAGGCTCTAAACACATATACAATATGCTTTCCTTACACTTTTGTCCTTTGGTATCCCATTTATGTTACTCAATTTGCTTGCGCTGCGTAGAACAATAACTGGTCTTTTTTTTCATGCGAGAGCTCTTCAGCAGTGCTCTGCGCATTGAACTAACATGCTAACTTTGAGAGTGGGCGTGCTTGTCATTGGTGATGACAACCCCCCTCCCTCTCTCAGCCTGTCCCCTTCTCAGTGGGCTGCTGTAATTCATAAATGCCTGGGCCACATTTTTTTCCCAGTCCGGCCCTGAGGGTGAGTGTGGCAGGGTGAAGAGGATGAGTGTAACAGTGCGTAGGTGTGTGAGACAGGATTAGGGGGGTTAATATCATATCGTGAGTGAGGGCAAATGTGTGTGTTATAGTTGGAGGGGGTGAGAGTGACAGGACTAGGAGGTATTAATGTAAGTGTGACTGGTTGAAGGGCAGTGTCAGCATGAGAGGGTGACAGTGTGTTTTTGTGGGACGATGACTGTGTGTGTGTGGGGAGGGTGACAGTGCGTCGGGAGGGTGACAGTGTGTGCGTGTGTAAAGTTGTCAGTGTGTGGGAGGGCGATAATGTGTGGGGAAGGTGACAGTGTGCGTGGCAGCTGTATTTTAGTGACCACCCTCCCCACACTGAAATTCCTTTTTATAAAATAGCAATTAATTCCTTCATGGTCTGGTGGACTTTCTAACCAATCTGCAGCTGCGCCGGGTGCATGGAGGAGCTGCAGACCGTAAGGGCTGGGCTCTCTCTCCACCAGGGTACACTGAGTGGAGGGGCTCCACACCCAGCAACATAGGGTAAGCCGCTAAACCCCACTCATGGTGTTGGGCCCTCGTGTCACCGACCAAGGACCAGACAGATCAGTCTGTCCAGCGCGAGGTCTTCGACATCCACCTAACATGCTTAATTAGAGAGCTGTCTCTGTAGCCAGCTGCCAAATAACTTAAAACTCATGCCACAACTTTTTTTTTTTTAACTATTTGGCTTCTGACTGCTATTCCTGACAGCAAGTAATAGTCTTGACAGATATCGCTAGCTTGCGAATATGCATTCTACCAGATGGGTAGAACATGCAGGACCATTTTTCACACATAGATAGCGAATTTTCATTCTCCCACAGTAGACCCAGGCAACTGTTTCGCACAGTAGAAAGGCTCTGCAAACTAGCATGCATGCATATCCCCACCAACTTTTCTCAGGATAAGTGTGAAGCATTTGCGATCTTTTTCAGCGAAAAGATTTCCTCAATACGAGCCTGTATCACAGCACGCCAAAAAGTTACACACCAAAACCACTACAATGAAATGCCAGATTGCCCCAATTTATGGTCCACTTTTACAAATGTGGATATAAAGGGACTTAAAAGAACCATGCAAAAGTTTCACCCTACTACGTGTGACTTAGACCCTGCTCCAACTCAGCTTATATCTGCATGCATTGAAACAGCTGCCCCAGCCCTCACAAAAATAGTTTTGTTCACTAAAACTGGAGACTTCCCAGATCTTCTAAAAATTTAATTAGACCCATACTGCCTGGCTAATTACAGACCAGTATCCAACCTTCGATTTCTGGGGAAAATAATTGAAAAAGTAGTGTAAGCTCAACTGGAGGCCCATCTATCAAGCTTGAACATCTTTGACCCATTCCAGTCAGGTTTCAGATGCCGCCACAGCACTAAAACAGTGCTAGTCTGAGTGCTAAATGATCTCCTTATGGTGAGAGACAATGGTGATTTTGCCATCCTAATCCTCTTGGATCTCTTAGCTGTACCTGTCCTGACACCATTGACCACAGAATTTTAACAGAGTGCTTGCAGCACATCTGTGGTGTAGGAGGCACAGTCCTTAACTAGTTTAAATCTTTCCTCACTAGTAGATCAGAGAGTAACATCAGGATCAAGCTCATCGGCACAAACAGAACTAGCCTGCGGAGTTCCACAAGGATCCATCTTGTCTCTCATGCTATTTGCAATTTACTTGCTACCACTGGGGGACATCATTAGGCAACATGGCCTAAGTTATCATTGTTATGCTGATGAAACACAACTCTACTTCTCCTTTGCTCCAGATACCACAGACCCAACATGCCGCATCAACAGTTGCTTAGCAGACCTTATAGAATGGATGAATGCTAGTTGGCTTAAAGTGAACCCGGACAAAACAGAGTTACTCTTGGTGACAAAAATATCCCATGATTACCCAACTGGCTTGGAGGCTCTGAACGTATTAGTTCATCAAAGGTACGAAACCTCGGAGTGCTGATTGACTCTGGATTATCATTTCCTCTGTAATAAAATGCCTACTTTCATCTGAAAAACATAGCCAGGATACAACACTTAATTCTACTGGATAATATGCCAACATTAATCCATGCATTTGTACCCTCTCGGCTAGATTACTGCAATGCATTTTACTTGGGCCTCCCAGAAAAAGAACTCCATTGCCTTCAGACTGTACAAAATGCAGCAGCCAGACTACTGACCAATCAAACTCTCTCCTGCCACATAAAACCTGTTCTCCACTCCCTGCATTGGCTCTCATTTAAGTGGCAAACATATTTTAAAATTGGCCTGCTAACCTTCAAAGCCTTAAACAATCAAGGGCCACAGTACCTGAAAGAGCTCCTGACACCCTACATTCAATCCCATTCACTTCGGTCAGCCAGCAAATCCCTCCTGTCAGTGCCAAGAATAAAGACAGATTCAGTTTCCAGGACATTCAGCCACATGCCCCCTACCTGCTGGAACTCTTTACCGTGCACAATCAGAGAGGCACAATCCTTACAGACTTTAAAAAAAAGAAACTTTTATGTCTTTGTGTTTGTATATTTGTAAAGTGCTTTGAGTCTCACAGGGAGAAAAGCGCTATAAAAATTGCAAATTATTATTATTATAAAAATTGCAAATTATTATAACTGCCCAATACATACACACACTGCCTAATAAACACACACACTTCCTAATACATACACCTAATAGACACACACATTAACATAAACTGCCTAATACATAAATTCATGCACTGCCTAATACATACAAACACTGCCTAATAGACACACACAACTGCCTAATACACTGCCCAATAGGTATACACTGCCTAATGCACATACATACAGTGCGTAATAGACACACACTGCTTAAAGGACCACTATAGTGCCAGGAAAACATAATTGTTTTCCAGGCACTATAGTGCCCTGAGGGTGCCCGGGCTCTGGGTAGAGGAAGGGGTTAAACTTACCTCTTTCTCTAGCGCCGGGCGGGGAGCTCTCCTCCTCCTCTCCACCTCCTCTCCTCCTCCTCGGCTGAATGTGCATGCACGACAGGAGCTGCACTCGCAGTCAGCCAGTCTCATAGGAAAGATTCAACCTCTAGCGGCTGTCAATTAGAGGCTGGATTAACCTATTTATAAACATAGCAGTTTCTCTGAAACTATGTTTATAAAAAAAAGGGTTAACCCTAGCTGGACCAAGCACCCAGACCACTTCATTAAGCTGAAGTAGTCTGGGTGCCTATAGTGGTCCTTTAATACATACACACACACTGCCTAATAGACACATACTGTCTAATACACACATACACTGCCTAATAGACACACACACTGCCTAGTACACACACTGCCTAACACATACATAGATACATACACTGCCTCATAGACACACACACTAACTAATACATATATACACCGCCTTAAAGAACCACACACTACCTAATACATACATACACTGAATAACAGTGCATGCACTGCCTAATACATGCACTGCCTAATACACACACACTGCCTAATACATGCACTGCCTAATACACACACACTGCCTAATACACACACACACTGCCTAATACATGCACTGCCTAATACACACACACACTCCTTAATACATACACACAAGCACATGCATAGAAGGCAGCCTATTATAGGCAGGAGGTGGCAGCTCCTGGATGCTGAGCCCTCACGGTACCCTGCTCTTCAGGAGCCGGCTGTCCACATCTTGTCGTGCAGATGGTAGATAAGCAGTTTAGTTACCTCTTCCAGAAGAGTCTTTTGAAAATTAGACATAAAGCCAACAATAATTCTATGGGTGGGAAGCTGCTCTATGAGGTAGGGGTGTTCTTAAAGTCCATATGAGGAGATAAAAGAAACAACTAATGGTGCAACATATTCAACAAGCAGGTAGCAGCGGGTAACAAGTCTGATATTATCCTACTCACGCGGACTGCTCAATGTATAGGGCTTGAGTGGTATAATCCCCACCTAGAATTTTTTGGAGTAATGACTCACTAGAACAGGATAAAAACTCAGACGTCAGGTAAAAAAGTATTAAAATAAGTTAAAAAAAAAGTAAAATGGCAACTCACAGAAAGGAAGTGACCAAAATACCTCTAATAAAATACAATACAGTTAGTAAAATTGTCCACAACGCGTTTCGCCAGCAGGCTTTATCAAGTGGAGAAGTAGAAAACATAACCTGGCAAGCATGGGTTTATAAAGGGAATGAGACAGCTTGTGTAATTTAAAGAATGGTGCCAAAATTACATCATAATTAATATATTTAAAACTTAGAATTTCTCATACACATATATGTTAAAAAAACATGAGTGTATGCATGTTTTGAATAAATAGGCAATTTAAAATGAGGGTTAACAAAATATATCTGTTATAAATGGAAAGAGGTCATGTGGTCAACGGCCATTTTCGCTAAGGATCATGGGGACTGTAGTGTAGCCGCCAGTATTGTCCTAGTGACAAAAAAATGTGGGCGCGTTTATTATGTGGTTGGAGGGCTCGTCCTAATGGAGCGACCCTCCTATATGTGTATCTGTGTGGCATGGATAGGAGGGCGCGTCCTAGTGATGCAGACCTCCTAAGGGAGATGCCAGTATCAGCGTGAATGCGCTTGTTAATGATACGGGAGGAGGGGGAGCATTCTCATGGCGCGAGTGGCTGGGGGTGTGTGTATGGAAGAGGGAGAGGAGAGCAAATGCTAAGATAGGATAGGGGAGAGGGGTAAAAGGAGACTGCAAATGGGAAAGTATTTTAGACAGAGCAAAACTGTGTAAAAGCATATACATATTTGCAGAGTAAGTGAAGCTGTTTGCGTATAAATAGCTGAGAGAAATCTATATAATTGTAAAATAAATTAAACTTAACCCCTTAAGGACGGAGCCAAATGTACACGTTGTGAACAAAACAAAATGTAAACAAAATGTTTGCGCTACATGTCTGTCTAACCGTAATTCAACTCTTTCATAGTAAATGCACCCACACTTATTATATATCATTTTGTTCAGGAGAAACAGGGCTTTCATTTCATATCAAATATTTATATATGAAACATAACTTATTATGAATAAAATTTAAAAAACTGTGAGAAATTTTACATTTTTTAAAAAATTTGTAGTTCCGCCTCACATTTTAGCTGTAAATGTCATAATACTGTTAGGTTTTACTGCAAAAAAATGCACATATTTGTAATCAGCGATGTCTCACAAGTACAACAGTACCCCCCATTACCAGGTTTTATGGTGTTTTGGAAAGTTACAGGGTCAAATATAGAACGTTCCATTTTCACATTGAAATTTGCCAGATTAGTAATGTTACCTTTGAGACAGTGTGGTAGCCCAGGAATGAGAATTACCCCCATAATGGCAGACCATTTGAAAAAGTAGACAACCCAAGGTATTGAACGTGGGGTATGTTTAGTCTTTTTTAGTAGCCACTTAGTCACAAACACTGACCAAAGTTAGCGTTCATATTTGTTTTTTTGTGAAAAAAGCAAAAAACTAATATTTGGCCAGTGTTTGTGACTAAATGACTACTAAGAAAGACTGGACATACCCCACTTGCAATACCTTGGGTTGTCTACTTTTGCAAATGGTATGCCATCATGGGGGTAATTCTCATTCCTGGGCTACCATACGCTCTCAAAGGCAACATAACCAATCTGGCAAATTTCAATGTCAAAAAAATTAAATGCAAGCCTTATATGTGACTCTCTAACTTTCCAAAACACCATAAAACCTGTACATGGGGGGTACTGTTATTCTCGGGAGACTTCACTAAACACAAATATTAGTGTTTTAAAACAGTAAAACATATTACAACAATAATATAGTCCATAAACATGACGTTCGTTTGTAAAAAAATGCAAAAAAGTTACTTTTACTTAAAATATCATCGTTGTAATACAATTTACCAGTTTGAAACACTAATATTTTAGTTCAGCGAAGTCTCCCGAGTAAAACAGTACCCCCTATGTACAGGTTTTATGGAGTCTTGGAGAGTTACAGGGTCAAATATAGTGCTTGCGAATTAAATTCTCTGCACTTTGTGTTGTCAGGCATGTCAATCAAATTTTAATTAATCAAATCACATAATTATGTTAAAAGATTACTTAAATATACACGTAGAATTTTAATATATATGCATTTATATGTATTTAAATTCTACGTGTATACTAATGTAATCTTTTATGTAATTATATGTATTTATCTATATATATTTAGTTGCGGTTATTTGTATTTTATATATAGATAGATATATATAGAATGTCATTCTAAGTGTATTTTGTTACTAATATATATATATTAATAACAAAATACAGTTAGAATGAAATTACATTTGAATATATAATTTATATTAAATTTTGTTTCAATATTTTATTTATTTATTATTTAATTTATTATTGTAATTATACGTATATATATAATATATGTGTATATATCTATTATATATATAATATATATATACATATTATATATATATATATATGTAACGTCATTCTAAGTGTATTTTAATATTAATATATACTTATATTAATATTAAAATACATTACGTATGACGTTATATATATATATGTTATATGTATATAATATGTATATATTATACATATAATATATATATACATATATTTTATATATAAAAATGTATTTAATTTATTTTAAAACTGGTCTAATTTTTTTTTTTCATTTCCCACCAGCAAGGGGACTGTCTGATATTTCAGACAGCCCCTCTGCTGGCAGATCCACAGCCAGCTATGGGGGGCCATGTGATCGCTCTTTGAGAGCGATCACATGGGCCCGGGGGGCCTCATTCACCGGAGGAGGGCTGCCTGGGCGGTCTGGAAGCCCTCCAGAAGAGGATCGTGGCGGAGGTAAGTACCGTCGGTCCTCTGGGGCTCAAAGCCATTACGGCGTTCTATGCCGCCGCAACGGCTTTAAAGCCCATTAAAGCCGCGACGGCATGGAACGCCGTAATGGCGGGAAGGGGTTAAAGGATCACTATGGTGTCAGGAAAACAAACTCGTTTTCCTGACTTAAGACCCCCCCCCCACCCTCAGGGTCCCCTTCCCTTGGAACTAAAGGGGTTAAAACCTTTTCAGCCACTTATCTTTATCCAGCGCCGGGCTCCGTCAGCTTCCGAGTGAAGCGGAATGCGCATGCGCAGCAAGAGCCGCGCGCGCATTCAAACAGTTCATAGGAAAGCATTTCTCAATGCTTTCCTATGGACGTTCTGCACGCTGGATGCGAATTTTGCATCCAGCGTCGCAGAAGCGCCTCTGGCGGCTGTCAGGAAAACAGCCGCTAGAGGTTGGATTAACCCTGCAATGTAAACATAGCAGTTTCACTGAAACTGCTATGTTTAAATCTAATCTGAAGGGTTAAAACCTTGGGGACCTGGCACCCAGACCACTACATTGAGCCGAAGTGGTCTGGGTGACTATAGTGTCCCTTTAAGATCTAAGCAGAATACATATATCAGTTGGTCCTGGGATATATATGTGGACAGGCTGTTGAATAAAATGTCTCTAATATGACAATATGTTAATACAAATAATGTGAGCAATGCATAGTTATAAACTGTTAAAGAAAATTAAACAGATCGAAGTCGACATTCAAACCGTCTGGTGCAAGGGTTTTTAAAAGAAATACCCAGTTCATTTAATTTTCGCCCAAGAGTTTTTTAAAATCACCACTTCGCCATGAGGTTTTGCATTTTTTGGCATTAAAAAATTAAAAATTGTATCACTCTGGGTAGATCCAAACCTTTGGGCAGTGCCAGTGACATTATTAGCGTCACTGGCCTACCTCCTTTTACCCCATTGTTGTGGGTTTGGATTTGTTTGTTGTGGGTATGGATTTGTTTGGGAGATGAAAGAGAGAGATTAGCATAGGGTATGTGTATTCTTATAGAAGCATCCTGTGTTTTCTGTAGATACGATTCTGTAATTAGGCCCATCAGAACTGTCAGCACCAGGCCCGATGGGTTCTTTATGGTACTTAAAATTATTTATTTTCTTTCTTTTTTCTATTTGCTGTTCAATTTTTTTCTATGTGTGTGTGTGTGTGTGAGGTGCTCTGTATGTGTGAGAGATGGGTGCAGTGTGTGTGTGAAGGATGCTGTGTGTGTGAGGGGTGGTGTGTGTGTGTGATGGGTGGTGTGTGGGTGGTGTGAGAGTGTGAGAGGTGTGGGTGAGGGGGGCAGTGAGTGTGTGAGGGGTGGGGTGCAGTGGGTGTGTGAGGTGGCAGTCTGTGTATGTGTGAGGCAGTGTGTCTGTTAGGGGTACAGTGTGCATGAGGGGCAGTGTGGGACAGTGTGTGTGAAGGGGACATTGTGTGTTAGGGGGCAGTGTGTGTGTGGGGGGCAGTGTGTTTGTGAGGGGGCAGTGTGTGTGCGTGTGTGTGTGTGTGTGTGAATGGGCAGTGTGTATTTGTGAGGATGTAGTGCGTGAGAGGTGCATAGGGTCTATGTTGTGTGTAGGTGGGTGAGAAGTGCAAATCCAGCTTAATGCCTCTACCTCCCTTCTTCTTACCTTTGTAAGGGAGGGGGCACATAACTCTTCAACCCCTGGTGGGCCAGTGATGGCACTTCCACTTTGGCTGGAGATGCTGCAGGCTGACTCTCCTGTCCTCCCACGAGCACAGCACTGTATGCATACTTTTAGCCAAATTGACGTATTGGTTTATTTAATTGTCAAGTGGAAATTCTAATTTTAATACTGAAACTAAATAAAAAAGACTATTTTAAACACTGCCATTGTCAAAGATGTTGGAATTATTACTTATGTGTAAAAAAATCATACTTATATAAATTAGATATAAAAAAAAATTATGCTAACACCCCTAAATGCCATATTGATTTATCACATACTCACCAAGAGTACTGTAAGTGATAAGTAAAAGACGTACCATATAAATTAAATATATGTAGATATACATATAAATGAGCACGGAGGAATTTTCCAGTGTTTTCTATCATTCAGAAGAAAATTTGTTTTTGTTTTTTTCAGATTAATTTCAACTTTTGATAATATATCAATTTTTATAGATTGAAAGTCATTTGAAATTTTCTTTCAACTAATTAATTTTGGCCAATCGTTAACTTATACTGCCCTCCCCCTTTCCTCCCTCCTGGTCCCGCCCACGCCCTACGTATTCCGCTGACAATGATGCAGGACTGAATGTGGTGTGTATAGTGGAAGTGAATTAGAATGTGTGTAATGGATGTAGTGTTTGTGTGTATTATATACTGTTTGTGCAGTGAATGCAGAGTGTGTGTTTGTGTAGTGGATGCAGTGTGTATAGTGAACGCAGAGTGTGTTTGAGTAGTGGATGTAGTGTTTGTGTGTACTAGATGCAATGTGTTTAGTCGATGCAGTGTCTGTAGTGGATGTAGTGTTTGTATTAGACACAGTGTCTCTGTAAAGTGAATGCAGAGTGTGTGTCAGTGTAATGAATGTATTGTAGTGTTAGTGCAGTGAATGCACAGTGTGTTAGTGTGTAGTGAATGCAGAGTGTGTGTTAATGTGTAGTGAATGCACAGTGTTAATGTGTAGTGAATGCAGAGAGTGTGTTAGTGTGTAGCTGATGCAGAGTGTGTGTTAGTGTGTAGCTGATGCAGAGTGTGTGTTAGCGTAGTGAATGAAGAGTGTGTGTTAGTGTAGCCAATGCAGAGTGTGTTAATGTGTAGTGAATGCAGAGTGTGTGTTGTACTAGTGTATGCAGAGTGTGTGTCAGGGTAGTGTATGTTGTATTAGTGTATGCAGTGTATGTGTATGCAGTGTGTGTTGTATTAGTGTATGCAGAGTGTGTGTTGTATTAGTGTATGCAGAGTGTGTGTCAGGGTAGTGTATGCTGTATTAGTGTATGCAGTGTATGTGTATGCAGTGTGTGTGTTGTATTAGTGTATGCAGAGCGTGTGTTGTATTAGTGTATGCAGAGTATGTGTCAGGGTAGTGTATGCAGACTGTGTGTTGTATTAGTTTGTGTTGTATTAGTGTATGCAGAGTGTGTGTCAGGGTAGTGTATGCAGAGTGTGTGTTGTATTAGTGTATGCAGAGTGTGAGTTGTATTAGTGTATGCAGTGTGTGGTCCAGTGGTGGCACTTTCACTTTGCCTGCCACTCTGTTGTATTAGTGTATGCAGAGTGTGTGTAAATGTGCAAACTAGAACCTGCAATCTAGGGAGGGGGGAAGGGACATTTTCACATTAATGTTATATTATATTTAATTAAATGTTATTCTCCCCTCCCTGCTTCTTACCTGTGTCCAGGGAGGGGGGAGATTCCATCCCTGGTGGTCCGGTGGCATGGGGGGCCAATCTCCCTTTTACTGCAGAGGGGGCCCAGCACACTGCTGTGGTGACATTCTGTCATCAAACTAATATGGTGACCAGGGATCACGTGACCAAGCTCATGTACAGTGGGATAAGCTTTACCTTTTGAAATGGTAATTGAGTAATTCAATACCTTTACAAGTCAGGAAAGAGGTAACCACTTCCCCCTATCTCCAGTCCTCCCTGTTCCTTCTTGTCTGTGCTACTGAGCAGAACCTTAAGCAGACATGGCCTTATTTCTATCATGGTGAACTGTGAGTGGGATCTGGTGATTTTATAAGATGTAGTTGTTATTGTTAGTTAGGTTGTTGTTGCTGTTGTTGTTGGTATAGTTAGTTAGATTGTGTGTCATTATTTGTATGTTGTTGTTGTTTTGTCTCTGAATAAATATTTGTTAAAGTAGACGGACCAGAGTTTATATGTGTATGCGTACATAATAATTTATAGAGTTTGGTAATATACCACACTGCTTCTGAACATTTCGGTCCTCTCTTCCAATAACTCTCGTGAGACCCGCGGCCTGCGTGCCGCGCGGAGCGTTGCCATGGTAACCCGTGGCAACACTCAGAAGGCAGCGGGTCTCGCAAGAGTTATTGGAAGAGAGGACCGGAATGTGCAGAAGCAGTGTGCTGGGCCCCCTCTGCAGTAACAGGGAGCCGGGGGAGCGCAGCTGCTCATATATATAGCGATATTCGCTATCTATGTGTGCAGAGAGGGAATGTGGGGCCCGGGCTCCCCAGGACCACCAGGCCCGTGACAACCATCATGGTTGTCACCCCCTGATAGCGGCCCTGATAGGGGATGTAGGAAAAAGAAAAAAGACAATCAGGGTTTTGGGAGGGTTTCCAGCTCCCTCTTGCCTCTCTGGGAACACTCTCTCTCTCCAAGATGACCATGCCATCATCTTGGTGCCATATTATGACATATACTGCTAGTTTCGGGTAGGGGATGATCTCAATTACTTCTTCACACATTAGTATTTCATACCATCTCTACAAGTTACTATTTTATAAGTGCCATTTTATGTTTTATTTGGTACTCCAATAGAGGATGGCAGCAACAGCCATATTGGTACTCCCATAGAGGATGTCCACAGCGGCCATGTTGGTACTCTTTATTAAAGCTACGTGCACCCCCACTTTTTTAAATTAGTTTTTATGGTGTGTTTTTTACTAAATGTCATTTTAAAGTTACATTACCTACATTATTAACACAGGTTTACTCTATCTTCAGCTCTCTATTTTATTTTGTTATTTTAAAATTTGATGCTAATTACTATTTCTAGTCATCTGACCTGATTTTTTACATTTTGTAGCTACTTAAACAGGACAGGCCCTTATCTCTGTAACACTTCGAGAAAGCCTAGAAGTGGGTGAAACGTGTTAGTGTTTTACTGGTGTTTTACATTATATTATTGATTTTATTATTTTGTCTCCTAATAAAACTAGTTTTTACTTTATTTCGACCTTCCTGATTTTACCGGGAGGATTCCATACTTAAGTGGGGAAGATACCATTTAAGCTTTATAGGATTGAGCAAAACTTTACTTTGCTCTCCTTTTGTGAGTATACCTCCTTTTATCCTTTTTATTAACTGTTTATCTATATAGAGAGCACTATTCTCTGTTTTTATATTTCTCTGCTGGTGTACCTGTACTGCTAAAATACAACGCACTGAAAGAATACATCTCCAGCAACTGGTGATTGCTGCCGACCACTGACAGACCAGAGGATATCATGAGGATCATGCCTACCTACCAACTGAGGATAAGCTTTCGGTCCTGAGAGATATTTTGACCAATTTGGAACAATTCAAAAGGGGAAGAGTAGATGTTTGTGGCAATGTTAATCTATTACTGGACCCACAGATGTACTCTTCTGCTAGACCTCTGGGAGACGGAACATTAATTTCAGTCACTGCTTCACGAACACAGAACATATTTTAAGTGTCTTAGGAATTTTCATTTTATGCTCCTGTACACAGTTCGTATTCTCATATTCATTTTTAGTCCTCTAAAGATTTTCTCCCTTGGGTTCACAATGTAAACTATGGCTCTATCTTGTGGTTGAACCATGGCATTAACTTTCCAACTTCCCCTTCCCCTCAGTTCTACAAATGGCATATAACTGATTATCTCCTCCATAACATGTGTTCATTTCTGTCTGGCAAATTGCAAGAATATTTCACACTCAATAAGGAGTTAGTACTGCTACTTAGTGGTTAGCATGCAAGGTCAACTAAGCTAGACTTAAATCCTATAAATTGAGGGCTCTGCAGCTCACGCTGTCGGATTTGACCACCCAACATAAACAAAACCCTTCAGGAATAATTACTGAAAAATATACTTACATAAAGTCGATGATTGCCCGGCTGCAGTTAGCTAAAATTGAATATATGCTGATAAGTAAAAAAAATTGTCTTTACTACACTAATTGCAATAGATATGCCAGATTGTTTTTTAATAAATGTAGGAAGCTAGTCAATCCATTCCATTTCTTTTAAATTACCAGGGAAATAAGGCTATTGACTGTCAATAAATGGAACCATGTGTGCCCACTTTTATAAAGTCATATACAATTGGAGTGATAGCACTAAAACAATCCAGTCATCTTTATTAAATATAGAGACCATTTTTAAAATCTGTAAATTTGCTCCTCCTGTCAGCTAATTAAGAACCAATTACGGACATGAGATCAAATAGACATTACAAACTACACATTCAGCCAAATCCCCAGGTTCAGGTGGACACACAGCATTATATTATAACAATGTGGTATCCAATTCCTCCTATAATGCTATAGTGTATATATTTATATATAGTAGCATTGCCAAAACCAGGCAAGCCTCCTATTAAGTGTGTCAACTTGGGACCAATATATCTTTTGAATATAGATGATAAATTATATGCAATAATTTTGGACTAGCACCAACCACCAGCCCCACTAATTGGCATTGTTCAAGTTGGCTTTATCAGAGGACAACAATCTATGGATGCAACCAGACAAGTTATCAACATTTTGGATATGATGGAGAGAGATGCAGTCGACTAGCTTCTTTTGTCCTTGGACATGGAGAAAGCATTTAACAGCTTATATTGGTTATTATTATTATGATATTTATAGAGCGCCATCAAATTCCGCAGCACTTTACAATGGGTGGACGAACAGACATGTAGTTGGAACCAGACAAGTTGGACACACAGGAACAGAGGGGTTGAGGGCCCTGCTCAATGAGTTTACATGCTAGAGGGAGTGGGGTAAAATGACACAAAGAGGTAAGGATAGTATTAGACTAGTGACAGTTGCAGAAGAGGAATCAGTCAGGAGTTATTAACAGTTTAATTGATATGCTTTTATGAAGAAGGGTTTTTTTTACGATTTTTTGAAGGAGTGGAGACTGGGTGAGCATCTAACGGAGGAGGGAAGGTTATATATGAAATACACCTTACTTTGGCATTCTTGAACTACTTGTAAAAATGACCATGGACTTATACTCAAATATTATGTCTTACTTGCCGGCTATATTTTAGTAGCATTTACGATTATCAACGGCACTGGCAGGGCTGCCCATCTACTTTAGATGCTATTAGGGAAAGCAGAGGGGTATGATTAGAGATTGCTTATTTGGGGCTTCAGAAAATTGATATGTTTGCAGATGATAATTTGCTGGTATTGAGCAAACTCTATCTTCCAGCACTATTTGAGTTACTTACTAAACTATGAAGTATCTTATCACAAAATCAACCACACCAATTCACATGCTATTTACATTCAGATGACTAGGAAGGTGAAGAGCTCTTTTAAGTTTCTTTGGCACTAAGATATCTTTAATAATAACTCATAATATGTCTAAAGTTTGAACAAAGGCGCACACAGGCGCCAAAATGCCCGTCAGGTGGCTTAGTTGTTTTTAAATTGTTTAGAGTATGTGAGTGGTGATCTGTCTGTAGGAGTCTCTAGCTATAATCTGACTTTTTGGGATGTGTAATTGCAAAGCTACCTTTTGACTCTTTTTAATCATCGATAGGAGAGCCCTAAGAAATGCATGGTAAAAAGGTGGTTAAGTCATGGAAGCACTCTCAGATACATCCTTATATTGGAGATCCAGCCTGTGGTAAATGCTTTGCAATATATCCTTTTAGCATTAGGCATAATTTCTCCTTTACAAGTAAATGTTCTTCTATTCTTATTAGTTACTTGCGGCGTTTTTTGTTTTGTTTTACCCTTTCCCCCAAATCTCCAGGTTTTATGTTGTCAAATATATTATACCTAATCACTACTACTGTTAGTGTTACAGAGACTCGATTGATACATATTTACCTCAAGTATCATTATATCAACACAGACCAATATTTTGACTCCCAGTGAGGTATATCTATACTAATTTAGTAGCATTTTGTGTAGCAGTTCTCTTTGTTATTTTTCCAAGGATCAATTGTGGTTTATATTGCTGGGCCATTTTCTTTGTATGGATTTTAAATATATGTCCTGCCTATATTCACTCCATAGACAGATCTAATTAGGAGACTCCATATGTATATATTTTCTTCTGTTAGGTGATGGGTTTATTATTATTTTTTACTGACTATTTGAATCATTGAATACTTCTGATTTCAATACATTTTTTCTCCAATTTTGAATAAACTTTCCTTATCATTTTTTAGGGACTTGCTCTTTTAGTAGGGGTTCTTTGGAATTGGTTATTATTCTCCAATTTTCTATGGGTTATGCCTTTGCAAGCTCCCCAACGCGACCTATTGATCCTATATGAATCAATTTATACATTGTTAATGTATTTATTGAACAGCAGGCCTCTGAGAAGATGAGCAAACCAATCTGATTTGTTTTAGTTCCCCTTACAGAAGAATGAGCTAAATGCCCCCTGTGTGAAATAGACTGAGCTCTCCAGATACTGTCAAGTTGGGACAGAACATATCTGGTCTAAACGGTAATGATTCACTCAGATGGCCACCTCCTAGCAATACAAGAACTGCAGCCCTCAGATGTAATGCACACTTGTTATGAGGCAAATATATAACTGCTTGTCCAAACTTCAGAGGCAGAATAAAATAGCAGTGCTACCCCTGATGACTCAGTAATAAATGTAACAGACAAAGTTCTCCCCTGTTTCGTGTATTTCCCACACTTTTTCAAGAACAAATCAGTGTGACTACCATGCTGGAACTCGCTAATTAATAGCTCTTTGATATGT
Organism: Pelobates cultripes; assembly: GCA_933207985.1. Taxonomy (NCBI): domain Eukaryota; kingdom Metazoa; phylum Chordata; class Amphibia; order Anura; family Pelobatidae; genus Pelobates; species Pelobates cultripes. The sequence continues at coordinate 63,747,039 of OW240921.1, read as the reverse complement.
CAATAAAAAATGGCTAGTTGATACTTAAAGGGAATAGTAACAACAGGGGAATAAAAGTCACCTTAAGGGGGAAACTTTCCTCTTTCTGTTTTATTATGTATTCGAATGGTTTGTAAAGACCAATCGTCTTCTAGCCATGCCCCTTACTTTCATATAGGGTTTGAGTAGATCAAGCAGTGGATAACGTCTCTCCAAAAAATTATCAATCAGGATAAGGCCATCTGTAATCATAATCATATAAAGCTATACAATTCCTCCTTATTCATATAAATTGTCCCAGAGGAACATTCTTAATCCACTGAGGATGATGTCCACTGGTAGTTGTCAAATAACCATTATTTTTTGATAAGGTTTGGTGATAACCTTATTAGTTGACCCCATAAGAATTAACCCTAGAAATTTTATATTTCTCCAATATTGGGGGTAAAGGAGATACCCACATTGTTGTTGTTAATATATGCTGAAAATAGGGCTATATCTGATGGTTTTCCTTATCTAATTATAATAATGCTATCAGTGAAATGGTGCTAGAAAGCCAATTAGACCCCCCCCCCCCCCAAATATAGTTATGACAAATATAGAATTCCTTTTAATATCCCATAAATAAGTTGGTGCATGAAGACTCAAAACTGTCAAAAAGCGCCAATCCATTGACTTGTAAATAAAACTGACCATCCAAATTAAAAGAATTATGAGATAAAATAAATTATGTTAATTTAACCTAGACTTAATTCTCATTGGGTCAACCACTAAGGTTACCATCAAACCTTATTACAAAACAGTGCATGCCAATGGTAATTTGTCAGCTACTAGTGGACATCATCCTCAATAAAATAAAAATGCACTCTTGGAACAATTTGTACAAATCAGGAGGAATTGTACAGACTTACCTGATTATGATACAGAGGCCTTTATCCTGACTGATAATTTTGGAGATAAGTTATCCACTCCTTGATCTACTGAAACCTTTTATGAAAGAAGACAACTGGTATTTCTAAACATTACCAACATATAGTCAGGGTTATAACCATTAAAAGTTTAGCGATAGTTATAACATGACATTTAATATAAGAAAACAGAAACTACTAGTCCCCTGAATTAGTGGTAAAGACATGGAGAGGAATAGTAGCCCAATATTTGTAATGAGGTTTAACTCCAAATATGAAATATTACAACATTTTAAAGAAATTCTAGGATATATTATTGGAAGATCACTGGTTAAGGTATAGGTGGTCATCAACTCCAAGAGTCACCTTTACTATGAGCTATGAATCTCAAGAATTTATTGGAACCCAATAAATTTGCCAAAATATAATATCCATAACAGAAGAAGTACTGGTCTATTTACTGATTCTTTTTTGTATAAAAAAATGGGTTCCTACAAATGTGGAAAGAATAAATGCATTAAATGCCAACATATAAAGCATCGTAGTGATACCTTTGTCTCTTGTATTAATGGTTCTGAGTTCTAGGTTTGTTTTAGATATACTTGTAAAAGTACTTATGTTGTTTATCTGGTTATCTGGTTAACTGTTCCTGTGGAGTTCAATACTCAGGACAAACTTTGATATCCCCCAAGTTTCGCTTTAGGGAAAATATTGGCTCTCTTATGTATAACAAATCTAGTACTTCTTTACCTAGACACTTTAAAAGCTTACTCAATTATCATAATTGACAGTGTGGAGGGGTATATGCTTAACTCCTCAGATAAAATAAGAGTATTGGGTAAGTAAACTAAGTGGATATTTAGATTGGAGACTTTAACCCCTAAAAGGTTGAATGAGAATTTGGACTTCAGTGTTCTTTGAAATATCCTAATGGTTTCCGGTGGAATATTTACTCACTGCCAACTGTATATTTAATTATATTTTTGATCCCATACATGTGGTTGAGTTTAGCCAGTATGGTGAGTATACAAGTTAAATTACATTTTTATAATTTTATTTATTTTTTCATAAAAAGGCGACTTCTATTCCCCTGTTGGTACTACTCCCTTTAAGAATCAACTAGCTGCTTTTAATCGATTAATCGAAGAACTATTTGTTAGGGAGTTCTAATAGAGTAGTCACACTAGTTTGGTCTTAAAAACGTCTAAGACATAGACAAAACAGGGGAGAACTTTGTGTGTTACATTTATTATTGAGCCACTGAGAGTAGCCCTGTAATTTTATTCTGCCTCAGAAGTATGGACAAAAAGATAATCCATTTGTCTCAACAAGAGTGCATTACATAGTTACATAGTTACATAGCTGAAAAGAGACTTGCGTCCATCAAGTTCAGCCTTCCTCACATATGTTTTTGCTGTTGATCCAAAAGAAGGCAAAAAAAAACTAGTCTGAAACGCTCCCAATTTTGCAACAAACTAGGAAAAAATTCCTTCTTGACCCCAAAATAGTAGTCAGATGTCTCCTTGGATCAAGCAGCTCTTACCCTACTAATTAAAAATGATATCCCTGTATGTTATTGTAACAGAGCTAACTGTACTGCACTGCAGACCCCACAACCGCTGCAGCTTGGTTGGGGTCTCACCATCTCCTACCCACCCTGGACCTATGACAAGGCTTCAAGTTCCAGTGGGTGAACCTCTTTTCCTCCATAGAGTCAAGCAGGAATAGCTCTTACAAGAGCTAAGAGAATCCAAGGGAGTATAATGATTATAGCAATCCCTTGTAGTGATATAGCTGTCCCCTCCACACAAGAGACAAGATTCAAGTTGAGGGTGAAGAGGAACTGAATTTTATTGGTGCCACTCTGGCCTTTTATGCAGTTCCCCAAGCAAGCTGTACGCCCACATGGACCTTGTTGGGGACAGGGACACAAAGCTTACAAACCAATCAGAACAGTAATTAAATGTACGACACTCCCACAACAAACATACAATCCCTCCCCTTTGCCAGTGAGATAATTGGATCAGATACTGTATTAACCCAATTATCTCCAGGCAGAAAAAACACATATTTTACAAAACCCCCAAACGTTCCCCAAAACACAACATAATCTTACATCCCCTGATAGCACTGATCTGGGTGACCAACATATACAAAAATCACCCATATCAGATCAGGGGTTCAGAAATTCTATGCAAGTCATAGTTTTGCCCAGGCGCATGCAGGGTTTCATCCCAAAACAGTTCCATAGAATCATAGCTAAGTGCCGCTTGGAGGACCAACCGGGTTTTCATGCCGAAAATAGTTCCAGGGCATTTGCGGCTAAGTCCCCCTGAAGTCTATTCACGGTTTTGGTCCATGTGAACAAGATGGCCGCCACCACGTGTTCGAATGTCAAATGGCAGCCACTTCGACTGTTCGGGAATTTGAAGTGCCACTTTGAAAGTTCGAACTGTGGCCATAAAGATCCAAAAACACACAAACAGTGATTTAAACCAAATTTTATCACAGGGGCCATAGTCACAGGGTAGCAGGCTGGCAAACAGGCCCCTCCTAAAACCAGTGGCGAGGTTACTTTCACCACAGTTATGTTTTTGCAAGTATTTATTCAATTGCAGTTTAAACATCTGTATGGACTCTGATAAAACCACCTCTTCAGGCAGAGAATTCCATATCCTTTTTCCTCTTACTGTAAAAAAAACCCCTTTTCTTTGCCTTAGATGAAATCTCCTTTCATCCAGCCTAAAGGTGTGACCTTGTGTCCTATGCAGGGATGCATTTGCCGCGAGGCAAACAAGGCATTTGCCTTGGGCGGCACTTTCCAGTGGGCGGCAAAAAACGAAGAATCGTGCCCAGGCTAATGCCTTGTTAGCCTAGCGGCGGCTAACTAACAATACAGGCGGGCGGCACTGGAGAGGGAGCACTGATTAGAGAGCTCTCTGCTCAGCTCCCTCGCGCGCCGCAGAGTGATGCCAGGAGCCGGAATATGACATCATATTCCGGCTCCCAACATCACTCTGTGGCGTGCGAGGGAGCTGAGCAGAGACAGCTCACTAATCAGTGCATCCTCGCCAGTGCTGCCTGCCTGGATCTTTAGTTAGCCGCCCAACCGCCTGCCTCCCTTCCTGTCAGAAGGTACATTGCTAGCAAAGGTAGGGAGGCTGGGTGGATTTGAACTAAAATAGTAATTGGTTAATGTTTAGGGAGGGAAGGCTGTCAGTGTGTGTATGTCTGAGTGATTGTGTGTGTCTGGCTGTCAGTGTGTGTATGTCTGAGTGATTGTGTGTCTGGCTGTCAGTGTGTGTATATCAGTGTTTGTCTTATTGTCAGTGTGTCTCAGTGATTGTGTGTATATCAGTGTTTGTCTAGCTGTCAGTGTGTGTATGTATGTTAATGTGTGTCTGAGTGATTGTGTGTGTTTGGCTGTCAGTGTGTGTATATCAGTGTTTGTCTGGCTGTCAGTGTGTGGATGTCTGTCAGTGTGTGTCTGAGTGATTGGGTGTGTCTGGCTGTCAGTGTGTGTGTGTCTGTCAGTGTTTATGTGAGTGAGTGAGTGATTGTGTGTGTATGTCTGTCAGTGTGTCTGTCACTGTGGCTGTCTGTCAGTGAGTGAGAGTGTGTGTGTCTGTCAGTTAATATGTGTTTGTTTCTGAGTGTGTCTGTGAGGGCGCCTGTGTGTCTGAGTGTGAGTGTCAGTCAATGTGTGTGTGTGTCTGAGTGATTGTGTATGCCTGTCAATGTGTGTGTCTGCGTCATTGTGTGTGTATGTCAGTGATTGTGTGTATGTCAGTGAGTCAGTGATTGTTTGTGTCAAATCAGTGTGTGTATGTCAGTGTATCTGAGAGTGTGTCTGTCAGTCAAAGTGTGTGTTAGTCGTTTAACAGGAAGAGGTGTGGCACTGACAGGAAGGGGTGGGGCAAATGTAAATTAGGAGGTGCCTGAGTTCCGTCATGCCTAGGGCAGCACAGATACTAAATGCATCACTGATCCTATGTATAGCCCTGTTTATGAATAGATTTCCAGATAATGGTTTGTACTGGCCCCGAATACATTTGTATAATGTTATCATATCCCCTCTGAGGCGCTGTTTTTCTAAACTAAAGAGATTTAAAGACATTTTAGTTACGAAGAAAATTAACTTTTCTTCGTAACTAAAATGCTCCATTCCTTTTATCAGTTTTGTAGCTCGTCTCTGCACTTTTTCTAGTGCCATGATATCCTTCTTTAGAACAGGTGCCTGAAATTGCACAGCATATTCAAGGTGTGGTCTTAAAGGACCACTATAGGCACCCAGACCACTTCAGCTTAATGAAGTGGTCTGGGTGCCAGGTCCATCTAGGGTTAACCCTGCCTGCTGTAAAAATAGCAGTTTCAGAGAAACTGCTATGTTTACATTTGGGTTAATCCAGCCTCTAGTGGCTGTCTCATTGACAGCTGCTAGAGGCACTTCCGCGCTTCTCACTGTGATTTTCACAGTGAGAAGACGCCAGCGTCCATAGGAAAGCATTGAGAATGCTTTACTATGGACTGACTGAATGTCTGCGCGGCTCTTACCGCGCATGCGCATTCAGCCGTTGACATCGGAAGGAGGAGGCGAGGTAAGTGAATAACCCCTTCCTCCCCCTTCAGCCCAGCGGGAGTGGGACACTGAGGGTGGGGGGGCTTATTAACACTATAGTGCCAGGAAAACAAGTTTGTTTTCCTGGCACTATAGTGGTCCTTTAACAGCAATTTATAAAGAGGCAAAATTATATTTTCATCCCGAGAATTTATGCCCCTATTTATATATGACAAAACCTTACTGGCCTTAGCAACTGCAGATTGATATTGCATATTGCTGCCTAATTTTTTGTCTATAGCTATTCACAAATCCTTCTTGTGTGCGGTTATCCCTAATTCACTACTATTTAGAGCAGCGGTTCCCAACCTGTGGTGTTGGCCGCTGCCCGAGTCTATCGGATGGCCCATGCACTTTGGGCCACCCGATACACATGTGCCTTAAGGGGTCCGCTCGCGCACCCAGGCGGATTAATAGTGCGACCGGACCCCTTTACCTGCAGCCAGAGCTGGGAGGAAGTAAATGATTGTAACTACTTCCTCCCAGCTCGCACACAGAGTACACTGTGCGGGAGAGGAAGGGGCGGGGCAGTTGGAGTGGACCAGGAGAGCAGCTGGGCGCCAACTCCCACCACACCCAGTCAGCCAAAAGGTAGGATTTGTGTATGTGTGTGTATTGTTTGTGTGTGTATCTGTATGTGTCACTGTATGTGTCAGTGTGTGTGTCACTGTATGTGTCAGTGTATGTTAGTGTGTGTGTCACTGTATGTCACTGTGTCAGTGTGTGTCACTGTATGTCAGTGTGTGTCAGTGTATGTCACTGTATGTGTCAGTGTGTGTGTCAGTGTGTGTGTCACTGTATGTGTCAGTGTGTGTGAGTGTGTGTGTCGGTATGTGTTTGTCAGTGTGTGTGTCACAGTATGTGTCAGTATATGTCACTGTGTGTCACAGTATGTGTCAGTGTGTGTCAGTGTGTCACTGTGTGTCAGTGTATCTGAATGTGTCAGTGTATCTGCATGTGTCAGTTTGTGTATCTGCATGTTTGAGATAATCAATCTTGATGATCTCAGCCAAGCAATGCTTTTCCATAAGAAAGCAATGGGAGGCTATTGGGCATGCACTAATCTGCATCTCCGCAAAGAGATGTATTGAATCAATGCATCACTATGGAGAAGATTCTGTGCCTCCATGTTGTGTGTGGTTTGAGTGATGACCTAGAGGTGTTACTAAGCAGCAATGTAAACACTGTCTTTTCTCTGAAAAGGCAGTGTTTAGATTAAAAAAAATCCAGAAGGGACAAGCTATAGACATCAGAACCACTATATTAAGCTGCAGTGGTTCTGGTGACAGGGTCCCTTTAATAATTATATTTTTGTAGCTGAAAATTTAAAAAAAAGTTTAAAAAAAAATAATGTCTCCTAACTTTTTTAGCTGGCTCCTAGATTACAATCAAATTTATCAAGCCCTGGTGTATTTGCATGTGTATCAGTGTATGTATCTGTGTGTCAGTATGTGTGTCAGGAATGTATCTGTGTGTCAGTGTATATCTGTATTTCTGTCATGGTATATATCTATGTGTCTGTGTTTCAGGACATGTATCTATGTGTCTGTGTATCTGCATGTGTGTCAAAGTACGTATCTGTGTGTCAATGTGTGTGTGTGTGTGTCTGTATCAGTGTGTGTATATGTGTGTATCAGGGTATGAATCTTTACGTTTGTATGTGTCTGTGTATCTGCGTGTTTGTCAGTGTGTATCTCTGTGTCTCTGTGTATCTGCATATGTATCAGAGTGTGTATCTCTGTGTGAGGGTATGTATCTGTATATGTGTCAGGATATGTGTCTTTATTTGTGTCCGTTTATGTATGTGTGTCAGGGTGTGTATCTGTGTGTCATGGTATGTATCTGTGTGTCAGGGTGTGTGTCAAGGATATGTGTTTTTATTTGTGTCTGTTTATGTATGTGTGTCAGAGTGTGTATCTCTGCGTCAGTGTGTCTGTGTCAGGGTATGTATCTGTATATGTGTCAGGATATGTGTCTTTATTTGTGTCAGTTTATGTATGTGTGTCGGTGTGTATATCTGTGTGTCATGGTATGTATCTGTGTGTCAGGGTGTGTGTTAAGGTATACATCTATAAGTGTGTCAGTGTATGTATCTATATGTGTATGTATCTGTATGTGTGTCAGGGTATGTATCTGTATGTGTATCTGTGGGTCAAGGTATGTAACAGTATGTATGTATCTGCATGTGTGTCAGTGTCTATATGTCAGTGTATCTGTGCTTCAGTGTCCATATCTGGATGTCAGTGTGGGTATCTTTGTCTGTATGTGTGTCCGAGTATGCATTTTTGTGTCACTGTTTGTGTCGGTGTCTGTATCTGTGTATCTGCATGTGTGGCAGTGGATGTATCTGTGCTTCACTATATCTGCATATGTGTCAGGGTATGTATATGTGTGCCAGGGAATGAATCCTTAAGTGTGTCAGTGTATATGTATGTCTGTGTATTTTCATGTGTGTGTGTGTGTATCTGCATTTGTGTCTGTGTATCTGCATGTATGTCAATGTGTTTCTCTATGTCAGTGTGTCTATCTCTATCAGGATATGTTTCTGCATGTGTGTCAAGGTACATATCTGTATGTGTGTCAGGGTACATTTCTGAATGTGTGTCAGGGTACATTTCTGAATGTGTGTCAGGGTATGTGTCTGTATTTGTGTCACTGTATGTATCTATGTGTCTGTGTATGTGCATGTGTGTCAATGTGTGTGCCTCTCCGAATGTCTGTATGTCAGGGTATGTATCGGTGTGTCAGGTTATATATATATATGTGTCTGTGTATCTGCATGCTTGTCAGTATATGTATCTGTGTGTGTCAGGGTATGTATCCTTGTGTGTCAGTGTATGTATCTATGTGTGTGTATCTGCACATGTGTCAGGGTATGTATCTGTATCTGTGTGTCAGGGTATGTATCTACATGTGTGTCAGTGCCTATAAATGTGTCAGGGTATGTATCTGCATGTGTGCCACTGTTTCTGTATGTCGGTGTTCATATATGTATGTCAGTGTGTGTGTCGGTGTCTGTATCTGTGTATCTGCATGTGTGGCAGTGGATGTATCTGTGTTTCACTGTATCTGCATGTGTCAGGGTATGTATATGTGGGCCAGGGAATGAATCCTTAAGTATGTCAGTGTATATGTATGTGTCTGTGTATCTGCATGTTTGTCAATGTGTGTATCTGTGTCAGTGTGTGTATCTGCATTTGTGTCTGTGTATCTGCATGTGTCTCTGAGTATCTGCATGTGTGTCAGGGTATGTATCTACATGTGTGTCAGTGCCTATATATGTGTCAGGGTATGTATCTGCATGTGTGTCACTGTTTCTGTGTGTCGGTGTTCGTATTTGTATGTCAATGTGGGTATCTTTGTCTGCATGCGTGTCAGTGTATGCATCTGTGTGTGTCAGAATATGCATCTGTGTATCTGCATGTGTGTCAGTGTATGTATCTGTGTTTGTGTATCATTGTATCTGTGTATCTGTATGTATTTCAGTGTGCATGCCTGCAGGTGTCTCTGTGTATCTATATGTGTGTCATTGTTTATTTCTGTGTGTCTGCATGTGTGACAGTATGTGTGTCTGGGGCGGAGTAGAAGCAGGGAGAGTCTGGGGTGGAAGATAAGCAGGGAGATTCTGGGGCGGAAGAGAAGCAGTCTGGGCAGAAGAGAGTCATGGAGGGTCTGGGGCTGAGGAGAAGCAGGAAGAGCATGGGGAAGAGGAGAAGCAGGGGGAGCCTAGGGCAAACAAAAAGGGGAGATTGAACAGAGAAAAATGTATAAATTTAAATTAAATGCAACTATATTAATGACGACATTTTGCGTGAGGGGTACAATTTATGGAAATGGGCTGCCAAGGGGTACTCAGGTGAAAAAAGGTTGGAAACCACTGATTTAGAGTGTACGTTGCTTGTGCATTCTTGACCCTGAAGTGCATAACTTTGCATTGCTTTACGTTAAATTTCAGCTGCCATTTTAGTGCCCAGTCCCCAAATCTATCCAAATTCCTCTGCAGCAAAGCAATATCCTGCTCACATTTTATTACTTTACAAAGTTTTGTGTCATCTGCAAACACTGAAACATGGCTTTCAATGCCTATTTCAAGATCATTTATAAATATATTAAATAGAAGCAGTCCCAAAACAGAACCCTGAGGGACACCACTTACCACTTTTGTCCAGCCTGAAAATGTACCATTAAAGGGATTCTCCAGTGCCAGGAAAACAATCTGTTTTCCTGGCACTGCAGATCCCCTCTCCCTCCCACCTCCCATCCCCGGTTACAGTTGCAGGGTTAAGAGTAGTGGGAGTTGGCACCCAGACCACTCTAATGGACAGAAGTGGTCTGGGTGCCTGGAGTGTCCCTTTAATGACAACTTGTTGTACTCTAAGCTTGGTTAAGCCAATGTTCTACCCAAGAACAAGAATAAGCATCTAGACCAATTTCTTTTAGTTTGAAGACTAACCTATTTTGAGGAACCGTATCCAATGCCTTGGCAAAATCCAAGTAGATCACATCCACTGCAACACCCTGATCTATACTTCTACTTACTTTTTCGTAGAATGCAATTAGGTTAGTTTGGCATGACCTGTGTTTCATAAAAAACATGCTTATTATTGCTAATAACAAAGTTCTTCCCAATGAATTCCTGAATATTATCCCTTAATAGCCCTTCAAATATTTTCCCAGTCACAGATGTTAAGCTCACAAGTCTATAATTTCCAGGCAAGGATTTTGAACCCTTTTTAAATATCGGAACAACATCTGCCTTCCTCCAATCCTCCGGTACAATACCTAAACAAAAGAATCTTGAAAAATGAAATACAGAGGTTCACTTATTTCCCCACTTAGCTCCTTAAGTACTCGTAGGTGAATACCGTCAAGCTCCGGAGCTTTAGTTACATTCATTTTCTTTAACATCTGTAGCACCTTTTCTCGAGTTATCCAATCACAAGTTATCTGCAAGTTTTTTGCAGCAATTATTTTTATATCTCTTGCCTTAGAATACTCATTAATATATACTGAAGAAAAATAGTTATTTAATAGTGATGTCGCGAACCCGAAATTTTCGGTTCGCGAATGGCGAACGCGAACTTCCGCAAATGTTCGCGAACCGGCGAACCGGCCGAAACGCCATTGACTTCAATGGGGAGGCGAATTTTAAAACACACAGGGACTCTTTCTGGCCACAATAGGGATGGAAAAGTTGTTTCAAGGGGACTAACACCTGGACTGTGGCATGCCGGAGGGGGATCCATGGCAAAACTTCCATGGAAAATTACACAGTTGATACAGAGTCTGGTTTTAATCCATAAAGGGCAGAAATCACCTAACATTTCTAAATCACAATCAATATGGATTGACACCTGACATATGACATATTGACACCTTGACATATGGATTGACACCTGTCCTCAGAGCCCCTGATGCACACGGACACAGAGCAGAATAGAGACTGGTCCCCTACATAGGGTCACTTGGCAGATATGGATTGACACCTGTCCTAAGGATCCCTGATACACACTGACACAGAGCAGAATAGG
>OW240921.1:63713748-63735903 GCA_933207985.1 Pelobates cultripes | reverse complement strand
AGCGTATCCACTGTTAGCGTAACACACCCGCTTTAAGGACACTGACTGCTATTCAATCTATAACAGTGAAAAAAGATTATTTTTTTAAATCCAAACTATTGTGACACCAGATCTAATTAATGGCACTTGTCAGCGTATCCACTGTTAGCGTAACACACCCGCTTTAAGGACACTGACTGCTATTCAATCTATAACAGTAAAAAAAGTTTTTTGTTTTTAAATCCAAACTATTGTGACACCAGAGATAAGTAGTGGCACTGGTCAGCGTATCCACTGTTAGCGTAACACACCCGCTTTAAGGACACTGACTGCTATTCAATCTATAACAGTGAAAAAAGATTATTTTTTTAAATCCAAACTATTGTGACACCAGATCTAATTAGTGGCACTTGTCAGCCGTATCCACTGTTAGCTTAACACACCCTCTTTAAGGACACTGACTGCTATTCAATCTATAACAGTGAAAAAAGTTTTTTGTTTTTAAATCCAAGCTATTGTGACACCAGATGTAATTGGTGGCACTGACTGGGGAAATGGGCACAGTATGCACTGTGAGCCTGACACAGAAGCTGGCAGCAGTGGCAGACAACTGACTGCTATTCAATCTATAACAGTGAAAAAAGTTTTTTGTTTTTAAATCCAAGCTATTGTGACACCAGATGTAATTGGTGGCACTGACTGGGGAAATGGGCACAGTATGCACTGTGAGCCTGACACAGAAGCTGGCAGCAGTGGCAGACAACTGACTGCTATTCAATCTATAACAGTGAAAAAAGTTTTTTGTTTTTAAATCCAAGCTATTGTGACACCAGATGTAATTGGTGGCACTGACTGGGGAAATGGGCACTGTGAGCCTGACACAGAATCTGGCAGCAGTGGCAGACAACTAAGTGCATTTACATTACATAGAAAAAAAAAATCAAAAAAAAGCATACCCTTATCCCTAACCTAGCTATGCTTTTCCCTATATTATGAACAGCAGCTACACTTTCCCTCCTCTTACTAAGCATGCAGCTTGAGAATGAATCTAAAATGGATGCTGTCCAGTAGGTGGGAGGGTCTGCTAGGGAGGCTGTGCTGCTAATTGGCTGGAATGTGTCTGCTGACTGTGAGGTACAGGGTCAAAGTTTACTCAATGATGACGAATAGGGGGCGGGTCGAACCGCGCATATGTTCGCCCGCCGTGGCGAACGCGAACATGCTATGTTCGCCAGGAACCGTTCGCCAGCGAACCGTTCGGTACATCACTATTATTTAAATGTCTGCCTTTTCCTGGTCTTCATTAGCTAACAGACCCATCTCTGTTTCCAGTGTACCTACACTTTCATTTTTTGTTTTTTTAGAAGTGATGTACTTGAAAAACAAATTGGGGGTTGGTTTTGCATTCTTTGGCTATGAATTTCTCATTTTCTAAATTAGCCACTTTAATTGCCTTTTTGCAAGCATTATTGGCTTCCTTATATCTTATATAGGATGCCTCTGATTTGTCAGATTTAAATGCTTTAAATGCCATTTTCTTATGTTTAATCTCTGGTTTTACTTCTCTACTAAGCCACATTGGTTTCAATTTGTTTCTTTTATATTTATTACCCATTGGTACATACTGAGAAATGTATCTTTCTAATATGTGTTTAAATAGTTTCTATTTATCCTCAGTGTTTTTTTCACTAAGAAGTTTATGCCAGTAAATATGTTGTAGAGCTGCCCTAATCTTATTGAAATTGGCTTTTTTTTAAATTATATGTTTTAGTATACCCCACCCCACCCCACGTGCTTTTGCTTTTTAAATTTATTTTTAAAAAATTACCATATTGTGATCACTATTTCCCAAATGCTCCCCAACTTGAATGTTGGTCAAAAGATCAACATTGTTTGTTATAATGAGATCCAGACAAGCATCGCTTCTCGTTGTTGCTTTTACCAGTTGTGACATAAAGGTGTCATTTAACAAATTCAAAAACCTGATTCCCCTTGCTGAAGTACTAGTCACTCTATCCTAATTTATGTCCGGGTAATTAAAATCTCCAATAATTAACGTGTTGTCCTGATTTGTAGCTTTCCCAATTTTCTCTAACAGCTGCTCTTCCTCATTAATATTTATATTAGGTGGTTTATGAAATATATCCCAACCAATAATTGATTTCCCTTCATTTGCCCCAAGCAGATATCTACCCATAAATCTTCCACATTTTCCTCATCACACTCCACATGCCTAAGAATTGACATTAACTCATGGTTGACATACAAACATACCTCACCACCCTTCTTGTTTTTCCTATCCTTCCTAAATAAAGTGTACCCATTTAAGTTAACTTCCCAGTTATGTGTCTCATCCCACCATGTTTCTGTTATGCCTAATATATCATATTGTTTAGTGTATGCTATTGCCTCTAGTTTCCCCATTTTGTTATATAGGCTCCTTGCATTAGTAAGCATACATTTGATATTATCATGAGTCATTGTACGTTTTGTGCATTTTCATCAATATTACATACCTCCTCTGTTCTGAGCTTTCCTCTCCACCCATCTACACCACCCTTACACTGAGCTAAAGCCTATCTCCTTTCTATCCTATCTCAATTTTCTAGATTGCTTTGACCCTCTCCTCCAACCTTTTAGCCATCCTATCCCCCAGATAGCATAACATCCAACTCATATGGTTCTAATATCGCTGGGAGGTAGCCTGAGTGAGTCCATACCGGCTAGAATAGATAAGTGCTGCCTTGCATCCGCCAACCAGACAGCTTGCATTTGGAGAGCCGAGCCTATTTCACACAAGGGACATTTAACGTATTCCTCTGTCCACCCAGGCGGATTAATAGTGCGACCGGACCCCTTTACCTGCAGCCAGAACTGGGAGGAAGTAAATGATTGTAACTACTTCCTCCCAGCTCGCACACAGAGTACACTGTGCGGGAGAGGAAGGGGCGGGGCAGTTGGAGTGGACCAGGAGAGCAGCTGGGCGCCAACTCCCACCACACCCAGTCAGCCAAAAGGTAGGATTTGTGTATGTGTGTGTATTGATTGTGTGTGTATCTGTATGTGTCACTGTATGTGTCAGTGTGTGTGTCACTGTATGTGTCAGTGTATGTCAGTGTGTGTGTCACTGTATGTCACTGTTTGTGTCAGTGTGTGTCACTGTATGTCAGTGTGTGTCAGTGTATGTCACTGTATGTGTCAGTGTGTGTGTCAAGGGACATTTAACGTATTCCTCTGTAAATAGAACTAAGACAAATCCGATTGGTTTGCTCATCTATTCAGAGGCCTGCCATTCTATATATATTGACTACATTCCCTTGCTGAGTTATGGATACATGGTGTGCATAGCTTATAAAGGAACGGAGGACCTGACTTGTGTATATATATATATATATATATATATATATATATATATATATATATATCTGTCTAACATTTTCTGTTTACAACTTTTATTGCAACACTGGTTACTTTTAACAACTGCTTTTTTAACCTTACTGGTAACATTGTTTTATGTTTGTCTGGATTGTGTTATAGAAAGTATAAGTTTTACGCTAGTTTTATAATAATTAATTATATCTATATCGCTCTATATTGTTTAGCTATCATAGTGGTCACTAACAGGTTCATTCACTTTTATTATTATTTTTATTATAACAAGCATATATAATTATAATATTTAAAAAAATGTGTAATAGGGAACCACTAATTACGCATTTGCATCAAATGTTAAGCACCCACTACTTTATAAGAGAAAAGGAGAAATGGAAGCTATAAGGGAAACACTCATAGTGGGGTTAACCCACTTTAAACTACGAAGGTAGTATTAGCAAAAAAACAGAACCATTGAGTTCCCTACAGATAGATAAAATTTAACTTTTAATAGATAGATTTAAAATAAAATGTAAACAGCTTAATAAGGCACAAGATGATAAATAGTAATGCTCTCTGAGCAATTAGTTGCAAAGTGATACTTCTCAGTGGAAGGTAAAATTCAATTAGTTATGATAAGTACAATATGCAAATAGCAACACTGAAATGGTAATTCATTGTTGCAGGTTCAGAATATGTACAGCCCGTTTAAAAAAACCGTACTGACATTTAAACATAAATTAATGAAAATTCCATTTACACAAATATACTACATACAGAGGACCTGTTCAAAAGTTTTCAGTGAACCTCTGATAATAGAACACTGCAACAAAACAATGTTGCAATATGTGATCAACTCTAGCACAATTAGTGCTAAGTTCGATCTATAGCAAATAAAGTTACAAGTAATATTGCTTAACTTAACGAAAAAAAGGGAAGTTGTGATCACAAAAGTTAAAATCAAACGAACTGTGAATGAGATCTTATGGGCGGATGGTCAGAGAGTAAAATGTCAGTGCCCTGTTATCAAAAATGATGCTAAAGTGAAATACTCAGTAAAATACCACTGATGCTGTCAGATAATGTGAAAAAAAAAAAAAACCCCATCCACCTAAAGTTGCCTCATTCACAATGTCATAATGCCAGGATTCTGAGAGAAGTGGGAACAATATGGTCCGTGACCCACTATGCACAAATTTGCAGAGAATCACCGACAACTCATCTGATGAGTTAGTGGACGAAACGCGCGCGTCAGGGGAAAATGAGTTTGTTTTCCTGGCACTATAGTAGTCCTTTAACACCTCTCTAGCCAGCTGCCATCCTTAACATAAGTGAAAAGGGAGCCTCTCACCACCAGATGTAAAACATGGACTGCACAGAGCACACCGTTAAAGTTCCCATCTCTGATGGCTTTAATGATATTGCTTCCCACATCACATATTACAAATTAAATATGTACTGTTATGCCTGTTTATTCTCTATCCACTTTTTAAGCATAGAAAGAATATTACTTGAGTTGTACTGCTCATCCATAGCCTCAGCATGTAGCAGAAAAGATTTGTACCATACTCTGTCACTGCTCATGTCACCTTATTTGCCTGCTGTTGGACAATTTGTCTGTCACCATTGTGCCATTAGGGATAAGAAGGTATGCTGTGTACTAGGGGCACTCCAGATGTCTGTGGTGAAGTGCATGTTACATAGAAACATAGAATGTGACGGCAGATAAGAACCATTCGGCCCATCTAGTCTGCCCAATTTTCTAAATACTTTAATTAGTCCCTAGTCTTATCTTATAGTTAGGATAGCCTTATGCCTATCCCACGAATGCTTTAACTCCTTTACTGTGTTAACCTCTACCACTTCAGCTGGAACGCTATTCCATGCATTCACTACCCTCTCAGTAAAGTATTACTTCCTGATATTATTTTTAAACCTTTGCCCTCGAATTTAAGACTATGTCCTCTTGTTGTGGTAGTTTTTCTTCTTTTAAATATAGTCTCCTCCTTTACTGTGTTGATTCCCTTTATATATTTAAATGTTTCTATCATATCCCCCCTGTCTCGTCTTTCCTCCAAGCTATACATGTTAAGATCCTTTAACCTTTCCTGGTAAGTTTTATCCCGCAATCCATGAACCAGTTTAGTAGCCCTTCTCTGAACCCTCTCTAAGGTATCAATATCCTTCTGAAGATATGGTCTCCAGTACTGTGTCCAATACTCCAAGTGAGGTCTCACCAGTGTTCTGTTCTATCAGCCTGTCCTACACAGCTCCCCCTTAAAAAGTGATAGACACGAATTGTACAGAGAAGACACTACTTTTGTAATAAAGGTTGGAGAGGCAGTTAATAACTGGTAGTCTCTCCCAACAGTAATTAGCTGGCCTATCAATCTTGTCACTTTATTTGACAGCTTTTTTGACATGCGCCTCAAACATTGAGCACCTAATTCTTCAACGATGGACTGACGGCATGGCCTTTTTTGTCCCCTCTCTCTGTAAACAAGCTTCCTCATTCCTATGGGGTGGGTGGCAGCATGTTAACAGGGCTGTGTAATACAACATGCAAAATTAACCACTGGTTCAAAGACCCACTACTCCTGGGTGGCAGCAATGATTATTGTACACATCAGCCCCAATCCAAACAATAAAAATCAAGGAAAGAGGGCGGGGCTTGGACACCATACTGGAGAGTCGTGGGTAGCTTGACTTCCTAAATAATTTCTAAATAAGAGTGATTTTGAGGATGAAAAGACCCTATAAACTACCCTTTCCTTATTGGTACCCACATCTGGCACTACCTGGGCAACTATAAAGAGAGCTCCAAATCCCATTATTCTTGTGACAGGCAGTTGTGGCCTTCAGCTTGTTGTGGCCTGGCATTTCCTTGGTGGGAGAAGCAGCCATTCTCTCAGTCTGAAGGCGTCAGGGCTTAAATCTCTGTTGATCCTCAGAGCCCTGTTCCCCTGTATTGCTAACTCCTACCCTTCACAAACATAACACTTCTAACCGCAGCTATTTTCTACAGCAACCATTCTAACTCTCTGGGCCCCCCAACTTCACCAGGTGACATGTCACCCACTTGCTACGGTGCCAGCTAAACCTCCAAAAAGCATAGCAGTGCTATCTTTGAGCCCATCTAACCAGTGCCATCTTTTTCTCCATACAGCTAATCAGTGCTATCTCTGTGCCTAAATCAGTTCCAGGGGCAGTTCCAGAACTTAATCTCAGGAGGAGCTCTTATAGTGGACTGTAATAGGGTGATAATGGCTGTAAATGAGGAGTTAGGGGCTGTAGTAGGTGACTAGGGGCTGTTGTGAGGTGAGGGGCTGTAGTAGGGGGAAAGGGGATTTTTGGGGGGATAGGGGCTTTGTGGTTAGTAGTAAGGACTATAGTAGGATGGTTATTGGCTGTAGTGGAGGGTATGGGCTGTAACAGGGGGTTAGGAAATCTAGTGGGGGATAGGGGCTGTAGTAGGGGAGCCAAGTGTTGGATTGAAGTGATGGTTGCAATTGGAGAAAGGAGCTGTAGTGTGTGGGATATAGTATGCAATTGGGAGAGAGTGACGGCAGTGAGGAGGATAGGGAATGTAGTGGGGGTAGGGATAGTGGTAAGGGTATAAGGGCTGTAGTTGGGGGTAGGGGTGTAAAATGGGGGGTAGGGGCTGTAGTGGGAGGGATAGAGGTTGTAGTAGTAGAGTTAGCAGCTATAGTGGTGGGATAGGGACTGCACTGGAGGGATATGGGCTTAAATTGGGGTAAATGGGGCTGTTGTGGGGTAGGGACTGTAGTGGGATAGGAGTTGCAGGGGGGGTAAGGGGCTGTAGTAGAGGGGTTGGAGGCTGTAGTATGGATATGGGCTATTTGATTATGTGTAGCTGTAGTAGGGGTTAGGAGCTGTAGTAGGGAGTTTAGGAATTAGGGGCTCTAGTCAAGGGGATAGGGGCTGCAGTTTCCGGGTAGTGATTATTGTGGGGGATAGGGGCTGAAGTGGGAATAAGGGACTGTAGTGAGGGGATAGGGGCTGTAGTGGGGATAGGGGCTGCTGTTGGGTCAAAGGTGTTGTAGTAGGGGGGTTAGTGTCTGTAGTAGGGAGTAAGGGTCTGTGGTAGGTTATCGGGGCTGTAGTGGGAGTAAAAGGCTGCAGTAGGGTGTAGGGAGTTAGTGGCTGTGGTGGAGAGTAAGGAGCTGTAGTAGGGTGGTTAGGGGCTGTAGGATGGAGTAAAATACTCTAGAAGGAGGGATAGAGGCAGCAATTAGGGGATAAGGGCTGAAGAAAAAAAAACACCTGATCCCCGGTGGTCGAAGGTGCCAAGTTAGATAGGCAGATCCTAATAGAAGGTAGGGCTGATCATGGAGAGATGGAGGGACTGCAGCCTAGTGCCACAATGCGCTTTTGACTGCAGAGCGGCTGGGCGCTCTGGCTGGGTGCCATGCACTCCATGCACTAGCATAGGATCGGACCTATCTCTGTTTACATTTAAATAACTGGAGGTTTTAGTAACAAACCATATTACAGTGCTGCCACCCACTCCATGAGTTCCTTTTTAAGGGTTAATAAGTGTGTAGGGGTTTAGAAAAATACCTCGCTTTGTCTCGTTAGAGATTTTATTTTATAGTTGAAGACAGCAAGGTGAATTGTTAGTGTAGGACTCACGTCATAATGTTTTGCCTTTATGTGGCAGGTGAACTTACACTTAAACAGCCATTGGAGTGCTATTAAAGTCCTCCAGTTATTTAAAAGTGTATAGGGATTTGGGATAGTGTGCAAGTAACTTTTGTCTTTGTTTTTTATTATATGCATTGGGGCTAAAGTGTACTATAATCATTGCTGCTGTCCAGGAGTAGTGTGAGTTTGAGCGCAGAGCTTAATTTTGTATGTTTGTATTCTTACTTAGTGCAACTGCATCATGGCTATTGGAGCCAGTCCATCACTGAAGAAACCTCCATGCTATGTTTTCTTGTATGTATGTATTTACAGATCTTTCGCTCCTGCCAAAAACTTTTGCACAGTAGTGCAGATTAAAGAGGTATGTGTCTTATCAGATCTGCAAGGTTCATTTAATCATACTGAAATTTGGGGTCAGTTTTTCTCTTTTGACACAATTGACACATATATACGGAGCAATATGTATTTTAAAAGTGAGTGAGTTTCATTCATATTATTTTGCTATAGATATATAAAACTACAGGCAATCTGCACTCCAGTTTTCTGCATGTGACATACACCTTGAGTTCACAGGGGGAAAAAGGGCATATATCTGGTGCCACAGGACATTTCATTCAAAGGGGAGATCACAGCCGTACAGTTGATAAAAAAGTCTATAACACCAAGAGCTGGTCACAACGAGCTCTCTAAGAAGTTAGTAGAAGAGAAACAACATTTCTCTGACTGCATCTAGTTACTTATAACACAATGTGACTTAGTCTGTATGCTTTATTTTACATTTAATCCACTGAGAAATAATTTGACAAGCAGAAATAGTAATCTTTTCCATTCATTTTCATGCATCAAATTATCACACAGCTGGTTTATTTTAATTAATCCACCTTTCATAGTGTTTTGTCTTCTGGTAGTGTTATCATATTGTGTGGAGGTAAGGACACAAGTGTAAAAAAGCTTTTCGGGTTTGATATAGTCTTCATATTTAATTGATATAAATTACACTGAACTACAGGTGACATTTTATATGATGTTATTAGAGTGACACTATAAAGAACACCAAGAAGTTTAACGTAATGAAGTGGCACTGATGCAATAGATCATACTGTTGCAATCTCACTGCTATATTTTTTTTGCTATTTTGGAGATAATCACTATATTTCTGCATGCCTAACCACACCAACCCTGGTTGCGACACAGCCTTCCTTCACACTTCCTGAAAATAAGGATTTCATTTTCCATCTTTCCTAGGGGTGTGCATTTACTTTAGAAGTTCTTAGAAAAACAACGAAAAAACTTCACAGGAAAAAAACAATAATTCTATAAAATCTGCAGTCTTATTTACACAATCATAAAAATACATTTTGGGTCCTATTCCAGAAGCACAATTTAATGATTTTATTTATATAATTGCTAAAAAATCTGATATTTAATTATTTAATAGTATATGTTTTTTCACTAATATCTATTTTCATGTGTGTTTTTACAGCTTTCAAATAAGCTAAATTTGTCCACATTGCTTCTCTACATTCGGACAATGACCAGTATTAAAGAAACGTTCCCAGCTCACAGACCACTGCAACTCAAAATAGTACACTGGTGCCCCCGCCATTATAAGAGGTCAAACTGTTTTAAATCACTTTGACTACTTGACTGGAGCCTTCTGGGCACCCTTCCCTGCATCCATTACTTCCTTTTGAAAGCTGGAAGTTCTCTATCTGAGCTAAGTCTGCTTGTGCTTGGAGAATTCCTTATCAAGGAATGTAGTGCCTTGCAAAAAGTTGTTCATCAGCTTTTGCTGCAAAACTTTAAAAAGATGCAGAATTTTAGAATCTTATGAATATACATTTAATGGACTAATAAATGTGTATTTTTTTTATCTATCTTCTTCAAGTGCATTCAAAAATATGCATTTTTAAAAATGTAGACTTTAATTGTATTGTATTACCTTTATCTCCTTCTAAATCATGCACTGTGATGCGCTTGATGGTAGGCTCATTCACCTGGACCACAATTAATGGACCACTATAGTGCCAGGAAAACATACTTGTTTTCCTGGCACTATAGTGCCCTGAGGGTGCCCCCACCCTCAGGGTCCCCCTCCCGCCCGGCTCTGGAAGGGGGAAAGGGGTAAAAACTTACCTTTTTCCAGCGCTGGGCGGGGAGCTCTCCTCCTTCTCTCCTCCTCCATTCCTCCTCCTGGGCTGAATGCGCACGCATGGCAAGAGCTGCGCGCGCATTCAGTCGGTCGCATAGGAAAGCATTTACAATGCTTTCCTATGGACGCTGGCGTGCTCTCACTGTGAAAATCACAGTGAGAAGCACGCAAGCGCCTCTAGTGGCTGTCAATGAGACAGCCACTAGAGGATTAGGAGGAAGGCTTAACCCATTCATAAACATAGCAGTTTCTCTGAAACTGCTATGTTTATGAAAGAATGGGTTAACCCTAGAAGGACCTGGCACCCAGACCACTTCATTAAGCTGAAGTGGTCTGGGTGCCTAGAGTGGTCCTTTAAGAGTGATGAGCTTGTGCTGCCAGCTCTGTACCCATAGCCTGTCCCACTTTGGAAGAAATGACTGGATATCTTTAGGGGGTTTCTGAAAGTAACTATACATATTAAAAATGTAATAATACAAACAGAAATCAGTTTGTACAGACATATTACGAAGATGGGTATCCAGCAATGATAGTGTCCAACACTATTATTGGCCATGTTATTGGCACCCTTGGTAAACATGAGCAAACAAGGCTGTGAAAAAACCCCACAAAATTACACTGCTCTCATGGATATCAAACAATTGCAAACATTAGAGAAATTAATAAAAAAAAACAACAAATTGTGAAATATGTGTGGCACAATTATTGGCACCATTTTAGGCAATACTTTGTGCTTCCTCCCCTTGCCAAGATAACACCTCTGAGCCTTCTCCTATAATGCCTGGTGAGAGTGGAGAATACATGGAAAGGGAGCCATGTCTCAATACAGAATTCCTCCATACAGAATTTCTCCAGATCCTTTAAATTTCACAGTCGACTTTGGACTCTCCTCTTTAGTTCATCCTACAGGTTTTTTATGTGGTCAAAGTCATGGGACTTGGATGGCTATGGTAGGACTTTGATTTTGTTGTCAGTAAACCATTTTTTGTGTTGCTTGTGATGTATATTTTGGATCATTGTCCTGCTGGAAGACCCAACCATGGCTCATTCTAAGCTCTCTGGCAAAGGCAGTCAGGTGTTCATTTAATTATCTGTTGATATTTGATCGTGTCCATGTTGCTATATAGCCTAACAAAGGTCCTCTGGCAGAAAAACAGCACCAAAACATTAAAGTGTCACCACCATATTTAGCTGTGAGTGCAAGGTACTTTTCCAAATGGCTACCTCTCTGATTTATTAATTTAATAAAGTCCCCTATACAAACACTACACTCCTATACACACACTATACATGGATGAGCGTAATCACGGGGGAGCTGTGACGATTTTTTGCACAAAGTGCAATAGTGTTCATTTAATTTGCACAAGATGATGACTCAGATGTATCATTTCAACATAATTGCCAAATGGTGTAAAAAAACATCTGATCCCCGGTGGTCGAAGGTGCCAAGTTAGATAGGCAGATCCTAATAAAGAGGTAGGGCTGATCATGGAGAGATGGAGGGACTACAGCCTAGTGCCACAATGCGCTTTTGACTGCAGAGCGGCTGGGCGCTCCAGCTGGGTGCCGTGCACTCCATGCACTAGCATAGGATCGGACCATCTCTGTTTACATTTAAATAACGGGAGGTTATTGCTGGTATACCTGTACTGTATAAAACCCTCTCCGTTTGTTGCTATGAGGTTGTCTAGGAAGACTACTCATTTATTAACATTGAATGGGAATGTTTGTCTCCCGCAATGTAGTGAACTAACGTAGTACTGCTTCTCTATTTTAGTTTGTCTCTTTCTTTTCTCTGAGATTTCATATTTGGTGTTTTAAAACTTTGGCATGTTCAGTATATTCTGTTCTCCCAGTCACTGTAAGGGGTTTCATAACATTCCAGAAACTATATGCTGATAAGGTTCCTTAAAGAGGTATTCAAACCCTTATGTGTTTTTGTATTTGTAATTTTTTTTTTTAAATGAATAATTCTGTATTGGACATTATTCTTTAAGATTTTCCCCTCCTTACCTTATTCCAATGCCGAGCTAAGCTCCCGTCGCTACTTTCAACACCCACTTGTGAAGTCACGGCAGCCAACTCTCAGTCCAATCAAAGGCTCCTCATTGAAGCATGCGCGCACTCTGAGCTAGCAACGGGAGTGAAGAGGAAGTGGAGAAGGAGTTAAAAAAAACATAAACAGAAGGGCTGCAGGAAGGAAGAGAGTGGAAATACCAGACACCCCTTGCAAGTTTTGCAAGGGTAAAATCACATTATGTCTGTAGCCAGCATACAGTGCACGCTGATGACAGATGTAAAATATGCACATAATTGACTTTGCCAGTTCAGAACAGAGTTACTTTAGAAGTTCTTAGAAAAACAACGAAAAAACAACTAACGGGATGCAACTAACCCCTGGCACACAAATGCTAATTACTCTGGTTGTGCAGTGTATCAAGTTGAAACATGGCACAGCCAGATTCCTTCCTCCATGACCACTTTAAAAAGCAGTTGTCATTGATGTTGGAGTAATCCTTTAACTGGCCAAATAACAACAAAAATCACTGTTTATAAAATGTACGCCAAATGAAAAACATGAATTCATTAAATTATGCATTTTTCCATTGGGGTATATCTAAGAACAGCATCTGAAAGCTGCAGATCTCTTGTCTGAAGCCTTTTCAAGTCCTTCCCTTCTAACCCAGCCTAGACATTTTGTGGATGTACCATTAGAGTCTTCCTAATGCAACTCAATTAGGTGTCTTTTAAGGTCAGTTTGCACAATCCCTGCCTCTTGACTTTAGCTCCTCTGAGCTAAGCAACCAGGAAGTAACAGGACCATTTGTCTGATTGACAGCCAGGGGGTGTAACATGGTTAATTTATAACAGTGCTAATTTCTATTGAAATCTGCACTTTTTGTAAAGTAAAAAAAACGTTCCTCTTCACACATAGTCTGGAGTGTCCCTTTAAGTGAGATTACCAGAAAGAGAGAGTATTAACCCCTTAAGGACCAAAACTACTGGAATAAAAGGGAATCATGACATGTCACACATGTCATGTGTCCTTAAGGGGTTAAAGAAAAAAATAAGCTTTTGAGATGGACTTGGTAAGCTATATAAGTGTTAAATAAATATATTGTGAATTCACAACTCTTACTTTACTCAAATTACCTTAATTTATGATGTCCTTTTTATTATATTTTGACAAGTCAAGATTGTGCCTTGCCCAAGATGAGATACTTATACCTCTGCCTAACATGCTGCTACTGATTTGTAAAACAAACAAACGAAAAAAACATTCTTGTTATTAATTTAAACAAATATTTATTGTTTCTGAATGACCGTGCCAAGGTCGGATTTATTATCCCACTACATATTGACTCAGACATAAAGGACAGCCTTGTATTTGTTACATGTAGCATATTTAACATAACTGCAATAACTACAATACATGTTTCACATGCCAGAATACCAGTATAACATAAACAATAAGAGAAGGGCAGGGTACTGTTCTTAACCTTTATTGTAGATAGCCAGCTGACACCACTGAAACATGAAACTTACTATGGGTAATGGAAAGGCTCAATTGAAGCCCTCTATCCATACATCTTTTTTTCCAGGCTGAACCAAATCAAGGCAAGTCTAATAGATCGGTATTAGGATTAAAGGGAGACTATAGTGAGCAGAACAACTACAGCTTATTGAATTTGTTCTGGTGAGTAGAATCATTACATTCAGGATTTTGCTGTAAACACTGTCTTGTCAGAGAAAATGCAGTGTTTACATTACAGCCTAGTGATAACTTCACTGGCCACTCCTCAGATAGCTGTTAGAAATCCTTCCTGTGTCATGGCTGCCTAAAATGCATCCAAACATTCAGTATCTCCTCCCTCTGCATGCAGACACTGAACTTTCCTCATAGAGATTCATTGATTCAATTGATCTCTATGAGGAGATGCTGATTGGCCAGGGCTGTGTTTGAATCATGCTGGTTCTGCCCCTGATCTGCCTCTTTGTCAATCTCAGCCAATCCTATAGGGAAGCATTGTGATTGGATCAGACCACCACTTCTGATGATGTCAGTAGACAGCTTTTTTTTTCTGGGGCAAACAGCATGCAGATCTACCGCTTCAGGCTTGAAAACTTATTTTGCTATAATTATGAAGGCATGAGGGGCCCAGGGGGGCTAGATGGTGGTTTTAACACTATAGGGTCAGGAATATATGTTTGTGTTCCTAACCCTGTAGTGATCCTTTAAGGGACACATCCTTTTTGCAGTCTATAGTAGTAGCTAGGGAAGTTCCAAGATGGTGGGGTACTAAACGTTTACCTGAAATTTTACTCTGCCTACTAAAAAATCTAGATCATGGGTCGCAACCTGTTCCTTACCACCCACTAGTGGGCTTTCAGGATTCCAGGTGGGCGATATGGGTTCTGTGGCACAACAAGCTGAATCCTCCTTCCATCAAGCTTGAATGCACAAATGCACATGAAAGCACGAACGCGTACGAATGTGCGGGAACACGTGCATGCTCGCACGAATGCGACAACTTGCCAAAATGAGTGAGTGTAACACGTGGGAAGAGGAAGGGGAGGAGTAGGAGCTGATGCACGATAGCAGGGACAGGCAGAAAGGGAGCAGAGCACTTGTAAAATACGAGAAAGAAAAGTTATAGGCAGGAGAAGGAGAGAATTGTTGTTGGCTAATAATAATAAGTGGGCTCACTAGCTCAGACTTACTTTTGGACATTGCCATAAGGAAGCATTAAAAAAAGGAGATAAAAAGGAAAAGATCAAGAAAACACTTTTACAAAAGGGAAGAAAAATAGAAAAAAGGGGATAAAATAAAGGAGGAGAGAAAGCAGTGTTTAGAGTGGCTCATGTTTTGGCAAGTTAAGTTTTGTTATCTTATATAATAAAAGAAAGAATGAAAATAAGTACAGGAAGGAGAAAATATAGAGAAAGGGAAAACGAGACCCCTGATATATTGATATAATATAAGGAAGTTAAAGAAGAAGAAGGCAGGAAAAGTAGACAAAAAAGGGGGAATTTCTTTTTATGGTACACGCAATAAAAATTGGCACCTAATACAGCATTGTTTTCGGTGTTTGTAATAAAAGGGGAAGAAAAGGGGGATAAAAGCACTGTGTGGAGTGCAGATCAAAACGTGGTAAGAGTAAAAGTAGTTGTTAAACTACTAAATTAGCATAGCTAACTTATTTATGGCTGACTGGGAAGCAGACGCTGAATGAGGCGATCATAGCTGGCGGGCAAACCTGGTCTCCTATTTTCGCTATATTGATGATAGGGACATTATTCTAACTACTGAATTTAGCAGAGAGGAACCAATTTTTTAGATCTTAATATTTTTTATTAAAGAAGGCAAGAAATACACCAAAACCTTTTTTAAGAAGGTGTGTACAAATACTGTGATTGACCAAAAAAGCTGTCATTGAAAGTGCTCCAAACAGCCAGTTTTTAAGACTAGAAAGAAATTGCTCTATACCAGAAGATTTTAATACATAGACCACCATTTAAAAATTTTTTTTTTTAGAAAAAAGTATTTTTCAGTGTAAAATGTAACGAGCTATTACGAACTTTGCCCCAAAGAAGGACTACTATTATAGTTATTGGGATAGATGGATAAAAAAATTAGACCCGGGACAATGAATTATTATTTTTTAAAATTATATATATATATATATATATATATATATATATATATATATATAAATTTATTTATTTTTTTGGTCCCTTTCTCTTGTAATATATTCACTTTTAGTCTAGCAATCCCTACCCAAATCAGGAGTCTGCCGGGATACCCCTCGCCTCGGACCGCTTATTTGATTCATCTATTGCTTTTATTTATTTTTTTAAATGTATTTATTTATTTATTTTGGCACACTGTGAACCAAAAAAATGTCTGTTTAGTTAGTCTGTATGTATATTTGGTAGTTAAATAAAAATTAAAGGAAAATAAGATAAACAAAACTGGGAGATAGGAAGATATATATATAAATATACAAAATATAGAAGTATGCACAGGAGTCCCAGGCCAACTCCTTGGTTTTGCACCCCTCCCTGTTACAGGTGCCTCATTCCAGGACCCTATTTAGCCTTGACTTGCAGAGAGTCCCAGTAAGGAAGTATTTCCCAAGTAAGTGGATTAATCTCATAAGAGAAAGCATTAGGCTGCTACTAGGATAGGATCTGCCGAATATGGGGTACTTTGACGCAGTTGGCAGGCTTATGCAATGTATGATCATATAATGTAACTAAACCCCATCATTTTTTGCCTAGGTGAAGTGTTTTTAAATAAAACTATTACAATCTCTAAGATTTGAAATCATTGTTTAGTGAATAAGCGAGTGCGCTGGATTCTGTATTTTGTATATTATGGCCCCAGCAGCACCCTATAATGTATGCATGTTCAGGTGAGTGCAGCCCTCTTGGTTTCTTTTATATATAAATATATATATATATATATAAGAAAATAAGAGGGAAAAAAAAACAAATGATGATGATTTGGTGTTTGATAAAGTCAATTTTGACACACATAAAGTATGAAATAACAAACACCATATTCTGATGTAAATACAAAAAAAAAGTTTTTAGAAAAAAATTACACGTAAAATAAATTAAACTCTATAATTACGAAAGTAGAGCTCAATGATAGAAATAGTCTCCTTAAATATAAAGAAAAAAGTAAAAATAAGACCGTTCAATAAGACCATCAATCCCAATTATATTTGACTTTAATAATAAAAATAAAGACATCAAAAAAATTATTCAAAAACATTGGCACATTCTACTTCAAGATAATGTCTTGAAGGATATCATCCCCACAAAACCAAATATTATCTTTAGAGGTGCCCCTAATTTTAAAAGCCTTCTCACTAAAAACTATACAAAAAATAAGACAGTTAAATCCTCTACCTTTTCCAATGCTAAAGGCTTTTTAAAATGTAGAAAATGTATCATATGTAGAACTACAAAAGATTTGGTTCCAAATAAAACCACTTATTTTAAATCCAATATCACCAATAAAACATATAATTTAAAGCACTTTATCACGTGCAACACAAAAAAATGTAGTTTACCTATTGGAGTGCCCTTGTGACCTCCAATA
The DNA here is from genome assembly GCA_933207985.1 of Pelobates cultripes. Classification (NCBI taxonomy): domain Eukaryota; kingdom Metazoa; phylum Chordata; class Amphibia; order Anura; family Pelobatidae; genus Pelobates; species Pelobates cultripes. The sequence goes on along the minus strand of OW240921.1, from coordinate 63,718,624 downwards.
CGTAGGCATGACATCCAGATGTTTAAAAATTAGGATATCCGAAAATTGCACGAAAATCATTCGGTTTCCAAACATTTTCTGACACACCACCAAAAAAATCGTTGCAATCTAAAATTTACAGCCATTCAAACATGCACAACCCCATGGAGAGTAGGAGAAATAAAAAGATATTGGGAAAAACTGAAATGGAATGGGTTTTTAACTTGATGCATAGCTAGGTTAGGGTATACAGTGTCCACTACAGTCCTGAAGGACTCATCTGATCTCTGCTGTAAGGACAGCACCCCAAAAAGCCCTTTTTAGGGCTAGAACATCAGTCTTATATTTTTTTTTTGTGTAATGTAATTGCAGTTGCCTGCCTGCCAGCTTCTGTGTCAGGCTCACAGTGGATACTGTGCCCAGTGCCACCACTCACTCACTGGTGTCACAATAGCTTGCATTTAAAAACAAAAAACTTTTTTCACTGTTATAGATTGAATAGCAGTTAGTTGTTTGCCAGCGTCTGTGTCAGGCTCACAGTGCATACTGTGCCCAGTGCCACCACTCACTCACTGGTGTCACAATAGCGTGCATTTAAAAACCCCAAAACTTTTTTCACTGTTATAGATTGAATAGCAGTTAGTTGTCTCAAAGCGGGTGTGTCAGGCTCACAGTGGATACTGTGCCCAGTGCCACCACTCACTCACTGGTGTCACAATAGCTTGCATTTAAAAACAAAAAACTTTTTTCACTGTTATAGATTGAATAGCAGTTAGTTGTCTCAAAGCGGGTGTGTCAGGCTCACAGTGGATACTGTGCCCAGTGCCACCACTCACTCACTGGTGTCACAATAGCTTGCATTTAAAACCAAAAAACTTTTTTCACTGTTATAGATTGAATAGCAGTTAGTTGTCTGCAAAGCGGGTGTGTCAGGCTCACAGTGGATACTGTGCCCAGTGCCACCACTCACTCACTGGTGTCACAATAGCTTGCATTTAAAACCCAAAAACTTTTTCACTGTTATAGATTGAATAGCAGTTAGTTGTCTCAAAGCGGGTGTGTCAGGCTCACAGTGGATACTGTGCCCAGTGCCACCACTCACTCACTGGTGTCACAATAGCGTGCATTTAAAAACCAAAAATCTTTTTTCACTGTTATAGATTGAATAGCAGTTAGTTGTCTCAAAGTGAGTGTGTCAGCCCTACAGCGTGTACTCTGCCAGTTTACAGTGCCACTCATATCTGGTGTCATAATAGCTTGCATTTAAAAACAAAAAACTTTTTCACTGTTATAGATTAAATAGCGGTTAGTTGTCTCAAAGCGGGTGTGTCAGGCTCACAGTGGATACTGTGCCCAATGCCACCACTCACCCACTGGTGTCACAATAGCTTGCATTTAAAACCAAAAAACTTTTTTCACTGTTATAGATTGAATAGCAGTTAGTTGTCTCAAAGCGGGTGTGTCAGGCTCACAGTGGATACTGTGCCCAATGCCACCACTCACTCACTGGTGTCACAATAGCTTGCATTTAAAACCAAAAAACTTTTTTCACTGTTATAGATTGAATAGCAGTTAGTTGTCTGCCAGTATCAGTGTCAGGCTCACAGTGGATACTGTGCCCAATGCCACCACTCACTCACTGGTGTCACAATAGCTTGCATTTAAAAACCCAAAAACTTTTTTCACTGTTATAGATTGAATAGCAGTTAGTTGTCTCAAAGCGGGTGTGTCAGGCTCACAGTGGATACTGTGCCCAGTGCCACCACTCACTCACTGGTGTCAAAATAGTGTGCATTTAAAAACCAAAAAAACTTTTTTCACTGTTATAAGGGTGAATAGCAGTTAGTTGTATCCATGGTGTGTCAGCCCTACGGCGTGTACTCTGCCAGTTTACAGGTACCGCTCATATCCCGTGTGTAATAGCTTGCATTTAAAAACCCAAAAACTTTTCACTCTTATAGATTGAATAGCAGTTAGTTATCTGCCAGTATCTGTGTCCAGGCTCACACAGTGGATACTATTGCCCAGTGCCACCACTTCTTCTTGGTTGTGTCACAATAGGCGTGCATTTAAAACCAAAACTTTTTTTCACTCTTATAGATTGAATAGCAGTTAGTTGTCTGCCAGTATCTGTGTCCAGGCTCACAGTGGATACTGAGCCCCGTACCACTCCTCACTGGTGTCACAATAGCTTGCATTTAACACCCAAAACTTTTTTTCACTGTTATAGATTGAATAGCAGTTAGTTGTCTCAAAGCGGGTGTGTCAGGCTCACAGTGGATACCGTGCCCAGTGCCCCCACTCACTCACTGGTGTCACAATAACGTGCATTTAAAAACCAAAAAACTTTTTTCACTGTTATAGATTGAATAGCAGTTAGTTGTCTCAAGCGGGTGTGTCAGGCTCACAGTGGATACTGTGCCCAGTGCGACCACTCACTCACTGGTGTCACAATAGCTTGCATTTAAAAACAAAAAACTTTTTTCACTGTTATAGATTGAATAGCAGTTAGTTGTCTCAAGCGGTGTGTCAGCCCTACAGCATGTATGCCAGTTTACAGTGCCACTCCTTATCTGGTGTCATAATAGCTTGCATTTAAAACAAAAACTTTTTCATTATTTATAGATTTAATAGCAGTTAGTTGTTTCAAAGCGGGTGTGTCAGGCTCACAGTGGATACTGTGCCCAGTGCCACCACTCACTCACTGGTGTCACAATAGCTTGCATTTAAAAACAAAAAACTTTTTTCACTGTTATAGATTGAATAGCAGTTAGTTGTTTCCAAGCGTCTGTGTGTCAGGCCTAGAACGTGTTCTCTGCCAACCTTCGCCATTTCAAAGTGCCACTCTTATCTGGTGTCACAATAGCTTGCATTTAAAAACAAAAAACTTTTTTCACTGTTATAGATTGAATAGCAGTTAGTTGTCTCAAAGCGGGTGTGTCAGCCCTACAGCATGTACTCTGCCAGTTTACAGTGCCACTCATATCTGGTGTCATAATAGCTTGCATTTAAAAACAAAAAACTTTTTTCATTGTTATAGATTTAATAGCAGTTAGTTGTTTCAAAGCGGGTGTGTCAGGCTCACAGTGGATACTGTGCCCAGTGCCACTACTCACTCACTGGTGTCACAATAGCTTGCATTTAAAACCAAAAAACTTTTTTCACTGTTATAGATTGAATAGCAGTTAGTTGTCTGCCAGCGTCTGTGTCAGGCTCATAGTGGATACTGTGCCCAGTGCCACCACTCACTCACTGGTGTCACAATAGCTTGCATTTAAAAACAAAAAACTTTTTCACTGTTATAGATTGAATAGCAGTCAGTGTCCTTAAAGAGGGTGTGTCAGGCTCGCAGTGGATACTGTACCCAGTGCCACCACTCACTCACTGGTGTCACAATAGCTTGCATTTAAAAACAAAAAACTTTTTTCACTGTTATAGATTGAATAGCAGTTAGTTGTCTCAAAGCGGTTGTGTCAGGCTCACAGTGGATACTGTGCCCAGTGCCACCACTCACTCACTGGTGTCACAATAGCTTGCATTTAAAACCAAAAAACTTTTTTCACTGTTAGATTGAATAGCAGTTAGTTGTCTCAAAGCGGGTGTGTCAGCCCTACAGCGTGTTCTCTGCCAGTTCACAGTGCCACTCATATCTGGTGTCACAATAGCTTGCATTTAAAAACAAAAAACTTTTTTCACTGTTATCGATTGAATAGCAGTTAGTTTTCTCAAAGCGGGTGTGTCAGGCTCACAGTGGATACTGTGCCCAGTGCCACCACTCACTCACTGGTACCCGGACAAAATTTCTTTTCACAAAAGGCAATCCCCAACCTGTAATAGAAAATAAGAGGAATGAGACAGCGCTAAATAACTTTAGGTAGCAACCTTAAAAAAGGGAATCCCTCAAACCCTTTAAAACAAGATAAAATAAAAACAATAAAAGGCTGCGCACATTAGTTGTCTAGGTTATTCCATTTGAAAAAGTCCTTTTGTGACGAAATGCGTTATGGATATTTGAATATTGTGTTTTTTATATATATTAAAGTATTTTTGGTCATTTGTTTGTGCCAATTATCTTTTTTATAGACACATATCTTTCTTTTTTACCCTGGCCTTTTTATTGTTATTTTAATTATTTTTAACTGGTTTTAAAAGAAACCTAAAAATTCCTGGAAGTTTCCTGTACCCAAAGAAATCTGTAGGTGGGGATCAATCCACCCAAGCTATCATCAAAGAGCAGTGGGTCTGCTCTTATTTTGTAAGTACATTTCTTTTATTATCTTATCATTATTTGCCATACAGTGAGCACTATTGGCTGTTTGTTTTATCCCGAGAATTGGATACCATTCACGGAAAGGAACCTGCCTTATATCCCATAAGTGGGGATTAAACCGCTGTACGCGCTTTACTCCAGAGCTGGACATTAGCTCTGGTAAATGTGAGTTTTATACTATTATTTTTACGTCTCTACCTGAATTTTACATACTACACCATTGGTTGTCCCTTTTTCTTCTTTTTATCTTTCATAACAAGTGAAACCACCACATAAATAGAAGACCCCATCAACCAAGGACACCTGTAAGAATATACCAGTTGGACTTTCTTTCTTTTTCTTTAAATTGGACTTTATTTAATGTGCGCAGCCTTTTATTGTTTTTATTAAATCCCCAACCTGTACTCGATTGTGCAAAAGGAAATAATGGCATGTCTGGCACACAGTATTGGGGCAAGGGTCCATCTGACCACTGATACCTGGTCTGCAAAGCATGGTCAGGGCAGGTATATCACCTACACTGCGCATTGGGCAAACCTGCTGACGGCTGCCAAGCATGGAATGCGTGGCTCTGCAGAGGAGTTGGTGACATCGCCACGACTTGCAGGCAGGCCTGCTGCCACCTCC
>OW240921.1:63600189-63713648 GCA_933207985.1 Pelobates cultripes | reverse complement strand
AAGTATTACTTTACTGAGAGGGTAGTGGATGCATGGAATAGCCTTCCAGCTGAAGTGGTAGAGGTTAACACAGTAAAGGAGTTTAAGCATTCGTGGGATAGGCATAAGGCTATCCTAACTATAAGATAAGACTAGGGACTAATGAAAGTATTTAGAAAATTGGGCAGACTAGATGGGCCGAATGGTTCTTATCTGCCGTCACATTCTATGTTTCTATGTTTCTATGTTTCTAAGAGCTTAGAGTAGTAGCAAGGAAGTATGACTAGTATAGTAATCCCTTTTAGCAGATTCCCCCAATAAGAGACAGGACTCCAAATTGAGGGTGAAGTGGAACTGAACTTTTAATGAAACACTCTACTTTTATGCACATTCTTACACAAAAAGGACCGCCCACAGGGTTTTGTAGAACAACCGATCAATACGTACACTCAGACACTCCCAGCAATTACACACAAAATCCTCCCCTCTGCCTGTGATATAATTACTGAACACAATGGGCTAACATAATTATCACAGGCAGGAAAATACACAATTTTACACAATATTCATAACTTTAAAAGTATACATCACATTCACATAAAACTTACATTTTCAGAATCAGCATACTCCAAACATATGTTAAAATCTTACCAATTGGTCCAGTGGTTCAAAAGTTAGTTGGAAATCCTTTTTGACCGACTGCAAGCATGGCTTGGGTGTGGTAAGCCAATTATCTCCACCTTACAGAAAATATCTCCATTTACAACAACCGTAAAAACACATAAAAATACATAAGTCCTATCATACTGAACAGAACCCCCACATTCAACCTATCCCCAGATAGCTTGGATCTGAGCGCTCACTATATCCGAACAGCGCTCAGATCCCACAAACACAGTCAAATCGCCATGGGGTTAAACAATAGCAAGGGCTGATGAGAGACAGAGGAGGGGCAAAACAGCAAGTTCCAGTCTTTCTTGGTGTCCCTAGGACTAGCATCCCCTGCTGGAGAAGAAGAATGAACAGGAAGCGAGGGGCAGAAAAAGTGTTTCAAAATGCAATAAGCCCAAATACATTTCTTAAAGGGCAATACATCCCAGGGGCCATAGTCACATGGCAGGAGGCTGGCAATCAGTCTTCTCCAATGCCCAGTGGCAAGGCTGGTTCCGCCACAATAACTTAGTGATTATAATCCTTGGGGAGTATAGTGATATAGCAATCCCCAGTAGGGATCGACCGATTATCGGTTTTACCGATATAATCGTCCGATATTCGGTATTTTTGACAATATCGGTATCGGCCAATTCAGATACTGATATTGCCGATAATACCTCCTAGGACCACCAGGCTCATTACAAGCCCGGCGGTCCTGGGGGGGGGGGTGTGTGCAGGCGCAGGTAGCGTTTACTTACCTCCCCTGCAGCTCCTCCAGCTCCCAGTGTAAGTCTTGCGAGACCCCCGGCCGTCAGGCACTAAGGGCCGCGAGATTTACACTGGGAGCTGGAGGAGCTGCGGGGGAGGTAAGTAAACGCTACCTGCGCCTGCACCCCCCCCCCCAGCTCAGCCAATGCCACTGGACCACCAGGGACTGTCATATCCCCCCTCCCTGACCAGGTAACAAGCAGGGAGGGGGGACAACAAAAATAATAAAACATAAATATTAAAAATTTAAATAAACAAATATTAAAAAATTTAAATAAACATAAATATTAAAAAATAAAATAAAACAAACATTAAAAATTTAAATAAAAAAATGCCTCCCTCCACCTCCCCCCCATTTTACACAAATCACATCCTTTCAGGAAAACACACACACACACTGCATTATATACACACACACTACACACTCTGTATATAACGCAGAGTGTGTATATAGTGTAGTGTGTGTATATAATGCAGTGTGTGTGTCTATATAATGCAGTGTGTGTGTGTGTTTAATGCACACACTACACACACTGCATTATATACACACACACTGCATTATATACACTACACACACACTGAAAACACTGCATTATATACACACACACACACTACAAACACTGCATTATATATACACACACACTACAAACACTGCATTATATACACACACACACACTACACACTGTATTCACTATACGCACACTGCGTTCGCTATACACACTAAACACTGCATTCACTTTACACACACACACACACACACACACACACACTGCATTCCCTTTATACACCACACACTACACAAACACACACTCTGCATTCATTATATACACACTACAGTCACTGTATTAACTATACACACTACACAAACACACCTTGCATTCATTATATATACACTACACAAATATACACAGCTCCACTGTCTAAACACACTGCATCCAGTGCATGTGGCTTTTATATTTTGTGCATTTACCTTTTAGAAATAGTTTATTTTTTTCAAAATGGTAAATGTACAGAATATCGGCTATCGGCCTGAAAGTTAACAGATTATCGGTATCGGCTCTAAAAAATCAATATCGGTCGATCCCTAATCCCCAGGGTAGATGCAGCATTTCCACCCACACATGAGATGAGGCTCTATGTTGAGGGTAAAACAGGAACTCAGCAGATCTGAGGGTTTATTGTCTTTTATACAGTTTTCCCCACAAGGTTACCACCCAGGTGGACCTTGTGGAGCACAGGACACAGTCACAAAGCCAATCAGAACAGTATTGTACAGTTAGACAAGGGCATACCTAGAGCATTTGACCCCCGGACAGGGCCGGATTAACATGGGGCAGTGGGCAGCTCAGGAAGGTCCTAGAATATGACCCATTTAAAAAAAAAAAATGTTTTTTTTTCCCCACTACTCTTAGGTTTGCCACCTGACTGGTATTTTAATGGCACAGATGGTATTTGAGGCTGCCTGGCTGTGCCGGTATTGCAGTAATACCAGCAAAACAAATGCAGGTCATTTTCTCAGAATAAATGGAAATTACTCTGCAATACTGTGTGTGGAAAGAGGCAGGGATAGGAAGTTACAGAATATCCCTGCCTCTCTCTACTACTCACTGATCCGTGGGGGAGCAACTACACAGCACAGAGAGTCCAGACAGCAGCTCTACAGCTCAGGTAAGTGAGGGATGGGGGGAAAGGCAGCAGGGACACATGGGGACACTGAGACACTAGGGGACACATGGAGACACTAGGGGACATATGGGGACACTGAGACACTAGGGGACACAAACACTAGCACACAGACACTGGGAGACCTGGGAACACTGAGACACTTGGGGACACTGAGACATTAGGGGACACTGAGACACTTGGGGACATATGGGGACACAGACACTAGGGAACACATGGGGACACAGACACTAGGGGACACTGAGACACTAGGACACATGGGGACACAGACACTAGGAGACCTGGGGACACAGACACTTGGGGACACTGGAAAACATGGGGACACAGACACATGGGGACACTGGGACACATGGGGATGCTGAGACACATGGGGATGCTGTGAGACATAGGGACATTGGGACACGGCGACACTATGTCCCCCAGCCAATGTCCCTAGTGTCTCAGTGTCCCCAAGTCTCCCAGTGTCTGTGTCCCATGTCTCTCAGTGTGCCTTGTGTCCCAGTGTCCCCATGTCTATGTCCACAACTGTCCCCATGTCTCCCCAAGTGTCTGTCTCCCAGACAGTGTCCACTAGTCTCCCAGTATCCCCTAGTTTCCCAGTGTCCCCTAGTCTCCCAGTGTCTGTGTCCCTAGTGTCTTAGTGTCCCCAGATGTTTCAGTGTCTCCATGTCTCCCAGTGTCTATGTTCCTAGTGTCTCAGTGTGCCTGGTGTCCCCATGTCTCCCAGTGTCCCTATATGTCCCAGTGTCCACATGTCTGTCCCCATGTCTCCCAGTGTCCTCAAGTGTCTGTCTCCCAGCCAGTGTCCCCTAGTCTCCCAGTGTCCCCTAGTCTCCCAGTGTCTGTGTTCCCATGTCTGTTTCCCTAGTGTCTTAGTGTCCCCAAATGTTTCAGTGTCCCCATGTCTCCCAGTGTCTGTGTCCCTAGGGTCTCAGTGTCCCCATTTCTCCCAGTTTCCCTAAATGTCTCAGTGTCCCCATGTCTCCCAGCGTTTCCATGTCTCTGTGTCCCCGGGTCTCTCAGTGTCCCCATGTCTCTCAGTGTCCCCAGTATCCTAGTGACATGGGGACACACTGAGACATTGGGACACTGGAAGAAATGGGGACACAGACACTGGGAGACTAGGGGACTGGGCGACATGGGGACACTGACACTGTGATACATAGGGACACTGAGACACTGGGTGACTTGCGAGACTGAGACACTGGGAGCAATCCATCTATACAGCAGAATCAAACAGTGAGTAGTTTGTTGGTGATTTTACAGAATTTTCTCTGATGTCACTCCTTGTGATTTACATCATGTGATGTCACGCATAACTAATTAATTATACAAATGATTAAGGCTGGTATTTTTTTCCAAGAAAGGTGGCAACCTTAACTACTGTTCACACACTCTTGCTTAAAGGAGCACTAGTGTCAGGAACACAATCATGTATTTCTTACCCTATTATGTTAAAACCACCACCCTGGCCCCTTCTTGCCTCCCTAAATATAGTAAAATATTACTTGTATTCAATTCTGCAGCTGCTGGCTCAGAAGTGGTGATCTGAGCAAATTACAATACTTCCCCATAGGATTGTTTGAGACTGTCAAATAGGCAGATCAGGGGCAGAGCCAGCACAAGTCCAACATAGCCCTGGCCAATCAGCATCTCCTCATAAAGATAAATTGAATCAATGCATCTTTGTGAGGAAAGTTCAGTGTCTGCATGCAAAGGGTGGAGACACTGAATGGCAGTGCTGCACACTAGGCAGTGCTGCCCCAGGAAGCACCTCTAGCAGCCCTCTAAGGAGCGGCCAGTGGAGTTATTTTCTCTGAAAAGACAGTGTTTACTGCAAAAAGCCTGAATGGAATGATTCTACTTACCAGAACAAATACAATAAGCTGTAGTTGTTCTGGTGACTATAGTGTCCCTTTAAGTTTGGAAGCTTAAGAGGGATGTATGGAAACAAAACTTGTGTGCACTGGCTGACATTAAAGTTAGTTTAGGTAATGCAGACGTTGGTCTCTCTAACACTGTGGCATGTCCCCTTTCTTCTACACTCACTACAGACACCTTTTCTCTATCTCAGACTATATACCAGGAACTTCTGCCTGCTAGTAAGAAGGTAAGGAGACAAGTGGACCAGCGAGTGCTAGGGGACAGTCCTTAGAAAGAGTGAGCGCATCATTAGACGCATTTATGTCAAGTCAAGGTGCTGCCTGCATAGTATGCCCTTAGTTGGGCAGCCTGCAGGATTGGCAGGAAGCCTGACATGCATTCATGCCAGGCTGACCTTCCAATTCTTTGGACAAACATGCCCCTTTTTGGGCATGTTCGCCCCTTTTGGCAGGTCTTGTCACGTGATTCGTGCCAGTGGCACACCCTTTTACCCCGCCCATTGACTTCCTGCTTCACTGGACTCTGCTGTTAGGGGTTATGGACTTACTTGAAAGATGAAAGCATAAATTAGAGAGAAATTAGCATAGAGTATGTGTTTTCTTATAGCTGCATCCTATGAATTTCCCTCCAGCACCATCTCCATCAGATACATGAGGCTTGGGAGGTATGATTGTTTTAGTGTTTTTGGTGGATAAGATTCCATAATTAGGCCCATCATAACTGTCAGCACCAGGCCCACTGTCTTTAATCGACTGCTTGAGGCCGGGTCCACTGGCACCCCCAACCTTTAAATGTAAAAAAACAACCATTTTTTTAATGTATTAGCTTGTCCTAGTATAGCTTGTTCTTCAAGTGCCTTTCTAAAGTGTGTGGTTGGAATGTTGGAGAGTGCTTGTTTCTAAAGTGTTAGTTGGAGTATTCTAGAGGTGCTGTTTCTAGGTGTGTAGTTGGAGATTCTGCTTTGTTTTAAGGTGTGTGGTTGGAGTATTCTGGAGGTGCTGTTTCTAAAGTATTGGTTGGAATGTGGAGGTAATCTGGGGTATTCAGGAGGATAAAGGAAAAAAGTTAAGATTTGTTAGATTTAAATTATTCTCATAATTGGAATGGCAGGCTTAGTTCAGTGTAACAATTGCTATGCATTTGTTTCACGTTCCACTTTTTGGAGGTTTGGTTGTTGTCTAATCTGTAGACAGTTCTCTATCTTGTGGCAGGAGATTGTATTTTTGAAGTCTGAGATTTGTAAATTATCTGGTGAAGAAACTCAGACTGGAACTGCTGCAAAGCCACTGCCGCAGAGACATGCTAGGAAAGGCAGATGGATTACTGTAGGATCTGTTGCTCTTCATAATTCATTTTCTGCACTTTCAGAGTGTAATGGCGTTGTGGAGAGAGGCACTGAGGCTAGTGGTGTTGTGGAGAGAGGCACTGAGGCTAGTGGTGTTGTGGAGAGAGGCACTAAGACTAGTGGTGTTGTAGAGAGAGGCACTGAGGCTAGTGGTGTTGTGGAGAGAGGCACTAAGACTAGTGGTGTTGTGGAGAGAGGCACTAAGACTAGTGGTGTTGTGGAGAGAGGCACTAAGACTAGTGGTGTTGTAGAGAGAGGCACTGAGGATAGTGGTGTTGTGGAGAGAGGCACTGAGGCTAGTGGTGTTGTGGAGAGAGGCACTGAGGCTAGTGGTGTTGTGGAGAGAGGCACTGAGAATAGTGGTGTTGTGGAGACCGGCTTGGAGACTATGGTGAGGCCTAATAGAAAGCAGTTGTTGTTGGGTGATTCTGATACCGGAGAAACTGACGGAAGCAAAGCACAGAGAGATGGACACAGGTTTCTTCAGGAAGGAAGAGATTCTTTATTGGATCACCGATCGGGACTCAGAGGGACTAATGTCACCAAAAATACAGCAAGTTCTGAGCCCTGAACAATAGTGCAGGCTCCCTATATCGGCACATAACTCCTCCCATATTAAGCTCCACCCGCACATTCTCTTGACCAATCATTACAAATAAGAATTAACTTCCTGCTTGACCGCATGGCTTGTCCAGCACAATGGAGGAGGGGAATACTACATCCTATATTCTTGCACATGCTCCGTACACTACTGATCGTATCTTGCCTCGTGCAACCAACTGATCGATACGTCAGCATATGCACGTACACATGCCACGTGGTAATCTCGGCCTACTAAATTTATTTTTACCGAGATTCCACCACATTACCCCCTTTGATGCCTCTTGATATTTTACAATTACTTGAGGCATCACTTAACCTTGGTTTGCATACACCACAAGTTACCTTTGAACCAGACCAGACTTATCCTATGATGTGAATCTTCAACACTCATCTTCCTGCATTGGTTCTCCCTGATCTAGAGCCTTATATTTATAAATTGCCATTATCTGTGCAGCAGCCTTCCTCTCTGCTATATTTTCTATCAGGCTTTGCACAAACCTAACTACTAAGGGTATAAGACACGGCAGGAGTAGACACAACATTAAAATCAGTAGGACTCCACCTACCACTGCCTTAAGCCCTCCAAACCACTCATACCAGCTACCAAACCAACTACTTGGATTGTACCCTTTCGATACCTGAGTAGGCACATGCGCTAGTTTAACCATATGGCTAGTAAGCTCAGCTATTGCTTGCCCTTCGTCATCTATTTGAAGACAGCAATTGCTCAGGTTTAACTTCCCACATACACCTCCCTCTACTGCCAAAAGATAATCCAAGGCTAATCTATTTTGGTAAACTGCTGTCCTCATCCTGGTATTATGCTTCGCTAGAAGATTGAGCGCTTGTGATGTCTCGTTAGTAATGATCTCAACCACCGCCTGTAACCTTATAATGCGGTTGAACATATAAATAGGGGTTCTATAACCAAAGGTACCATCCTCTGCCCACATGGCTGGCCCATAATAATCTATAATACGCTGGGGAGGCCATTCATTATCTTCCCAGGCACCCATCTCTATGGGTCCCCTTTTCTTCCTATGATTCACATCATACACTTTAACACCTAAAGTCTCACCTGTTTCAATAGGCAACAAAAAGAAGGATGGTTTTAACATACCCAACACACATGCCCCTTCCCAGTCCTGTGGTAACTCCGAATAGGCCTTCTTACCACAGATCCAGTACAAATTCGCTGGGGCTCTTCAGTTAGATGTGATGGATAGATCAAACCATACGTCCTTTAAATTGGCATATCTTGCAAACGGGTTAGATGGTTCTGAGACATTTGAAGCCGACCACCAAGTTATATTCTTTGTATCATCATCATAAGCTTTTTGCCCTAGACAAGTTAATTCTCCTACAGAAGTATTATACATCATTCCTTTCCTCGCTATGCAAACATAACCTATGATGGAGGTCTTCAATCTCCACTCAGATTTACCTCTAACACTCATATGATAGTCGGCTTGTGTGGATATTAATTGGTCAACTGCCTCAGAACCGGACATTACCTCCTTTGCTTCCCAAGGCCATTGGTCTCCCATGTTAGTACCTCCACACACATAGCAGTTGGTAACATTAAGACTACCGGCAATACTCTCGGCTAAATCAATGAACAAGTTTTTAGCATTATGGGGGATCTTATTATCTATGCTCATCTCTTCATAAAGGGAATGGTATACTTGATGAGTTTGGGAGGTTACCGTATCAGTCTCTATCCCTATAAACAATATTGTCCCAGGGTCTAAACCCGTCCCATATATTTGAAACCCAAATAAATTACCATATTTATCTAAGAACTTGTCAGGGTTATTTATAAGTATATGGATTGGATTACATTCCATAGACTTACAATATGGATTAGTAGGCAACTTAGTCATAATCATGTCCTTGTCTGCTGTCTGTCCCCAAGTCGCCCACCCCACACAAGACCAATATGGGCAGAAGTTATAATCTCTATTTGGGCATCTTGGACTTACATATTTATTTTTACTACTGGGACAAATATATTTATCGTTAGACCCATACGTCCTCTCCCATCTAAGATCCCCACATACATTCCACGGCTTTCTACCACTTGATATTGCTTTACACGCATCAAATAGCAGAGCACCTGAAGAATATACGGATTTTAATACCGTCTTATTAATTAGGGTCCCCTGAGAATCTCCATTTCTGAAAGTCAACCAAATTGTACGGGGTTGATACTCAGGACTGAAGCACTTAGGTTCTCCTACTCCTAAATGACACACACTATATTCTATATTTAAGTATCTACATCTTGATACATCTCCTTTACACTCATATTGCGAATGCCAAATTAGGGTCTGGGATATATGGTTACCTGTTCTTGTAGTCTTAATGCATACCTCACAGCTAGGAGTGTTGGTACCTCTACCTTCCTGAATATAAAAATACACATAAATAAACATTATTAAAAATACATCTTTCGTCGTCATCCTCAGTCTTCGTCCGTGCGAAGGCACCTCAGCTTCCAGGATGTAAGGACTGCAGGGAATGGAGTTCTGCTCGTCTTCACAGGGGTCCCCTCAAGACTTTCCTGACTTATACACTCGTTGGTGAGTGGACAGGCTTTATTATGGCCTTCTCACTCACTTACCAAGTCTCTGAAACAATAAAATTTGTAATCCACAAGGTTCCTCGTCACTCCGACTGAGTCGTGCGTTTTAACCGGATCTTGCAGGGATTCTCTGGATTTGCTGTAACTTGCCAGGAATCGGCTGCTGCTGGTTTAACCCTGGAGTGATGTATCCACGGAGCCACTTCGGCTACTTTTATCGCTGTAGGGGTAGACAGAAGAACAACATAAGGACCTCTCCACTTGGGCCCTAACGGCACATTATTCCACTCTTTAATCCACACTTGGTCGCCTGGGTGGTAACTATGAATTGGGGGATAAATATTCACAGGTAATCTATCTTGTACCCATTTCTGTACCTCCTCCATAGTCTTACCCAACTCTACAACCTGCTGCCGGGTAATTCCTTCTCCCAACTGACTCAAATCCCCCCTTAAGTTACCAAGCACGGGAGGTGGTCGCCCGTACATGATTTCAAAAGGAGAGAGGCCCATCCTTCTGGTAGGTGTACTACGGATTCGCAATAGAGCTATGGGCAAGAGAGCGTTCCACTTAAGTTGGGTTTCCTGACACATTTTAGCCAACTGATTCTTAATAGTTCTATTCATTCTCTCTACCTTACCAGAACTCTGGGGTCTATATGCCGTATGAAGCCTCCACTTTATACCAAACATATGAGTCAATTGTTGTAGGCACTGATGAACAAAAGCTGGACCATTGTCCGATCCTATAGAGCAGGGTAGTCCATATCGGGGTATTATTTCTCGTAGCAGGAATCTCACGACTTCTCCTGCTTTCTCTGTACGAGTAGGACATGCTTCTACCCAACCTGAATAGGTGCACACCACTACCAGCAGGTAGCGATGTCCACCCGATTTAGGCATCACTGTATAGTCAATTTGTAAATCGGACATGGGAAGTCCCCCATAAACTGGACTCCTGGTGGCTTTACTGGTCCTTGTCTTGCATTATTTTTAGCACACGTTACACATCTACGTACAATGGCCTGAGTCAAGTTGGACAATCTTGGTATGTAGAAATGTTTTCTGAGAGATTCTTCTGTACTGTCTCTCCCAGAATGTGTCCCGTTATGATAGTTTTGGACAATTTCTACCGCTAGTGATGCTGGAATAACTATTCTTCCATCTTCTAACTGATACCATTTGTTCTCCAAATACTTTCCAGGTTCAGTCCTTAACCACTCCTCTTCTTGAGCTGTATAAATTGGAGTCCATTGAGACGGTGGAGTTGGTATAAGAGCAGCTATATGCCCCACATATTCCTGTCTTCCTGATTCAGCAGCACGCTTAGCTGCACTATCTGCCATCCGATTCCCTTTGGTTACATCACCATCTCCTCTCAGATGCGCCCGACAATGTATAATACCGACTTCTTTCGGCTCCCACACTGCTTCCAATAGTTGTAGGATCTCAGCTGCGTATTTGATTTCTTTGCCTTCTGAATTCAATAGTCCTCTTTCTTTATACAAAGCTCCGTGGGCATGAGTGGTTAAAAACGCATACTTGGAGTCCGTGTAGATGTTCACTCTTAAACCTTCAGCCAATTGTAACGCTCGTGTCAGTGCTATCAATTCTGCCTTTTGTGCTGATGTTCCTTTTGCCAGTGGCCGAGCTTCTATCACCTTGTCTATCGTTGTTACTGCATATCCTGCATAGCGGATCCCTTCTTTTACATAACTACTGCCGTCGGTGTAATATTGAACATCAGGGTTCTGGATGGGAAAATCACGAAGATCTGGTCTACTTGAAAATACTTCATCCATTACTTCCAAACAATCATGTTGACTTTCAGTAGGTTGTGGCAAAAGGGTAGCTGGATTTAAGGTATTTACAGTCTCTAAATGCACTCTTGGGTTTTCACACAGCATTGCTTGATACTTGGTCATACGGCTGTTACTAAACCAATGATTTCCTTTGTAATCCAACAACGTCTGTACTGCATGTGGAACTCGTACATAAAGTTCTTGACCCAGAGTGAGTTTATGGGCTTCAGCTACTAGCAGGGCGGCTGCAGCTACAGCTCTTAGACAAGGTGGAAGTCCGCTGGCCACTGCATCCAGTTGCTTAGACATGTAGGCAACAGGTCTTTGCCATGATCCCAAGTACTGTGTCAATACTCCCACAGCCATTCTTCTTTGCTCATGTACATACAGATAGAATGGCCGTGTGTGGTCAGGTAGACCTAATGCTGGGGCACTCATCGAAGCCCTCTTCACATCTTCGAATGCCGTTTGCTGTTCTTGAGTCCATAAGAAGGGGTCGTGCTCTGTACCTTTGATAGCTGCATACAGAGGTTTTGCCAGTATCGCGTGGCTGGGAATCCATATCCTACAGAAGCCTGCTGCCCCCAAGAATTCTCGCACTTGTCTTCTATTCCTGGGTATCGGTATTTGGCACACAGCTTCTTTTCTCTCTGGCCCTATAATTCTTTGACCTTCAGAGATATGGAATCCCAGATATTTGACAGTTGGCAAACACAACTGAGCCTTCCTTCTTGACACCTTGTATCCTGCCTTCCAGAGAATGTGTAGTAGATCGTGCGTTGCTTGCTGATATACTTCCTTTGTAACTGCTGCTATCAACAAGTCATCTACATATTGTAATAATACACACTCTCCTGGGATAGACTCGAAATCTAGTAGATCTTGACTTAGAGCTGAACCAAATAGGGTAGGTGAATTTTTTAAACCCCTGGGGCAATCTTGTCCAGGTCATTTGGCGTTTCGAGCCCGTTACAGCATTTTCCCATTGGAAAGCGAAGATACATTGGCTTTCTGCGGCAATTCGGAGGCAAAAGAAGGCATCTTTGAGATCTAAGACTGTAAAGTAAGTAGCCCCGCCCGGAATTAAAGCAAGCAGGTTATATGGATTGGGCACGACTGGATGTATACCAACAACCGCATCATTGACTGCTCTCAAGTCCTGCACAGGTCGATACTCATCTGTACCGGGCTTTTGAACAGGCAGCAATGGGGTGTTCCAGGGGGAAATACAGAATTTTAGGATACCATACCGTATGAACTTATCCAGATAAGATTGGATGTTCTTCTTAGCCTTCTGCGGAATATGATATTGTCTCGGGCTTACTGGATAAACCCCAAGTTTTAGTTCGATTTTAATAGGTGGAATATTGCGGGCCAGTCCTGGTGGGTTGTTCTCTGCCCAAACTCCTGGTATGTTAAATAAGGATTCATCACTTCTCGGGTTTTGGCTAGTCAACACTGTATAAAGTCGCCACTCTTCTTCCTTTGGTACGGACAATGTCATAATACCTGAGGGTCCATTAAACTTTAAGGATGTTCCATTTGGTAGGAACGTAATCTGCGCTTGTAATTTGGATAGCATATCACGTCCCAGCAATTGGACTGGACACTCAGGCATATAAAGGAATTGATGTTTTACTACGTGGCCTCCCAATGTACAGAGTCGACTTTTAAGAACCGGTTTTCAGCACTTCTTCCAGTTGCTCCTATTACAGTAATAGTTCTTCCAGATGGAGGAGCAACTTGATTAGTCACCACCGAATGTTCAGCACCAGTGTCGATCATGAACGCACTCCTTTTTCCCCCTATTGATACATCGACCATAGGCTCCGCTCGACCAAGGGGGATGGAGCCCGGTCGGTATCAATCGTCCTCCATGACCGTGTCAGCCAATCCCACAAAGTCCCTACCTTCTCTATCGCGGGACCTTTGCGCTGCTGGATAGTACCTATCTTCCCTTACACTTCCTCTGTTCCCATTACTCCCTCTATTACCATTGCTCCCTCCGGGGCCTCCTCTACCTCTCGCTCTGCCTCTAAAGTTTCCGTAACCTGCCCTGGGTAAGTCTCTCTCATACTGCTCTCTTTGCGGACACTCGTTCCTCCAATGCACTTCTTCCTTACAGTATGCGCACTGATTCCTACTCAAAGGCTCCCTATTCCATCTACCATCGCCTCTATCTGGGCCCCGTCTATCTACGCCTGCGATCGCTACCGCTAGCATATCTGCCTTTCTACGCATCTTGCGCTCTTCCTCTTTCTTTCTGTTTCCCTATTCATATATACTTTGTTCGCTACCTCCATTAGTTGAGTGATAGACATACCTGCAAACCCTTCTAATTTCTGTAGCTTGCGCTTAATATCTCCGTAAGCTTGGCTGACAAAGTCGGAGTTTACCATTCGGGAATTATCAGCGTCTTCCGGATTAAAGGGGGTATACAAGCGGTATGCCTCCAATAATCGGTCATAAAAGACACTGGGCGCTTCATCACTTTTCTGAATCACCTCAACTGTCTTTGACATGTTAATAGCTTTCTTCCCTCCGGCTTTCATACCAGCAATTATAGCATCTCTATAGGCTTTAAGTTGAGCCATATCTGCGCCATTTACATTCCAGTCAGGATCGGTGTTAGGGTAATGTGTTGCGGCCCTTGCTGCCGGATTGGCTTGATTTAAAGCACGGGCTCTCTCCTCTAGCGCCTTAATGGCCGCTTGGTTAATCCTTGTCCTTTCCTCATTATTGAACAATGTCATTAATAACTGCTGGCAATCAGCCCATGTCGGGTTATATGTCTGAACTATCGAGGTGAACAGATCGGTCATAGCTTGTGGTTTCTCAGTGTACGAGGAATTGTGGGTCTTCCAATTCAAGAGATCGGTAGTCGTGAACGGGACATATACAAAGACTGGGTCAGCATGTGCCATTTGACCTGCGGCATCGATATAGGCTGACCCAGGATTCAGACGAAGAGGCATCTGATAATGTTTTAATTGTTGGGTACCGGCCAGTTGTCGGGTTAGTATGGGGCTACGTGGAGGGGCGTCAGTTAAAGGTTCCGGTCGAGAGGTAATAGGGCATGAGGATGTGGGAACTTGATTTTGGGAAATGTTAGTGAATAGTATACTCCGAGCCGAGCTAGAAGAAGCTTGACCGGAAGTTTGAAGTGGCGCCAAATCAGGATATTCAGATCTAATGGGGGTTGGTCCTGGTTCCGGAAGGGGAGTTTTAATACGAGGGGGGGTGGATTCTGTACTGGAGGAGGTAGCGGAAGTGGATGGGGGCAATAGGGGAAGGGGTGCAGAGCTTCCTGCATTCGCGTCACTTCCTCTTAAAGGAAAGTAAGGAGGCGGCAAAAGGATCTCGGACTCAGGGGGCGTGTCCAAAATGGGCCTAACACCAGTCCTAGTGGACAAACAAGTCCTGGCCACCATGAGGCGACATTGCTCCTCGTGGCATATCCGAATCCATTTTGGCGAGTCGTTTACGGCCTGCCCCCAACAATCAATGTATGGAAACTGTCCGTAAAGTTCAGGTCTACCTGACACAGCCACGTGTACACGCTGTACCAGGGTTGGATCCAAACTGCCACGCGGCGGCCATGCCGCAACCAAAATAGGCCACTCCCTAGTGCACAAAGTGACCAAACGCACAGGAGACATTTTAACCCCAAAATCACATGTTTTGAATCCCTTTTTAAAATTCTTTACCATACAACCTAAGGGATCCGAAATCGTTGACTCTGACGCGCCCATACTTATCAATGGAACGCCGTTGACAACGAATACTATGCACGCGTTCTTATTCAACAGTCACACCCGTTTCCTCTGGCAACAGCACCACGTGGTACAGTTACCGAGTGAAACGTACACAATAACAATAATCACTCAGGGAATTCCCGTACACACACAGCTGTTACACCAGTCACTAAATAATCAATATTATGCCCTTTGGCGAAACTATACAGTCACCCACGCTATAATTCTCTATATATGAATTACCCGTCTATAACACACCCCAGTAACATCGTCTTTTACTAGTATCGGTTACAGTACGGTTAGCATAGGTCAAAGCACAATTTAAGGTCACAATACAATTATTAGTGGTTACGGTGTTAAACATGCAATAGACGACAATGATTAGTACTTATATACAGTGTCAGTAAATATACAGGGCATGGTACCGTGCACTATGATACAGCAACACACTATTAACACTCTCGCTAGACGGCTGAGCTCGCGCTATCTAACAAGATATACACTTTACTAACAATCTTTAACACATTTACAATCCCAACTAAACTATTGGCCAGTACCTTGAATGGACTACCTAAAACTATATACACCCGCTTTGGTTAGCCACACTGCCCAAACACCACATATAGCGAACTAGAGGGCGAAATTTACAAAATTGCCCTTCTAGTCTATTTACTCTATCAAAAGTCTAGTGGGTTCCAAATTTACACGCCTTCCCACTTAGCCAAGATAGGTTGAGAGCTAGCGAACCGAATTTACACAGGCGCCGCTTAGTCTCCCGGTCCCTCCGACCTAGCGAACGTAATATACACCCTAGAACGCTAGTCTAGACAAGACACCGGTGTCCGGCTAGGGCTATTTACACAGGACCCCGCCTGACTAACCAGATCAAACGGTCTTACTAAAGAGCGTTCGATCGAGCGGTGCGCCTTCGCTCCTTCCCTCCGACAGAGGGGGCAGATTCCATACACAGATTTAAACCCCTTTTGGGCCTACCGCACAATCGGTATACCCCTAGTGGGTCTGCCGTCTAAAACAGCAGTTGTCTTACCTCCTCGTTCCTGAACCTGAGTTCACACTCATCGACGGGGACACCCCAGCACTTCTTACGTAGAGGCCGATGATCTCCTGGACAACAGACCAGTGGCGCCGAGACGAAGGGAGGTCCACGCAGAAGTTCAGGGGTGCAGCCGTAGAGAACGTGGGCAAAGATAGACCGTCTCACGCCTCTGCCTCTCAGCTACCGTTGAACGATGAGCTTCCCGGCCAATGCACCAAATGATACCGGAGAAACTGACGGAAGCAAAGCACAGAGGGATGGACACAGGTTTCTTCAGGAAGGAAGAGATTCTTTATTGGATCACCGATCGGGACTCAGAGGGACTAATGTCACCAAAAATACAGCAAGTTCTGAGCCCTGAACAATAGTGCAGGCTCCCTATATAGGCACATAACTCCTCCCATATTAAGCTCCACCCGCACATTCTCTTGACCAATCATTACAAATAAGAATTAACTTCCTGCTTGACCGCATGGCTTGTCCAGCACAATGGAGGAGGGGAATACTACATCCTGTATTCTTGCACATGCTCCGTACACTACTGATCGTATCTTGCCTCGTGCAACCAACTGATCGATACGTCAGCATATGCACGTACACATGCCACGTGGTAATCTCGGCCTACTAAATTTATTTTTACCGAGATTCCACCACACATTCACCACCACATCCATACATACATACAGATGTAAAAACAGATAAAATGTGTATCTTGTAATACCCTTTTTATTGGACTAACATAATTATTTAATGTCAAGTTTTCAGTTGAACCTCCCTTTATCACATCTAAAGCATTTCTGAGCTATACATACATACATATACAGATATACATGCACATTAACATGACCGGGCCCCTGTTCAGCAGTTATGTTTATTAGTTATGATTATAGCACCGGAGAAACATTCTGCAGCGCCCCTGTGTGCCCTTTGTGGCACACAGTTTAGGAACCCCTGCTATATAGACTAACTGTCAGTTTATAAAACCCTGTCTGACCCAATGTGTATGTATATGGCTGAATAAAACTGTCCTACACTAAAGGTAGGGGTTCGTTTTTATTACATATACTTTATTTAAAGAATTCTGTTTCCTATCAACACAGTTGTGACAGTTGTCTTTTAAGTAGTGTGGCTATAAAGCTCTGATAGCTGAGTTATTAAGAGCTGCATTTGCATCCCCTTTGATGTTAACACTACATTATTAGTAGAAAAGGGTGTTACTGAGCCGAACTGTTTATACTCATCTCCCATCAACCTTACCACAAATACTAGAGACCAAATTGTCCATCAAAGGTGAAAATTAATGTGCTATAAGTCTGAATCATTTATATAACTTTATATTAACAGTATGTACCAGGTATTTATATGAGGTTTGCTCAGTGTACATCTTGAATTACCCCTCATGCCTGGTTGCTTCTTAGCAGCTCTAAATGTACAGGTATGGTTGGACATGCTTCTGTATAACACTAAATAGAATGACAAGGGGCTGATTGGCTGAATAAGTGTCTTCCTAGCCACATGAGAACCAGTGTAACTTTGGTGGGGTGGTTAACCCTTCAATAATGCAAGTCAGAATTATTCTGTTATGGTTGTCCTTCTTTAACCCCTTAATGATGGATGACGGACCGGGTCCGTCATGCTGGGGAAGCACTTACTGCCAGATGACAGACCCGGTCCATCATGCGCTAAAATTAACCCCAGATCGCCACTGTTGCTGGGTGCCTCTGAGTGAGTGGGAGTCCAGCAACAGCAAATCGCGATGTCCCAGCCCACGTGATCGCTGTGACAGTCAGTAACAGCGGTCACAATGCTGCTGAGATATCATATCCGCCGCGGTGCCGGCGATCGCGGGGTTAACACTGTTGCTGGGTGCCTCTGAGTCAGTGGGAGACCAGCAACAGCAAATCGCGATTTCCCAGCCCACGTGATCGCTGTGACAGTCAGTAACAGCGGTCACAATGCTGCTGAGATATCATATCTGCCTCCCTATACCTCTTGTGGGTTTTTGAAGTGGAGAGATGGATCTTTGTTATTTTGTGTCTCTGAAGAGAATAAATTGTGTCAGATAAGGTTCCAAATCCCCTTTACCCTTCTTTTAAAACAATTAACCCTTTCCCTGCTGATTGATCACTGCCAGCAGTGATCAAAATACAGTTCACAGTACTTTACTGTGATCTCATTTTTTTTTTTTTACCCTCAGATGTTAAATTTGATTTTTTTTTTGTAAATTTTAATACTTTATTTTATTAATTTGTGATTTTAGTTAGTTGGGGTGGGTGGAATTTAGTGGGAATTGGGTAATATAGTGATAAGCTAGTAAGGGGTGAAAAACAAAAGTTGAGTTATTTAGATTTAGTTATTTAAAGTTTATTACCATAGTACACAATGCTTAGGAAGTATAGCGCATTGGAGGTTTATGCCCTGTTAGCGGCCGACTCAGAGGCGACCAACACTATCTCAGAGAGTGACTCAGGGAGTGATGCAGGGCACAGGGACTATGTGCCAGATACTGCAGGACCATCAGGAGAAATCGCCGATTCCCCTGATGCTGAACATGACGCATATGACTGGGTACCCCCTAATAATTGTTCACCAGACATCCCAGAGTTCACTGCAAATCCTGGCATACAGGCTGACCTGTCTGGCTATAATGCGCTGGATTGTATGGAGCTGTTTCTGGGGGGTGATATTTTGGGGAGATAGTCACCCAGACTAATCTGTATGCTGAGCAGTATCTGGCACACAATCAAGAGTCTCTTATCGCCAGGAAAGAGAGATGGAACCCAACCACTGTGCCAGAATTGAAACAATTCTGGGCACTGACAATGCTAATGGATAATTAAAAAGCCCACCATTAGAATGTATTGGTCTAAACCCAATTTGCAATAGCCCCATTTTTTCCCAGACAAGGAGTAGGGATAGATATGAAGACATACTGCGATTTATGCACTTTAGTGACAATACGAAGTGCCCCCCAAAAGGTCATCCGCTGTATGATCTTCTATATAAAATACGCCCTCTAATTGGCCACTTTAACAAAAAATGTGCCACTATTTATACCCCAAAAAAACCATATTTCAATTGACGAATTCCTTTATGAAGTTTAAGGGAAGACTGGGGTTTAAACAGTACATCCCATCCAAAAGATCCCGATAAGGGATCAAATTTTCTAAATTGTGTGAAAGTGGCAGTGGCTATGTGTACATCTTCTGTGTATATGAAGGAAGGGATAGCCACCTTGAACTCCCAGGTTGCCCAGATATAGTAGGGACAAGTGGGAAAGTTGTCTGGGACTTAATCACGCCATTACTAAACAAGGGATATCACTTATATGTTGACAACTTTTACAACAGTATCCCACTTCTAAAAATGCTGTACTGCTCGGAAGAGTCGCACAGGTTTCCCAAAGGCTCTAGCAGAAATAAAAATAAAAGGGGGGGAGGGGACAGCAGCTCTCTGCCAGAATGAACTGCTGGTACTAAAGTACCACGATAAAAAAGAGGTATTCATCCTAACCACCATCCATGGTGAACGCACTTGCAAGGTTGCAGTTCGTATCAGAGGGAACATTAAATGGGTGCCAGTCTGCATACAGCATTACAATCGGCATATAGGGGGAGTTGACCTGTCCTATCAACTGATGCAGCCACATTTGATCATGCGAAAGACCAGGGCATGGTATAAAAAAGTGGACATGTATATAATGCATGCTGCAATCCACAATGCCATCGTAATTTTAAAAAAAGCAAATGCTGAGCTGAAATGCACATTTATTTCTTTTCAGTGTTAGCTTATTTCTGGGCTGCTTGAGTGCCACGCATGGGGACCATCCGTGGAGCCTAGCAGAAGAATGGAGGCAGGTCACTTCTGCTTTAGGATTCCTTTAACACCCAAAAAGAACCCCCCCCAGAAAAGGTGCAGGGTGTGTTACAAGAGGGGCGTAAGAGCTGAGACCAGTTATCTCAGCCCGGCCTATGTTTTGGCCACTGTTTTAAAATTTTCCACACCCAGGCCGAATAAGTAGACCGGTTTTGCCCCTCTCATATGTTTTCGTTTAGAATTCCTTTTGCTAATGTTACTGCTAATATTAGCAGAGGGAATCCCTTGAGATGAGAATTAGGTTAAGTATGTTTAGGTGTAGGATCAGTAGGAGCAGGGCCGCCATCAGGGGGTGACAACCGTGACAGTTGTCACGGGCCCGGCGGCCCTGGGGGGCCCGGACTGCTCTGGCAGTCCTGGGCCCCACTTTCCCTTTCTGCACACATAGATAGCGCATATCGCTATCTATGTGCGCAGCCACAGGCCCCTGGCTCCCTGTTACCGCAGAGGGGGCCCAGCCAGGCAGCACACTGCTTCTCCTCCTGTCTTCTCTCTTCTCATAACTCTCGCGAGACCCGCGGAGCGTTGCCATGGTAACCGGGTCTCGCGAGAGTTATGAGAAGAGAGGATAAGCTGTGTGCTGCCTGGGCCCCCTCTGCGGTAACAGGGAGCCGGGGGGCCCCCCACCGGACCACCAGGGATGGAATCTCCCCCCTCCATGGACACAGGTAAGCAGGGAGGGGGGAGAAACATTAAATTAAATTTATAAAAAATTAATGTTAAAATGCCCCTTCCTCCCCCTCACCCCAGATCACACACTAACAACACACACTGCATACACTAACACACACATACACTGCATACACTAACACAACACACACACTGCATACACTAACACAACACACACACTGCATACACTAACACACACATACACTGCATACACTAACACAACACACACACTGCATACAATAACACACACATACACTGCATTCACTAACAACACACACACTGCATACACTAACACACACACTGCATACAATAACACAACACACACACTGCATACACTAACACACACATACACTGCATACACTAACACAACACACACACTGCATACAATAACACACACATACACTGCATTCACTAACACACACATACACTGCATTCACTAACACAACACACACTGCATACACTAACACAACACACATTGCATACAATAACACACACATACACTGCATTCACTAACACAACACACACACTGCATACACTAACACACACTGCATACAATAACACAACACACACACTGCATACAATAACACACACATACACTGCATTCACTAACACAACACACACACACTGCATACACTAACACAACACACACACTGCATACACTGACACACACACACACTGCATACACTAACACAACACACACACTGCATACACTAACACACACACACACACACTGCATACACTAACACAACACTCTGCATACACTAACACACACACACACTGCATACACTAACACACACACTGCATACACTAACGCAACACACACTGCATCCGCTACACTAACACACACTGCATCCGCTACACACTAACACACTCTCTGCATTCACTACACATTAACACTGCATTCACTACACTAACACACACTCTGCATCTGCTACATACTAACACACTCTCTGCATTCACTACAAATTTACACACACTATGCATTCACTGCACTAACACACACACTACATTCATTACACTGACGCACTCTGCATTCACTACACACTAACATACACTCTGCATTCATTACACACTAACACACACTCTGCATTCACTAAACTATGCACACACTCTGGATTCACTATACTGACACACACTCTGCATTCACTACACTAACATACACTCTGCATTAACTGTACACACAGCATCCACTACACAAACATCCTGTATTCACAGTACACACACTACATCCACCACAAATTGAAACACTCTGCATTCACTATACACAGACACTGCGTCTAATACACACACTACAGACACTGCATCCACTAAACACATTTCATCTAGTACATACAAACACTACATCCACTACACAAACACACACTACATCACTGTACACACACTACATCACTGTACACACACTACATCCACTACTCAAAAACACTCTGCGTTCACTATACACACTGCATCCGCTACACAAACACACACTCTGCATTCATTGCACAAACAGTATCTAATACACACAAACACTACATCCATTACACACATTCTAATTCACTTCCACTATACACACACTACATTCAGTCCTGCATCATTGTGAGCGGACTAGGTAGGGCGTGGGCGGGCCCGCGAGGAGGGGGGGGGGCCCAGACCTTGTGCTTTGTCATGGGCCCCAAATTTTCTGATGGCGGCCCTGAGTAGGAGGTTTATATTTGGAATTAGGATTAGGGTTCGAATTAGGGTTTTGATTGGGATTGGGGCCAGCAAGGGAATCCCTCTCACAAAGTCAGCAATGGAATTTCTCTGCTGCCATCATTGACACTATTGCTAATGTTAAGAATAAAAAAAAGAATTAGGATTAGGGTTCGGGTTAGAATTAGGTTGAGGTAACACATGGCACATACCTATGGCATCCACATTTGTAAATGGTATTTATGTATTGAATGATTTAAATATGTTAGCTACTAAAATGCCCCAAAATGCACAATAGACACATGCTATTTTTAACTGCATTGAGCAGATTATAAATTCAGCCCTAAATTTCACAGTTTATTTTGAAAACTTGATGTGTGCTACTGTAATACAAATCACTAAATTATGCTCAGCTATATTGCACACCCATGTGTGCAAAGGGGGTTATTCTGTACTCAGGAGATATAGCTGAGCATAATTTAGTGATTCAAAATAAACTGCTAAATTGCAATGTGCATGAAAAAAAATATTAATACATTTTAAATAAAATAATACTATATAATACCAATAATAAAACTTTGAAAGAAAGTGATGCAAAAGTGGCTGCACAATAAGGCTGAAAGTATTGCATTTGACTTACCCCACGGTGTCTACCTTAATAAATCGTCTTTTTGAACAGTAAATTGATATAATGCCCTAAAATTAGATACATGGCCATCAAATCCATCTATCAAAATTCTAGCTGTAAAAACTGAAATGGTCAGGTCTTTTAAATGACACTATAGATTCACAGGATAGTGACAAAAGCATACATCAGGTGTATTGTTGTATTCCAAAGATGTAGATGAATACAATATATACAATATGTATAAAAAAAAAATATGTGCATATTTAAAAAAAAACAGACCCCCCTCTCCCCTCAAGCACACACACACAAATTGTATCACAATATTTAGCCAAAATTGTCAGTTCTATGGTTATCTAAAACATGTAAAAATATCCTTAGGTATAGCCTGTGATATCTACGTTATACAACTATATATACTTTGTGTGGCAACCTTGTCTTCTGTGATGGCTTTTAATCTTAAAGTCATAACCATATAAAAAAAAATATCAAAAATTCTCCACATTTAAATTATATTGTTCTCCTTGTATTTTGTGACCCGTAACTACCAAAAAATAAACTGCAATCCTAGACATGGATGTCCTAGGATGTACTATGTAAATCGGGACAAAGAAATGAATTAATTTCCATTCATTCATTCATTCATTCAAATCATCAATTACATTTCCTAAGCACTAATTTTATGGCAAGACCGGAAGCTATGAATATGTTCAATAATAATGCGTTATGAATAATTAGGGATTATTCCAGCTTTAGTGACTGAATAATCTAAATTTTATTAATGACAGGATCAAGAATATTTGCTTGATCTTTCTTTACCGATCCTCCCAGCAGCAAAGAGATAGTTAACAATAGTATAAAACAATTCAACCAATCAGAGTGTATAACAGTATTATATGATGTCATCAAGCTCCTCCCAAATCCTCATTCTTTGCTGCTTGCCTCCCAGGTGAGTCTACTCCAATTATATTGCTGTATCATTTAGCCTTTAATACAATATTTTAATTAAATTTCTTACTAAATGGTCAAAAATTTTAACACTATATATTCACTTCTCACTTTAACAACACTTTCTGTGTAAACCAACATTCATGCTCTCTTTTAACTTCACTTTCATTCTACACAATCTTGCTACACTAGTCAGCATATTCTACCCAACTTTTATTTAGTTGATACTCCTTTAAATCGCCGGAGGTTTGTTCCCGCGATTCATTTATTACACTTATTACACTTCGCTTTCTCCCCGCATTTCTGAGGGAGACCGCGGCTTTGCCGTTCAGGCTCAGTTTCGCGATCTTTCGTGGCTCCCCGCCCGTTCGCGTCTGCACTTACCAAGTGCGTTTTTTCCCTCCCTTTTGCTGGCGGCGGCCATTTTAATTCACATTTCCAGTGCCATCAGTACACCGATCAATTCTGCTGTCATCGGATCCGGTAAGTACCTTATTTCTTTATATTTTATAGCACCTTTAAAGTGCTAATATCTTTTTTTCTATTTATTGATTTTGCATATTTTATTTTTCTTAACAGGCTTTATATCAACACCTGCTGTATTTATTATTAAATAAAGGAAGGCCTTGTGGGTGACCCCCACCAGTTTATTACCTCTGTCACTTTGTTACACTGAGTGTCTTTGTGGGTGACCCCCACTTTTATTCACTCTTGATATCAGCTTTATAAAGGTGTCTTAACACCACTATTACAGTTAAGGGTGACCCCCTTATGCCCCCTTAAGCAAATAACACACACTAATTAAAAAGTGATCCAACACTTTACTTATTCAGTGGTGAACCCCACTGTCTGTGATTATAATTAAGTGGTTAATCCCACTGTTTGTTATTATAGTGGTACAACCCACTTGTGTATTTTACTGGACAACACCACTAAATATTGAGTGCCGCCCTTTACATGTTAAACTACACAAATATTTTGGGTGACCCCCATTTATAAATCTGACATAACTTTTGGGTGAACCCCATTCAACTCTGACTTCTTTTAAAACTTGACTATTTGGCAACTGTTCTAAGACATACCATGTCTGATAATAATGAGCCCGCAATATCCCAAGAACTCAGAGCTTGGTTGGTTTCAACCATTGCTGATTCCATCCCCAAGGCGTTAGCAGCCTTCCATGAGAAGACTTCTGCCGAAGCCACCCCTATTGCACGTCTACTTTCTGACTCCGAGGACTCTCAGGCCTCGGATCAGAAGGTTACACGCAACTGCCCCTGGAAAGGGGATAGTAGGTCTGCGGGCAAGGGTAAGGCTCGTGCCAAGTCCCAAAAATTGACTGCCACTCGCCACGCTCATGCCAATTCCAACCCCTTAGAGGGTTCTACATCCCACGAGGGAGACGGGGTTGAAGATTATTACCTTAGATATTCTGATGAGGACCCCTCAGCGAATGCGCTAGGGGATACCCCATCGGAATTTGTCAAAGAGACTTTTATCACACATAAAGACACAGATGCAAAAACACCTATTCAGAAAGGACCCGATTCAGACATCTTTCAGGATGCTTCGGGTGTCCCTTTGTTTGACCCCAGGGTCATCAGACATCCACGGTCGGCAGAATGGGCCCCACCAGACCATATTTCTAACTTCTGTAAGATGTGGTTATGCAAACCACTTGAAAAAGAAATCAGTACAAAACTCAGAGCCGAGTGCCCTCGACCAACCATTCCAAATAAGGTGGCTCTCACACTATTTGTGACTTCTCTCACCAAGACAGGGAAAGACCCTCGCAAGGGCATTGAGCAGGGTCTTAAGACAGCCCAGGATAAACTCCTGGACATCGCTGGCCCCATAATTCAAATTTTCATATTAGCGGACGAAGCCTTAACTAGTGGGGAATTCAACCCAAACACAGTCAGATAGTGGGCCCAGAGAGCCTTATGTTTCCTAGGCAACGCAAATGTGGCTATGTCCACTGAGAGACGCAGGGCGGCACTATACAAGCTAGATGCAAAATTAGCCGATCTGAGCTACCGAGAACTGGGACCAGAGGCAAATGGATTACTGTTTGGAGACTCGTTCATGAGGGATCTTTCCAAACATGTAGCGGTGTTCACCACCCTAAATAAGGCCCAATCCTCCCTGCGCAGGGTTTTTCGTTCTCAGTCAGGTCGTTTTTCTGGGAGAGCTGGACGTTATAGAGACCGAACGAACAGCATAGTTGCCTTCACAGGCTACAGGCCTCGCCCTTCGGAGAACTATTGGCAATCGGGACAACCCCGACCCCACCACAGGCAACTATTCACTAATAGAGGGTCTATCCGGGGACGTGGATCTGCCTCCCTACGCGGAAGAACTGCTCCAGGTAATCAATCTCATTTTTTTTCAATTTACCTATAGCAGGTCGACTAACCAGTTTTTTCCAACAGTGGGAAT
Source organism: Pelobates cultripes (assembly GCA_933207985.1). NCBI lineage: Eukaryota > Metazoa > Chordata > Amphibia > Anura > Pelobatidae > Pelobates > Pelobates cultripes. The sequence continues at coordinate 63,687,307 of OW240921.1, read as the reverse complement.
TACTTTCTCAGGATCTATGGATCCTACACACAGTCCAGGGGTTCAAAATAGATTTCCTTTCCACCCCTTTCCAAGACACACCACCTACACCACTAAAGAGGACTGCATCAGACAACCTGACACTACAAACCAAGCTAGTAAAAAAAGGGGCAATAGAAAAATCCCCGTTCCCACATACTTTTCTCAGCAACATTTTTCTGGTCCACAAAAAAACTGGAGACTTACGCCCAATTATCAACTTGAAAAACCTGAATCACTTTGTCAGGTATCGCCATTTCAAGATGAAGGGCATCCATCTGCTCAGGGACCTCCTTTGCGTGGGAGATTGGTTCTCCAGATTCGATCTCAAAGACGCATACCTCACAGTTCCTATTGCTCGCAACCATTGAGCTTTCCTTCAATTCCTCTGGCAAGAGGAAATCTGGCAGTTCACATGCCTCCCGTTCTGTCTATGCTCCGCACCATGGTGTTTCACGAAACTGATGAAACCAGTGATGGCGCTACTCCGATCACAGGGGATTCGGTCCATCATATACTTGGACGACATCCTGATAATGGCACAAGACGCCAACACACGGACATGACGACGGCTTTACTACAAAACCTTGCTACAAAACCTTGGTTTTGTAATAAATTTCCAGAAGTCAGCCCTGGAACCTTCCCAAAAGGTTCAGTTTCTCGGTTTTCTGATAGATTCCGTACAGGCGATTTTACAACTACCCTCCGCAAAAATCTAAATCATAAAAAAAGACATTCGCAAATTGTTATCAGCCCATCAGATTCGCTTACGCGATCTGGCCCATACTATAGGCCTGCTGTCCGCCTCTATCTAAGCCATTTACCCAGGACCTTTACACTACCGAGCCATGCAACGGCTCAAGACATATTACCTACACCGTTCCACCTCTTACGATCAGTAAGAGATCGTATAGAACTTCACTGGTGGCTCCACAATATGGAAGCCTGGAATGACAAAGCCATCTTCGGATCACAACCAGATTTCATTCTGGAATCCGATGCCAGTCTCCTGGGATGGGGCGCCATGTGCGCCGATGGATCCACCGGGGGACTATGGTCCCCCTCCGAACAAGCACTGCACATCAATTGTCTGGAATTGATTGCAGGATCTTTCGCGATTCGCAGTTTCGCAAAAGACTGTTTCAATTGTTCACTAGTACTGCGCATGGACAACGTCTCTGCAGTGCGCTATGTGAATCGATTAGGAGGCTCACGATCTGACCTTACCAAGGATCTCTACCAATTCTGCCTAGAGCGGAATTTATCCATCAGAGCAGAATATCTTCCGGGCACGGACAACCTAGTCGCAGATTGGTTCTCTCGCCATTGGAGGGATGTAAGCGACTGACAATTGGACCCCCGCTTGTTCCATCAAATTCATTGCCTTCTCGGGCCCCTTACACTGGACCTGTTTGCATCCCGTCTGAACCGCCAGACGGAGGGCTTTATCAGCTGGCTCCCAGACCCCCAGTCATGGGCAGTCGATGCCTTTCTACATCCTTTGCCGGAGACAGGAGCTTATGCGTTCCCACCTTTCTCCATGATCCAACGCACCCTTTACCGGGTCAAAGCCCTAGTAGTGACGATAGTCATTGTCACTCCACTATGGAGAGCCCAGACTTGGTTTCCAACCCTGTTAGAACTGTCTGTGAATTGTCCAATTCTACTACCTCGATCCCCCGACATTCTCAGGAATCCAGCAGGGCACTGTCATCCACTCGCCCTTCAGAACCGGCTCCAACTTGTAGCTTGGACCGTTTCAGGGGATCCTGGAATGTTTCAGGACTTTCGGAGACAACTCAGGCTCTCCTATGGGACTCCTGGGCCCCAGGCACTAGACGAGCTTACCTCGCTGCATGGAAGACATGGGTCAGCTGGTGTTTGGGAAGGGATACCGATCCCTTTTCAGCACCTCTGACGATCATCCTAAATTTTCTGTCTACCCTATTTGATCAAGGCAAGTCCTATCATTCAATTAATGTTTATAGATCAGCAATTTCTGCGGCCCACAACCCCATTGACAATGCATCAATAGGAAAACATCCTTCAGTCTGTAGACTTTTACGAGGGATCAGGCTAGCCAGACCCCCTCTTCCTAAATACTCCTGTTTCTGGGATGTCACTCAGGTTTTCCCCCTTCTAGAACCCTGGCCCTCTAATGGGAATTTGACGCTACGTCAACTCTCAGCCAAATTGGCCTTACTCCTATGTCTGGTATCCTTCCGTAGGGTCTCGGATATTCGAGCATTTGATTTCCACACAGTAGTCTTCTCGCCTGAAGGCGTTAAGTTTCACATCACCAAACGAACAAAGACTAATTCTTCATCCGTATTCTACCCTTACTTTCCGAATAGACAGTCACTCTGTGTGGCGCTCTGCGTCAGGCACTATATAGATGCCACCACCACTCTGCGCCCCCCTACGGGACCCCTTCTTGTATCCTATGTCAAACCACACAAACCAGTATCCGCCCCCACCGTCGCACGGTGGATCAGATGGATACTAGCGCAAGCAGGTATTGACTCAGCTTTTGGTGCACATTCCATCAGAGGAGCAGCCGCATCCTCAGCCTTTCGTGCGGGTAGCTCCCTCTCAGACATTCTGTCATCTGCAGATTGGTCCAGAGAGTCTACATTCCGTACATTCTATTTCAAACCTATGCCACATGCCGCATCTTCTATCATATAAGAGCGTTAAAACAGCAAATATGAAGCCTCCTGTCTTGCCATAAAATTAGGGATTATTCTAGCTTTAGTGACTGAATAATCTAAATTTTATTAAAGACAGGAGGCAAATATTTTCCCGCCCTTCTTTTTTTCATAATCTTTCATACCCACCCTAAGGTAAGTTGCTACAAGCCATTCGGTTTCAGGCACATTTACACATCATCTGTCATAGGTTTATTTCACTACACTCTAACCAAGAGTTTGATATTCTTAACTTCATTTTACATGAAATGTAATGAATAGTTGTTCTCAGTACCTATACTTTCATGATTTCTCTCAACTCCCCTTTAGTGTGAAGCAACCTAACGCTTGGGACACATGGATTCATCAATCCTATCAAAGTTTACACGGTTGACTACACCAGGACATCGAACTAGTCCACAGTTCTTAGTTATGATTCTATTGTTGATACGCAGATGTCGTCGGCTTCAGCAAGAAAGAGGATTTGGGAGGAGCTTGATGACATCATATAATACTGTTATACACTCTGATTGGTTGAATTGTTTTATACTATTGTTAACTATCTCTTTGCTACTGGGAGGATCAGTAAAGAAAGATCAAGCAAATATTCTTGATCCTGTCATTAATAAAATTTAGATTATTCAGTCACTAAAGCTGGAATAATCCCTAATTATTCATAACGCATTATTATTGAACATATTCATATACAGTGGAACCTCGGAACTTGAACTTAATCCATTTCAGAATGCTGTTTGAGAACTGAGTTGTTCGAAAACCAAATCAAAATTTTCCATAAGAATTAATGTAGATTGGATTAATCTGTTCCAGATCCCCAAAAGTACAGCATTTTAACACACATTTTACAGTTTAATAATACCTTAAATGCATAAAATCATACAGAAAACCAATAAACACAATGTAAATTAAATTAAAATGTAACTTCACTTTATCTGTCAGCTCTGTTTGCTGACAGAATGGAGCTGTTTGCTGACAGAATGGAGCTCTGTTCGCAGACAGAATGGAGCTCTGTTCACTTTGTCTAGTGCTATGTGTCAGGATTACAGAATGATCCAGCACGTAGAATTGTGTAACACAGAGGACTGATAGGTAACATATACCGGACCTTAGAATGGCCAGACTAACGTACCAAAGAATAGTCAGGAATAGCTGAGGTCAAGGGAAACAGAAAGAGACACAACGATAAGGAAAAGCCAGGAGTCAGGGATGCCAGAAAACAGGGAAGTCAAAAACAATGCCAAAGTCAAATAACCAGAATCAATAACGCGCTCTCGGACAACCACAAGGGAAACCACGACAGGGCACTGAGCAGGATAAGAACTGGGCCTAAATACCCTTCCTCTAGATATGATCGGCTGTAACCGGCCTTTGACCCCAAAGGCAGTTACCAGGTTCCCATTTGCATAATTGCTGCTCAGCATTAACCCTTCTGTGGATTTGGTTGCTGCTCGGCACATTTCCTGTCAGGACATTAATGTTGTTCGGCAGTAAACAGTAAATTTCATTAATCACATTTTTATAAGCGGATGAATACGTGACATTACCCCCCACCTGGAGAACGCCCATCGGGCGGGCAGGATCAGGCTTAAGAGAATATTTGGCGTGAAAATAGCAAATCTTGCGGCCACCATGTATATCAGATGCTGGAACCCAAGAACGATCGGCTGGTCCATAACCTTTCCAATCCACCAAGTACTGTAAAGTGCCCCGTGAAAACCTGGAATCAATTATGGAGGAGACCTCATACTCTTCCTGTCCAGAAACAACTAAGGGGGGAGGATGGACACTTAAGACAGTATATTTATTGCAAACAAGATGTTTGAGCAAGGACATGAAAGATATTAGGAATTTTCAAGGAGGCTGGAAGGGCCAGAGAGTACACAACAGGACATAAAAAGGTCCAAGGAACCTAGGAGCAAATTTCATGCTAGGGACTTTGAGCTTGATGTTACGAGAAGATAACCAAACCCTCTCACCCACTTGATAAACAGGGTTGGCACCTCGACGTGTATCAGCATAATGCTTGAAACGGTCAGCTGCAGTACCCAGAGCAGATTGAACTTTAACCCAGGTATCACGGATGGAAGCCAGACGGTCATCCAAAGCAGGAATAGCCGTATCAGAAAAAACAGCTGGTAGGACAGGAGGATGCCGGCCATTATTAACAAAAAATGGACTATGCCCAGAGGAGTCATGGTCAGCATTGTTCCTAGCAAACTCGGCCCATGGTAGTAATTCGGACCAATTGTCTTGAGTGCTATTAACGAAACAACGCAAATATAATTCCAAGGACTGGTTAGCCCTCTCAGCTGTACCATTGGTCTGGGGGGTGGTAAGAGGATGAAAAAGACAATTCAATCCCTAACTGTTTATTAAAGGCCCTCCAAAACCGAGAGACAAACTGAGAACCTCTGTCAGATACTATATTGTGAGGAATGCCATGCAGACGGACAATTTCTCATATAAAGATTAGTACCAGGTCTTGAGATGACAGCAATTTTTTGAGAGGAATAAAATGAGCCATTTTTAAAAAACGGCCCACAACCATGAGAATGGTGGTATAACCCTTAGAACTAGGAAGTTCAACAATGATATACATGGACAAGTGGGACCATGGGACCTCAGGAATAGGAAGAGGTTGTAACAAGTCACAAGGGAGTTTATGAGGCACTTTGGAAACCGCACAAACAGAACAAGCCTGCACATATTCCTTAGCATCCTTCCTGAGGGAATCCCACCAGAATGACCTCATGATAGCAGAAGTGGATTTATTAATACCTGGGTGACCAGTAGACACATTGTCTATGGGATGTTTCTTACTCTAGTATAGCCTCAGTATCAAACTGCCTGGACAAGGCATCATTTTTAGAACCAGGTCTGTAGATGATAAGAAAATGAAAGCGAGAAAGAAATAGAGACCACCTAGCTTGTCTAGAAGATAATCGCTTAGCATCTCCTATGTAAGCCAGGTTTTTGTGATCAGTAATGATCAAAAGGGATCCTTGGAACCCTCTAAAAGATGTCACCACTCCTTGAGCGCTAGAATAATGGCCAACAATTCTCTATTGCCAATATCGTAATTGCGCTCAGCAGGAGACAACTTTCTAGAAAAGTAACCACAAGGATGTAACAGAGTTTCCTGGCTCTCCCTTTGGGAGAGAACTGCCCCTACCCCTGTCTCTGAAGCATCAACCTCCAGTATGAAAGGCTTACTGGATGTATCAATATGTCGATGGTTTCAAAGGCTTCAATTTCCTCCTTAGACCATATCGTACTACTAGCCCCCTTGAGTGTCATATTGGTGATGGGGGCTATTACTGAAGAAAATCCCTTTATAAATCTTCTGTAATAATTGGCGAAACCAATGAACCTTTGAATGACTTTCAACCCAGTGGGTAAAAGCCACTGTAGAACAGACTTTAGTTTTTTAGGATCCATCTGAAACCCCGAGGCAGAAATATTATATCCTAAAAACTATACTTCAGAATGGTCAAAGATACATTTTTACAATTTACAATAAAGTTGTTGTTTTTTAACAAGGTTTGCAGAACTTGTTTAACGTGATCGTGGTGAGACTGGAGGTCAGGAGAATAAATAAGGATATCATCCAGACAGACCAAGACAAATGAGTAAATGTAATCCCTGAGAACATCGTTAATGAAATCTTGGAAAACCGCTGGAGCATTGCACAACCTGAATGGCATCACTAGATATTCATAGTGTCCACTTCTGGTATTAAATGCAGTCTTCCACTTGTGGTTTTCCTTGATTCTCACTAAATTGTAAGCGCTTCTAAGATCAAGCTTAGTAAACACTAAAAGGAATGGGGTAGGCGTTCTCAATGGTGATTTTGTTCAATGCACTGTAATCGATACATGGGCGCAACTCACCATCCTTTTTAGATACAAAAAAGAATCCTGCACAAGCAGGCGAGGATGATTTTTGTATATGGGCTTTATTCAATGAATCTTTAATATATTCCTCCATTACGCTACTCTCCTGAGGAGATAGAGCATAGACTGCTCCCTTAGATGGCATAGCATCTGGTAGTAAGTTAATGGAACAGTCATATGGTTTGTGAGGAGGTAGAGTATTAGACTGAGTCTTGCTGAATACTTCTTTAATGTCTTGGTATTGTATAGGGATCTAGGGATTTTGAGGTGTACTAGTGGGTAATTCAATAGTGCCCACTCTTTTGGGGACATGCAATATGCACCTTTCATTAAAATCCTTACCCCATTCTAATATTTCCCCATTAGCCCAGTCAATATGAGGGTTATGCTTGCTAAGCCATGGGAATCCTAATATAATAGGACAAGAAGGAGATGTACTCACCTGAAATGTAATCTCTTCATTATGTAAGGCACCAATGGAAATATTAATGGGTAAAGTTTCATGCATTATCAATGGTTGTGAGAGTGGTCTCCCATCAATAGCTTCAACAGCTAGGGGTAATAGTCTCTCTTTGATAGATATAGTATTACCTTTGACAAATTCAACGTCAATGAAGTTTCCAGCAGCACCTGAATCCATCAGGGCTTTGCATGAAAAGTTATTTTTGTCAAAGGCAATAGAATTGTCAAGAAGAAACCTATTTTTGTTCTTTTCAGAGGATGTTTCCATTACACCTAAGACCTGTCCCCTTAAGGTGCTTAGGTGTGGTAGTTTTCCGGACGTATGGGACAATTGTTTCTCATATGTCCCTTCCTACCGCAGTATAGACATAGGCCTTCTTTTCTCCTATATTGTCTTTCTGCTTCCGACAGTCTAGTGACCCCCAACTGCATGGGTTTGGGAATAACAGGGACAATAGGTCTGGAGAAACGGGGTGCTTAATGCATACTCATGCGTCTGGTTTTGTTTCTAGTAGCTTCTCTGGTTCTTAATCTATCAATCTGTATGACAAAAGTTATAAATGCATGAAGCTTTTGGGGTATGTCTTTGGCGGCAATCTCATCTAGCATAGTTACAGATAATCCCTTTTTAAATGCAGAGATTAACCCACTATTAGTCCAGTCTACCTCGGAAGCTAGGGTACGAAATTCTATGGCATATTCTGAGATACACCGGTTCCCTTGTCTGATGTGCATCAGGGCAGTAGAGGCATAATCCTCTCTGCCTAAGGGTTCAAACGTAAGTTTGAATTCTGTAAGGAACTCCTGGTAATTGTGTGCCACACTCCTATTACTCTCCCATAATGGATTGGCCCAAGCTAAAGCTTTACCTTTTAATTGATTCATTAGGTAACCAATTTTAGCTCTGTCTGTGGGAAAAGATCCCGGTGAGGCCTCAAAATGATACTCCATTTGGTTAATAAATCCCTGGTATTCTTGAATATTACCATCAAAATGCAGGGGAGGAGATAGAGAGATAGTAGGTGCCTTGTGTATTATAGCTGGAGGTACACAAGGTGGAAGTGAGGCCGCAGGTTGCAGATGCGCTGTTCGGGTAAGAAGCGTACTGAAGGCCTGGGCAAATTGATCCATGCGGTGATCATTATCCTCCAGTTTCCTTTCACAAGCAGCTATGTGCTTACACAATTCTACAGAATCTATGGCCCTATCGTAATGTTAGGATTACAGAATGATCCAGCACGTAGAATTGTGTAACACAGAGGACTGATAGGTAACGTATACTGGACCTTAGAATGGCCGGACTAACGTACCAAAGAATAGTCAGGAATAGCCGAGGTCAAGGGATACAGAAAGAGACACAACGATAAGGAAAAGCCAGGAGTCAGGGATGCCAGAAAACAAGGAAGTCAAAAACAATGCCAAAGTCAAAAAAACAGAATTACCAGAATCAATAACGTGCTCTCGGACAACCACAAGTGAAACCATGACAAGGCACTGAGCAGGATGAGAATTGGGCCTAAATACCCCTCCTCTGCATCTGATAGGCTGTAATCGGCCTTTGACCCCAATGGCAGTTATCAGGTTCCCATTTGCATAATTGCTGCACAGCACAAACCCTCCTGTGGATTTGATTGCTGCTCGGCACAACTTTTCCTGTAAGGACAGTAATGTTCTTTGGCACAACTTTTCCTGTCTGAAGAGTAAATTCCATTAATCACATTTTTATAAGCGTATGAATACGTGACACTATGAGACCGATGCGTCATACTACCGAGGTTCCAAAGTGGTACCATCAAGGTTAATGCTGTGTGATTTTGTTCTAATACCGAGACATTTTTTTCTCAAATATTTTGTTTGAATACTGAATTGTTTGAGTATGGGAGCGATCCAGAACCGAGTTTCCATTGTATTTATAATTTATTTAGAGTTAAACTCGATGAGAAGCATAGCTTAATGGAGCAGGTTTTTTGTATAGATCATGCCTCAAGTCTCACTTTTGTTTCTGTTAATGCAGCCCTAAACATACCCCCTCCCCCAGCTGTGATTGACACAGCTTGCATGAAAACAAAATGGCTTCATATTCAATCAGATGTTAACTTACTTCAGATTTTTTTGTCTCATACTCTTGTAAATTGAACTTTAATTACTCACAGAAGGCTCCTGCAAGATCTAGCAAGCTATTAACAGAGCTATCCTCTGTAATTCATTCTGAACTCTCATCCATCCCTACCCTCTCCTGTCCCTTTCTGGCTATCTCTTCATATAACTCTACCCTCACCACTGCCCTACTCCAAGCATGCACCTCAAGGAGGGCGCACCTACAACACACTAAATCAACACGCTACTTGCAGAGATGCTCCCTTTCAGCTAAACGTTGCTGGAGGAAGTCCAGCACCTTGTCAGACTTCCTCCATTATAAATTAATTTTGGCTTTATATAGCACAGCCCTCACCCTTGCTAAACAAACCTACTTTTCATCTCTTGTTAGTTCATGCTCACGTACTCCTAGGCGTCTCTTTAATCCCTTCAACTCTCTCCTTCGCCCACTTCAAGCCACCCTTGAAACTGACCTTTCAACAGATAGCCTTGCATGCTACTTTACCAACAAGATTGAACAGTTAAGGAAAGAATTCTCCCCTCTTTGCTCCTCCCTTTCACAACCACACATTGACCGTACCTTCCCTACCCTACAGGCCTTATCCCCAGCTACAGAACAGGAGGTAAACAGAAAAATGGCATAGTGGCTTCTCCTCTCTTCTCGTCCACCACCCACCCGCTCTTATCCAGATCTATCTCCCCTTGTCTATTACCATCCATAACACACACATCCTAAACTGCTCTCTTTCATCTGGTGTTGTCCCTGCTCCCCTTAAGCATGCTACTGTCCTACCCATCCTAAAAAAGCCATCCCTAGACCCATCTTTCCCTTCCAACTATCGTCCCATATCCCTGCTTCCTTTTTCTCAAAACTTCTAGAAAGACATGTCTTTACTCATATGACTCACTTCCTAAATTCCAACTCCCTCCTCAATCCTCTTCAGTCTGGCTTGCGCCCCTCCACTCTACTGAGACTGCTCTTATTAAAGTTACAAATAACCTAATCTCAGCTAAATCCAAAGGCCACTACTCTGTACTAATTCTTCTTGACCAATCTGCTGCCTTTGACACTGTTGATCATGGCCTCCTTCTCCTAACTCTTCAATCTCTTCAATGTCTTGGTCTCATGGTTCTCCTCCTATCTCTGTCAATGCTCCTCCAGTGTCTCTTTTTCCAACTACACTTCCTCTCCTCATCCTGTCTGTCAGAGTCCCTCAAGGTTCAGTTTTTGGTCCCCTTTTGTTCTCTCTCTATACTGCCTCTCTTGGCAGACTCATTAATTCATATGGATTCCACTGCCACCTGAATGCCGACGACACCCAGAAATACCTCTCCTCCCCTGACCTCTCCCCTGCTGTCCTACAATTGCCTCTATTGTATCTCTGATTGGATGCCCTCCAGATTTCTGAAACTCAATCTCTCTAAAACTGAGTTTCTTACTTTTCCTCTTCATAACACTGAGCCTCCTCCTTCACTCTCCCTGCAGGTTGACGGTACCTGCCTCACCCCATCCCTTCAAGCTCACTGTTTTGCTGTCATTTTTGATCCTGACCTCACCTTTGCGCATCATGTCCAAATTGAACTTTGCTAAATCCTGTTGATTCCAGCTTAAAAACATTGACCACATACACCCCTTTCTTAGGCAAGATGCTGCCAAGAAGCTTGTTCATGCTCTAGTAATCTCTTGTATGGATTACTCTAATTCCCTCCTAGGTGGTCCCCCCAAGAAGCCATACTGCCACCTACAATCTGTGATGAATGCTGCTGCCAGGCTGATCTTTCTCTCCTGTCACTACTCTCACACCTCACCCCTCTGTCAATCCTTACACTGGCTTCCTGCCTACAGATGTCAATTTAAAATGCTAACCCTTACCTATAAATCACTAACCAGCTCTTACATTTCTTCACTGATTCATAGGTATGATCCCTCTCAGTCTCTCCACTCTACTGCTGACTGTAATGGTATTTATTAATTAATGACTGTACATCATAAATAAAGCATAGTTAGTGTAATACTTTGGAGACACCACTAGGGGCAGTGTGTAGGAAAACATGTGCTTCTGGCAGTGACATCACAGACTAGCCTACATAGGAATACACTGAATAAAAACCAGATGTAGGAGAAACTCTGGCTCTTTGCCTTTATCTGACTGAACCTAAGATGTAGTACCAGCTCTGACTTAACCCCAGCCAAAGGGCTGGGGCCTAGTAAGTAATATGAATTCATTGTAACATTTAGCAACTGTTATAGCCTTTTGTAAGTAATATGTTGTAGTTTTGTATTGTATAATTATAGTAGTAAATTGACATTCTGCTAGCATCTGTTTATTTATTATAGTTATATTAAATATACATTTAATATTACAACGTTTTGTGTATTTTCTATCCACATATTCGACCATAATACCACGAACTATAAAAAATATTAATGTTGTTACTTATTGCTTAATATATATGAAAAGATTAATATTAATATTTAAGTCACGCCCACAACAGTGACCTCCTGTCTGCTGCTCGCCCCCTTACTGCAAATTCACGCCAGCAAGACTTCTTTCCTTTGGAACAGCCTGCCTACCCCTGTCAGACTCTCCCCTAGTCTTCAATCCTTTAAGAACACCCTCAAAACCCATCTTTTTAGGCTATCTTATGGCCTAGAGTAACTTCTATCTTATGGCCAAGAGTAACCTCTATCTCTCAAACCTTCCTCTTGCTCTCTCCTAAAGGGCCACACTGCTACTTTCTCTCCATGTCTATTTGCCGTCTCCCTCAATACCTTTCCTATTGTGCTTTTATACCCCACCTCCTTTGATTGTAAGCACGTTTGAGCAGGGTCCTGTTACATCTTGTTATTGTCTCATTTGGTAAATTCCCCTCTTATTGTAAAGTGCTGTGGAATAAGCTGGCGCTATATAAATAATAACTAATAATAATAATAAATATCATTTTCAATAAAGGAAGTGTAAACTTTAGATCTCACTTTACAGAATATGTTTAGGAAAACTATGCAAGTCACATGCAGCGAGGTTTGACTAGGGCGATGTAGTTTGTAGTGGCCGCGAATGGTGGCCGGGTAAACAGAAGGGAGGAGGGTTTAGTTACTGGCTGGAATTAGAATGCGGCCATCTTGGGAAGGGCAAAACAAGTGCATAAGAGCCATATTGGGAATGGCAATCCTGTATATGAGTTTTCAAATACATTAAATCGTATTGTTATGGCAGGATCATATTCCTCCATAAAAGTATAAGTAATGTAATATAAAATGAAGTGATGTAATATAAAACAAAAATAAACATTATTGAATAATGACATTGTTTAACCCCTTAAAACCGGAGGGCGTACTATTACGCCCTATTCTAAGTGGCTCTAAATGCTGCAGGGTGTAATAGTACGCCCTCCGTTTTTTTGTTACTTACCTGGTCGCCGGCGATCCCACGCCGGCGATCGCGGTTGGGGAGACTCATCTAGGATCTCATGGAGTCCACCGCGGCGGATCCTGCCTCCTCAAGCCCCCCCGACCCGGTCATGTGAGAGTGAGGTCCTTGCAAGGACCTTACAATCACATGGCCGGGTTAGCTGGCTGCTGCATTGCCAGCAGGGGGACTGCCTGTAATGACAGTTAGTCCCCCTTCTGGCTGGAAATAAAATAAAATTAAAATCAGTGTAAAAAAAACTAATAATATACTTAGATCATATATATATATATATATATATATATGATCTAAATATAGATATACACATATACATACACACACATACACTGTCTAGGTGTATTTTACTATTAATATACATATAATTTATATATATATATATATATATTTTTTTTTTAATATCAAATTACACGTAGACTGATACTGATTAAATATATATAATTATTAATATATAATATAAAATAAAAAAATATGTAAATACGTTAAAAAATTAAATTAAAAAAATAATTAAAAATAAATCATTAAAAAATATATAGAACTGTGTTATTTCGTTCTCACTGTATTGTGATATTAATATATATATTTATATCAAAATACACGTAGAACGAAATAATATATCTATATACATAAATATATACGTATATATCACTATATATACCTATATATAAATAAAAAAATTTTTTTAAAATTATACATACATATATATACACATACGTATATATATATAAATATATTAATTCTACATATATATTTATGTAATATCTTTACATAATTAGGTATTTTAATTAATTACAATTAGCGGGATCTGCCTGACAACCCATGCCGAAAGTATAGGGAATTTAATTTGCTAGCACTATATTTAACCCTATAACTTTCCAAGACACCATAAAACCTGTACATGGGGGGCACTGTTTTACTCAGAAGACTTCGCTTAACACAAATATTAGTGTTTCAAAACAGTAAAATTTATTACAACGATGATATCACCATTAAAAGAAGTTTTTTGCATTTTTCACACACAAACAGCACTTACACGGACGATATTATTGCTGTGAGACTTTTTACTATTTTGAAACACAAATATTTGTATTCAGTGAAGTCTCCCGAGTACAACAGTACCCCTCATGTACAGGTTTTATGGTGTTTTCAAAAGTTACAGCGTCAAATATAAGGCTTGTGTTTCATTTTTTTCACATTAAAATTCGCCAGATTGGTTAAGTTGCCTTTGAGACCCTATGGTAGCCCAAGAACGAAAATTACCCCTATGATGGCATACCATTTGCAATAGTAGACCACCCAAGGTATTGCAAACGGGGTATGTCCAGTCTTTTTTAGTAGCCACTTAGTCACAAACACTGGCCAAAATTGGAATTTTTAGCATTTTTCACACACAAACAAATATTAACGCTAACTTTGGCCAGTGTTTGTGACCAAATGGCTACTAAAAAAGACTGGACATACCCAATTTGCAATACCTTGGGTTGTCTACTATTGCAAATGGTATGCCCTTATGGATGTAAATTTCATTCCTGGGCTACTATACAGTTTCAAAGGCAACGTAACCAATCTGGTGAATTTCAATTTCAAATGTAACGTGCTATATTTGACCCTGAAACTTCCCAAAACACCATAAAATCTGTACATAGGGGGTACTGTTTTACACGTGAGACTTTGCTGAATACAAATATGAGTATTTTATTGCAGTAAAAGCAAACAGTATTATGACATTGGCAGTTAAAATGTCATGTGGAACTAAAAAAATAACATTTCTTATTTTCTCCCATTTTTTTCATATTAAATTATGTTTCATAGCTAACAGTGATGTACCGAACGGTTCGCCAGCGAATAGTTCCTGGTGAACATTGCTTGTTTGCGTTCGCCACAGATGGCGAACATATGCGCTGTTCGGTCTTCCACCTATTCGTCATCATTGAGTAAACTTTGACCCTGTACCTCAAAGTCAGCAGACACATTTCAGCCAATCAGCAGCAGACCCTCCCTCCCAGACTCTCCCACCTCCTGGACAGCATCCATTTTACATTCATTGTGAAGCTGCATTCTTAGTGAGAGGAGGGACAGTGTAGCTGCTGCTGCTGCTTTGATAGGGAAATTGATAGCTAGGCTAGTGATATCAGTGTCCACTACAGTCCTGAAGGACTCATCTGATCTCTGCTGTAAGGACAGCACCCCAAAAAGCCCTTTTTAGGGCTAGAACATCAGTCTGCTTTTTTTTTTTCTGTGTAATGTAATTGCAGTTGCCTGCCTGCCTGCCTGCCAGCCAGCCTGTGTGTCAGGCTCACAGCATATACTGTGCCCACTTGCCCAGTGCCACCACTCTCTCACTGGTGTCACAATAGCTTGCATTTAAAAAAAAACCAAACTTTTTGGACTGTAATATAATAGCAGTCAGTTTCCTTCACGAGTGTGCGTTTCAGGGCCTGCCCAGTGCCACCACTCACTGGTGTCCCAATAGCTTGCATTTAAAAAAAAACTAAACTTTTTTGACTGTAATATAATAGCAGTTTCAGGGCCTGCCAGGGCACAGTGTCACACCAGTGCAACTCATATCTGGTGTAACAGTAGTGTACATTTTTAAAAAAAATAAAAATAAATTTTGACTGTAATAGATTGAATAGCAGTTAGTTGTCTGCCAGCGTGTGTGTCAGGCTCACAGCATATACTGTGCCCACTTGCCCAGGGCCACCACTCATATCCAGTGTCACAATAGCTTGCATTTAACAAAAAAAAAAACTTTTTGGACTGTAATATAATAGCAGTCAGTTTCCTTCACACGTGTGCGTTTCAGGGCCTGTCAGGGCACAGTGTCACACCAGTGCAACTCATATCTGGTGTAACAGTATTGTACATTTAAAAAAACTGTAATAGATTGAATAGCAGTTAGTTGTCTGCAAGCGTGTGTCAGGCCTACAGCGTCTACTCTGCCAACTTCTGCCACTGCACAGTGCCACTCATATCTGTTGTCACAGTAGCTTGCACGCATAGTACCACTAATCGAAAAAAAAAATGACAGGCAGAGGCAGGCCACCCCGCAGGGGCCGTCGTGGTCGTGGTGCTGTGATTCCCTTTGGCCCTAGAATAATGCCCAGTGTTCAGAGGCCACGTACCCTGAACTTGAAAAGAGGACATAATTGACTGGCTAACACAGTACACCCAATCTTCTACAGCTTCCGCTCGGAACCTTGACACACCATCCTCCTCCAGCTTAGCTTCGGGCACCTCTCAAGTTACCACTCGCTCGCCTGCCGCCACCACCAACACTAGCACCACAGCCGCTTCACTTGGAAAGTCAGAGTTATTTACACATCAGTTGGAAGAAATGAGTGATGCGCAACCATTATTGCCAGAGGATGTAGATAACAGGGATATGTCTCAGTCAGGCAGCATCACACACATGGACGTACGGTGTAATGATGATGATGTTGTACCCGCCGCTGCTTCCTTTGCTGAGTTGTCAGATACAAGTGAAGCGGTTGATGACGATGCGTCCATGGATGTCACGTGGGTTCCCGCTAGAAGAGAAGGAGAACAGGGGGAAAGTTCAGATGGGGAGACAGAGAGGAGGAGGAGGATACGAGTTGGAAGCAGGGGGAGGTCGTCGCAAGGAGCTAGTGGCACAGTCAGACAGCATGCATCGGCACCCGGGGTCGGCCAGACAGCACGCCAATCAACACATGCTGTTGCCACCACCAGAATGACGTAACTGCAGAGCTCTGACAACAGCGATGCCATTTGCAACCTGTGCCAAAAGAAACTGAGTCGTGGGAAGTTTAACACCCACCTAGGTACAACTGCTTTGCGAAGGCACATGATCGCACTTCACAAACGCTTATGGGATCAACACATGAGTATAAGCAGCACACAAACTCAAAGCTGCCATCATCCTCCTGGTCCAGCATCTTCAGCCACGTTAACCACTGCTGTCCTCCTTGCCCCCTCTCAACCATCCGCCCCTCCGTCTCTCGCCTTGAGCAGTTCCTGCTCATCTGCCCACAGTCAGGTGTCTGTCAAGGACATGTTTGAGCGTAAGAAGCCAATGCACAAAGTCACCCCCTTGCCCGGCGTCTGGCAGCTGGCTTGACTGAACTCTTTTACCATACAAGCTGGTGGAGTCTGAGGCGTTCAAAAAATTTGTAGCTATTGGGACACAGCAGTGGAAGGTACCCAGCTGAAATTTCTTTGCACAAAAGGCAATCCCCAACCTGTACTCGATTTTGCAAACGGAAGTAATGGCATGTCTGGCACACAGTGTTGGGGCAAGGGTCCATCTGACCACTGATGCCTGGTCTGCAAAGCATGGTCAGGGCAGGTATATCACCTACACTGCGCATTGGGTAAACCTGCTGACGGCTGCCAAACATGGAATGCGTGTGTGACGAAGTGCCCTTTGCCACTTGTGCCTGGAGGGGACTGCTTGCCCGCCTCTTGCCCTGTGACTATGGACCCTGGGAGATTTGGCCCGTTCAATTCAGTATGTTAGGAGTTATGTATTTTTGTATCCTTTTGTGTTT
This sequence comes from Pelobates cultripes, assembly GCA_933207985.1. Taxonomy (NCBI): domain Eukaryota; kingdom Metazoa; phylum Chordata; class Amphibia; order Anura; family Pelobatidae; genus Pelobates; species Pelobates cultripes. Next base: position 63,670,175 of record OW240921.1, on the reverse strand, counting down.
TACTGGGAACATGTGCTCAATGGAGTCTGCTTCTATCCCTGGATAATTGGATTACTTCCCCCATTGTCTCCAGGCTAGAGGGCTTTGTAAAACCAGTTTGGGCCAGATAGCCATGCTGCCAGCCAGGCCCAAAAGATACTTTGCTAACTTCTAAACCCCTGGTCTGATTCATGCCATTTTTTGATATGTTGTTTCCCTGAATGGATTGATTGTGAATATATAATAATTTTATATGAATGTGATGTATATTTTAGAAGTTATGAATGCTGTAAAAACTGTATTATTTCTGGCCAGCAGATAATTTAGCTTTGTGTATTGTAGACACTCAATTATCTAGCCTGGCCCAGAGGAGGAGTTTTGTGTTGCATAAATTGTGAGTTCTGTGTGCCAGTAAATCAGTCTTGTTCCAGCATTAAGCCTTGGCTCATGTTTGGGGGATTGGAGAAATACACTCTGGGGATTTCTATAATCACTATACTCCCCAGGGTATGATCACTAAGTTCTGCTAAGAGCTTGTTCCTGTTCCTGCTCTCTGGGGAAAGAGAGGTTCACCCACTGGAAGCTGGATCCTGGCCTTGGGTCCAGGGTGGGTGGAGACAGCAGAGACCCCGGCGCAGTTGCATCGCTGGAAGTGGGGTCTGCAGTGCTGATGGTGTCGGTTGGAGTGCTTGGAGTCCTCAGCAAGCACTAGGAGCATCGATTGGCGGAGGTACTCAGTCGGAGTGCCAGCGGTCCATCACATTTCGTGGCAGTGGCGGGATGGTGTCCTAGTGCGAGGACCAGCAGCTCGGAGACACCGGTAACATGTGGAGTTACGGATTTATAATTGAGGGCAACGCTAACCTCTGCACAGCGTCCCTATCCACAGCAACATGGAAGAGGAGTTTCACTGGAGGTTGCAGCAGCACTTGGCCCAACAGGACGGGCCTGTATCAGAGGAGTGCATACTGGACTGGAGAGATATGTGGCACGATGCCCTGGAAAAGGTAAACGGCGGCGGGGAGAGAGCCTTCCCAGTGAAGAGCAACGGTTCCAGGTACTCGAGGCCCTGCGCTCCCCTTTCCTAGGGGAGCAACCCTTGGATGAATGGTTGTTGGAACTCTGGGATTTAATTTGGAAGGAGTTGTGGCTAGATGCAGCTTACTGGGCATTAAAGTGGTACGCCACCCAGCGCAACCCCTCGATGACTAACCACTATCTGCCCAAGGGAGAGGATTATAATGGCCCGGGCTTACTGTGGGAGGCCTTTGAGGAGGGCGATGACTTTGGATGCCCCACAGAGTTTCAGTTCTGGGACATCCACAACATCAGGGAAACCCTAATGGATCTTCCCCAAGCGGACGACCTGGGGCCAGACCTGAGTCATCTGGTCGCAATGGAGTGGGGGCTGGAGCAGAGCTACCGACACCTGTTCAACTTAGCCCAATCACCGTCCCTCGGCCCAGAGGATTACCTGGACACCCTACCCTCTTGTGTCCAACCAGCCCCAGAGGTGAGCAACCTTATGGAACGGTCCTGGGAAGACCCACAGATGGCAGGTGGAGATGGAACCGAGGTCTCTCCACCTGCCCCACAGGGATGCTGGGTACCCGGCCCAGATCCCCAGCGGCAGTGTATCTCACAGGTAGAGGAGACAACCGGTCTCCCTTCCCAGCAGCAGCCTGAGTTCCAGGAGGAGGTGATGGTAGATCCCTCCCCCATACAGCAACCAGCGTCCTGGGGAGGGGAGACAACCGGCCTCCCTCTCCTCCACCAACCAGAGGTACCTGAGGTAGTGGACCTCATAGACGTGTCCTGGGGACACACAGAGATGGCAAGTGGAGATGGGACCGAAGTCTCTCTGCCAGCCCTACAGGGATGCTGGGCAGTCAGCCCAGGTCCCCAGCGGCAGCATAATATACAGGGAGAGGAGACAACTGGTCTCTCTCCCCAGCGGCGGCCTGAGTTCCAGGAGGAGGTGATGGTCGATCCCTCCACCTTACAGCAACCAGCGTCCTGGGGAGTGGGGGCAACCAGCCTCCCCCTCCAACAGCAGCCAGAGATACCGGTAAAGGGGGAAGACAAACCTAACCACACTGGCGCAGATGGGACCGCGGTCTCTGTGCCAGTCCTACAAGGAGGCTGGACAGGCGGTCCAGATCCCCAACCAACCCCGCAGGGATGCCAGGAGGAGGAGGTAAGCGAAACTTCCCCTTCCCAGCTACATCCCAACTGGGTCCTGGGGGCAGTGGATGAGCCTGTGATACCCACTGACCCCTCCCAGCAGAAAAGCTGGCATCTGGGCAGAGCTCTGTTAGCCTCTGCCCCCCCTTTTCCCCAGTATCAGAGCCTGACTTACCACGGGTTACCCCAGTGGAAGAGCTGGCAGCAGGGCAGAGCGCCGCTGGCCTCTGCCCCCCAAGCAACACCAGCAGTTTGCCTAGCTGCACCAGGGAGACTGAGAGTGCTGCGCTGTCCCACTACAAACTTGAACCTACAGGCCAGTACCATTTATTGTGGGAGGGTTACTCTGCGTATTTTTCTTTGTGGGTGGGCTGCCCGACTAATCTAGGTACTGACCGGCAGAAGGTCAGGTACCTGTTTAGTCTTCCCCCCAAAGGGAAGATGTGTGATGAAGTGCCCTTTGCCACTTGTGCCTGGAGAGGACTGCTTGCCCGCCTCTTGCCCTGTGACTATGGACCCTGGGAGATTTGGCCCGTTCAATTCAGTATGTTAGGAGTTATGTATTTTTGTATCCTTTTGTGTTTTACTGGGAACATGTGCTCAATGGAGTCTGCTTCTATCCCTGGATAATTGGATTACTTCCCCCATTGTCTCCAGGCTAGAGGGCTCTGTAAAACCAGTTTGGGCAAGATAGCCATGCTGCCAGCCAGGCCCAAAAGATACTTTGCTAACTTCTAAACCCCTGGTCTGATTCATGCCATTTTTTGATATGTTGTTTCCCTGAATGGATTGATTGTGAATATATAATAATTTTATGTGAATGTGATGTATATTTTAGAAGTTATGAATGCTGTAAAAACTGTATTATTTCTGGCCAGCAGATAATTGAGCTTTGTGTATTGTAGACACTCAATTATCTAGCCTGGCCCAGAGGAGGAGTTTTGTGTTGCATAAATTGTGAGTTCTGTGTGCCAGTAAATCAGTCTTGTTCCAGCATTAAGCCTTGGCTCATGTTTGGGGGATTGGAGAAATACACTCTGGGGATTTCTATAATCACTATACTCCCCAGGGTATGATCACTAAGTTCTGCTAAGAGCTTGTTCCTGTTCCTGCTCTCTGGGGAAAGAGAGGTTCACCCACTGGAAGCTGGATCCTGGCCTTGGGTCCAGGGTGGGTGGAGACAGCAGAGACCCCGGCGCAGTTGCATCGCTGGAAGTGGGGTCTGCAGTGCTGATGGTGTCGGTTGGAGTGCTTGGAGTCCTCAGCAAGCACTAGGAGCATCGATTGGCGGAGGTACTCAGTTGGAGTGCCAGCGGTCCGTCACAGCGTGGCTCTGCAGAGGAGTTGGTGACACTACCACGACTTGCAGGCAGGCCTGCTGCCACCTCTTCTACTCCTCCTACTCCATCCTCTTCCATAACCTCCTCGGCTGAGTCCTCTTCTGCTGCTGCGTCTTGCTCCACATCAATGGCACCCCCCCAGCTCCCAGGTACTATTCCACATCCCGGATACGGCAGTGTCACGCCGTCTTGGGGTTGACTTGCCTGAAAGCAGAGAGTCACACCGGACCAGCACTCCTGTCCGCCCTGAACGCACAGGTGGATCAGTGGCTGACTCCGCACCAACTGGAGATCGGCAAAGTGGTTTGTGACAACGGAAGAAATGTGTTGGCGGCATTGCATTTGGGCAAGTTGACACATGTGCTGTGCATGGCACATGTGTGTAATCTGATCGTACAACGCTTTGTGCATAAGTACCCAGGCTTACAGGACGTCCTGAAGCAGGCCAGGAAGATGTGTGGCCATTTCAGGCATTCCTACACGGCCATGGCGCACTTTTCAGATATCCAGCGGCGAAAAAACATGCCAGTGAGGCGCTTGATTTGCGACAGCCCGACACGTTGGAATTCAACACTCCTAATGTTCGACCGCCTGCTCCAACAAGAAAAAGCCATTAACGAGTATTTGTATGACCGGGGTGCTAGGACAGCCTCTGCGGAGCTGGGAATTTTTTTGCCACGTTACTGGACACTCATGCGCAATGCCTGTAGGCTCATGCGTCCTTTTGAGGAGGTGACAAACCTAGTCAGTCGCACCGAAGGCACCATCAGCGACATCATACCATTTGTTTTCTTCCTGGAGCGTGCCCTGCGAAGAGTGCTGGATCAGGCCGTAGATGAGCGTGAAGAGGAAGAGTTGTGGTCACCATCACCACCAGAAACAGCCTTATCAGCATCGCTTGCTGGACCTGCGGCAACGCTGGAAGAGGATTGTGAGGAAGAGGAGTCAGAGGAGGAATGTGACTTTGAGGAGGAGGAAAAAGACCAACCACAACAGGCATCCCAGGGTGCTCGTTGTCACCTATCTGGTACCCGTGGTGTTGTACGTGGCTGGGGGGAAGAACATACCTTCAGTGAGATCACTGAGGACGAGGAACAGAACATGAGTAGCTCGGCATCCAACCTTGTGCAAATGGGGTCACTCATGCTGTCGTGCCTGTTGAGGGACCCTCGTATAAAAAGGCTGAAGGAGAACGACCTGTACTGGGTGTCCACGCTAGTAGACCCCCGGTATAAGCAGAAAGTGCCTGAAATGTTACCAAATTATGGCAAGTCGGAAAGGATGCAGCAGTTCCAAAATCAATTAAAAAGTATGCTTTACACAGCGTATAAGGGTGATGTCACAGCACAACGGGAATCTAACAGGGGAAGAGGTGAAAGTAGTCCTCCCACGACCACGCCGACAAGGACAGGACGCTTTACAGACGTGTTGTTGATGGAGGACATGCGGAGCTTTTTAAGTCCTACGCATCGCCACAGCCCTTCGGGGTCCACCATCAGAGAACGACTTGACCGACAGGTAGCAGACTACCTCGCCTTAACTGCAGATATTGACACTCTGAGGAGCGATGAACCCCTTGACTACTGGGTGTGCAGGCTTGACCTGTGGCTTGAGCTATCCCAATTTGCAATAGAACTTCTGGCCTGCCCCGCTTCAAGTGTCCTGTCAGAAAGGACCTTCAGTGCAGCAGGAGGTATTGTCACTGAGAAGAGAAGTCGCCTAGGTCAAAAAAGTCTAGATTACCTCACCTTTATTAAGATGAATGAGGGATGGATCCCGAAGGGACTGACAGTGGGCGATACATTCGACTAAAAAAGGCCTGATGAGGGGGACGTAACAGGGTGTCGCGGCTGCCGGCCTGCCGCGTGATATTTAAATCCCTAGCTCACCCCAGTACCTTGCCCTGTCGTGGTTTCCTGTTCCTGGTTTCCTGAGAGTGCTTTATCATTGATTTATCATCTGATTTCCTGGTATCCTGATCTTGGCTTTTCCCTGGTTATTCTGAATTTTGGTTTCCCTGACTTGGCTTGTGTAAACGGTATTGTGTATTTTCTGGCTTCCTTGACCTCGGCTTTCCCTTTGACCATTCTCTGTCTCTAGCGTATTAGTCCGGCCATTCTAAGGTCCGGTTTACGCTCTGTCCTTTTATTTTCCTTTTCTTGCCTATGTATGTGTTTACATAGTTTCTGCATGCTGGACCACACTAGTAGTCATGACATTGGGATTAAACTAATAAGAATAGTACTACTTAACACACCACCCCTATCTGGTGGCACATTAGATTGCACGCGCAGTGCACCAAATTTGAAGTAGGAGGACCGACCAAGCATCTTTTTCCATCTCCCGGTTCCTAAAATTGATGCCATATACACGTCCCCTGATAGGGGACGTAACAGGGATTAAACTGATAGGAATAGTACTACTTAACACACCTTATAATAATGCAGAGAGAGGCAACACAGAGAGAGGAGTCTGAAGAAGAGGAGTCAGAGGAGGAAGGTGGCTTTGAGGAGGTGGAAGACCAAACACAGCAGGAGTCCCAGGGGGCTTGTTGTCACCTTTTGGGGACCCTTGGTGTTGTACGTGGCTGGGTGGAGGAAGAGACCTTCAATGACATCAGTGAGGACAAGGAATGGGACATGGCTAGCTTGGTATCCAACCTTGTGCAAATGGGGAGTTTGCGGTTGTGCAAATGGACTGTTTGCGGTGCATTAAACGGGGAGTTTGGCCTGTCACTGTGAAGCGGGCGTAACCCTTACACTACCTGATCGATACAACATCATACCTGATGTTTTAAAGCACGTTATTCCAAATAATTTAGGTGATTTATGCCCTTTATGGATTAAAACCAGACTCTGCATCAACTATGTAATTTTCCAAGGGAGTTTTGCCATGGATCCCCCTCCGGCATGCCACAGTCCAGGTGTTAGTCCCCTTGAAACAACTTTTCCATCACTATTGTGGCCAGAAAGAGTCACTGTGGGTTTTAAAATTCGCCTGCCTATTGAAGTCTAAGTCTGTTTGCGGAAGTTAGCGTTCGCCGTTTGCGAACCGAAAATTTTATGTAGCTAAATTTTATAGCTAAATATTTGATATTAAATGAAAGCCCAGTTTCCCCTGAATAAAATGATATATAAAAAGGGTGGGTGCATTTAATATGAAAGAGGTGAATTACGGTTGGACAGACATGTAGCGCAAATGCCAGGTTTTGTTCACAACGTGTACATTTGGCTCAGTCTTTAAGGGGTTAAAAAACAGTAGAAACCTTAAATAGTACAGCCGTATTTACACACACCTTTTTAAAAAAAAATTTTGTTTGAAGTTGTCCTTTATTAAAAAACTATTAAGATCTAAAAATGAATACAGCAAGGAATCCATCAATTTTTTAGATCTTAATATTTTTATTAATGAAGGACAACTAATACGGCTATAGATAAATCTAGTTGCCACTACAAGCCTTGGCTTGAGAGTGCCCCAAAGAGCCAATTCTTGCGCCTTCACAGGAATTGCTCAGAAATTACAGATTTTAATGAGCAAGCAGAGTTTAAAAAAAATAAATTTATGGAAAAAAACTATTTAGAATCAGATTTAAATAATACAATTAATATAGTAAAACAAAAAGAACGTAAAGACCTCTTGATTTACAAAAATAAAGAAAACAATGAACCAATATCCCTTCCTGTTATTTTCAATTTTAACAATAAAAGCAGTTATGTTAAAAAAATTATAAAAAAGCATTGGCATATACTTAAACATTATGAGATACTCAATCTAATTATACCAACACACCCAAATATTGTTTTTAGAGGAGCACCTAATTTTAAATCTATTCTAACTACCAATTTTACTAAGGAATCCCCTACCAAGAACTTTTCTTTTTTTCCTCAGACGAAAGGTTTTTATAAATGTAAATAATGTATAGTATGTAGAACTACAGACTCTTCTGTTCCATCTAAAGTCACCCAATTTATGTCCAATATGACCAAAAGAGTGTATAATATTTATGATTTTATCTGTTGCAATACGAAAAATTGTATTTATCTGCTTGAGTGCCCATGTGGCCTCCAATATGTGGGGATGACCACAAGGTGCTTAAAGATAAGACTGAGCAAACATTGCAGAAATATCAAAAATGGATACCTAAATCATACAGTATCCAAACATTTTATTATGCACAACAAAGATCCACACTTACTTAAATGTATTGGTTTAAAAAAAATGTTCTACCTCTTGGCATGGAGGAGATATAAAAAAAGTTACTTGGAAAAACAGAAATGGAATGGGTGTATAATCTTTAGACCCTTATACCCCATGGTCTTAATGCAGATTTTGATCTGCATAACTTTTTATAACAATGAGTGATTATTTCTGTACCTTTAACTTGTTTTTATTCTGTACTTTTTAAGGTTTCTACTGATTTTTAAATAATGTCATTATTCAATAATGTTTATTTTTGTTTTATATTATATCACTTCATTTTATATTACATTACTTATACTTTTATGGAGGAATATGATCTTGCCATAACAATACGATTTAATGTATTTGAAAACTCATTTACATGATTGCCATTCCCAATATGGCTCTTATGCACTTGTTTTGCCCTTCCCAAGATGGCCGCGTTCTAATTCCAGCTAGTAACTAAACCCTCCTCCCTTCTGTTTACCCGGCCGCCATTCACGGCCACTACAAACTACATCTCCCATGCGGCTGTGCGGTTTAACTTCCGGAATGCGGAGTGCCGCAAGTCACGTGGGAGATTTTGAATGCTTAATTCTGCATCTTCCCACCCTCGTTTTAGCTATAAACATATTTTATACATGTCATGTTATTGTAGAGTATCCCCTTATATAGTTATTTATGAGTTTTTAATTTGCTTATTTGATTTTAATCTGATTGGCTGGACCATTTTGGCGCCAATATTCTAATTACTTGTGTTCTTATATAACACTAATATGCCAGGTATTGTATGTTATTCCATTTGAAAAAGTCTTTTGACGAAACGCGTTATGGAAATTTTATATTGTGTATTTTTGTATTAAAAGTATTTTGGTCATTTGTTTGTGCCAATTATCTTTTTATATACACATAACTTTTTATTTATTTTTTGACCCTGGGTTTTTATCTTTTTTTTTAATTTTTTACTCTTTTGGTTTTATAACCGTTTGGAAGTTTTCTGCACCCCAAGAAATCCTAGGTGGGGATTAATCCACCTGTGCTGATATCACAGAGCAGTCTGTCTGCTCTTTATTTGTAAGTACGTTTTTAATTAATTTATACTGACACTGTTATACAGTGAGCACTATTGGCTGTCTCATTTTTTCCTGAGAATTGGACACCAGTGACGAAGAGGTACCCACTACATATCCCATAAGCAGGGATTATACCGCTATACGCCCTTTACCCTAGAGCTGGATATAAACTCTTGCAAATGTGAGTTCTCTAACATTATTTTCTATTACGTCCATATTTGAGCTATACATATTGCACTATTGGTTGTCCCTCTCTTTTATCTTCTATATAAGTGGAACTACTACTATATCTGAAGACCCTACCATTGCACCAACTTCCTTAAAGACCATTCTTAAGGACATATAAGTTGGACTTCTTTTTATTTGGAGTTTGCTTATTTTTATTCTGTTTTTATTATTTAATGTGGCGCAGCCTTTTCTATTGTTGTTTTTATTTGTCTTGTTTTAAAGGGTTTTGAGGGATTCCACTTTAAGGGTTGCTGCCTATTAGTTGACCAGCGCTGTTTCATCCATCTACCACTACTACCATATAGAACAAATTCCAGTTTTTGTTTACGTTTTGTTTTGATCAGAACATGCACTATTGACTCCGTCCTAAAGGGGTTAAAAATAAGAAAAGGGCATTTAAAGCCTTTAAATTGGACAAATCAGAGGCATCCTATATAAGATATAAGGAAGCCAATAATACTTGTAAAAAGGCAATTAAAGTGGCTAAACTAGAAATTGTTTTCAAGTACATCAATTCTAAAAAAACAAAAAATGAAAGTGTAGGTACACTGGAAACAGAGATGGGTCTGTTAGTTAATGAAGACCAGGAAAAAGCAGAAATTTTAAATAACTATTTTTCTTCAGTATATATTAATGAGGATCCTATGGCAAGAGATAAGCAAATGATTGCTGCAACAAACTTGCAGATAACTTGTGATTGGATAACTCGAGACAAGGTGCTACAGCTATTAAAGAAAATTCATGTAAATAAAGCTTCGGGGGCCTGACGGTATCCACCCACGAGTACTTAAAGAGCTATGTGGGGAAATAAGTGAACCTCTGTATTTAAATTTTCAAGATTCTTTTGTTTCAGGTATTGTACCGGAGGATTGGAGGAAGGCAGATGTTGTTCCTATATTTAAAAAGGGTTCAAAATCCTTGCCTGGAAATTATAGACCTGTGAGCTTAACTTCTGTGACTGGGAAATTATTTGAATGGCTATTAAGGGATAATATTCAGGAATTCATTGGGAAGAACTGTGCAATAATCAGCATGTTTTTTTCTAAAACACAGGTCATGTCAAACTAACCTAATTGCATTCTATGAAGAAGTAACTAGAAGTCATCCCCCCCCCCCCCCCCTGGGCTCTTGGGTGGGGGCCCCTAATCATCCCCAAGGTGACTAGGGGTCTTTAAGCCCCTAATAGTGCCCAAATAAAAAGTTCCTACCTACCCCCCTCACCCTAAAAAATAGTGAGGGGGGAATAAAATAACTAACCTGTAAAATAAAAGTAAACTTACCATTAGACGTCTTCTTTTTTCTCAAATCTTCATTTTTCAGCCCCAAAAAAGGCCAAATAAAAAACCATCATAACCGTCGAATTGAAAATAAAATAAAAATCCTGAGCGCAAAAAAAAAACCTGACGAAAAAGAAAAAACCCGAGCGCAAAAAAATAATCCATCTTCACCCATGGAGGGCTCCGCGCAGACTGAGCTCTGCAGGGCGGGGGAAGGCTTATAAAGCCTTGCCACGCCCTGCAATTAGGCTAAGAACACTCTGATTGGTGGGTTTAAGCTCTTTGCCATTTTACACAGCGTGGGAAAGTTCTTTGGAATTTTCCCACGCTGTGTAAAATGACACAGAGCACTGTGACTGGATGGATTTCAAGCCTGGATGGATTTCAAGCCATCCAATCACAGTGCTCTGTGTCATTTTACACAGCGTGGGAAAGTTCTTTTGAATTTTCCCACGCTGTGTAAAATGACAAAAAGCTACTCTGATGTAAACCCACCATCCAGAGTGTTCTTAGCTAGTGCAGGGCGTGGCAAGGCTTTTATAAGCCTTCCCCACGCCCCTGCAGAGCTCAGTAGCAGGCCCTCCATGGGTGAAAAGATAAGATTACTGGTATTCTTTCGTCACCAGTTTTCTTCGAGACCCTGCCACATTTTCGAATACGGCAGTTATGGCGGGCCTGACTGGCCTTTTGGGAAGCGTTGAAAGAAGGCGTCGAATGGTAAGTTTACTTTTATTTTACAGGTTAGTTATTTTATTCCCCCCTCACTATTTTTTAGGGTGAGGGGGGTAGGTAGGGACTTTTTATTTGGCGGGGGGGTGGTGACTAGGGGCTTGGGGACCCCTAGTCACCTTGGGGGGGGGAGGGATTTGCTTAGGGCCCCCACCCGCAGCCCAGGGGTGGGGGCGGGGGGGGAGGACAGTAGGTCCCCCCCTCATTATCTTTGTGGCCCCCACCCACCGCCCAGGGGTGGGGGCCGGGGGGGAGGACAGTAGGTCCCCCCCTCATTATCTTTGTGGCCCCCACCCGCCGCCCAGGGATGGGGGCCGGGGGGGCAGTAGGTCCCCCCCTCATTATCAATATGGCCCCCACCCACCGCGCAGGGGTGGGGGCCGGGGGGGGCAGTAGGTCCCCCCTCATTATCAATATGGCCCCCACCTGCCGCGCAGGGGTGGGGGCCGGGGGGGGCAGTACGTCCCCCTCTCATTATCAATATGGCCCCCACCCGCCGCTCAGGGGTGGGGGCCGGGGGGGACAATAGGTCTCCCCCTTTTTGGTATTTTTAGGGCCCCCACCCACCGCTCAGGGGTGGGGGCCAGGGGGAGGACAATAGGTATTTAGTATTTAGGGCCCCCACCGGGGGGGGACCCTTTTTTTTTTAAACAGTGAGCAGCCACAGGCTGCTCACTGTTTAATAGACATGCCCCTACTCGCGGTATTGCGAGTAGGGGCACAATTTACTAATTTACTAATACTAATTTTTACTTAGTATTAGTAAATTAATAGGGGGCGGACCGAACATCGCATATGTTCGCCGTCGGTGGCGAACGCGAACACGCTATGTTCGCCAGGAACTATTCGCCAGCGAACCGTTCGTGACATCACTATTCTTGGGTAGAACATTGGCTTAAGGATAGAGTACAACGAGTTGTCATTAAATGTTACATTTTCAAGCTGGACAAAAGTGGTAAGTGGTGTCCCTCAGGGTTCTGTTTTGGGACCGCTTCTATTTAACATATTTATAAATGATCTTGAAATGGGCCTTGAAAGCCATGTATCATTGTTTGCAGATGACACAAAACTTTGTAAAGTAATAAAATGTGAGCAGGATATTGCCTTGCTGCAGAGGGATTTGGATAAATTGGGGGACAGGGCACTAAAATGGCAGATGAAATTTAACGTAAAGAAATGCAAAGTTATGCACTTCGGGGTTAAGAATGCACAAGCAATTTATACCCTAAATTGTAGTGAACTAGGGATAACCACACACGAGAAGGATTTGGGAATTGTTATAGACAACAAATTAGGCAGCAATATGCAATGTCAATCTGCAATTGCTAAGGCCAGTAAGGTTTTGTCATGTATAAATAGGGGCAGAAATTCTCGAGATGAAAATATAATTTTGCCTCTTTATAAATTGCTCGTGAGACCACACCTTGAATATGCTGTGCAATTTTGGGCACCTGTTCTAATGAAAGATATCATGGCACTAGAAAAAGTGCAGAGACGAGCTACAAAATTGATAAAAGGAATGGAGCATTTTAGTTATGAAGAAAGGTTGAAAAATTTAAATCTGGGGCGGAGCTTAGCCACGGAACGGAGTGGTCGCATGTTCAGTGAGCTCCGGCAACAATGAGACTAATCAACAACAAAAACTGCTATTACAGACCTAACAATCGACGACCAGGGCAGGGGGGACAAAGCTCTCAACTGACCGATGCACTTTATATACCGCCAGACGGGACGGAAAACATGCCGCACAACTCAGGCCTACTCAGACTACAGGGCCTTCGAAATGGCGCTCCACAACGCGGTCTTCTCCACTGCCTTATCGCCCAAGGAGCACACAGCCACAAACCTAGCAAACATGGGACGAAAACCCCAGCGGATAGCAACAGGTGCATGCAAAGATGCACAGGACATTAGCACTATGCTCCAGCGCACCACGGTCCCGAAAATGGCGGCCACAATCGACATAGACACAAGCTCCACGTGCTCGGCGCTCACCATGGGGGACACCCTAGACCACCCGCCATCACAAGGTGCACAAGCTGACCCTGATGCACTGACACCAGCCACAAAATTAGACATTAAAAACCTCCTAATGGAGCTAAAACAAATGTCCGCAGCAGACATGGCTTTAATGAAAACAGAGGTCCAAGTGGTCACAGACTGAGTGAAGACCACAGAAGAAGACATCATAGACGTCTAAAATGAAGTGAAGAGCCTAAAAGAAACATTGTCCCACTTAAAAGCCTCACACGCAAACCTGATCAACAAGCTGGATGCAGTAGAAGAGAGAAGCCGTAAAAGCAATGTGAAAATTAGGGGTATCCCTGAAGAAATAAGTCAGGCAGAGCTGCCACAGTACATCAGACGCCTGGTCACCACCATATTGCCACATGCACAGGCCAAAAATTAATTATTGCAGGGTTATTCCACATCCGTAAATCGCCACAGGCACACCCCACGCAACCAAAGACGTAATCGTCCGGTGCCATACCCAAACTGACAGAAATGCCATCTTCACTGCCTTAAAAGGCAAAACACCACTGGACTTTGAATCCGCGAGTCTTACCTTCTATCAGGACCTGACAAGATCCACACTCCAATGGAGAAGAACCTTGCGCCCTATGACCCGTCGCCTCCAAGACGCCAAGATGACGTACCTCTGGACAGCACCAAAAACTCTCTTAGTGGACCACAACGGCACCACTCTACACCTCAATTCCACTCAGGAGGTGGACTCTTTCCTCAGGGCACTGGGGCTCCCACTAGGACCTAACCACACAGAAGAGCCAGCCAGCTCCCATACATGGGACCCCACCAGGACTGTCCCTTTTGTACCAAGGGGGAGAGGAGCCCCTGAGGCAGCCATCTGACACCAATGACTGCCTTCCAGCCCACAGGCACATCTCAACAATGATACCATTACTGTTTTAATTTGTTTTCACTTGGTTTCAAACTATTTTTAACATTTTACTGCTTTTCGACTAGGCACCACTGTAAGGCACACAACCTGTCCCTGGATTAAAGGGCCACCATAACGGCAAAAACCCACACACCGATACAACCACAAACAAGTAGCACACTACACAGAAATCCACTCCCATGTTAGGGCCAGCAACAGGGCCGCTGGAGTATCCCGCCCTGGTTAGGGGTCACTGACCACATGACACCACACGAGTATCAACGAAACACATAGGGCAACCCAAGGACAGAGTTACTTATGCCCACACCAAACACACCAGAACCGGGGGCCCTAGACAAAGTCTCACTGACAAGAAGTGGGGCATATTTCCCTATCGCCATAGCTAACACTAAAAACCACTTACGCGGAATGGGGAATAGTTGCTCAGAACCCTAGTCACACACTGGACGTACAGAGTATTAAACATATACAACTTCTTCCTCCAGGCAGGAGACTATGGCAATCTAGCGGTAACTCTAGACAGAATGTAGTAACGTAAGAACCTAATTTAAAAACTTGTGCAAAGTATTTCAATGCCAAATGTATATCTATGTTTCATGTTTTGAAGCCTGAGACAGCTGCTGTGGCATCTCAAGCGACTATGTTCAAACAAAAATAAAGAATTATTAAAAAAAAAATATATATATTTAAATCTCTTTAGTTTGGAAAAACGGTGTCTGAGAGGGTATATGATAACATTATACAAATATATTCGGGGCCAGTACAAACCATTATCTGGAAATCTATTCATAAACAGGGCTTAACATAGGACACGAGGCCACACATTTAGGCTGGAAGAAAGGAGATTCCATCTAAGGCAAAGAAAAGGTTTTTTTTACAGTAAGAGTAAGTAATAAGGATATGGAATTCTTTGCCTGAAGAGGTGGCTTTGTCAGAGTCTATAGAGATGTTTAAACTGCAATTAGATAAATACTTGCAAAAACATAACATACAGGGATGTAATTTCTAATTAGTGGGGTAATAGCTGCTTGATCCAAGGAGACATCTGACTGCTATTTTGGGGTCAAGAAGCAATTTTTTCCTAGTTTGTTGCAAAATTGGAAGCGCTTCAGAATGAGTTTTTGCCTTATTTTGGATCAACAGCAAAAACATATGTGAGGAAGGCTGAACTTGATGGACGCAAGTCTCTTTTCAGCTATGTAACTCTGTAATTCCTTTCAGTGTTTCATTCCTACTACGTTTACATTCTGCGCATTTCCCACAAGAATAAAAACCTTTTTTGTTGTTCAAAAATGTGCTGCGTCCTTCCTTTTTAGTATGATTAAAAGTTACATTTGTTTAAAATTAGGTGTTCCTCTGCATAGAATAAAATGTTTTTCATGTCAAATATTGGCCAATGTTTATTAATTACAGTTTTTTTTTGGTTTTTTTTAAATCAAACACTAGAGGTGCTACAGAGTTATGATTATAACTCTCAACAAGGTCAGGTTTAAAAGTTAATTGATTTTAATCTAATTTAATAACTTCACTATATGCACTATCTAAAAGTTTTTTTGGATAAGTTTTTGTGTACATTTTTCAATTAAAAGTCCACTTGTTCTTTGAACACTTTTTCCTCTGTACAATTTATTTTAAGTCTTTGTAACTGACCTTTGGGAATATTATTCAGCCCAGGTCTATATAAGACATAACTGTTGGCATCTACCTTTTAAAAAAAAAAAATGGCTTTATTACACCTTCCTTTACATAAATATCTAAATTTAAAATAAATATTCCATGTGCTAAAATGGCTACTCAGTTCAATGCCCTACTCATTCTTGTAAATATCTTTTTTTATTATTATTCAAAACTGCTAGTATTACCCTTCCATAGTAAAAAAAGTTTATCTATATATCTATGGTATGTGACCAGGTCACGCTGAGCTGTCATATATATAAATATCTTTTCCAAGCCAAGTAGATACAAATTAGCTAAGGGTGAACCTGGTCCCCATAGCATTACCTTGGCGTTGTAGATAAAATTTTGAGTTTAAAGAAAAATAGTTATTATTTACAATCCATCTAATGTTAACAATTGAAAATTCTATGTGTTCCTCAGAAAACTTTTTTGATTTTTCTAAATATTCCCGAACTACTGTACAACCTAATTCCTGGGGAATAGACGTGATGATCAAGTGATGATACATCATAAGTCACCAGTATTTACGTCTCTTCCCATTTCAAATTCTTTAGAACCCTAATTATGTTTCTGGTATCTGTCAAGTATGAGGGCATGACCTTAACTAAATTTCCTTGTTTTGTTATTTTTCTCTAATTCTTCGAAATCTTCACACACAGATTTTTCAAATATGTCGATAGCACTTGATCTATAATTATGCGGGTAGAAACTATATTTATTTTTAAAATTAGTGTGAGTACCATTATTTCTAATATCCATAAATTTATTTATTTCAAAAAACTTTTAAAAAGTAAAATTTCTAGAATATTTTAGAATATCAATATACTTGATATTACAAAAGTTTGTAAGTGTATAAAGTAAGTGTCCTTTCAAATACTTTTCACTGCAAGGCACTTTTTTCGTAGTTTTGCCCAGATTTGACTGATTGTGCACATATTCTAGTACTCTTCACCAGAATTTTCAGCTTGTTGCACTGTGTTGTGTAACTTTATTTTGTTACACTGTTGCATATGTTGTGTGATAAAGTCACATTGTAATTATAGCACACCTTTTTAAAGCAATTTTATTATGGTTTTGAGTGTAACTATTATGGGTTATTGCATGTTATAGGTGCTGCTATATTTGCACAAAAATGTTTTTGCACAAATAATTTCAAAGAAAATGTATTTTACTGAACTATTTTAGCACCTTTTTATTTGAAATTCCATTCTCATTGAGCTGCAGAGAAGGTAGGGAATGTTACCTGACAGAGCCCAGGTTAGAATTCAAACCATTCAAAAAGGGTTTTACTCCTTGCAATGAGAGGTGCTAGGGCACATCTGGCACCATAGCCATAACATCACACTGTAGTGGTTATGGTGTCTGGAGAGTCCTTTTAACAATTCAATATTTAATACATTACAGGCAGAAATACAATAATGGTACATTGTAGATGACTATAGCTTGATGGACCCACATATGATAATTTACTTGGAGCAAAAAATGACCAACAAACCATGTCTCATTTGTAGATTTATTTTCATCAAAGGCAACTTGTTTGTTAGTTCAAGCATAGTGTAAGTAACATGGCACAATAATAGAATATCCACAATAATACATAGTACTTAGTAATGTATCTGACTTGATTGACAACTTGTAGTTCTAGAATGAGGAATGGGAAAGAGGATGGACATTGGAATTCCCAACTCTTCTGAGACGATACAGCTTCTGATCACTGATGTTATATATTTAAAACTAACCATGAAAAAAAACATTTTTAAAGGCATAGAAATTAAGAATGTGTATTTTAATTTTAAATATTCAGTGTTAAATCTTCATTATTGTATGCATGCATTTTTAAATGATCCCAGTTGTCATTCTGTATATTTTTTTTAATCATAGGAAGGTATACCTGAGCCAGCTGCCAAGCAGTGTACTAAACAGCTAGTCAGTGCACTTGAATTCATCCATCACAAAGGACTGGTCTATAGAGATGTAAAACCAGAAAATGTCCTCATTTTTGGCCGGGACTGTCAGAATATAAAGCTTACAGACTTTGGATTAACTCGCCCAAGAGGGACAATGTTGAAACTTGTGTCTGGAATCATCCCGTATACGGCTCCAGAACTAAGCAACACACAAAATTGTGAAGGAGTGCCCATCGATTTCACCCTTGATGCTTGGGCATTAGGTGTGCTTCTTTTCTGCCTGATGACTGGATACTTTCCATGGGAGAAAACACTTCCCTCCGACCCATTTTTTCAAGATTTCGTTATTTGGCAGGAAACTGGCAGTACTGAAGAGCTATCACAGCACTGGAAGATATTAACCACAGAGGCTATGGATATGTTAAGTAAACTGATGACTTTAAATCCATTAGAGAGAAGCCCTGTTAGCAAAGTCTTGTGGTATTTAGACCAGCCATGGAGAGTGGACAACTGGAGAGCACAGGAAGAACTAGATTAGTGTATTACAGAACGAAAAGTTGAAGTTACAAGATGTAAAGATATAAAGGTTCTGATTCACATCAGTGCAATGTGCAATAAAACACATTCATTGATAACATTTTGGATGTTTTACTATGTTATTCCTTTACAAAACAGTTTTTTGTTGAAATGAAATTGTTAAAACACCATTTGCAATTTATTCCATCTCTTTTTTTATAGGACCCTACGGGAAGTGTAATAATTCTGTTATCCAGTTACTATAAACAATATTGTAAATGCAGATTATTCTGTAAGTGGATGGGCTTGGTAAAGTACAAGGGAAATATTTATCGCTGGCTCTTCAATAGAGACATCTATCTATAAAATTATGCTATGTTCCTAATAAGTAAATGCCTTTAAATAGTTGGGGGAAAAATAATTAGTTAAAAAAAAAAAATAGGATCCTCGGACCCCCATTAACTAGGACTAACCCAGCAAATCCCTTTTTTATACTCACACCACATGTGACAGTGCAAGGGTTAAAAGTGTGGCAGTTAGTTATTGACACTAGCTGTTAATACATTAATGTGAGGTTTAAGATGACCCTCACATAAGTACTACGGAGATCTGGTATTCCCTTTGAACCATCTAATATGCCTTGGGTATACTTTCAGCTGTTCAATGGCTAATGGACTTGAATCCCCCCTACTCCCTGAGTTGTGAAAAGGGTAAAGACAAAATGTTATAATGTGAGATGAGTTACTGACCCTCCTAAACCCCCACTCATGTTCTTTGGGTGCTGTTTAAAAATATGGTAGACAGTTGCCTAGTGGTTTCTACCCACATCTGCTTTGTCGGTGAATATCCTTTAAAAAATAATAGGGGGGATCAGAATAAGCCCCATTCTAATTCTTTTGCCAGCCCTCTAAAATGGAAGGTTTTGGAGTCAGCTGTTGTGCTGATCGGATCAACATGTTTATGTGCTCAGGATTTTTTTCTTTTCATTGCATTGCAATTTGAAGGGATTAGGACTTTGAGGGTATTGCATGATAGTGATGGATTTATATTATATATATATATACACATACACACACACACATATACAAACAACCCCTAAGTGACCCAGCCACCTTTAGGCCTAGGAGCTGTAGTTCTACTACAGCAATGGAAATGTACTATTTGGCTACCAAATTTTAAAGGTTTATGTACTCATATTATTTTTTATTAATAATCCTTGTAATAGGAATACGGTTGACTGCTTGTAATAGGAATAGGGTTGACTGCTCCCTGATTTAGGATCTGCCCTATTATAACATCTGTCACTCTCCAGTCAAAATGAAACTTAACCTCTGCATCTTCCTTCCTTCCCCAGGTTGGCATAGAGCTTCTGGTTAACATTTCTGGAATAGAGAATAAGAGCTTCTCCGATGCCTATACATACGTAGCATAGCTTCTCCTTCAGTACCCACAAACATTAGCCAAGACTGAAGGAAGTTGATCAAGAGATCTAATTTTAATGGACAACATACATGATTTATTCAGTTTCCTGTTTACACACCAGACATACAATATCCAAATAGGCACATTGTCCTCTCTCCTCTCCCATTATTCTCTAATGAAACATTTAGATAAAAAGCTATGCCTTTTGATAAATGTCATGGGCTTTGCATCCCTGCAATTATTTCCATTGGTTGGAAATAATTGCAGGGATTTCTCTAGGTAGCACCCTCTCACATAGGTGCAAGTTTGGTGTATTCCAGTCACCAGGTGTGGGAGAGACCCGCGTTTGAAATTTTATAGGTTGATGAAAAATATAGTGGAAGGGTCCCAGAGGCCAGAAGCTATTATACCAAACAGGACATATGTACAATCCAAAACACAAACTGTATTTCAGTCTTAACTTACGAGGGGGTGGAGAGAATGAAAAAACACTATGGGGGGGGGGGGGAAAAACACTATGGGATGGGGGACGCTATGGGACAGGGGAGGGGGGAGGAAAAAACGTTATGGGACGGGGGGATGAAAGAATGCTATGGGACAGAGGAGGAGGGGGGAGGAAAGAACACTATGGGACAGGAGAAGGAAAGAACACTATGGGACAGGGGAGGAGTTGGAAAGATAGAGCACTATGGGACAAGGGAGGGGAGAACACTATGGTTTAGGGGGAAGAAAACTATGGAGGTGGGGGGAAAGAACATTATGGGGGAAAGGTGGAGAACACTATGGGGAGAGGGGAACATTAAGGGATGCACTAAGGTACAGGGAAGGGAAAAAGAACACTAGGTTAGGATGGGGTCACTATAAGATAAGGGAGAGGAACATTAAGTGTAATGGGGAGGGGAGTTTCTACCGCACATATTTACATACAAACACACTGAATCCACTACACAAACACACTGCATCCACTACACACACAAACACACATAAATATTCTTGAAAACAAAAAAAAAAATATGACTGGCATGTTTATTTTGTGCATTTACAACTTAATAAAAAAAAAGATTTGTAAAAAAAAAAATTGGACTAAATGGGAGAACCGCAAGGCAGGATGTCCATACTCATTGCATCCCTGCAAGCCGTTACGTTTTACGATTACCACAAGTCAGTATCGGCCAAAGCAGCAGCAGCTCTTGCACAATTTAACATTCAAACCAACTGGAGTGAGTTGGATACGGAGCTGTTCTGCAGGCATTTTGCCGGCTTAAGGCCCCCAGCTTGTGTGGTTTGTGCATCCGCTTCACATTCCACCAACTTGTGCCCCTGTGAAGCCCATCCACGTCCACAGCCCTCACACGCACTCATGTTAACCCCTCCATGGGTCAAGACCAGGATCAGAAAGTTGGGTCGACCCATCGTGTTCTTGGGAAAAGCACAGGTGTGCAACAACTTTAACATGGGCATTGCAATTACAGTGCATGCCGTTTGCTGCACATCTGCTCAATTTGCTTCAGGGCACATGTGCCCCTCCAAGCTGTTCCCCAGGAAATGCCGTACGGAGGTTAATGTGGATAATCTCACCTATCACTTGCACTCTCACCCCTCACCCCATTTGGTAGATTTCTTGGTGTCAGGATTTTGTGAAGCTTTTTACACAGGTCTTCTCGTACTCCCCTCCGGCACACTGGAAAGCCCAAACTTATCAGCCAATGACGAAAATAAATAAAAAACGGCTAATCATTGATCTCTCTGCTCCTCATTCTTCCTTCACACTTAGCATTAATTCACTTATCCCCGCTGAAGAATTCTCCATCCATTACGCCACAGTGGACAATGCCATTAAGGTCATTCTACAGATGGGTAAGCATGCTTGGTTAAGCAAAATGGACATCGCCAATGCATTTAGGATAGGAGCAGCCTCTGCTGCTTCCAGCACTAATGCCCCAGCACCTATTATCAAAAGATTGGGGAGATGGAAATCCTCGATCTATTGTAGATATATTCCTCATCCAGAGAAGGAAATGAGGAAAGCATTTAAAAGTTTGGTTATGTAAATTGTTGCAATAAAGTGTGTTTTCCCTTTGATACTTTTGATACTTTTGTCCTCTTTTAAACTAAAAAATGAAAGTGTAGGTACACTTAAAAGTGAAATGGGGGTGTTAGTTAATGAAGACCAGGAAAAGGCAGGAATTTTAAATAACTATTTCTCCTCCGTATATATTAAGGAAGAACCCATGGCAATAGATGTGCAAATGATTGCTGCTAAAAATTTGCAGAATATTTGTGATTGGTTAACTCAAGACAAGGTGCTGCAGCAACTAAAAAAAGTTAATAAAAACAAAGCTCCAAGGCCTGACGGTATTCATCCACGAGTACTTAGAACTAAGTGTAGAAATAAGTGAACCTCTGTTTTTAATCTTTCAAGATTATTTTCTTTCAGGAAGTGTTCCGGAGGATTGGAGGAAGGCTGATGTGGTTCCTATATTTAAAAAGGGTTCAAAATCCTTGCCTGGAAATTATAGACCTGTAAGTTTAACTTCTGTGGCTGGGGAAATATTTGAAAGGTTATTAAGGGATAATATTCAAGAATTCCTTTAGAAGAACATGGTTATCAGCAAATATCTGCATGGTTTTATGAAGCACAGGTCATGTCAAATGAACTTGATTGCATTCTACGAAGAAGTAAGTAGCAGTATAGATCAGGGTGTTGCAGTGGATGTGATCTATTTGAATTTTGTCAAGGCATTTGATACAGTTCCACACAACAGATTAGTGTTCAAACTCAAGGAAATCGGTCTAGATGAAAATGCTTGTTCTTGGGTAAAACATTGACTTAAAAACAGAGTACAAAGAGTTGTCATTAATGGTAAATTTTCAAGCTGGACAGAGGTGGCAAGTGGTGTCCCTCAGGGTTCTGTTCTGGGACCCTTTCTATTTAACATCTTTATAAATGATCTTGAAAAAAGCATTGAAAGTCATGTTCTTGTGTTTGCAGATGACACAAAACTCTGTAAAGTAATACAATGCGAGCAAAATATTACTTTGCTGCAGAGGGATTTAGATAGACTGGGGGACTGGGCACTCAAAAAGCATATGAAATTTAATGTTGAAATGCAAAGTTATGCACCTCGGCGTAAAGAATGCACAAGCAATGTATACCCTTAATGGAAGCAAATTAGGGATAACAACACACGAAAAGGACTTGGGGATTTTTATAGACATCAAACTATGCAACAATGTGCAATGTCAATCAGCAGTGGCTAAGGCCAGTAAGGTATTGTCATGCATGAAAAAGGGTATTCATTCTACCTCTTTATAAATCACTGGTAAGACCACATATTGAATATGCTGTGCAATTTTGGGCACCTGTTCTAAAGAAGGATATTATGGCACAAGAAAAAGTGCAGAGGTAGGCTACAAAATTAATAAAAGGAATGGAATATATCAGCTATGAAGAAAGGTTAACAAATTTAAACCTCTTTAGTTTAGAAAAACATCGCCTGAGAGGGGATATGATAACATTATACAAATACATTCGGGGCAAATACAAATCATTATGTGGAAATCTATTCACAAACCGGACTTTACATAGGACACGAGATCATGCGTTTATACTGGAAGAAAGAAGATTTCGTCAAAGGCAAAGGAAAGGTTTTTTTTCCTGTAAGAACAAAAAGGATGTGGAATTCATACAGATGTTCAAACAGGAACTAGATGCATACTTGCAAAAACAGAATATTCAAGGATATAATTTTTCAATGTAGGGTAATAGCTGCTTGATCCAAGGATAAATCTGACTGCCATTCTGGGGTCAAGAAGGAATTTTTTTTCTAGATTGTTGCAAAATAGGAAGTGCTTCAAACTTTTTTTGCCTTCTTTTAGATCAACAGCAAAATACAAATGGGAGGAAGGCTGAACTTGATGGACGCAAGTTTCTTTTCAGCTATGTAACTATTACAGGCCTACCTGTACGTTGGTTATGGCACACCCCAACCAACTTTGCATTAACACGAATTACACATATTATTATTATGTTTCCGACCACAAGTTTTAAGGCCAAAGGCCTGTATTTGTGGGAGGAGTTTAAATCTATCTTGAACCTATAAAACCCCAATCCCCCTCTTACCTGGACCGTGCTCGTTTTTCAGGTCACCCCACCCACCACACCCATTAGGCATATATTACCCTTGGTGGGCCCTCTTTTATTACAGGCCTGCCCATAAGTTGGTTATGGCACACCCCAACCAACTTTGCATTAACACGATTTACGCATATTACTATTATGTTTCCTACCGATAATACTTGATCCTGAGGAAAGTCAATAAGGGGGACTGAAACGTCAATCTATTTTAAAGAACCTAATAAAGAATTGAAGTTTTACTACAGATCATGAGTGCAGCTAAAAATCTGTTGTTACTTGGATACTCCTGAGCCCTGAGCACCCGGCAATTTATAATACTTTGAGCTTGTGTGCAGGGACGAACATTGTTTCTTTATATGTATATATATATACACACCTCCCTCCCCCCCCAATTTGTTTTGAACTATTTCTGAAGGGATATCACATTAGGATCACTGTCACTACACTATGCAGTTGTGTCAAAAGTTTGCATACCCTGGCAGAAATTGTGAAATCTGATCATGCAAAACATGTATTTTATTGAAGGACAGTGATCACATGAAGCCATTTATTATCACATAGCTGTGATAATAACTGCTTTTTTAATCATAATGGTAACAGAAATCACCCAAATGGCCCTGATCAAAAGTTTACATACTTGTTACAGACACACAAGGTGACACACACAGGTTAAAAGGGCAATTAAAGGTTAATTTCCCACACCTGTGGTTTTTTAAATTTTGAAAGAATTGAAATAGTTCCAGGTGTTCGACGACCAGGTATCGCTGCCTATGTTCGGGAGACAAAATGGCAACAAAATAGGTTAAATGAATGGCGGCCACCCAGGGAAAGTACTTGAGTTAATTGCTTGTTTGTGGTTAACAGCCAGGCGTGGTCGGTGTTCGGGGAGGTATAAAAGGGGGGACCAGTCATCTTCCATTAGGGAAACGAATAAGGGGGAATGTGTCTGCTATACTGTTCCCCCGTAACCACAAGCCGGCATGCACAGTCTGATCCCGACGGATAAGCTTGGGGATGTCCAGGGGTGCTCATGGATCATTTGTCAAGTTCAGTCTGTCTGTACAACTCGTTGGTATTTCTGTTTTGTTTTCTGGGGTGGTAATGTATTGTGAAGTCGAAGGGCTGCAGCGCCAAACTCCAATGCAGAAGCCTGACATTGTCCTCCGCACCTGGTTCAGCCAGACCAAAGGGTTGTGATCCGTGGGCAAGGAGAATGGTTGTCTGTACATATAAGGTTGTAACTTTATCAGGGCCTACACCACGGCCAGGCATTCCTTCTCCATGGCGGTGTAGCTTACTTCTCTGGGTAAAAGCTTGCGGGTGATATAAGCTACGGGATGTTTTCCGCCATCGGGGCCAACTTGGCTCAGTAATGCTCCCTATCCAAACATAGAAGCATCTGTGTGATCAAGAAAACATTTAGTTGGATTGAAAGCTGCCAATACAGGGGCATTCATAAGGGCTTGTTTCAACTGCTGGAATGCCTCACCTGTGTCTTCATTCTGTGGGTAGGCCAGTGGGCCACTGCCTCAATCTTAGCTGGCTCAGGCTTCTGTTGCCCCCATTCTACTATGTGACCGAGGTACTGTACCTCGGCCATGCTGGGCTTAAGAGTTAAGCCTGCTTCACTAATCCTATCCAAGACCGCTCCTGTATGGGCCGAGTGCTCTTGCCAGGTATCGATGAAAATGGAAAAATCATCCAGATATGCATTGGCATGGTCTTGGAGCCCATATAGGAGTCGGTCTACCATCTTCTGGAACGTAGCCGAAGCGTTCTTCATCCCGAACGTCATGACTCTAAATTGGCACAAGTCGAATGGGCCCCTAGCTATCTGGTCTACCAACGCATCTATCCAAAGCATAGGATAGGCATCCAACACAGTCTTGTCAGTTAACCTCCGGTTGTCCACATGGAAGTGGATTGTACCATCCACTTCAGGACTAGCGGAAATCTCGCTGACCTGTACAGATTGATCTCTGGTAAGCCCTGTCAGCTTCAAATTGAAAAGTCAGGAATTTCAGAATCGCGGTCACATGGGCTGAAAGGGGATCCATGTCCCATCGCCAAGCTGACCCATATGATCTTCTAGTGCCGGGAGCCTATGCATTCGCCAACAATCGTTTAGTAGTCTCCAAAACTCCCTGCACCTCCCAGAGTCCCCTGAAATCTGCCACTCCATGAAAAGAAGGGATCCTTCCACCAAAAGAGCTTGACAACCTCCCGACGGATTGCAAAGTAGACCCGGGAAAGATGGCAACAGTCTGGGGCAATCCAATGACATCTACAAAAGCTTAGGGACTACAGTGGAGGCCCAGAGGCTGTTGGACAACTCGATCACCCCCAGTCAGAGCATCTCCTGGATCTCCTTATGCATACTTTCCCAAACTTATTCGGGGATTCGGCAGAGGAGTTGTTTTAGTGGTAGCTGACCTGGCGTTTCCACTTGGTGAGTGGCCAGAGGAGTGTACACATTTGAACACATTGATGGCCCGTCACTTCCTCCCAGCTCCCTCCGCATGGGAGGGGAGAGAGATAGGCCATGAGGACGGGAGAGATCCTCGTGGAGTGAGTGAGAGACTCGGCGTGGGAGCGTGAGGTAGGTGAGTGAGGGGACAAGGATCTGATATTCCCAGACCAAGTCCCAGTATAATAGTAGGCACCTCCCTAAGACCCTCCTCTTTCTTGAAGATGCGACACACCATAACAGAAGTCCTCAAAAAAGGAAACCAGCAGACATAATCCATCAGCAAATGAAACGTAGAAGTCCATAATCGTTAACACAGGACCACTGAACCAATAACAGGAAACAAATCCGGAACAGCTCCAACAAAGTAGACGTTCCTCAAAGGCAGGTAAAAGAACATCAAACGGATCAAGCTGTGAAAACATAAAAAACAGGAGCCCAAGGGTTAAATCGGTACCATAGACCAACATCAAGGCCAGATACCTTATAGGCATTAATCTACATCCCAAAATGATCAACAGTCAAATCCCAGAAGTCCAAACCGGTATAACCAAACCCCCATAAATACAATGCCCTACTTACCATACCATCAAATCTAATCACAGACAATGAGCGACATGGGTGGAAAGAAACACATAGAAATACAAGCTGACAAAATGTTACATATCGGGTGGGACAATACTCACCTCTGTGTCTTTAATAAAATCATGTAATGTTATTGCAAGACATGGAGGCTCGTATTGCAAGTTCAGAGCTGACCAACCACCGCAGAAAATGCATGAATAACAGGTCGAAAATAAATTCACAAAATGTTGATTCCTGCGACCAGTCAGCCATCCTCATAAGATTCTCCAAACGTGCGCCTGATGCCATAATCGAAGAGGCAGAAACACCCCTAACAGAATGAGCGCCAAAAACAGAAATGTCAATACCAGCCTGGCCCAATATACACTTGAACCTTGCTTCCGGAGCAAAAGGAGGACAAAAGGACAAGAAAACTAGAGGTGTAGACACGGAGCAGAGCTGTCTGATATAATTCTCATATTCGCGTAAGCAAGCCACCGGACATAAAGCCGGTGTTGAAGGGAATGCTGGATACAACACCCACTTAGTAGAAGTCTTAGTACATTTGAAAGTCACACCCTCCTGGGTGTAGGACCAGGCATTAAAATCCAAAGCATGGACATCCTACAACCTCTAGCAAAAGATGAGGCAAAAAAGACCAACCAATTTTGCAGACAACTGGCGTAATGGGTTAGAAGGCCAGGCACTGTTTAAGACAAAACAACAGAGACATCCCAAGTAGATGAATAACGAGGCCTAGGAGAGACGGGAACTGTATAGAAGGCGACACACCAAAGGATGTTGGCCTGCGGGACAACCATCAAAACTGCGATGGGTCGAAAATCTCGCTGACCTGTACAGATTGATCTCTGGTAAGCCCTGTCGGCTTCAAATAGAAAAGTCAGGAATTTCAGAATCGCGGTCACATGGGCTGAAAGGGGATCCACGTCCCTAGCCAGGCACCAGCCAGCCCAAGATTGCCAAGCTGACCCATATGATCTTCTAGTGCCGGGAGCCCATGTATTCACCAACAATCGTTTAGTAGTCTCCAAAACTCCCTGCACCTCCCAGAGTCCCCTGAAATCTGCCACTCCATGAGAAGAAGGGATCCTTCCACCACCAAAAAAGCTTGACAACCTCTCGATGGATCGCAAAGTAGACCCAGGAAAGATGGCAACAGTCTGGGGCAATCCAATGACATCTACAAAAGTTTAGGGGACCAAGACTGCATCACCCAAAAAGGAGCCACGAGGCCCAGTTCGGCTTGATGGTGGCAAACCTGAATGAGTGTGTGGGGAATCATGGAGAATGGGGGAAATGCATAAAGAAGGTTCCCATGCCAGTCCTAACTCTGCAGTTGGGTCTGGTCTCCAGCTGAAAAACCGCGTGAGTTAGGTGTTGAGCCGTGATGCGAATAGGTCGATAACAAAAGGACTTCAGAGAGACGACACAGCTGAGAACAACTCCATGTCCAATTTCCAGTTGCTGCCGTCCGAGAGAACTCCAATCCGCCTGGACGTTGTGCAGACTTGGTAGGTATTCTGCCTGGACCACCAAATTCCAAGCCAGACAAATCTCTCAAACTTCCTCCAACCAACCTGGCTAGGTCCGCCAACTGGGTGCCACCCATGTAGTTGACGTACCTCACCTCTGAGATGTTGTCTATGCGGAAGCAAATGCATGTATGTGCCTGGTCCCTCGCAAAACTCTAAATCGTATAGGAGCCTGCCAGGAGTTCCAATGCATTGATGTAGAGCTGGGATTCGGATTCTGACCAACGACCTCATGTCGACACACCTTTGCAGTGGGCACCCCAGTGGTGAAGGCTCACGTCCGAGTCTAAGGTAAAATCCGGCTGCAAACTCAAGATCGCCCTGCCATTACATGCAAACAGGTTTAGGATCCACCATTTCAGTTCGTCCCTTGTTTCGCCATACAGAGTAACCAGGTATGCGTAAGATGCACCCTCTCGTAGGTGAGCTATATTCAGTAACTGAAGGGCCCTGTAATGGGGAGTGGCCAAAAACACCACCTTGATAGACGAGACTATCAGGCCAATAACCGTGCCAAATGACGTAGGGTGATCTGCGGGTGGAGAAGCGCCCTGCTAAGTTCCTTGCGTTTCGTTCGAATCTTGGCGGAAGGAAGGCGAAATTCCATGTGCCTGGATAGGGTCAGGCAGGATTTTTCCCAGTTGATGATGAACCCCAAGTCAGGGGAGTAGGTCTACGGTCCATTGTAGATGTTGCGTAACGATGGAGCACTCCTGAGCCATGAGTAGTATGTCGTCCAAGTAGACGATCAGGCATACACCCTGACTGCATAGTTGTAGCGGTACTTACCTTACCCGGGGCCCGGCCGAGGTCCTCACTTCCCGCCGCGCGCGGCTCTTGACTGAAGGCGGGCATGGACCGCGAGATGCGGTCACGTGTCCCGCCTAGCTCTAAGAGCGTGCCGCGCGTCTCGGGCACACTCTTAAAGGGGCCGTGGGAGCCAAAAGATGAAATGTGCTCCCATTGGCCCCTGTCATCCCACGTTCCCCAGACACTCACATTTTGGGGGTGTGGATATGACAGGGGCCAATCAAAGTAAAGTTTAGGATATTTATACTTACCTCTCCCTTAACTCCCTGCCCTATCGTGGTTTCTGTTTCAGTTCCCTTTAGCACTTGTTGTGTTCAGTTGTGATTTTCGTGCTTGACCTAGGCTTTGTATCTGACTCTGTTTATCTCTCTGTCCCTGTTTTGTCTTGTTTGCCGGCTTACTGACTACTGTGTACCAGACCTTGGCTAGTTTTTGTTCTCGCAGTCTCTTTGTTCCCTTGACCTCTGCTTGTTCTTGACTCTGTCTATTCTCTGCCATACGGCGAGTCCGGCCATTCTAAGGTCCGGTAAGCCGTATCTGCTCTGTCGATTGTTGAACTAAATCTTGCGTGTAGGGGTAAACTACCATGACAATAGCCAGGCAATCACCATGTGTAGCAACTTTGTGAAGCACCAGAACACTGAGGAGAGACCAAAAGGAAGACATGTAAAGTGCCAAATTCTGTCCTTCCAATGGAAGTGAAGTAGATCTCAATAATGTTCGGCCACCAGAACTGTCAGGTACGCGGCCTTCAAATCTAGTTTCGCCAACCAATCCCTTTGTAGGAATAGGTCCCTCAGAAGGTGGATGCCCTCTATCTTGAAATGGCGGTAGCATACCATAGCATTGAGCAGGTGTAACTTGATGACAGGGCGCATCTGTTCACCTTTCTTTTCTATGAGGAATATATTGCTTGAGACCCCGAGGAGGGCGGACACTTCCTCAATCAACCTGGGGTCCCGGAGGGAGAAGCAGATTGGTCGAGGAGATGAAATAACCCCGCGAACGCGGCCAAAAAAATACTGAACGGGTGCTTTTGGTCTGCGAACCAATCACATTGGTGGATCAAAAGCATCAAGTAAGGCAAAACACACGAATGGACCAAAACAGCCAAATGTTCGGATATAATTCAACGAATGCGAAATAGCGCTAGCAAACCAAACGCAGCAACAAACCAAGTGCCTCTGGCGTTCGCATGAGGTAACTGCCGAACGACAGCCCTGAAATGTCTGAACGGAGTCAAACAGCGGTGCGAAAAGCTGCCAAATGGCGCCAAAAACAGCCAGGAACCGAGGGAGACCCCAAAACAGGGAAACAGGGGGAAATCGATAGGATAAATAAAGGAATGTAATAGAAACAGATTCAGCCAGAAGAGAACAAAAAAAACAAAAACAAGCAGAGACAAAAACAAACTCAAAAAACAACAGTACAGGGGAGAGACCCCTCAGCTGGTCTGGACCCTGAGTCTACAATAAACAATAGAATACAACAGTCTGAATTACATGCAAAACAAATGCAAAATAGCAAACACAATAAACCTAAAAAAACTGAGAAA
Organism: Pelobates cultripes; assembly: GCA_933207985.1. Taxonomy (NCBI): domain Eukaryota; kingdom Metazoa; phylum Chordata; class Amphibia; order Anura; family Pelobatidae; genus Pelobates; species Pelobates cultripes. The sequence continues at coordinate 63,639,657 of OW240921.1, read as the reverse complement.
ATAGGTACTTATCTGACTGTGGAGCAGCAAAGAAAGAGGAAGGGGAGGTGCCTACTATTATACTGGGACTTGGTCTGGGAGTGGCCTATGTTATTATGTATGCATTACTTTTTTATGATGTTTTTATTCTTTGCTGCTGTTGGTGGACAGTAAAGAAAGGGATATTGTAACGGAACTGCTTGCACCCCCCGTTTGGATGCTCCTAGTGCTTCCTGAGGACTCCAAGCACTCCGTCAGACACCATAACCACTGTAGACTCCCACAAACCACCGCAGCTTGGTTGGGGTCTCGCCGTCTCCACCCACTCTGGACCCAAGAGTTCCAGTAGGTCAACCTCTCAGAATTCCAGAGAGCAGGAACCGGAACAAGCTCTTAGCAGAGCTTAGTGATTATACCCTGGGGAGTATAGTGATTATAGCAATCCCCAGAGTGTAGTTCTCCAATACCCCAAACATGAGCCGAAACTTCATGATGGTACAAGATGATCTCTTTACTTGGCACCAAAGGGCATTCTTTTATGCAGGTTTTCCTTACATAGGACCACCCACAGGGTTTTTCAGAACAACACATACAATAAAGTAAACCACTCCCATTCATCCCAGCAGAAATCCTCCCCTCTGCCTGTGATACAATTATCTAAAAACAATAGACTAACTTAATTATCACAGGCAGAAAATATAAAGTTTTTACACATACACATTGTAAAGTAATAAAATGTGAGCAGGATATTGCTTTGCTGCAGAGAGATTTGGATAGATTGGGGGGACTGGGCACTAAAATGGCAGATGAAATTTAACATAGAGAAATGCAAAGTTATGCTTCGGGGTTAAGAATGCACAAGCAACTTACACACTAAATGATAGTGAATTAGGGATAACCACACACGAGAAGGATTTGAGAATTGTTATAGACAACAAATTAGGCAGCAATATGCAATGTCAATCTGCAGTTGCTAAGGCCAGTAAGATTTTGTCATGTATAAATAGGGGCATAAATTCTCGGGATGAAAATATAATTTTGCCTCTTTATAAATCGCTGGTAAGACCACACCTTGAATATGCTGTGCAATTTTGGGCGCCTGTTCTAAAGAAGGATATCATGGCACTGGAGAGGGTCCAGAGACAAGCTACAAAATTGTTAAAAGGAATGGAGCATTTTAGTTATGAAGAAAGGTTAAAAAAATTAAATCTGTTTAGTTTGGAAAAACGGCGCTTGAGAGGGGATATGATAACTTTATACAAATATATTTGGGGCCAGTACAAACCTTTATCTGGAAATCTATTCATAAACAGGGCTATACATAGGACACGAGGTCACACATTTAGGCTGGAAGAAAGGAGATTTCATCTAAGGCAAAGAAAAGGTTTTTTTACAGTAAGAACAATAAGGATATGGAATTCTCTGCCTGAAGAGGTGGTTTTGTCAGAGTCCATACATATGTTTAAACTGAAATTGGATAAATACTTACAAAAACATAACATACAGGGATATAATTTCTTATTAGTGGGGTAATAGCTGCTTGATCCAAGGAGACATCTGACTGCTATTTTGGGGTCAAGAAGGAATTTTTTCCTAGTTTGTGGCAAAATTGGAAGCACTTCAGACCAGGTTTTTTGCCTTCTTTTGGATCAACAGCAACAACATTTGTGAGGAAGGCTGAACTTGATGGACGCAAGTCTCTTTTCAGCTATGTAACTATGTAACTGTAACTTTAAAACCACACATCCAATCTTCATATTATTAATCCGCATACTTGAAATATGAACATACTCAAAAATCATGCAAATCCTTCCAATAGTTCAAATGTTAGTCGGAAGTCCTTTGTGACCGACCACAAGCACACCTCCCTGCCCAAAACAGCTCCACAGACTTGGGCTGTGCGGTCGGTCAATCCCATACTGAAAAAATTTCTAAGTCCCATTCGAACGTGCGTTTGAATCTTCGAACGGGACTTAGTCTCTGTGGCTGAAAACTCAGTGCAGGAGAAGGTAAGGGTCAGCGGTGTTCGTTGAAATGTGTAGCCGATTTCAGTTCCATGGATTTGGCCACACATACCGCTGACCTCGTTCAATTGAACAAAGATGGCTGCATCCAAAGTGCCAATTTAAAGCTGCAGAACTGATCCAATACAATTTAAAGGAGCAGCAAGAGTCTTTTAAAATCCAATCTGCTAAAATAGTCTTTAACAGGCAATATCTTCCAGGGGCCATAGTCTTAAAGGGGCATTTTTCACCAAAGTCACAATGTGCCCACAGACGGTTCTTAAAGGGCCATACACAGTCCAATAAAAGTCCACAAGCCCAGATGCTGGCTCAAAAGGGTACAATCTCCCAGGGGCCATAGTGTCAGGGGAGGAGGCTGGCAAGCAAGCCTCTCCAGGACCAAGTGGCGAAGGGCAGTTCGTCACAGATATGCAATATGAGCCTCCATGTCTTGCAATAAAATCAGTTCCAAGAGTTATCTGTCCTCTATTCAGCTGTTGCTGAGAGTCTCTGTATTGTGTAACCCATATAATAAATATATGAGATGCTGAAATCAATTGCAAATATATTTTGCTCTGCCTCTTGGATCAAACTACTAGCAAATCTAAGTGAGTAAGCTTAGTGAGTTAGCCATGGGTTAATGCAGCTGTAAAAATAAACCACACACACAGGTTGAAAATTATGGGACCACTCCCCTAATGAACTCAGTTGCACACTGAGAAAAAAATATATCCTTTTGTCCTTTTGAAAGTTAAAATAGATTTGCTGCAAATACAAACCTATATCCACAGTTTCCTAGAAAACCCCTGATTTTTAACTCCTACTTAAAGAGACACTACAGTGAGAGCAGTGAGACTGCATGGTCATGAACTATACACCAAAATTGCTTCATTAAGCCAAAGTTGGTTTGGTGACTACAGTGTCCCTTTAAAATAGCCTACTTGAAAGCAACTACTTTAAGCAACTCCAAGTGAGTCATCATAAACAGAGGAAAACAAAATGCCACTGTGCATATTGTGAGATCCAATTCTATGAAGAAAATATAATAAACATAAATAAAGGCAAGTTGAAAGGGAGAAACTAGTCCATTATTATGATACAAGGGTCATTAGGAAAGGAAAACTGAAAGGAAAAAGAAAACATGATAGTGTCCATATTCTTTCAAAAATCTTTAAGAATGTTGTCACTACTTCATTTCATCACAGAGTTATTAATACATATCCTGACACCATCCGAGAGAATTCTAACCATGATTAGGCTGACAGGTGAGAAGGGTCAAAATTGTTCCAAGTATGTGGGCATTTTATGTTTAAAGCAGTGTTTTTTAAAATGTATTTGATTACAATTATATACATGATATTAGCTTAGCAACTCATTCTTCAGATGTGATATTAGCTTATACTAAATACTAAAATGTATATATTGGTGAGAAAGGAAACAATCTTTTATTTTCTGTTTTACAAGGTATTATATATCATGTGCCCGTTTAAACCAGTGTGTTTCAGTAAAAGAGTATGAGAACTTATATACAGGTCTCAAGCCAAGAGCTAAGTACAGGAAGTTCAGCCGAGACCAAGCATGGACAAAATATTTGTCTAATGTAATGTGTGTTGAGTGTATAGAAATGTGGACTGGTAATTTAAAAATGGACTATATCAATTTATAGTTTTAATTTATAATTCAGTAGGCATTTAAGCTTGTTTTAGCTGCTTAAAATAGTACAATCCCCAAAAAAACAAACATGCATTAAGCTATATCCTTAAAATATTGCACTGCAATGTTTTGCTTCTGATACAGCGACTGCAATTAGTTTACTATAATAAATTCTCCAGTTACATGCTACGGGACCTGGCATTAAGCCTAAAAGTCTTACAGAAACTCTGTAATGTGATAATGAAGTACTAAATGAAGTACTAAATGGCTCTGTCAGTTGACAAATAAATAGCCTCCCATGTACAAATAGGTGCATCTATATTATACATGTAGATGTTATTTATTTAGCAAAAAGTACTTTTTATTATAGTTTATATTGCCAATATTATGTTATTTTTTTTACTACCATAAAGAGCATTTTTTTCAGTCTGAAGTCTAAAACCACTCTCCAGATAAGCAAATATTTGTGGGAAATCAATGGATCTCCCCAAGATTTACTTTAAGGGGCAATCTAAGTACTATTGTCACTACTGTGGTTCTGTGTCAAAAACTTTTCAGTAGACATTTACAGGTTGAAAAAAAAATATGGCCTGTCTCTTGGAGTGAGTATCGGGGTATCTCTGTGAGTGTTTATCTCTGTCTGGAAATGAGTCAGGTGTCCAGCCAGTGAGTCTGTGGGTCTGGTGATGAATGCTATCGGTGCTGATCCTCTGTGATTGTTGGGAGTGAGGGAACTAAAAGGATAATGTTAACAGATAGCAAGAACAAACAGAGATATAAGGATGCGCCTAAAACTTGATAAAATAAAAGACTAAATTAGTCAGATAAAATACAGAATAAAATAAGTAATAAAACAATAGTCCAATAAAATAGGCTTATCACAGTCCGTGAGGGTAGGTCCCACTTGTAAAGGAATATTCTTTAGAGTGTAGGTGGGATCGTATCTTCAAATGTTGAGAATTCAGCATATGTGGAGAGAAAAATAAAAACAGGACTCCAATGCCACAGTAAATCGGTGTATAAAATAAATATAAAAGTATAAAATCAGTCTTACTCACACTTTTCAGAGCTAGGATCAGCTCTGATATTGCTCGCGTAAAGTGGAATAATACCCACTTCAAGGATATATGGAGTAAATTTCGATAGTTGAATATCTGACGTGGGTTCAGTGTTCAATTTGACGTAATACGACCCAGAGGAAAAAATGAAATAAAATATATAGTGCTCACTGTATGTAATAAAATTAAAAGAAAGTAAAGTATACTACTCACGTAAAGTAGAGCAGACTCAAAACTGCTCAGTGAAGGCGCTCGGGTGGTATAATCCCCACCTATGGATTCTTTGCACTTCCTGCAGAGTGAGCCGTATACGTAAAAGCAATAAAAGAAAATGTATGTAAAATCAGGTAAAGGAGAAAGCAAATGGCAATAAAGTATTTTATGCCAATAAAATATCTTTATTATAAAATTAAGAATTAAGTTCTTAATTTTATAATAAAGATATTTTATTGGCATAAAATACTTTATTGCCATTTGCTTTCTCCTAAATTTCTGTAAAATCAGGTAAAGGAGAAAGCAAATGGCAATAAAGTATTTTATGCCAATAAAATATCTTTATTATAAAATTAAGAACTTAATTCTTAATTTTATAATAAAGATATTTTATTGGCATAAAATACTTTATTGCCATTTGCTTTCTCCTAAATTTCTGTAAAATCAGGTAAAGGAGAAAGCAAATGGCAATAAAGTATTTTATGCCAATAAAATATCTTTATTATAAAATTAATACTTATTTATCCACACAGTTATGCTTACAACCTTTCAATTGTTCCTTGACCCTCCTGAATAGTTCAGCTACATCATCATGTACTGTGCCACAGGAACTTCTTAGTCATTCAAAATGAAGGCATCCATATTGCCCCAAATGTTTATAAGGGTATGATCTGAACCAGACTAGCATTGCTCTGGTGTGGTGATAATCAGTACCCTTGTTTACCTACAAAACTACCTACTAGCAAACATCATGCTATCACCAGAGCTGCCTTCCACAGCACTACCATTAGTCATATCCTCATCGAATACCTTTGGCCAACACTAGTGTGCCTCAGGGAGAGAAATGCATATTAGTCACATGGAGCTCTCCATAAATCAGTGGTGTAGTGTACTTACTGATTACCAGTCTTTGCCATAGTTACATGGGCTGAAAAGAGACATGTGTCCATCAGATTCAGCCTTCCTCACATCTGTTTTTTTGCTGTTGATCCAAAAGAAGGCAAAACAAAACAGTTTGAAGCATTTCCAATTTTGAAAAAAAACTAGGGAAAAAAGTTCCTTCTGGGCCCCAGAATGGTAGTTAGATTTATTCTTCGATCAAGAAGCTATTACCTCACAGCTGAAAAATTATATCATTGAATATTATGTTTTTTCAAGTATGCATATAGTTGCTGTTTAAACATCTGTACAAACTCTGATAAAACCACTTCTTCAGGCTGAAAATTTCACATCCTTATTGTTCCAATGGTAAAAAAATAAATATTTCCTTTGCCTTAGACTAAATCTTTCTTCCAGTCTAAACACATGACCTTGTGTCCTATGTATAGCCCTGTTTTTTCCACACAATGGTTTGTATCGGCCTGAAGTGCATAACTTTGCATTTTTCTATTTTAAATGTAATCTGCCATTTCAGTGGCCATTCCCCCAGTCTATCTAAATCCCTCTGCAACAAAGCAATATCTTGCTCACATTGTATTACTTTACAGAGTTTTGCGTCATCTGCAAACACTGAAACATGACTTTCAATGCTTTTTTTCAAGATCATTTATAAATATGTTAAATAAAAGTGGTCCCAGGAACCCTGAGGGACACCACTTACCACCTCTTTCCAGCTTGTCCACCACCTCTGTTTTATGCATTTTCCACACACAAACAAATATGAATGCTAACTTTAGCCAGTGTTTGTGACCAAGTGGCTACTAGAAAAGACTGGACATCAACCAATCTGACAAATGTCAATGTTTATAAACTGAAAAATGGACTGTGCAATATTTGACCCTATAACCTGTACATGGTGGTTACTGTTGTACTTGTGAGACATCACTGAATACAAATATGTGTATTTTATTGCAGTAAAAGTTAACCGTATTATGACATTCACAATTAAAATATCATGCATAATTAAAAAAAAAATAGCATTTCTTAATTTCTCACACTCTTTTTAGATTTTATTCTTATAAAATTACCCTGCCTCCCCTAAACAAAATGATAGAAAAGAGGCAAATTATGGTTGAACAGACATATAGCTCAAATTCCAGTTTTTTTTGTTTTCATTTTGTTTTGATCAGAACTTGTACAATTGCCTCTGTCCTTAAGGTAGTAAAAAATGTATTTATTATTGTTCAATAATTACATGATTTTGCTATTTCATGGTGAAAAGTCCAGATTTTTTGAAAGACATGGAGGAGAGTATTGCTTAACCCTTTCTTTACTGTCCACCAATAGCAGCAAAGAACACAAATAGAAAAAAATAGAACATGTACAGTGCGACACCAGCCAATCCCCATCCAAGTCGCAGTATAACAGCAAGTACCGCCTCTAAATCTCCAGGTAACAGGCCACACGTTCCACCGGGAGCCACTCGGTCAAACATAGGTTCTCAAGACTGATCCAGGAGAGTGGAACCCGCGGTAACGGTGGACTCACTCCTAAATCCACTCACAGCCACCCCCGACCAAGCAGAGGTCAAAATGTTAAGGCCCTGCTCAAAGGATTCATTCTCAGAGTCACACGAGGACTCAGTACCAGCCTCCTCACTAGACCCGATTTCAGAGTCAGAGTCGCTCTCAGGTTGTGCTCTAGCACATTTTCATCACTGCGCCCGTTCTGCCTTGTGTGGCAGGTACCTCAGGTTCACCAGTCATAGGGGTTCTGGAGGGAGAGGAAGTTAAATGCCTGGATTTGGCAATAGCCTTTTTGGGTGCACTCCTTGAAGGGTCTGAACCAGAACGCAGCTGACGCGTTGTTGGACCCGAACTTTCTGCATTCAGTGGACGCCAGAGTAAGGCCTGGGAGATGGTCTGAGAGATGACAGAGGACAAAGAGCCCATAGCTGTTATAATGGCGTCAGTGACTAAGCACTGCAGTGCTTGCTGTTATACTGGGACTTGGATGAGGATTGGTTGGTGTCTCACTGTATATGTTCTATTTTTTCTATTTGTGTTCTTTGCTGCTATTGGTGGACAGTAAAGAAAGGGTTAAGCAATATGAGCTTATGTCTAATTATATAAAATTGCATTACACTGTTTAACAATGAAAATGTTTGTGACTTTAAAATACTTACTTTTAAATGTATTTCAGCATGCGAAAAACAAATATGGCATTTAAACTCTAGCTTTTAGGTCTGAGATATAGTCAAATTCTGATGCTGTAGGATAGGATGAGTCACTGTATGTCTCGTTTTGTTTATTGTCTGTGTACAGCTTATATGAAACGAAGAAAATATATATAAATTGACTTTCACAATATTTTAAAGGTGCATATTATTTAACAATTTAATTAATGACTTCCCTTAAAGTGGAGAAACACCGAAAATCTCCTCAACTTTTTTTTCACAAATATCAATGTTATGGGAGCTTTACAGACTGTTACGGAATTACCCCTGTTTGTTTCACAGTATACCCTGTTTCGGTATTTAGACTGTGAAAACCCATTCCATGAACCGTCAGGACTATGCATTCGTACATCCGAACGACAGACCACCCGGCTCTTGGTGTGTGCTGCCACTTAACCTTTGTCACCCCTGAAATAACCGAACGACCAACCACCCTACGAGTGGAGTGTGCCTCTTATTGACCACCGGGAAGCTGCGGTCTGCAGTTAACTGCAGCCTAATTGACCGTCTCAGGGCGGCCTCGTTCGTGTGACAATTCACCGAACTGGAACTCATGAAAGACTCCCGAATGAGGACCACCTGCATCCTGGCATGTGGCCCCAATTAGAATGTTGGGTCTGCAGTTAACTGCAAGTTAAGTAGCCCCCTTCATGGCGATCCCCGTTCGGCTCACAAAGGGCTGAGACAACCATCCTCTGAGCGGGGTTCACGCAACTGCTCAGCCGCTACTCGCTCCATGGGTTTTAGGTCCAGGTCCCGCTCTCTATCTGCCTACCTGAAAACATGGCTGCCATCTCGTGTTCGGGACAAAAGGCACGAACGGACCTTGTAATGCAGAAACTAGCTATACCGTTCATGAGATCTGAGCGTTATTCGCCTATCTGTTGCGCCCGGATCTGGGCTACCTAACGAATGGTTGAATGGAAGATGTGGCTATTAAAATATTAAAGTTATATATTTTTATACTGTTTTACATGTTAAAATGGCGATTGGAGATAAATAAATTGTCATAACCGTTGGATTCATTATCTCCAAGCTGGGCGGTAACAATTTCAAATGATACATTGTAATGCCATTGGTCAACTTTTTGTATTGTCCCTGTATCCCATCAGGTCCAGAGGGGGCTGTCCCTGGACCTGGGGTCTTGCATAAATTGCCATGCCTGTGTGCCATTAAACTCAGTTCGTTTTGATCCTGAAATCGCAGCTTCGACTCGTTTTGTGGGGAAAAGGGTATCCTAGCTGTATCATAGCTAGTGGGATTGCTTTATAATCACAGGATTCTCGTGGTATGCTGATCGGAATGGCTCTTCTCTCTCTCCACACTCGGGAACCAGGACATCCAAGCGGTCCACCCTTCATCTAGCTTGGAGGTAACCGTAACAATCAGTATGTCAAAATTGGAGTTATCTTGCCAGGGAAAAAATAGCACTACATAGTGCAAAACTGTGCAGCAGAGTAACGGTATATTATATACATAGAGCCATAGAAACATAGAATGTGACGACAGATAAGAACCACTCGGCCCATCTAGTCTGCCCAGTTTTCTAAATACTTACATTCCCTCGCCTTATCCAAGAGCTAGGATAGCATTATGCCTATCCCACGCATGCTTAAACTTCTTCAATGTGTTAACTTGTACCACTTCAACTGGAAGGCTATTCCATGCATCTACTACCCTCTCAATAATTTAATACTTCCTGATATTGTTTTTAAACCTTTGCCCCTCTAATTTAAGAATATGTCCTCTTGTTGTGGTAGTTTTTCTTCTTTTAAATATAGTCTCTTCCTTTACTGTGTTGATTCCCTTTATGTATTTAAATGTTTCTATCATATCCCCTCTGTCTTGTCTTTCCTCCAAGCTATACATGTTAAGATCCTTTAACCTTTGCTTGTAAGTTTTATCCTGCAATCCATGAACCAGTTTAGTAGCCCTACTCTGAACGCTCTCCAAAGTATCAAAATCCTTCTGGAGATACGGTCTCCAGTACTATGTACAATACTCCAAGTGAGGTCTCACCAGCGTTCCGTACAATGGCATGAGCACTTCCCTCTTTCTACTGCTAATGCCTCTCCCTATACAACCAAACATTCTGCTAGCATTTCCTGCTGCTCTATTACATTGTCTGCCTACCTTTAAGTCATCTGAAATAATTACCCCTAAATCCCTTTCCTTGGATGTTGAGGTTAGGACTCTATCAAATATTCTATACTCTGCCCTTGGGTTCTTTTGTCCAAGATGCATTATCTTGCACTTATCCACATTACCTTCTGCAATATCACTAATAAATATATTAAAGAGAATGGGTCCAAGTACAGATCCCTGAGGTATCCCATATTATCTTCTGCTCTTAGGTCAGTATGCCTGTTATGTTATGGGTTTATGGGTTTCAATTTTGAGAACTTACTATTGTATCTATAGTGGTTATGGGTATGTTATCTACTGTTTACATGCCGGTACTGTAATCTGCACTTTCTTTTCACAATCTATATTTATCCACTGTATGAACAAAAATGTTTTTATGTGCAAATATACTCTGGTGTGCTTTGGATTATTTTTTTACTAAACCTTCTTCTATTGCTCTAGGGTTCTGATGCTCACTTCTCCAGTGAAAGCACTCTTGGTAGTGGACAGTGGTCATCACGGGAACCTTCACCAAATTGGTTAATTCGCAGCCCCATATGCAGCAAACTGTGATGCACAGTGTCTTCTGACACCTTTTTAATATGGCCAGAATTATATTTTTCAGCAATCTGAGCTACAAAAGCTCTTCTGTGTTATCAGATGGGCTAGCCTTCACTCCCCCATGTGCTAACAACTGCATACTAGGAACACCCCACAAGTCTTGTCATTTTGGAGAGGCTCTGACCCAGTCATCTAGCATCACAATTTGGCCCTTGCCAAAGTCACTCAGATTTTTTTGTTTGACCATTATTACTGCTTCCAACACATGGAATTCAAGATCTGACAATTCACTTGCTGCCTGATATCTTCCAACCCTTGGCAGGTGCAATTGTAACAATATAATGTTATTCACTTCACCTGTCAGTGGTTTTAATGTTATGGCTGATCAGTGTATTTAGCGTGGAAATGTTCTTGCCTCCAGTAGTTTTTTTTGTAACTTGGTATGTGGTGAAGTGAAAGAGAGCAAAACATGGTCAGCAAAGAGACTTCATTTAAAGTAGGATTCCTTGGAATAATGAGATCAAGTCTAAGACAGTATTTCATAACAAATGTTGTCAGGGTATTTATATCGGCAGACATCTTGTGCTATGATAGAAATTAAAAGTGTATATGCTGAGTCACTCTGAATAAAGCAGACTCCATTTTGTTATTTTCAAGCTAACAAAAGACACAAGATTTCTATCTGTAAAACTAACCACTTTCCCAGAGCTAAAGGAATGCATAGTATATACAAACCAAGTGATAAGGAGAACGGGGGTTGGACAGACTGTCTAAATGCTAATGGAATATAATCAATTCTAAACCCAGACATTTGTGACAGAGAAGACTAAATAATTTATTTTACTTTTTATATTGTATAACCTCCCATTGTAGTTTAAGATGAAACTTAGTTTACGAACTGTCATATTAGAAATTATAGCAGGAATTGCGGACACTAAGTCTGGACAAAACTAAGAGAAAACCCTTTGAAGTGAAAGAAAACGTAAGTTATGGCAATTATAAAGATAAAGCAAAATGACATAAAAATAGCCACCAAGAAGTTAACTCTTTCCTGGATAGGTATGTTTAGTGGGACAAGATTGCCCTCTATAGACCAAATACTAAATTGCTATCTGGAAGGTAACCACACCTCCAGTGTTCCTATTGGTCTATCAACTAGTGAATTTTCCCTTTAAAAAGTTAAGACAAAGGGAAGAGGGGGAGAAGAAGAAGGTAGGCGAGGAATGCAAGGGTATGCAAAGGAAGCAAAGAAGTGAGCAGTCGGGGACAATGCAGAGAGGCCTATGACAGATATCCACTCTAGGACACTCAGAAATTCCTACACACCTCCATGCAGAGAGACATCCAAACAAGTTCCTGAGACTACCTACCAATCTGAGGAAATATCTACTCAACTGGTAATTATACTGGTTTCATTTAATTAATTAAATTAATTTGAATTTTCTATAGCATGATATATGACTGGATAAATCACGGTCAGATTTCCATATTTAGAAATCTTAGTTACTAAAGAAGTACATCATTGAACTTTCTGTGCTGCAGATAGAAATTAATCATTATGTATTTATGTGACATATCACATGTTAGCATATCGTGATATTTATCCAGCTGTATTGATTTGCTCTAAAATAAGATAAAAGATCTGTTTAGGCAAATTAAAAACAAACTCTACTTATATGACATGGTAGATTCTCTTATTGGATGGTTCCAGGAAATGACTAATGAACTGGTTTAAATGTTATTTTATTTAAAATTACATAAGAATAGATCTTAATTACCTAGGAGGATCTAGCCAGCATTGAAAGGGTTATTCAGTTGATCTAACTGTCAGCTAAACTTTACGACCTTACGCTGCACTCTGAGGAATTCTGTTCTCTGTGTGAAAGATAGTCATAAATCTTCTCTTGACAGAAAATGCTGTATTGCCATTTTGTATTGCATATCATTTTATACTGGATATTCACTGATTATTGTCACGCATGTTACATATTATTATTAATTTGTTATTATAAAATAAATCTATTTTATAACAAATTGTGATTTTATTTATATGAAATACTTTTCAATTACACGATAACGATCTTTGGGATCTGAGAATTGAATTAGTGGGCAATTCTCACTGTTTACTATTATTATCCCATAAATATCCCCACAATGTACATCTCTATGTTGTATAATAATAATAATTATATTCTTCTTCTGTCTTCTTTTTGTCTTAGATAAACTCCCACTCTGCGCTGTGTTTGCCATTTCTGTACCCCATTCACAAATCCTGCTACCAATGGTTCAGTACAGATACTAGTCCTTGCCTCTAGAACCACTTTACTAGGGTATAGATGTGCAGGAACACACCAGCTCAGTTCTTTCCAGAGAGCAACATTTATTCAGAAAAATGCACAGGACAGAAAATAAAAAAATTGTAGATTTTGTAAACTTGCAATGTTCATTAACAGCAGCTCACAGTAGTCAATTGACACTAACTGCAGGCTTTTGGCCGTAAGGTTCCCTCTGGGCACAGGTGACACTTCAGCTTCTGGTGATAATCTGGTCACACTGATGGCAATCTGACCCACTCACTCATACACAAGAGAGCAAGAGAGAGTCCCCTGACTATCTAGACACAGTCTCATATATATGCAAATCACCAGTTTGACCTAGTGGGATGCTCTAGAAACTACCAGAAAAAGGATGATTGCCGTTTTCTTGCAATGAGTAATCAGGTAGACAATATGCTAAGCTGGTTTGATTTGGTAACTTAATCAAATACTCTGCAAATTGATGATGTGTCCAACTCCAGTTTGTTAGAACCAGGCAGACAGTGGGTTAAACTGGTTTGATATGGTGACTGAATGTAATGAACTATAATGTTCCAGAAGGCTGGATGTTTAAACATGTTCTATAGCTTTACTCATAGTCAGTGGTGTATCCTGGTTTTGTGCTGCCCTAGGCAGATGTTGGATAGTGTATTAATGATCACTGGCAACGCTCTTTATGTGAGCAGCAAAGGATGAAGCTGAGAAGTCCATTTATTGCACTCACTAAAGGAACCCCACTAATTTTTTATCAAAGTTTTTGTGCAGTAGGACTGTAGTAAAAAATGTGTGTAGTGATGTGCAGCCTTTCATATTATTTGGTGTATATATGTGAGAGTGCAATTTCTCAAAAAAAATTATCATTCAACAAGTATTTTCCTTTGATATTTTACATCTTCTTAACAGAAATATAATTGTTTTACAAGCTATGCTAAAAAAAAGATAACGAACTCCATTAAAATATGTTTTGTTTTTTATGTTCCTTAAACAGTAAAACACATACATTTAAAAGTCTTTTGGGTTTTTTTGTCAATCAAATTTCTATTGAGGCATTTGAAAGAACTGCAGTATGGTACATGGGTGATATTCACAGACAGTGATATGTGAACGATAAACATGACATAACATGCATAAACCAAGAATTATTCAATTATGTACTAACTAGCATGTTACGCAGCTAGCAAAGGCATAGCGATATAGAGGGGACTGACAGAAATATGTGGTTGAGAAGATTAACAACTTTGGCGCAACTTAAATTACACTTTTAAATTGTTATCTAGCATGTCACATGACGAACTTGCAAACCTCATTTTAAATAAAGCACAAAATTTAAAAACATAGTGCTAAAGGTGAAGAAAATTATATGCCATGAAAGATAATCTGGATACTACACACCTATGAATCTATGGCATTTAAGTATGTTGCATGAATAAGCCCTGTAGCTTATGCCTAGGAAGGATTCACTGGACAGACTCATGAGGGCTAGGCCCAGACCCACTCCGAACACATTTTAAACTGAGCAGGTAGCTTGTACCAAAAAAGAGCACATGTGCTATAACTAGCAGACATCTAGGACACTCCACAGGTAAAAGTTTTTACCTAATTGAGGGAGATTCTCTCCCCCATCACCTCCTCTTCCTGCACCCATGTTGCCTCTGCCTGATGGAAAGAAACAAAAAACAAATTTTAAAAAACTCACTACATATCCTATAGCATGAGCCGATCACACAAACAGAATCAAGTGGATATGTCTACTAATACAAATTATAAAAAAAATACATTTAAAAATGTAGGGGCCACCAGATAGTTGCTGACAAATATTGCCTACCTTATTCTCCTCTCCACAGGCAATGGGTTAAAAGGTAATCATAATTAAGCCGAGTAGATGCCCACTCTGCTGGGGACTTAAAGTGTTTTGCAATCCATAAAATGGCTAGTCTCCTCAACCAATAATCTTACTACAGATAGTGGACTTCAGATAGCGGATCTTCAGCTCATAATCATAAGTGTGACCCATAATTTTGTCCCAAATAGCAGGACCAAGAGATGCCCAATCTCCTAGGCCAATGATGTTGCACACACAAATATTAGCGATAGGTAAACAAATAATCAACAATTTTAAAAATCCTGTAAAAAAGGATGAAAAAAAGACTTGTGTCCTTAAGTTCTCATATCAGTTTTCAGTTTTCATATATCAGTTTTTGCTGCTGATCCAAAACAAGGTTTTGAAGTTTGAAGCACTTTTAAATTTTGCAACAAACTAGGAAAAAATTCCTTCTCAACCCCAAAATGGCAGTTACTTGTGTAATTGGATCAAGAAGCAGTTACCCCACATACTGATATTATGTCCCTAAATATCATGTTTTTGCTAGTATTCATCCAGTTGCTGTTTAAAAATCTGTACAGACTCTGATAAAACCACTTTTTCAGGCACATAAATACTTACAATTCTTACTGTACAAAACCCTATTTTCCTTTGCCTTAGACCAGCGTTGTTCCTCTAAACAAAATTGGGGTTCTGCAGCGATCTGCCCGTTCGGTGGCGTAAGCATTTAGGGCCACCCAATGGGTATCGCTAAACAGAGGTCCGGCCAAGCGTCGTGGCTGTCTAAGACCGCGACCGGGCCCCTGCAATATAATATGCCGGGAGGAAGGGACAGCACTTTCTCCTAGACAGAGTGCGCCTGCTGGAGGGAGAGAGCAGCAGGGACTGAGCAGCTGCTGACCTGGCACACCATCCTTAGCCAGCAGCACTAAAGGAAGTCACCCTCCTGAAGAAAAAAGGTAAGTGAACAGAAAAGTGACTGCAAATATAAACATGCATGTGTATGTGTGTATCTGTGTCAGAGTATGTATCTGCCAGTGTGTGTATCTTTGTGTCAATGTGTGTGTATCTGTGTGTCAATGTGTGTATCTGTGTGTGTCAATGTGTATATCTGTGTGTGTCAGTGTGTGTATGTGCTAGTGTGTATATGTGCCAGTGTGTGTATCATTGTGCCAGTGTGTGTGTATCTGTGTCCCAAGGTGTGTGTATCTGTCAGTATGTGTATCTGTGTGCCAGATACATACACACAGAGATACACAATGACACACAAATACACACACTGGCACATATAAACACAGATTCACATACCTTGACACACAGACACACACCGGCAATTATAAACAAAGATACACACTGACACACAGATACCGCGGACAACACAGTCCACCCTTGCTGGCAACCGTAGTAAGCCCAGCAAACCCACCCTCTACCCTACTTCACCCGTCCCACTAAGTCCCAACGCTGCCCCCTGGGGACCACCTGGGCTCCGAAACCCCCCGTGACCATAGTACCCCCCCCTCCACAAGACACGCTATACGGCCAACCCACCCCGGATCATGCCACTCAATCTGCACTGTGTCTCCATTAACGCTAAAGGCCTCAATAACCCCACAAAACTACACTCCCTACTACACTGGGCTCACGGCCAAAAAGCGGACATCCTCATGATCCAAGAAACCCACTTCACTCCCCATAAACACTTCCCAATCAAGAACAGACAGGGGTGGCCATCATACTCAAATCATCGTGCCCACTGACTGACGTTCAGGCCTTCCCGGACAAACATGGGAGATACCTCACGCTCACCGGTAGAATAGGCCCCACAACCTATTCCATCTCCTCCCTATACGCCCCTACAACCCCTGATCCACTGTTCTGGCAAACGTTCTCCGCCCACCTAACAGCACACAATGCCACATTCACCATCATAGGCGGTGACTGCAATGCCACTCATCACCCATCCTTGGACCGCACTGCCAGGCCCCAAAGCGAACCACGGCCCTCCGTAAATGACACCCTCTTCTCCAACTTCCTAAATACACACACCCTACTAGATATCTGGAGAGCCCAACACCCTTCAACCCTAGACTATACATACACCCCCACAACACCTACTCCCGCATTGACTACTTTTTGGTTTCTCCAAACGTCACCTCGCGAATCACCCACACATCCATAGGTCACATCACCTGGTCGGACCATGCCGACATCTCCCTAACCCTCTCCATCCCCAACATGATACGCCCATGGACATGGAAACTCAACTCACAACTTCTTCAGGACAAACTAGTGACCATATCCATCACAAAAGACATCGAAGAATACTTCACCCTGAATGACCCATCTGTATCCTCCCCAATCACGTTATGGGCGGCCCATAAACCGGTTATAAGAGGCAAATTGATAGCTCTATCGACAGCACGCAAAAAACAACACAACAAACTATTAATGGAAACCATAACCGAAATAGGCCGACTGGAAACCCTCCACAAACGCAACCCGACCCCCTTTCACCTTGAACAACTCACAACAGCCAGGTCCTTACTTAAAAGCCTTTCTCTCACAGCCACAACCAAAGCTCTAGCATGGACCAAACAAAAATACTACGCGAAAAGCAATAAAGCAGACTCCATGTTAGCAAAGTGCCTCAAAAACTTGACTGAAACAAAATGAATCTCCAAAATCCGCACTTCAGACGGTGTGATGAGTGACACCCCACACACGATAGGAGAAGTCTTCCAACACTACTTCACCTCTCTATACAACCATACCCCAGATCCCCCAACAGACTTAATCTAATCCCAAACAGATAACTTCCGTAGGAGGCTCTCCCTCCCCTCCCTCACCGAAGACGCCAGATCACGGATAGCAGCAGACATCTCTCCAGAGGAAATACTAGCGGCAATAAAGACCCTGAAACCTAATAAAAGCCCAGGTCCCGATGGGTTAGCGGCCATCTATTATAAATCCTTCGGTGACATACTTACACCCAGACTAAGCAAAGTCTTTAATGCGATGCTAAAAGGGGATCCACTACCCGCCGATATGACACAAGCTAACATCACCCTCTTACCCAAACCAGGAAAATCCCACGACGAACTAGGCCACTACCGCCCCCTTTCCCTCTTAAACATTGACCTAAAAATACTGACCAAAGTAATGACAACTAGACTTAACCCCTTCCTACCGAAACTCATTAACCCGGACCAGGTAGGCTTCATACCGCAAAGACAAGCACAAGACAACACACGGAGAACCATTGACCTAATATGGTACGCCAACCAAAACCGCCTCCCAGCGATAATACTTTCCCTGGATGCCGAAAAGGCGTTTGATCGCCTCCTCTGGCCCTATCTTTATGCAGTACTCCACAAATTCGGATTCCCGCCAGAATTCACCCAATTCCTGAAAGCCATGTATCATACGCCGACTGCCCAACTACTAATCCCCAACATCACCCCCCTCCTTCCCGATACTAAACGGCACCCGTCAAGGATGCTCCCTCTCCCCCCTCTTATTCGCCATTTCCCTCGAACCCCTCCTAGAGACCATACGGAACAACCCGCAAATCGAAGGAATCAGGATAAGGGACGAAACATTCACCGTCGCTGCATATGCATTCACCGTCGCTGAATACTCAACAATTTCGGGTTATCAACTAAATGCCACAAAATCAGACCTCATGCCGCTAAACCTCAACAACACCACTACCTCCACCTTGAGAAGCAACTTCCCCTTCCATATCTGCCCAACGGCGATCACATACCTAGGTATCCAAATTACCAATGACACCAGCACTCTATACACAGCCAACTACCCCCCCTCCTGCACAAAGCATACTTGGACCTAGAACGCTGGAAACCGATGTCCATCTCCTGGCTCGGAAGAATAGCGTCGGTCAAAATGAACCTCCTACCCAAATTCCTCTATGCCTTCCAAGCGCTACCCATCCCCTGCAAAAAAACAGACCTCAAACACTTGCAAACAGCCATAGACCGATACATCTGGAATGGAAAGAGACCCCGAGTCCGCAGATCCACACTATACGTACCCAAGCCCTCCAGAGGGCTAGGCCTCCCTAATCTCACACACTACCTGCATGCAGCCCACTTAACACAAATACAGCACTGGCACCTCCCCCCTTCTCACAAACGATGGGTAGACCTGGAACACCTCATTTTCAGCAGGGACCATCCCTCCCAATTCATGTGGACCCCAAAACCACACAGACCACTAACACCACCCACGTCACCAACGATCACCCACTCCCTAGATCAGCGATAAGTTTGATCTTTCCACGGGTCTATCGCCCCTCACACCGATTCTCCGCAACAAAATGTTCCCACCAGGCCTCACGCCACGACACTATGCCCACTTCGAAGACAGAGACATAGTCTGACTAGGACATCTCTATCCCAACGGCAAGCTCCTACAGTACTCGGAAATCCCCAACCCCGAATCCCTAACCACCTACGACTGCTTCCGATACCTCCAACTCCGAAGCTTTGCAGCAACGGACACGATACGCATGGCAGCCACCTCGACCCTGACTGAGTTCGAGAGGGATACCCTCCGCTCACCAGCCAGAAAAAGACAAATTTCAAACCTATACATAACATTAACCACACACCACACTCAGGTGGCCCTTCCTTACATAGCAGCATGGGAAAATGACCTGGGACCCCTTGAAGATCCCACCGAATGGGCAGACATATGGGCATCCATCAAATCCATATCAATCTGCGTCACCCACAAAGAGCAAGCCTACAAAAGGCTCTTTAGGTGGTACCTCACCCCCCTCCGCCTAAAGGCAATGAACCGAATACCCAATAACCTTTGCTGGAAACTGTGTGGCGAAACCGGCACTTTCCTCCACTGCTGGTGGACATGCCCCAAACTCACTCCTCTATGGAAAACAATTACAACACTCTTAACTAGAATCCTTAACAAACCAGTATCCCTGGACCCCTGGGCTCTCCTACTCTCTAAACCCATTGACACCTTCAATGAAAACAAACTTATTGCTAGAATAGCATTGGCCACACGCAGAGCAATAGCTGAAACTTGGTCCACACCACACATACCCACTCAACTCCAAATAAACACTACAATAACTGACAACATAGCCATGGATAAGCTGACAGCACAAGTTCATGATACCCCAAAATCATTTCATAAAGTATGGGACCCATGGCTAGAAGGACACAACGCACTCCCATGGTGACACAAGGCTACCACACAACCCACTCCGCCAACATCAACCCATAACAAAAGACAAAAATGCCGCTCATCTACCCAACCCCTAACCCAGTCCACCTACTCGGAGCTCCGGGGGTTAACCGGGGGGCAGCACCCCACCACCTGCCCCTTTGAACACCCACCCTTCCCCCCTCCCCTACCCTCTACAAACCCACCTCCCCTTCCCTACCTTCCCTCTGACTAGTGACCTTACCCATGAGCCAGGCACTGCTGACCCAACGCTACATAACTAACTATCCTACAGCAGCGACCTACACTGACGCCAACCTCCACCTAAAAACGACCATCTACGACAACCCTGGCGGAACAGATATACAAGCTCTATACTATCCTCCGACAGAGTTAACGAACAGGACCAACACACAACACAACGTTCTGCATCCCAACTACGGCCTCCTCATTGAAGCACGAATACAAATGACACAAACAGAGGAGCTGACTATACGATCCCCTACAAACAGAGGTCCGCGATAGCCAGGAAAGTTAATGACGCTCCGGCCCAAAGAGCCAGACCCGAAAGCAAACAATCCAATGTCGTACCCAATTGGTATCTCCCAAATAACCACCCTGTTCTTTTCTTCTTTCTGTACAAACGTTCAAATGTGCATATGAAACATGAAAATGAAAATAAAGAATCTTAAAAAAAAAAAAAAAGGATGGCTCTCTTGTTTATATAAATGTTTATTCTGCCCCTATTTTTTCATTACATTTGCAAACTTATTATATTTGATCTACCTCTATTCAGACATGCCTTGTAGAGTCAAACACACTCTCCTAAACAACTGCAATAGAGCTAGTAGGACAGTTGTATGCCAATTGAGAATATCCTTTACTGCATATCATTGTGTTCCGTCTCTGTGACATGCTGGCTTCTGTTACCACTTCCTCAAATTATGTGACTCCTAATAAGTCAAAGTAGAAGGAGATGGGTAGTAAGCAGTGCTATCATTCACTGTGCAACGTGTGAGAGCAGAGAAGAAACACCTGTTGCAGTATTAAATCTCAGTAAGGTTTTGTCAATGCTGGTGTTCTTTGCTAACAACAACACAGGCAGCTGCCATCTCCCTAGAGGGAACTCTCAGCTTCAGTGAGATTTAGCTTTGATAATCTATGAAATCAGATCTGTCCTCTTATGAGACTGCTTCATTTACTCTGTAATCAGTGTCCCTTTCCCTAACTAGCTGTGCTAACAGAACAATATGAAAATATCTGTTGATTTGTCTATCTATACACAAAGTGTAGAGGTTAATGTTTAGTGATAGTTACATAGTTACATAGGCTGAGAAGAGACATGTGTCCATCAAGTTCAACCTTCCTCACATCTGTTTTTGCTGTTGATCCAAAAGAAGGCCAAAAAACAACAATCTGAAGCACTTCCAATTTTGCAACAAACTAAGAAAGAATACCTTATTGACCCCAGAATGACAGTCAGTGAAGTGTACTATAGGGATTAATGTTTAGTTTAGTGTCTTAGGGGTTAAAAGGATGCCTTAAATGTAGCGGCAGCACTAGAACATTCATATCCTAACAATGCATATGATTAATGAGAGTTACAGTCCAGGACTATTTCATCTGCCATCATTAAAATGCTGGCAGGTGTCACTCGGGAGAATAACTCCCACTAATTTCAGGCAGACTGGGACATACTGGGAAATTATTATTCATTACAAGGAATAATTGGACATGATCTCCCTGTCATTATAATAGCTACAAGACTACAGGAATTTTCTGTGTTTATATATCCTACATTGTATAGTGTGACAGGGTAATAAAGGGTTATACAGGGTAAGTGTAACACACATTGTCATATAATACTGTGAATCATGGGCTCAATAAATCCCAGTTCAGCACTTGAACATACATATACTATGCTGCCTGAGTTTGATAAGAGTTACAATATTGGGTTGCAGAAGTACTTAACGCATGAAGTAAAGGCATGAAGTAAGATGGACAGAATTAATCATTGCAGTCAGAGGCTGCATCCCCAAATGGAGTTCTTCCCTCCCTCTACCTCTCCAGGGCCAGATTAAGAGCCCAGTGGGCCTGGTGCTGACAATTATGATGGGCCTAATTACAAAATCTTATTGCCCAAAAACACTAAAACAGTCCTTCCTCCTAAGCGTCATGTATCTGATGGAGATGGTGCTGGATGGAAACTCATAGGATGCAGCTATGAGAAAACACATACTCTATGCTAATCTCATGCTTTCATTTTTCAAGTAAACCCATACCCCCTAACAGCAGTGTCCAATAAAGCAGGAAGTCTATGGATGGGGTAAAAGGGTGGGCGTCTGACACAAATCACATAACCAGAACTACCGAAAGGGACGAACATACACAAAAAGGGGGCATGTCTGTTTTCCCATGTCTTCCAGTCCCTTAGTGTCTGTGACACCATGTCCCCAGTGTTCCCATGTCACTAAGACACTAGGGGACATTGAGAGACATTGGGACACTGGGAGACATGGGGACACTGAGATACTAGGGAATAGTGGGAGACTGAGACTCTTGGAGACATGGGGACAGTGGGTGACTTTGAGACACAAGGGGACACTGGGGGACATGGGGCACTGAGACACTGTGATACATAGGGGACACTGTGATAAATATGGGAAACTAAAGACTTGATAAAGACCTGGGTCCAGGTCAAAACGTTGCAGTGTCCAATAAACCTACTTAAATCTATCACAGTGAGTGTCTGAGATTTTTGTCTTTTATACTAGGGGACAGTGAGACACTTGGGGGCACTGTGAGACATGGGGACACTGGGAGACTAGAGGACTTTGGGAGACTAGGAAACACTGAGACACTAAGGACACTGAGACACTATGGACACTGTGAGACATGGGGCACTGAGACACTGTGATACATAGGGGACACTGGAGACTTAATAAAGACCTGGGTACAGGTCAAAAAGTTGCGGTGTCCAATAAACCTGCTTAAATCTATCACAGTGATTGCCTGAGATTTTTTCTTTTATACTAGGGGACACTAAGACACTTGGAGATACTGGGAGACATTGGGAGACTAGGGGACTTTGGGAGACTGGGAAACACTGAGACACTAGGGACACTGGCACACTACAGACATTGAGAGACACAATGGACACTGGGAGACATGGGGATACTAGGGACACTGGCTGGGAGACATGGGGACACTGGGAGTGCCCCATGTCTCCCTGTGTCCACCAGTGTCCTCATGTCTCTCAGTTTCCACTAGTGTTTGTATCCCCATGTCTCCCAGTGGCCCTTAGAGTCTTTGTCCCATTGTCTCCCAGTGTCCTGATGTCACTAGGACACTAGGGGACACTTAGAGACATTGGGACACAGGGAGAGACATGGGGACACTGAGATACATAGGGACACTGAGAGACAAGGGGACTCTGGGAGACTAGGGACACAGACACCAGGGACACAACAGGGACACTGGTAGACACCAGGGACACTGAGGCACTAGGGACACTGGCTGGGGGACATGGGGACACTGAGCGACTAGGGGCCACTGGGAGACATGGGGCCACTGTGTCCCTAGTGTCTCAGGGTTTCCATGTTCCCCAGTGTCCCTATGTCTCCCAGTGTCCCAATGTCTCAACGTCCCCAAGTCTCTCACCGTCCTCATGTCTCGCAGGCTCGGAGCTGCTGTCTGGATTCTCTGTGCAGAGCTGCTTTCCCGTGGATCAGTGACCAGAGAGAGGCAGGGAGGGAAATGCTGTAACTTCTTATCCCTGCAAACAGCGACCCCTACTGGCCAGCACTGGTATTGCAGAAAAATCTCTGTTTATACAGAGACAAACATTTGTATTGCCGGTATTACTGCAATACCAGCACCGGCTAGGCAGCCTCAAATACCTGAGAAATACTTCTGAGAAATACCTGGCAACCATAAAAAATATATAAGAAATACTTGGCAACCCTAAGAGTAGTGTGTGTAAAAAATAAATAAATACATTTTTGTTTGCTTTTTAAATCAATGGGCCTATTCCATGGGCCTGGATCTGGAGCTGCAGCTCCATCAGCCCCTATGTTAATCCGGCCCTGCATGTTTGTGCCCAAGAGGACCGTGCTACCTGCAGACAAGGATCACATCTGGTACATTTATGCATTTCTGGTGGTCATGTCATGCTTTTACAGCCTAATGGGAGGAAGTTAAGGCAACCATGGAAGCAATCATTATTGTTATAAGTAAGAAAAAAAACTAAAAGGAAATATATTTAATAAAGATTGTTTAAATTAAAAATAAATAGCTTGCTCAATGCTGTTGGGGCTGAAACTGTGAGCATACATTTGATAAGGAAGTATTTCTAGCATGAGAGGCGTGGCTAAGGAGGTAGGCTTATGGTGCAGTATTCTGCCAATATTTATTTATTTTGTGCAAAAGGTATAAGGATTTTTAGCATGCAAAACATACAGCATATTAATGAGGCCAAAAGCTTTGAAATGCAGTAACGTTGTATTGGTGCCCGTAGTGCCCCTTTTAAACACGGTTCCTTTTCTCCTTTTCAGTTGCTAAGCTAATTTACCCACTATCCACTAGTAATAGAATCCCTCAGAAAGGCAAACTGCAGATGTCATGGACAGAGGAAAACTAAATAAAGGCATGACACAATATAATAAATATAAAACCTATTTACAAGGAGTGGGTGGCATAATTATTAAGATACAAATAGTGATCTCCCGAACGGTTCGCCGAACGGTTCGCCGAACGGTTCGCGAACGGTTTGCCGAACGGTTCGCGAACGGTTCGCGAACGGTTCGCCACAGACTCATCATTGAGTAAACTTTGACCCTGTACCTCACAGTCAGCAGACACATTCCAGCCAATCAGCAGCAGACTCTCCCTCCCAGACCCTCCCACCTCCTGGACAGCATCCATTTTACATTCATTGTGAAGCTGCATTCTTAGTGAGCTGTCCAGGAGGTGGGAGAGTCTGGGAGGGAGGGTCTACTGCTGATTGGCTGGAATGTGTCTGCTGACTGTGAGGTACAGGGTCAAAGTTTACTCAATGATGAGTCCGTGGCGAACCGTGCGCGACAAACCGTTCGGCGAACGGTTCGGGACATCACTAGATACAAATGACATAAGGACAGGTAAACTGAAAGTCGTGACATTGCTGCTTTAATGTTAGTGGATAAGTTACAACAAACCCATGCATTTAAGGGACTTTAGATTTATTAAGTGTACCTAGAGTTTAAAAGAAATGTACAAACAGATAGGAGATAGTCCTATCTATTTTGATTCACCGTAACATCATATGCTAAGTTTTATGATAGATATTTGTTTTTTCAGATGACATTCACCATATTGATGCTGGCTTGGAGATAAATACAGACCCTCCCACCTCCTGGACAGCATCCATTTTACATTCATTGTGAAACTGCATTCTTAGTGAGCTGTCCAGGAGGTGGGAGGGAGGGTCTGCTGCTGATTGGCTGGAATGTGTCTGCTGACTGTGAGATACAGGGTCAAAGTTTACTCAATAATGAGTCCGCGGAAAACCGTTCGTGGTGAACCGTTCGGCGAACCATTTGGGACATCACTACAGCCTACCCATTAATTCTCAGGCCAGAACACAAGGTGGATCTCATTCTATCTTTTGATTTGAGTGAAGGTGACCCATTTCTGGTAAGAGAATGTGTCTGTTATATTAAAATATATATATATATATATATATATATGTATGTATGTACGTACGTTTGTGTATGTTTTTCTGTCTTATTACATTTATTTTACTCATCATTGTATTATTGTGATTTTGTTATCCAGACATTGACTGAAGCTGAAGAATATTGTTCGAAAAATAACATCCAATTTCCTAAGATAAACATTAAAGAGGAAGAAATAAATATCCAATCAAAAAGCTGCTACATATTGGGAACGATGTAAATGTTGTGCCTGTGGTGATGCATTTCCCACTTTTCAACAAAATGATTGGGAAGTTTAGTTTAATTCACTAAATAGTACCTTGATAATTAATCTGCTGTAAAAAATCAGTTATCAATAATATCAATCAACTCATCAACTTACTCCCCATGGTAACTCAAATGGACTTTCTTGGACTTCACTCAATCAACTGTGTAGGATCATTAAAGTAATATTATAATCATCTAAAGACATGGTAATTCTATCTGTGTTTTAAATGAACACTGCACTCACTCTATCTAAATTAATTTGTTATAGTGCCTACAGTGGCTCCCCCATGTCATAGTTTCAAATTTTTAAATATTTTAATAGTTAGAAGCTTGGCAGGCTTCAAACCTCACCTCCAAGAACTCTGGATTGGAGAACCAGGGCTGTTACTAACCGGCTCTGAAACCTAGGTGAGCCATGGCATTAGAGTATTCATATAAGCAGTAACTTATGTGAATGTTTGGATGGCACTAAAGATAGTAGTTGGCCATCTCACCAGTGAAAACTTCACATCTGCCTTGTTTATTTCTAACATAAAAGTCTCTAAAAATAGAATAGAGTCCAAAAAGGATAACAATTATTTTGTAAACATATATATTACCAGTTTCTGACAAACATGTAATGTAATCCCGTTATGTCCCATGGTACTTTTCTTTAAATGGATACTATAGTGCTAGGAATATAAAGATGTATTCCCAACACTAGAGTTCCCCGTTCCCCTCCACCCCCTGCCCCTTCAGTGTAACAGTTAAAAAAACCTTTAAAAAAACCCTTACTCTTCTTCCAGCCCCGATGTCCTTTCAGTGCCTCAAGCGCATTAGGCCCTGTCGATAGGAAAGCAGTGCTTCAATGTTTTCCTATGGGGAAATGATTGATGCTGGGTGTTCTAATGCAGAGTGTGAGAACGTCCAGTGTCAGGTGTCCAAAAGTCACTTAACCACCAGTAAGTGCCTCTAGAGACAGTCTTTTTCAGAAACTGCAAAGAATTACAATTGCACGATTAAGGAGTCAGGGGCAGTGCACCCAGACCACTTCAAGACACACGCAGTTTGCACTGTATATTTTACAAACCTTAAGTGTGCTACGGCTGTATAATACTTCATATGTTGCTCATTTAAGTTCATCTGAGTACATCAATACCCCTGTATGTACCTTTGCCAGATATATGTGGATGCTGAAGGGGCACATTTAAAACACAGCCATTCCAATTTTTTTTCAAACTTTGAATTTTTATGCTGGGTCCATGTCCCATTTTGGAGTAATAAGCATTAGTGATGTCCCGAACGGTTCGCGAACGGTTTGTCCCGAATGGTTTGCCACGAACGGTTCGCCGCGGACTCATCATTGAGTAAACTTTGACCCTGTACCTCACAGTCAGCAGACACATTCCAGCCAATCAGCAGCAGACCCTCCCTCCCAGACCTTCCAACCTCCTGGACAGCATCCATTTTGAAACTGCATTCTTAGTGAGCTGTCCAGGAGGTGGGAGGATCTGGGAGGGAGGGTCTGCTGCTGATTGGCTGGAATGTGTCTGCTGACTGTGAGGTACAGGGTCAAAGTTTACTCAATGATGAGTTCGTGGCGAACCGTTTGCGATTTCACTAATAAGCATTTGTTTCCCTTTTTAAAACTGTTTTTAAACTTATTAAACTTCTTTTTTTTTACTTTTAACCCCTAACAACTCAAACCTTTATCTGTCAATTCCCTACTAACTTCTACCCGCCCTAGCTAAATAATAATTAAAAAATATTTAAATAACTAATTAAGTAAATGTTGCTCATGAGGGTTAAAAATAAATAAATAAAAGTTAACTTTCAGGGGTAAAAAAAAAATGAGATCACACTAATACTGTTATCTGTATTTGAATCACTGCAGACAGTGATTAAAGAGCAGGCAAGTGGTTAAACTTTATTAGAAAGAAGTGGGGGAGGGAGTGGACATTTAACTCAAAAACTTTTTTTTTTTTTTTTTACAGGGAACATGGAAGGGCAGGGAGGCGGATCTGCAGTCCCTACAGCACATGGTCACTCTGACAGGCTGTCAGAGCAATCACATGTGCAGGGACCGTGCGGTTGGCTGCTGCCCGTCTGCCTCAGATACCGAGGCAGGCTGCAGCAGCATCAACCCCACAATTAGTAATTGATGGAAATTTTTCATCATGCGTTCTTAAGGGTAGGACTACCATGACGTAAAATTTCCATCTAGCATCGCGAAGAGGTTAAAAGCACAACATGATACCACTGGGGTTTGCAGCAACGTAACAACAATAATAATAATGCTTTCCAAGATTCATAATAAATTGTGCACTTATTTATATGATAAGGTGCAGCAGCCTTAGCTATTTTAGCATTTAATTAGTTAGATATAGAAACTGTTTTATTGAATTCTGGAGTATCTGTTGACTTTTTTAATTACCCATCTCCTGCAACACTATCCCAAACCTGCTACCTTTGGGAAGTATGAAATTGGTGCAGGTGGGCAGATCTAAGAAGGGGCATCACAAATTGCATAACTGGAAACACCCATAATGGACGGACAAGTCCAAGAAGCAAACTAAACATGTTAGCCTAGCATCAAGCACTATTGAAGTGCTCCCTGCATGGTTCTAGTGCCCACGGCAAAGTGCCAGTGCATTTAATCATGCACTCATACTGTGCTGTCCAGAGAACTAAGTAGGGATGGAGGAACAGGACCCTAAAATCAAGATACACCAAAAGTGGGGCACTTGGAAGCTTTGTCCTTCCACTTATTTTATTTATTTATAAAATATTTTACCAAGAAGGATACATTGAGATTTCTCTTGTTTTCAAGTATTTCCTGGATCCGCAAAACATTGTACAATAGGGTACAATAAAATACAAAATCAATATTAATACACAATAGATAAAAAGATTTAACATAGAACAGGTAGGAAATATATAAATATTCATATATTGAAGGATACAGGTGTATTCTGTTTTGAGATATGAAGAGAGGGAAGGCTTGGGGAAGATTTGAAAGTGTGCGGGAGGTCGTTCCATAATTGAGGTGCTCTGTAGGAAAAGGAGGATTGGGTTGCTTGCTTTT
Organism: Pelobates cultripes; assembly: GCA_933207985.1. NCBI lineage: Eukaryota > Metazoa > Chordata > Amphibia > Anura > Pelobatidae > Pelobates > Pelobates cultripes. The sequence goes on along the minus strand of OW240921.1, from coordinate 63,610,582 downwards.
TATTGAGGTAGACTAAATAAAGTGCACGTACTGGATCAGAGGTTATAGGAGGTGGGAACAGCCTGGGAGAGCATTCTGTGCAGGTAGGGTGGGAGCTTCCCAGAATAGCTCTTAAACACTAGGCTGGAAAGATGAAGGGTGCGTCTGGATTCTAGTGTGAGCCAATTTAGTTCTTTTAGAATGTCTCAATGGTGGGTCATGCAATTACATTGCAGCACAAAGCGGCAGAACTAGTTATACAATGTATTAAGTTTATTAAGGTGGGTTTGCGGTGCAGGTGCATATACTACATCCCCATAATCAATGATTGGCATCAGCATTTGCTGTACAATTTTTTCTTTACTGTAGGGCTTAGGCAGGATTTGTTTCTGTACAGGGCACCTAGTTTTGGATAAAGTTCAGATACAAGTTTTTCTATGTGGAGGCCAAAAGATAGATTGGGGTCTAACAACATACCCAAGTATTTGAAAGAGTGGACTGCAGTCAGTGTGCTATTTGATTTTGTTTTGATGGATAGGTGGGAATTGTGTAAATTGTGTAATTCAGGTACTGTTCCAAGGATCATTGTGACAGTTTTGTCAGTGTTTAGAAAGAGTTTGTTTTTTGTGGTCCACTTTTCTACCTCTGTGAACTGGTCTTGGAGCTAGCCTGAAGCTGCGGTAGATCGGATTTGTTTGCATTGATGTCGGTGTCATCTGCGTACATGTGTACATTTGAAGTTTTGCAGACATTAGGCAAATCATTTATAAATAATGTGAACAGTAGGGGGGCGAGAAAGGAACCTTGAGGAACACCACACGTGACTGGGAGAGGGAGGGAGTCGCTGTCAGGAATGGACACATATTGTGAGCAATCCGATACATATGGTCGAAACCAGGTTAGCGGACGATCACCAATACCTGAGTTATTTAGTTTGTGCAGTAGAATGTCGTGGTCTACTGTGTCAAAGGCCTTTGCAAAGCCAAGGAAACTAGTTCCAGTTAGGTCTCCTTGTTCCATGTCAGTTTGGATGTCATTACAAACTTTTAAGAGGGCAGTTGTAGTGGAGTGATTCGGATGAAAATCTGATTGATCAGGGGTCAAATAGTTAGATTGTTGGTAATACTCACATAGTTGCATATGGACGCATTTTTCTAAGATCTTTGACAATACTGGGAGCAATTCAATTGGGCTATGGTTAGATTAGAAACCAAAGTAGTGTTACCACTTTTATGGAAAGGCACTACTCTCGTATTAAATGTGAGTTCTTTAATATTATTTTTCCATACGTCACTTTTGGAATTATACAATATTGCACTACTGGTCGTCCTTCTCTCTCCCCTTTTGTCTTTTATATGAGTGGAACCTATACAGCTTATGAAGACTTCACTGCTGCAATACTTACTATAAAGACTATCCGCAAGGACACTTAAGTTGAACTTTTTTTTCTATTTTTATTTTTATTTATTACGTTGGACATTTTTTCTTAGTCACTCTATTTTACTCTCTTATTGGCGCAGCCTTTTATTATTGTTTTTACTGTTTTGTTTTAAAAGGGCTTGGAGGGTTTCCCTTTTTAAGGTTGCTGCCTGTTTATTAATTAGCGCTGTCTCTCCTTCCCATATACTCCTTACCACTTATTTATTCCCTCTTGAGATAGCTGCTTTTTAAACTTAGCCAATATGTCTATTTTTGAATTTAGGAACAAATACTCAATTGATGTAAATAATGTATTTAATACAGAAGTAATTAACTCCATTCAATCAATATCTTACAATTCTAACCAACAAGAATTGTTCATTCAACTAGAAAAAGCTTTAGCTACAGAAATTAAGCTAAAATGGGAAATCGCCACCTTTAAGAAATATATAGATGAGCAAATCACTCCCCGTGGCTTAAGACTTTTAAAATTACCCACCTCAGACCAAGATGATCTTGAATTTATGGAAGAATGGAACAATAAATTAGAATTATGTACTTTTGGTTTGATGGAAACCCTAATTGTAAAAAAAAGCAAGAAACTATCTATTTTAGACATTGAAATAAACAAGCTTAGAGAGAAACTCCTACCGTTTACAGATACGAAGGCCTACAAACAAAACTGTATTCTTATTCAGAATAAAATTGAAAAAGTTGAAGTAGACACAAAACATTTGAAAATTAAAAAATATATCAGAGACAAAACTGATTATTCTAACAAACAAGTCAGAACTTACCATTTGAAAAAAAAGTACACTTCTGATAATTACTCCACAAAGACCAATCACTATGATCATCAATATGCTTATTCTCACTCTTACAATAACAATCCACCACCTCCTAAATATCACAATTTTGCCACACGCAAATCTTACTACCAATCTCCATCTATGATGAGATCCACTAAAATCCCAGCTCAATACCATCATGCTGCTTCAAAAATACCATATCAAACTACCAATCAACACCCTTCATACAAACAAAAGAAACCTTTTCACTATGCTCATAATCCTGTAACACAATCCCCCAAATATCACTATTCTTCTGGTCCTAAACTTTCACCCAAACCTCAAAGATCACGATACACTAACAATTACCATGAATATTCAAATTATTCAAAATCACCTCCTATTCCTAATCACCCCAACAGATATCAATTGTTGTCAATAGACTCTGATTTTGATAACGAGGACCATTTTTTAGAAATACGCACTCATCCATCCGCACTAGTTCAGACACCACATCCGTCATGCTCCCAAAAACGAATTTTAAGTTTAGAGGAAGACGAAGTGGAAGACGGGAGCAAAAGAGAAAGACTAGAAAGACAATAATATCCCCCCAAAACTCCTGTAGTGGTATTTTTAACCTTTCTCAAAAAGTTTTATCTGCTGCTCAAGTGACAGTTCTTAGCAAAGGTCTCAAATTCGCTCCCACCTCCTCCTTTAATCCATTTCAGGCTTTTCTTGACGTAAATAAATTCGTCAGAAAAGCTACATTAAAAAGATTTTTTAATAATAAAACAGATGTACCACCAACTCCCACCCCCTCTCCACAAGATCATGGTTTTATCAATACACACCTAAGAGAAAAATCAAAGTTTTATCCATCACACTATAAATCTGCCCCTCTTATTTTATTTGAAAAATTTGTCCAAAAAGATCTGGAAAAAATCAAATATAATAAATATGATGCAAATAACCTAACAAACGCTGAGAGGAAGGCAATTAAAGAACTTCAAGAAGATAAAGATATCGTTATAAAATCAGCCGACAAAGGTGGAGAAGTAGTTATTCAATCTAGTGAAATGTATATTAAAGAAGCTTTAAGACAACTAGATGATAAAAATGTATACGAAAAACTCCCATCTGATCCTACAAATAATATCCAAATTACACTATCTACTATTTTAAATAAAGGGTTTAATCTAAACATTTTAAACAAACAAGAATTTAATTTTTTAAACAAAGAATTTCCTATTACTCCTGTTATTTATTTCCTTCCCAAAATCCATAAAGATGAAAAGCAACCCCCAGGAAGACCTATTGTCTCAGGAATAGGGTCTCTTTTATGTAACCTTTCTCAATACATCGATACCCTTCTCCAGCCTTCAGTAAAATTAATGAAATCTTACTTGAAAGACTCAATGTCACTTTTAAATTTTTTAAATAAATTTAGCTGGAAACCCAATTTTATATTAGTTACCTGTGACGTTCAGTCACTTTACACAATCATCCCGCATGATATTGGATGTCAGGCCATAAAAAGGACCCTTACTCTAGAAGACAATATTCCTTCCATCCAGATCGATTTTATAATAGAAGGTATTAATATAATTTAAAAAAATAATTACTTCTGGTTTTTAGATTCATTTTATCTTCAAAAGAGGGGCACTGCTATGGGTACTAGGTTTGCCCCAAGCTACGCTAATCTGTTCATGGCAGACTGGGAATCCGAAGCTATCTGGGGCAACCATGCTTGGCGGGCAAACCTGGTCTCATATTTTAGATACATAGATGATCTTTTTTTTATTTGGGAAGGACCAGAAGAAGACCTAATTGTTTTTATAAATTATCTTAATACTAATGATAGGGGCATTATTTTAACACATGAATATAGCAAAGAATCTATTAATTTTTTGGACCTTAATATTTTTATTAAAGAAGGCCAACTCCACACAAAACCTTTTTTTAAAAAGGTGTGTGTTAATACAGCCATCGACAAAACTAGTTGTCACTACAAGCCTTGGCTTGAGAGTGCTCCAAAGAGCCAGTTCCTACGTCTTCGTAGGAACTGTTCAGAAATAACAGATTTTAATGAACAAGCTAATATCCTAAAAAATAAATTTATGGAAAAAAGATATTTAGAATCAGAGCTTAATAACACAATTAATACAGTTAAACAAAAAGAACGAAAAGATCTTCTGATTTATAAGAATAAAGAAAAGGATGAATCTATATCTCTTCCTGTTATTTGTAACTTCAATAGCAAAAGTAATAATGTCAAAAAAATTATTAAAAAACATTGGCATATACTTAAAGAAGATGATATTTTAAACTCAATTTTACCCAACCAGCCAAATATCGTGTTTAGAGGGGCACCAAATTTTAAATCCATTTTAACCACCAATTTTACTCGAGAATCGCCAGTTAGGGGTTTCTCCTTCTTCCCACAAACAAAAGGCTTTTATAAATGCAAACAATGTATAGTGTGTAGAACCACGGATCCATCTACCCCATCTAAAATTACTAAGTTTATGTCCAATAAGACTAAAAAAATGTATAATATTTATGATTTTATCGGCTGCAACACTAAAAATGTTATTTATTTGCTCGAATGCCCATGTGGTCTCCAATATGTGGGGATGACCACAAGGTGCTTAAAAATAAGATTGAGCGAACATTGTAGGAATATCAAAAATGGATACTTAAATCATACAGTATCCAAACATTTTATTATGCATAACAAAGATCCTAAACTTCTAAAATGTATTGGTATAAAAAAATGTTCTACCCCCTGGCGAGGAGGAGACATAAAAAAACTACTTGGGAAAATAGAAATGAAATGGGTGTATAACCTTAAGACCCTTATACCCCATGGCCTCAATGCAGACTTTGACCTATATAATTTTTTGTAATACAAAATTATTTTACATGTCTGTTTTACACCTATGCCTTTTACTTTGCTCAACTGTATTTTTTATTTATTATTTTCTGTATTTAAAATATTGTTTTATTATTTCTTAATTTATTTTATTTATATTTTATATATATGTGCCCCTTTAGTATATGGCCCCATTAATTATATGTCCCTTTTATTTTGCCTCTCTTTTTTGATATATAGCTCCCTTTTTGGGAACTTTTGTCTTCATGTCCCTTTAATTTGAACGAGCTTATCTTCAGCCGACTACATTTCCCATTAAGCATAGCGGCATTTTGTCCGAATACCGGAAGTGCCGCAAGTCACGTGCTTAATTTCATTTGCTTAATTTATGCTTCCAATACTTTTATTTTTACTAGCAGAGTGTCTAATGCATTTCAGATTTTGCCCTCTATGTGGGCTTTCGTTTCTATGTCCCCCAATATGTGGCAGCGCCTATATTATACTCCTAGCCGCCATTCGCGGCTTATTGACTACATTTCCCATAAAGCATAGCGGCATATAGTCCGAAAACCGGAAGTGCCGCGCGTCACGTGCGCATTTTTAATCACTTAATTTATGCTTTTAAAAACTTCGTTTTGGTTATTAAAGTCAATTATGAGTGTTCTTAGACCCTATATTTTGGTTTTATTGCTGTATTTTAAAGTTTTTATACTGCCAAATGTAACTTAAGTTTGATTGGATGGACCATTTTTGGCGCCAAATTTAAACTCCTATATAATACAACTAGCCAGGTAATGTTTGCTATTCCATTTGATAAAGTCTGTTGACGAAACGCGTTATGGATATTTTATATTGTGTATTGTAATATTAAAGCAATTTTTGGTAATTTGTGCCAACTATTCTTTTTTATAGTTTTATATACACATTACTCTTTTTATACCTGGCTTTTTAGTATATTTTAGTATATTTTTAGCATTTTACTATTATATACCAACACTGACTTCGGAAGTCTCCTGCACTCCAAGAAATCCTAAAGGTGGGGATTAATCCACCTATGCTGATACACAAGAGCAGTTGGTCTGCTCCTCATTTGTAAGTACGTTTTCATCTACTTATAATAAGACTACTAAAATAGTGAGCACTATTGGTTGTCTCTCTCTTTCCTTGTTTGAGAATTGGACACCACTGACGGAGAGTAACCCACAGCATATCCCAAAAGTGGGGATTATACCGCTGTATGCGCTTCTATCCTAGAGCTGGACATAAGCTCTATTAAATGTGAGTTCTTTAATATTATTTTTCCATACGTCACTTTTGGAATTATACAATATTGCACTACTGGTCGTCCTTCTCTCTCCCCTTTTGTCTTTTATATGAGTGGAACCTATACAGCTTATGAAGACTTCACTGCTGCAATACTTACTATAAAGACTATCCGCAAGGACACTTAAGTTGAACTTTTTTTTCTATTTTTATTTTTATTTATTACGTTGGACATTTTTTCTTAGTCACTCTATTTTACTCTCTTATTGGCGCAGCCTTTTATTATTGTTTTTACTACTCTCGTAGTCTTCCAAAGTTTGGGTATGTATCCAGCCACCAAGAATTTGTTAATTTTTTTTCAATGAGGTTTCATTTTTTTTTTTTTTTCAATGAGGTTTCATCTCTTTCTTTATTGAGTGTGCTGGGCTGGAAATTACAACAGGGTCTGGAAACCCTTATGCTGCCATTGACTTATGCACCAACAAAGAAGTTTCTGCTTGCCTTTATCTTTATAATCAGCTGCTGTGAATATTCAATGAAATCACACCACTCAGATGTAGTATCAATAAGCATTCAATGGTTTAATGTGTAGTACATCGTATATATAAAACACAGATTGTCGAGGGGTGTATACATCAATGGCAACATTAACCAATCATGGAAGTCTCAGAACTGAAAGTATAATTTTTCATATAACATTTCGCAATGCTTTTACCCTGTTTCCCTGAAAATAAGACATCCCTGGAAAAAAGCCCTAGTTCATAATATAAGCCCTACCCTGAAAATAAGCCCTTGTTGCTAGTTCGCTATCTATGTTCTATCTATGTTCAGGGAATTTTCCCCAAAAAATGATTCTCGGGATTCCATTCATGAGTAAGCTAATCTATGTTCAGGGAAGTTTCCCAAAGTGCCCTAGTAAACTGATCTATGTTCGTGATAATTCCCCCGAATGTAAGCCTGCTTTCTACAACATGCTTGCTACCGTTTTCCCTTGAAATAAGACCATCCCGAAAATAAGCCCTAGTGCTTTTTTCCAGGGGAAAATGAATATAACACCCGGTCTTCTTTTCGAGGAAAGACGGTAGTTAGTCTCCTGTTCAATGATACAAGTGACAGTCTTAAACTTAGGAACCCAATTAAAAATTGCAGGTGTTAGAAAGAATGCTATTTTTTCAAGTGCAGAATATTTATAAAAGATAGCGAAAGCTTGTATCAGGTGCAAAAACACACAAGAACAGAAAAATATTTTATGTTTAAAAAATGTGATTTTTATCTCTTTCAAAGCATGAGTATCTTGTATTATAATCAGGCCTATTGACCTTTTGTTCTTTCAAGGTATGTAAACACTAATACTTTAGCTACGTAATAAGAAATATAGAAGTAGAAAGGACATGAGACTGATGCCCTGTAACATAAAATATATAGCTATGTATGTCTAGGAGAATATTCACTAAGCATTGCATAGGTAAAACAATTTTTTCCCAAAAGCATGCTTGTGTGCATATATGCTAATTTGCTGAAGTGAAACATACCTTTATACAGTTCTGCGTTATGAATATGTACAGGGGCGGACTGAGAACACTCAGGGCCCCCGGGCAAAATAAATCAAGGGCCCCCTTCAGGCCCCACCCACGTTCTGTCGCAAGCCCCACCCTTGTCCCACCTCCATGCCCCTCCTCCAGCCACACCCTACACAATCTTTAGACACAAGGAACAAAAGTGCAATATGTTCTAAACAAGTGTAATTTAATTAACGAATGCAAAAACCAAACTGTGCAAAATAAATAACAAATGCACAAAGACAATTGCATTACCAATGATAGACAAACCAAAACAAGTGCATTACAAAATCATAAACAGACAAAGCCAGAGTATCATAAATAGACAAACCAAAACAAGTGCATTACAAAATCATAAATAGACAAACCAAAACAAGTGCATTACAAAATCATAAATAGACAAACCAAAACAAGTGCATTACAAAATCATAAATAGACAAACCAAAACAAGTGCATTACAAAATCACAGACAAACCAAAACAAGTGCATTACAAAATCACAGACAAACCAAAACAAGTGCATTACAAAATCACAGACAAACCAAAACAAGTGCATTACAAAATCATAAATAGACAAAACCAGAGTAATACAAATCATAAACAGACAAAACCAGAGCAATACAAATCATAAACAGACAAAGCCAGAGTATTACAAATCATAAATAGAGATCAGACGTGCCAACTCGAGCTCCAGTCCTTCTGAGAAAAACGACGATTAAAGAAAGAAAATCAAGCATCAACCCACTGCAGAGGGATATTGGCGCAGGGATCAGTTAAAGGATCACCACGGTGTCAGGAAAACAAACTCGTTTTACTGACACTATATAACCCTTAGGTTCCCCCTTCCGGTGTGCTAAAGGAGTTAAAACCCCTTCAGCCACTTACCTTTATCCAGCGCCGGGGTCCCTCGCGGTGACCTCTCCACCCCCGCCGGCGTCAGCTCCCAAGTGGGGCGTAATCCGCGGCAAGAGCACTATTTTCGCATCCAGTGTCACAGAAGCGCCTCTAGCAGCTGTCAGGAAGACAGCCACTAGAGGCTGGATTAATCCTGCAACGTAAACATAGCAGTTTCTCTGAAACTGCTAGTTTTACATTTGATGGTTTAAAACCTAGGGGGCCAGGCACCCAGACCACTTCATTGAGCTGAAGTGGTCTGGGTGATTGTAGTGTCCCTTTAAGTAAATAAAGGGTTTATTTTGTATGCATTGATGCAGACTAGCATTCGGCCGAATAGAATACTGGAGTACTGGCGAATGAGTTTTAAAAATATATATATTTAATATAGTCAAAAAATATTTTTTTTTAGATAGAGATATATATATATTTTTTTTTTTTTATTTAAAAAGGGTGCCCAAAAGGTAGATTCCCAGATGTTTTTAAACAACAGCTTATACAATGCTTTGCCATTCTAAAAGCATGCAAAGCATCATGGGAGTTGTAGTTCTACAACATCTGGGTAGCTACCTTTCGTGCACTCCTGCTATAAACTATACAAAATCCAGTACACTCACCCACGTTTTGAAAAATATAATTGTTTTTTAAAAAAACACAGGAATGAAGCAAAAATAGAGGTACTCTAGCTACAGTATATGATCATCTGCATCAGCTTGTCACAAAGTCAATGTGTCCCATAATGTAAGCACATTTAAGAGAGTGCAGATTCACGGTTTCATATATATGTGCTCCGTGAATGTTATAAGTGATTTTATATATTTTTTATTTTTCTAACATAAAAAATATACTATAATGCATGGCTTGACAAATTTGTTTGGAATCTAGGAGTCAGCTAAAAAGTTAGCAGCCAGTCTTTTTAACCCCTTAAGGACACATGACATGTGTGACATGTCATGATTCCCTTTTATTCCAGAAGTTTGGTCCTCAAGGGGTTAAACGAACAAAGCTTCATTTAAAAAAATGAAAAACATAATTCTTAAGGGGACACTATAGTCATCAGAACCACTGCAGCTTAATGTAGTTGTTCTGGTATCTGTAGCATGTCCGTGCAGGATTTTTAATGTAAAGACTATCTTTTCTGAGAAAAGACAGTGTTTACATTGCTGTCTTGGGACACCTCTTGATACCTCTGATACCTAGGCCAAGTTGGCTCCTCTTACCTCAATTACGGTTGCTGGTTGGCAGTCTGTGGCCGCGGCTGGCAGGCTGTGGGCTTGCTGGCTGTAGGCCTGTGGCCGGCTGCTGGCCTGTGGATGGCTGTGGGCAGCTGGCCTGTGGGTGGCGGGCGGGCAGGCTGGCTGGCCTGTGGCGGGCGGCGGCGGCTGCCCTGTGGCGGGCGGGCGGCCTGTGGCTGGCTGGGGGGCCTGTGGTGGGCAGGCGGCGGCTGGCCTGTGGCTGGGGGGCCTGGGCCTCTGGCTGGGGGGCCTGGGCCTCTGGCTGGCTGGCTGCTGGGGGGCCTGGGCCTCTGGCTGGCTGCTGGGGGGCCTGGGCCTCTGGCTGGCTGGCTGGCTGGCCTGGGCCCTGGGGCCTGGGGCCTGGGCCTCTGGCTGGCTACTGGGG
>OW240921.1:63565418-63585627 GCA_933207985.1 Pelobates cultripes | reverse complement strand
GGGGGCCTGGGCCTCTGGCTGGCTGCTGGGGGGCCTGGGCCTCTGGCTGGCTGCTGGGGGGCCTGGGGCCTGGGCCTCTGGCTGGCTGGCTGGCTGGCTGGCTGGCTGCTGGGGGCCTGGGCGCCTTGCCGACCTTGCTTGGCTGGCTGCTGGGATCTGAAGACCTGCAGGGATTCAAGTTATTCGGGACAGCATGGCTTCCGGTCCCGTGCAGGCGGCGCCCGTCGACGTCATCGCGTCACGTAGTGACGTCGACGCACCTCCGCGCACAGGACCGGGCCCCTCCTCCTCCTATAGAGGTAAGTATGCTGCGCCAAGCCCGCCCCCCGATCGCCTACAAAATGATTTTTGAAGTCCGTGCACATTATGTTATGTGCACGGCAGCGGCGGGCCCCCTTGCCGGCCGGGCCCTCGGACCATGTCCGAAGTGCCCGACCGGTCAGTCCGCCCCTGAATATGTAGATGTATTATCATAAACACAAAGTTACATGCTTTCAGTCATAACCATTTACACATTGCCAGACACAAACAGTTACATACTGCCAGACATACATATTTACACACTGCCAGACCAGGGCCAGATTAAGAGCCCAGTGGGCCTGGAGCTGATAATTATGATGGGCCTAATTACAGAATATTATCGACCAAAAACACTAAAACAACCATACCTCCCAAGCGGCATGTATCTGATGGAGATGGTGTTGGAGGGAAACTCAAAGGATGCAGCTATACGAAAACACATACACTATTTAATCTCTCTCTAATGTATGCTTTCATCTTTCAAGTAAATCCATAACCCCTAACAGCAGTGTCCAGTGAAGCAGGAAGTCAATGGGCAGGGAAAAAGGGTGTGCCACTGGCGCGAATCACGTGACCAGACCTGCCAAAACGGGTGATCATGCCAAAAAGGGAGCATGTTTGTCCAAAGAATTGGAAGGCCAGCCTGGCATGAATGCATGTCAGGCTGTCTGCCAATCATGCAGGCTGTCCAACTAAGGGCATACTATGCAGGCAGCACCCTGAGCTTGGCATAAATGCATCAAATGATGCACCTACTCCACGCTTTCTAAGGACTGTCCCCTAGCACTCACATGTCCACTTGTCTCCTTACCATCCTACTAGCAGGCAGAAGTTCCTGGTATATAGTCTGGGGCAGAGAAAAGGTGTATGTAGTGAGTGTAGAAGAAAGGGGACATGCCACAGTGTTAGAGAAACCAAAGTCTGCATTACCTAAACTAATTTTATTGTCAGCCAGTCCACACAAGTTTTGTTGCCATACATCCCTCTTAAGCTTCCAAAGTTTAAGGGACACTATAGTCACCAGAACAACTACAGCTTATTGTATTTGTTCTGGTAAGTAGAATCATTCCCTTCAGGCTTTTTGGAGTAAACACGGTCTTTTCAGAGAAAATAAATCCACTGACCTCTCCTCAGATGGCTGCTTCCTGTGGCAGTATCGCCTAGTGTGCAGCACTGCCATTCAGTGTTTCCACCCTCTGCATGCAGACACTGAACTTTCCTCATAAAGATGCATTGATTCAATTTATCTTTATGAGGAGATGCTGATTGGCCAGGGCTATTTTTAACTTGTGCTGGCTCTGCCCCTGATCTGTCTAGTTGACAGTCTCAGCCAATCCTACGGGGAAGCATTGAAATTTGCTCAGACCACTACTTTTCATGATGTCAGAAGACAGAGTCAGTTCAGAGGCAGAGCCAGCAGCTGCAGACTTGAATACAAGTATTTTACTATATTCAGGGAGGCAAGAGGGGGCCAGGAGGGCTAGATGATGGTTTTTACATAATTAGGTCAGAAATACATGATTGTGTTCCTTACCCTATAATGTTCTTTTAAGCAAGAGTATGTGAAGAGTAGTTAGGGTTGCCACCTTTCTTGGAAAAAAATACCAGCCTTAATCATTTGTATAATTAATTAGTTATGCGTGACATCACATGATGTAAATCACATGGAGTGACATAAGAGAAAATTCTGTAAAATTACCAACGAACTACTCACAGTTTGATTCTGCTGTATAGATGAATTGCTCCCAGTGTCTCAGTGTCAGAAATAAGAGTAAATGAGGGCCAGAGCAGATTAAAAAAAAAACAAAACAGAAACATACACTAATTGAAAGCACTCTCAGGTAACAAACACCACAGCAGGCCAAGTAAAAAACAAGTCATGGTCTTTATTCTAGCCATTTAAGTACCGTATAGGATACCACACTCTCCTGGATCCCAGGGTGCAACCAACCTGAGGTTGGCCATCCTCACATGTAATTTGCAGAAAAAAAATTGATGGTCCAGGCACTCAAGGTAAATCCAGTGAGCAGATTTAATGGAGCAGATAGAACGCAATGTTTCGGCCCACAACAGGGGCTTTGTCAAGCTTGATAAGTACCGTATTTTTCCATGTATAAGACTATGGGTTTTTTTATTTTATTTTTTATTTTAGTCTAAAGTTGGGCATCGTCTTATATACAGAATGTCACTGCAGGGTTTAAAAAGAAAAAAAAAAACAATTGTGTGCAGGGCCTAAGGTAAGATGGCGCCTGCCGCATTTCAATGTGCCAGGGCCCACACACATACCTGGCCTCCATCTCGCTGATCAACTTCTGAATGCTATGGCAAGGAGGAAGAGGTCCCTACATGCGTGGGAGCTGCAGCAGACATCAGCACTTACCACCAACGGAGCTCCAGAGACATGCCACACCATAAAAAGAGCAGCCATATTAAGATATGCTCCACCTCAGGTAGGTCTTGCCTTCTGATTTATATTTATGGGGGAGGAAATGGGGATCAGAGAGCAGAGGGAATACTACTGTGTTGTCCCAGCATGCATTCACACCACCTGCTGTATTGTGGGAGCTGTAGTCTTCCAGCATGCACTAAAGAGTCATTAAGTTCACAGAGTACAGGGGAGGCATGAGAATCAGAAATTTGTTCTTCTCTGATTCACCTCTAAAATATCAAAGTTGTTCTATTTGATGTTTAATATACTGATTTCTTAAATTTGTGCTAAAAAAGTAGGGGTAGTCTTATACATGGGGGCATCTTATACACGGAAAAAATATGGTAATTATTAATTACAGAAACATTGAAGTGATAAACACATTCAAAGATTACATGGTGTACCTTATCCTGCAATATTTCGGCAGGATATTTCAGCTGATGGATGTCTGGCCTGAATGCTTGACAAATGTGAATGATGACCAGGTTGAGACTTTACAGGTAGCTTCTGGAGATGCATTCACTTTCTTGGCACATGTGGTTGCTATTGCCCGCATTGAATGAACTTTGATCTGTATTGGTAGATCTACTCCCCTCGAGCCTCTTATGCACCCTTAATTATCTCTTAATTCCAATGGGCAATAATGATTTTTGGAAGCTGCTTTACCATTTGATTAACTCTTGAATTTGATGAGTAGATGATCTGATCTGCGGAAGGGAGCTGTTCTGTTTAGGTAAGTTTGAATCGTCTGTTCATCATCCAAGAGGTGAAGTCTGGCTTCCTTAGGAGAAGATGGATTTTGACAAAATGATAGAAGCACAAGTGCATGATTGATGTTAGCTTTCCTTAAAACTTTATGGCGAAAATAAATATTCAAATGCTTGATAACTTTTGCCTTAATGGAAAATTGTGTAATTTTCTGATGCAGACAGACTTTGAATTTCAAGAAAATGTATCACCACAATGTGAATGTGTTTAGTGAATACAGAGTAAAAATTATACTTAACTAGTGATGTTGCGAACCGTTCGCGAACTTGCCTCAAACGGTTCGCCATGAACCGTTCACGGCGAACTCCGGTCAGCTGACACATCCCTGCCAATCTCCGGCAGACCCTCCCCCCCAGACCCTACTACTTCCTGGACAGCATCCATGTTGAAGGCAGCTTCAACATGGATGCTGTCCAGGAGGTGGGAGGGTCTGGGAGGGTGTGTCTGCCGGAGATTGGCAGGGATGTGTCAGCTGACCAGAGTTCGCGGCGAACCGTTCGTGGAAAGTTCGCGAACGGTTCGCGACATCACTAATCTTAACAATAAATGGAACAGCCTCCCCAGGTCATTACCCATACAAAATGACCTTTACACAGCAATATAGAAAAACTAGAAACATTTGGGATATGGCTGTTAAATCTAAAAATAACAAAACAGATATATAGTGTAATACAGTTTGGTTAGCAATTATGTGCTTAATGAAATGCACTCACATTGTAAGAATGGTAATAGCGCTCAAGGGTGCCTCCCCCGGTGTTGTTGGGGGGGCTCTCCCTTTCCCTCCTGTTGATCCGGTAGGGTGGATGTAAAACAGGACTTCAGTAAGTAGTTGTGACGAGACCAATCTCGCCACTGTGCATTGGAGGAGCCTGGTTGCCTGCCTGCTGCCTTTTGACTATGGACCGGCATTTAAATACCCTATTTTCCTATGCAGAAAGGTCTATTCATGTTTTCTGCCCTGGCGTTCGGTAGATTCTCGGATTTACTGAATGAACTCATATACCCCAGATAGCTATGCCATGGAGCCTATTAATGTAATAAAAGACTTTGGCTCCATGGCAATTGAACTGTATGTGTTTGTGGTCTGAGCGGCATTCAGTATTGTGCGTTCAGACCTAAGCTATCTGGGCATATGTTGCATGTCTGTATTTTATGTCATAAATGTAACCTTGTGTATTTTATTGTATTTTACTGTCTTTTTGCTGCCATGTGTTCAGTGGAGTTTTGCCTCTGTCTTTGGAGATAATTTGATTACTTCCCAATTATCTCCAGGATAGAAGACTCTGTGGAACTGGTTTTGGGCAGAAAAGCCATGCTTCCTGTGGTCACAAAGGACTACGATCTATGTTTTGAACCACTGGACCAATTTGTATGATTTTGACGTATGTTTGTATTTGGAGTATGCTGATTCTGAAAAGTTTATGTGAATGTGATGCATACTTTTCAAGTTATGAATAATGGGGAAAATTTGTATTTCTCTGCTTATGCTAATTAAATTACCCATTGTGTAAGGTAATTGTATCACAGGCAGATGGGAGGATTTTGTGTGGGAGTGTCTGAATGTATTGTATGTGTTTATTGGTTGTGTTCCAAAACCCTGTGGGTGGTACTAATGTGTAAGAATGTGTACATAAGCACAATAAACCCACAGCTCTGACTGTTCACTGCTTGACCCTCAACACGGAGCTTTGTCTCGTTCTTGGGGGGATTTATTGTATGCTGTTCCAGTTTGACTGCTAGGAGTGTAAACCTATTCGTATGGTAAGGTGCAACTGCCAGATGGCTTTTAAAAAAAAAATCTCCTTATTAAAATGTTTGAGGCAAACTCGTGTTGGAGGAAGTGGCCAAGAGTTGATATTTGTATTTTAAGGGTGGAGACACTCAAACCTTTAGAAAAAAAATTATTTAAAATTTTTTAAAATAATCAGAATGGTACAATTTAAACCATCACAACCTTCTTTACTGCACTTTAGGAGGAATTTATTTCATATACGCAAATATATCCTAAATGTGGATTTTTCTGGTGGAATTAAGAGTGACTTCAATTAAATATTTTGAGAGGCTGTGTTTGTCCAAAATCATCTTTGCTGAAGTAAACTGTAAGTTTGAACATTTAAGGAGTTTCCAGTGGAATCTCATTGTTCTCCAACAGCTGAGGTCCTACATGAAGTTTCAAGATCCTGCCTTCCGAAAATTCCAAGATTTCAGAAAAACAGCTCCTGCTCGGCAAATAAGGAATGATGGCCACTATCAGAGCTTTTCTGTGACAAATTCTTCTGAGGAGAATTGGAATCACTGCATTAGGAGGAAAAACATATCCCAGTTTGAAATTCCATGTTATGGCAAGTGAATCCAGATAATTAGGAACATTCTGTTTGTGTTGGCAAGCAAATTTTCTTAAGAAAGAAAACAGGTTTCGACAAATAACTATACAATACTGGTATTGCTAGAGAATACAGTTGTATGCAAGTAGTAGTAACAATCTATAATTGCAAAGAATGTCCTTGTAAAACAATAAGAAAGTCCTTGATAAATGGTGGTAGTTGTAGTAGGTAGTTTAATGTATTTCACCGATTAAGATAGGTCCCAAGATATGAAACGACAATAAATAAAGAGAATGAACAATAGTGTGATATTGATTGTAACCAGTGCAGAAACAATCATTTTTATAAAAAAAGATTGTATCTGCTTCTGACAATATAATCCTTGTCACAGTATATTAGGTGAAGAATCACAACAAGATATTTGTAGGGACACTGGTATGTCTTACGTTATTTTCACAGCATACGCATCGCACATAGAATACCTAAAAGGGGATCCAATAGTGCAACTCAATATAACAAACCCAGTGTGTATATAAAAAGAGAATAAAATGCATTCACACACAAAGAGCTTCCTATTCAGCTCTAAGTCAGATCTTAAAGCGGTATAATCCCTGCTCATGGATATTGCTTGTAAAGGATGTTCCTCCGTATTTTCCAATGGGTACAGGGTCGGATTAACATAGGGGTTGATGGATTTTTATTTTTTTATTTTTTTTTACACACACTACTCTTAGGGTTGCCAGGTATTTCTCATGTATTTCTCAAGGTTGCCATGTATTTCTCAGGTATTTGTGTCTGCCAAGCGGGTATTGCAGTAATACAGGCAATACAAATGTCTGTCTTAGTAAACACAGAGATTATTCTGCAATACCAGCGCCGGCCAGTAGGGGGTCGCTGTTTGTGTGGAGAGAGGCAGGGATAAGAAGTTATCGCATCTCCCTCCCTGCCTCTCTCTACTCACTGATCCGCGGGGGAGCAGCTCTGCACAGAGAGTGCAGACAGCAGCTCCGAGCCTGCGAGACATGGGGACAGTGAGACACTAGGGACGCAGTGGCCCCATGTCTCTCAGTGTTCCCATGTCTCCCAGTGTCCCTGGTGTCTCCCAGAGTCCCGTAGTCTCCCAGAGTCCCTATGTATCTGTGTCCCCATATCTCTCCCGGTGTCTCAGTGTCCCCATGTCTCACAGTGTCCCCTAGTGTCCTAGTGACACTGGGAGACATGGGGACACAGACTTTAAGGGACACATGGGGATACAAACACTAGGGGACACTGGGCGACATGGGGAAACTGAGACACTAGGGGACACAGAGACATGGGGACACTTGGCGATTTTGAGACCTGGGAGACATGGGGTACTTCCAGTTTCCCCATGTCTCCCAACCAGTGTCCTTAGTATCTCAGTATCCCCATGTCTCCCAGTGTCCCTGGTGTCTCTCAATGTACGTAGTGGGCCAGTGTTCCGAGTGTCTCAGTTTTTCCTAGTCTCCCAAAGTCCCCTAGTCTCCCAGTGTCTCAGTGTCCCAATGTCTCCCAGTGTCCCCATGTCTCCCAGTGTCTCAGTGTCCCCTAGTACAAAAGAAAAAAACCTCAGGCACTCACTGTGATAGATTTAAACAGGTTTATTGGACACCGCAACGTTTTGAC
This sequence comes from Pelobates cultripes, assembly GCA_933207985.1. Taxonomy (NCBI): domain Eukaryota; kingdom Metazoa; phylum Chordata; class Amphibia; order Anura; family Pelobatidae; genus Pelobates; species Pelobates cultripes. Next base: position 63,578,163 of record OW240921.1, on the reverse strand, counting down.
CTTTACCCAGGTCTTTATCAAGTCTCCAGTATCCCCTATGTATCAAAGTGTCTCAGTACCCCATGTCTCCCAGTGTCCCTCAGTGTCTGTAGTGTCTCAGTGTCCCCATGTTTCACGGTGCCCCCAAGTGTCTGTGTCCCCTAGTATAGAAGAAAAAAATCTCAGGCACTCACTGTGATAGATTTAAGCAGGTTTATTGGACAAAGCAATGTTTTGACCTGTACCCAGGTCTTTATCAAGTCTCCAGTGTCCCCTATATATCACAGTGTCCCTTATGTATCACAGTGTCTCAGTGCCCCATGTCTCCTAGTGTCCCCTTGTGTCCCAAAGTCACCCAGTGTCCCCATTTCTCCATGTCTCCCAGTGTCCCCAAGTGTCTCAAGTGTCCCCATGTCTCCCAATGTCCCCTAGTGACATGGGGACACAGACACTAAGGGACTGGGAGACATGGGGACACAGACATGCCCCCTTTTTGTGTATGTTCGCCCCTTTCGGCAGTTCCTGTTATGTGATTTGTGTCAGTGGCCCACCCTTTAACCCCATCCATAGACTTCCTGCTTTACTGGACACTGCTGTTAGGGGGTATGGGTTTACTTTAAAGATGAAAGCGTGAGATTAGCATAGGGTATGTGTTTTCTCATAGCTGCATCCTATGAGTTTCCCTCCAGCACCATCTCCATCAGATACATGACGCTTAGGAGGAAGGACTGTTTTAGTGTTTTTGGTCAATAAGATTTTGTAATTAGGCCCATCATAATGGTCAGCATTAGGCCCACTGGGCTCTTAATCTGGCCCTGAATGTGTTATGCTACTTGGTTTATTTGGGTTGGAACTCAACTGCAGCTTGTAGAACTCCCTAATTACAATAGTATTGAAACGGAGAATCTTTAAAGTATCAATACTGTAGCTTTAAGAAAAGAGAGGATTGCTGGCAACTTGAGATTCAAACGAAGTTTTAATGATTGTTAAACTTAAATGAATTGCATTTAGGCAATAATCCAATAAGAAGAAGTTCAGGTTCAAATAATACAAAGTTCATTAATAAGTATTTCTTCAGAGAAGCATTAAGTAAGATTCTTTAAGTTCATGAGAATAATCTTCAATAGAAACATTACGCCAGTAGCTGAGAGTATTTGCAAAGCAAGAACAGTCCATAGTTAATAAGCATGATGGGAGTTGTCCTCCATATAATTAGTAACTTGAAGCAGAGAAGAATTGAGCAAGCAGGAATTAGTTCATTGATTAGAGAGATTGCAGATAATAGTTGAAAGCTATACTTAAGGTTAATGTGAGTTGTCCTCGAAGAGTTCAGAGATATAGTCCACTTGTAAAGTAGAAGGTTATCCGTTCTCCAGTAATCCTCTATGGCATTAAGCATATTCCTTCCCTCAGCTCAGAAGGCTAGGATGGCTTATCAGAGCTTGTGGAGCCGGCGTGCATACCCGGAAGTAGGTCCCAGTATCACCAAGCACCTTCTCCCTGGCGCGGTCTCTCCAAATACTGTCAGAGCCGCGTCAGAGGGGGGTGGGGCCAGCTCCGCATAGCGGAGAGCCGAACTCGGAAGAGATACCGCAAGACAGGACCCCCCATCTAAGGAGCACACTCTGGGTGCTATTACCTCAGTTTCTGAGGGTACCTTTTATGGAAGGCAGTAATTAACTTCTTTGCATGAATTTCAGAGGCATTCTCCTAGGTGTTATCTTCATCTCAATAACCCTTCCATTTAATAAGGTATTGTAAGTTACCTCTATGAAGTCTGGAGTCAAGAATTCTCTTTCTTTCATATTCCAATTCACCTTGAACTTCAATGGGGTCAGGCTTTGACAATTGTTCCCTATGGAAGGGATCTGGGAGAAAAGGCCTTAGAAGAGAAACATGAAAAACAGGATGAAGTTTAAGTGAAGGAGGAAGTTTTAATTTCACAGCATTTTCATTAATAATGGATTCAATTTGAAAAGGTCCAAGGAAAAGAGGACTCAGTTTCTTAGAAGGACGGTTGGTAGAAATATTTTTTGAAGACAACCAAACAGTGTCACCACTTTTAAACTTAGGAGGAGCTCTCCTTTTAACATCATAATTCCGTTTATGTAAGGTCATTGAACTTTCAAGGTTTTTCTTTAATTGATTAAACAATGAGGACATTTCCATATTTTGAATAGAAACCATCGGATTAGAAGTTGTCTTGGGATCTTCAGGAAACAAGGAGGGATGGAATCCATAATTTGAAAAGAATGGAGTCATTTTGCTGCTTGAGTGTATGGAATTATTATCGGCAAATTCAGCCATAGGTAACCAATTACTCCAATCATCTTGTAAATACGTACAGTAACAACGAAGGTATTGTTCCAGACATTGATTGACTCGTTCTGTTTGGCCATTTGTTTGCGGATGGTACGCTGAAGAAAGTTTACGTTGGATTTGAAGTGAAGAACACATTTCCTTCCAAAAACGTGAAGTAAATTGAGAACCTCTGTCTGAGATTATTTCTTCAGGGAATCCATGTAATTTGATTATATAGTCAATAAAATTTTTGGAAAGTTCAGAGGATGAGGGTAACTTTTTCATAGGAATGAAATGTGACATTTTTGTGAAACGGTCTACTACAACAAGGATGGTGGTGTATTTCTGAGAAGATGGAAGTTCTACCATAAAATCCATGGAAATAGATTGCCAAGGTCTTACAGGTACTGGTAATCCTGTCAATAATCCATAAGGAAGGTGACGTTCCGCTTTGGACCTTTGACAAACTGGACAAGACTTTACATAATTTTCAATGGTTTTGTCTTGACGAGGCCACCAATATTGTCTAGTAGAGAGTTCAATTGTCTTTTTTGTTCCGGGATGTCCAGCAAGGGGAGAATCATGAATTAATTTTAAAAGGTTATGTCGGAGTTTTGGAGAAATATAAATTCTATTTTTGAAATAAAAGATTCCCTCTTTTTTGAACAATTTAGGAGTAGAAGGTAGTTCAAGTTCTTTGAGAGATAATTGTTTCAGTTCATCCAATATAGTAGTTGTAAGTCCAATTATTTTATTGTTTGATAATATTGAGAATGTTTTCTCTTTTGAAGAAGAATTACGAGGAATTCTGGGAAAAGCATCAGCTTTTTTCTTATTAAACACATCAGAAAAATCTGAATATTGTTTTGGTATTAAGGTTTCTTGATTTAATTGAAATATTGGAATTTGTGAGCAACAATTGTCCTTACAATACTCTGAGTCAGAGGTGAGAGAAAAGGGAGCCCAACGAATGAAGGGATTATGAATTTGTAACCAGTTGATACCTAAGATGATTGGAAAAAGGGGGGATTTTATAATATCAAAAACAAGAAATTCTGAATGATTATTATTGGTAATGTTCAAAATAGGAATAGTTTCATTTTTTATGGGACCAGAGGGGATTAAAGATCCATCAATAACTCTGATGGAGACAAAAGATGCTTTTTTCATAAAAGGAATTTTATGAGTTTACACAAACGAAGAATTTATGAATATCCCCAAAGCTCCAGAATCAATAATAGCCTTGATTCTTTCTTTGTCCCACTGTAAAATTAGAGGTACAGCAAACTGATGAGAGCAGGAAGAGGGAAGTGTCTTCAGAATTGAGGTATTCATTTTAGGCTTATCTCCTTTAGAGCGTTTTAGAAGAGGACATTATTGTAGGAGATGATTATTAGAAGCACAGTACATACAGAGATTTACGTCTCTCCTTCTTGTTTTTTCTTCCATAGATAAAGGTCCCCTAATAACCCCAGCTTCCATGGGTTCACTGGGTTGCAAGGGTTTATTAGGCATTAGCAAAGGTGGACAGGGTTTTATTCCCAAATGAATTAGAGAGAGCCTTTTCAGCTTTACGCTCTCTGATTCTTCTATCTATACTGATAGAGAGTTGAATTAATGTATCAAGCGTTGGAGGAAGGTTAGTTCTAGATAATTCATCTTTAACTGTTTCAGACAATCCTAAACGAAACTGATTACGTAGAGCCATATCACATTCCATTGAGTTTCTGAAGCCCATCTTTTGAACTCAGCTATATAATCCTCCACAGGACGATTTCTTTGTTGTAATAATCTAATAGTAAAATCAGCTGTAGCTTGTTTATTACGGTCCTCATAAAGTAGTGATATTGCTTCAATAAAATTATCCAAAGAATCCAAAATAGGATCTTAATTTTCCAGAAATGAATGTGCCCAGGACATATGTTCACCCCTTAAGTAGGAAATTATTGAACAAACTTTAATCCTGTCTGTGGGGTATGCCCCAGGTTTAAGAGTAAACAATAATTTGCATGAATTCAAAAATTCTCTATATTTGGAGCTTTCTCCATAAAATTTTTCGGGATTGCAGACAGCAGGGTCACTTGAAGAATGAGTAACCTTATTTTGCATTTCTCTAATGTAAGAAAGAAGTCTCTCATTAGCAATTTGCAAATCCTGCATGCCTTGTGTGAGTATTTCAACTCTATGGGTTAAAGAGGTAATTTGGGAATTCACTTCTGCTGGTTCCATTTTTTGCGCTTGGTGATTCTGTTATGCTACTTGGTTTATTTGGGTTGGAACTCAACTGCAGCTTGTAGAACTCCCTAATTACAATAGTAATGAAACGGAGAATCTTTAAAGTATCAATACTGTAGCTTTAAGAAAAGAGAGGATTGCTGGCAATTTGAGATTCAAACGAAGTTTTAATGATTGTTAAACTTAAATGAATTGCATTTAGGCAATAATCCAATAAGAAGACGTTCAGGTTCAAATAATACAAAGTTCATTAATAAGTATTTCTTCAGAGAAGCATTAAGTAAGATTCTTTAAGTTCATGAGAATAATCTTCAATAGAAATATTACGCCAGTAGCTGAGAGCATTTGCAAAGCAAGAACAGTCCATAGTTAATAAGCATGATGGGAGTTGTCCTCCATATAATTAGTAACTTGAAGCAGAGAAGAATTGAGCAAGCAGGAATTAGTTCATTGATTAGAGAGATTGCAGATAATAGTTGAAAGCTATACTTAAGGTTAATGTGAGTTGTCCTCGAAGAGTTCAGAGATATAGTCCACTTGTAAAGTAGAAGGTTATCCGTTCTCCAGTAATCCTCTATGGCATTAAGCATATTCCTTCCCTCAGCTCAGAAGGCAAGGACGGCTTATCAGAGCTTGTGGAGCCGGCGTTCAACCGTAGCCGGCGAGCATACCCGGAAGTAGGTCCCAGTATCACCAAGTGCCTTCTCCCTGGCGCGGTCTTTCTAAATTCTGTCAGAGCCGCATCAGAGGGGGACGGGGCCAGCTCCGCATAGCGGAGAGCCGAACCCGGAAGAGATACCGCATGACAGAATGGGTATATAGTAAAAGATAGAAATAAGGAGAATAGTGCTCTCTGTTTGTATTGGAAAATACAATTTGTAAGTAAAAATAAATTGTACTAACATTTAAAGGAGCATATGCATGCTCGTTGGAATCAGCGTGGGTGATACAAGCCCCACTTGGGAAATGTAAGTAGATAAAAATGCAGCGCTGTCAACAGGTATTTTCCAAAAATTAAAAAATAATCAAGGATAAAATGAAAGAAAAAGCGGGACTAAATAAAATTAAATATAGTTAATGGTAAAATTCACGTTAATTAAAAATGTAAAATTAATTATTTTTTAAAATTAAAAAAAAATGTACCAAACAAATAATAAAAGATAAATGCATAAAATACTTAATCTGTTAAAAACATGTTTCACCCAGATGTCTTTTATAAGTGACAATAATGGATGTCCTGCAGTAGACCTATTGATAGGGCATTTGAAATTACAAGCGATTTAAAAAAGGTGGGATTATGACATTATCTCAGTCACATGACTAAAGCAACACATGTGTGATTCATTCATGACTAATAAGTGCATACAATTAATACATAAATAACACATTTAGTGAGTGTAAGTCACTAATAGCAGTTTCTAATATATAATAAACAAATTAGTGTTAGGAATTTACCTTTATTACATAGTTAAAATATAAAATAATAAAAAAAAACTACTCCCATAATGCTTAATTGAGTTGAGTTGCGGCCACGGCTATACTTCATGATTGGTTGATGGGGTTATCTATTAGGGCTATTGTATCTGCCTTCTGCCCATAATGTAAAAACAAAACAAAACAAAAAAAAAAACTCTATATATATATATATATATATATATTTGTGGGAGGAGTAAGTCCCCTACTTAAACTCCCAGAACCTCTGCCGTTCAGCTGATTGTCTATCCCCATAGCAACCAGCACTTCCAGTCCGTGCTTCCCGCCAGAACAGCTTCAGTCTCCTGCAGCAAGAGGTCCAGAGCAATCCTCCATCCGTTCTGAGGCCCCAGCGCGGTTTTCCTCCCGGTTGCGGTACCTGGCTTCCGGTCATGAGACCGGCACGCTCACGTAAGCTAAGTGAGGGAAATAGCGTTCGGCTATTTCCCTCCGTTTGGGCCTAAAAACATAGGGGTAGGCTCCCTCTATCTTCTTTAAACATATCCATGCTCGGTTAACGTATTCAGCGTTCGCGCAAAAACGGACGAACGCCTGTTACACTTACGCATCGTTCACGTATTCGTGCGGAAAAACTGCCGAACTATGTATAAGTATAAACGCTCATATTAATCGTTGTATTTCTGTGTTACTGTTCCGTCATATGCACAAACCTCGTACTTACCCGTTCGTGCATCCTTAACGTTAGATGATAATCCTATTCACCCCTCGCTATTTTCTCATTCAGTACTGATCTATTCGTACGGCTTAAACGAACGCACGGTACAAATCCCTATTACGGTTAATTCTTTTAAACCATGCTAAGTAAATACACGAATTTTAAATGTAAACGCAAATTCCCTGTTCGGTCAGTTAACTGCTGATACCTACATGTCAGTATTGGTTATTCAATCCGGTCTAACTACCAGTCTTTTTCTTAAACTGTGTTGGCCGGTTTGATATATCGAAAACATTTAAAATCTCAACAATTATTCATAAGATACGGTTCTTTTTTCCTACACCTAATTAAATAGTAACCACGTTTTAATATTCATTTTATTAATTCTTATAGACTTCTCATGTTACCAATATAAAGAACAGGTTTTTCTAACTATACACCAACCCTATTCAAACCTTACATACAGATATTAGTTATTAAACACGATCTTCTAGGGTAATTGCGTTAAATCCACATCTGTACTACATCTTCTCCTTAGAATCACGCAGTCATTTATTCTTGCCTCTGTCACATGATTTTGGCTTTACAGATTGCATCGGTTTCTTGCATTCCTGCTCAAAAGTTGCTATTTCAAGTTCTTTTTATTACAGGAACAGGTATAATATTTTTCTCACTTTGGTTTCATCCAGGTCTAGGCCTCAAATACAATTAAGCTATCTAGACTTGTCGCAGCAAGACATGTTGGTATTTATTACATACTGTCATATCTGTCGTTAACTATTTAAATATTCATTGGTTAATCCTTAGCTCCAGTAGTATTCTAGGCCTCCACCAGTTTCTACACATTAACCAGTTACGCTCATCACAAGTTTCATACTTCATTCAAGGTATAATTCCCCACTCTTTCAAAACCTTTCTATACAAGACCTTACGCGGTCTCGGTCTCATTACAATTGACTCACAGTCTTACGCCCATGGTATGTTAATTCTTTACAATTTCTCTACCCAGGCCTACGGTCATACTGCCATCAGGCCAAGGAAAACATCCATCCTACCTGATCCGGTACTCAGGCATACCATCAGGTACTTACGTCCTTACTCACGTACGGCAATCACTACCCCAAGGCCTCAATCAGACTTTCTCTTTAACGTAAACTCGTCCCAATCCTATACTAAACCTTTCAGATGCCTCAATTCAGGATCTCACGTTGCGCTCCTAACAGCCAACCCTCACTACATACCATACGTCACCACGATACGCATATATACATCAACATCTGTCTTAATCTTCAGGCTTCTTCTTTAAGAACAGCAGCAGACAAGACTCGCCACATTAAAAAAATACTAGAAGGTTCCAGTTATCATTTACAACCTTTCAAGGTTAGTATCCACACATTACACCAGAATTTCCCAGTCAACCTTAAGTATACAATTGAACTGGCTAGTGGGTCTAGGCTACCGCCTTAGCTCACCCTATTAGGAAATCCGGTCCCACAAGGCCATCTCCCACCTCAACACGGAGGTACGGCCCCACGCCCAAATCATAGTTATACGCCTCGCCCGGCCCTACTACAGGGCTTTAGTCAGGGCCTCACCTGTCACGGCCACACGTTTTGAATTCTCTTTACGGTCACCGAGAGGCCAACATCCTGCCACCACGTCTGTGGCCTCAATTTCCTAAGCCAAATCATAGGTAGAGCCTCTCACCGCCACTTGGCATTAGCAGGGCCTCACCTACCAAAAATCCCACAGATAAGTTTTTCGCTTTGGCACTAGCGTTACAGTCCAGTTCTTCCAATAAATACCATCCCTCATATCCCCCCCACGTTTCCTTACTCCCCTTCTAATATCTCATTCACAAAATCATTTCTTTTAGAATGTCCCAAGAACCAATCCCCATCAAAGAACTGCCAGAAGAGATACCGTTTACGCCAACCAGACCAGGGTCTCCAGGCGAATCTCTCACCCCTTCAACTCCCACGTCCTTGAGAGCATGAACTATTCCTAAAATTACGGCCAAGCTTAGGCTCAGGGGAATCCCCTTTCCAGCCACAGCTAGAAAGGCAGAACTTTACAGGCTGCTTACCTACCAAGCCCCTGAGCCTAGGCCAAGCACTAGCTCTCAAGGACAGCCACCAAGCACTGGCACGGCCACCCAGGATACCCTGGCAGCAATCTTGGTCAACCTACAGACCCTTAATAGCAGGCTATCTAAGGTGGAGAGCGCCATCGCCTCCCCAGGTAATACCCCGGGCCTCCCAGTCTCCACCCCGGCTGTCCCCGCTGTACCAGCATGCCACCCCATACTCCCCTCGCCAACACCAGTCACAGCTATAGCTCATTCTGAGTCACCAGCTCACTCCTTCCCAGACTCTATCAGGAAAGAAATCCTAGACGGGAAGGACGTGTGTCTGGTGTCTCTGCTTATAGTTTCATAGGACATACTGGAGAACAAGGCTTACAATTACGGGGATATATCAGTAGTGCTTAAGACGAGAGATCCCAGGCTTAAAAAAAAAAATTTCAATTCCCCAGTTCGTGATAGCTTTCGGGATATACCGTGACGTCATCTGCACGGTGTATCCCCACAGAAGAGAGGAGTTAGACCTCTACCTTCACAAGGTGGTGGATCTAGGCATCAAGTAAGGGGGCTATTCTTTCTACGACTATCATAAGTCAGGATCAGCGAAGGCGGCGACCCATCCGAAACAGTTCAACGTTAGAATTAACTGGTGTCAGATGGGTACAGAACTATTCTGTCGCCACTTCTCTGGTCTCAGGCCCCCGTCTTGTTCCATATGTAATTCCACATCCCACATGGCAGACTTATGTCCCTCTGAAGCAGATCCCGCCACCTCCACTCCCACCCCTCATACCTCTTTCACCCCTCACAACAAACCAACGGGTGGTCTACGTGACAAGCTGGGTAGGCCCATCTCCTTTTTAGGCAAGGCGTAGGTGTGCAATAATTTCAACGCAGGCTCCTGCAGTTTCAGCGCATGTAGATTATTGCACAGGTGCTCCATTTGCTTCAGTGCACATACCAAGACCATGTGTCCGGCCAGGTTGTCCCCTAACAAATGACTAACCGACATTAATGTCGACAACCTGTTTTTTTACTTAAGGTCACACCCTAGCAGGCACCTGGTGGAATATCTGACCACAGGGTTCACACAGGGGTTTCTCACGGATATAGTAGCCATCCCCTCAGGTACACTTGAATGTCCTAATCTCCTGTCAGCACGTCTAGACCCAGTCTCCACAGACACTCTCCTTTCCTCTGAAATTACCAATAGTTTCACGATTGGGTCTTTCACCTCCTCACCTTTTTCCTCCTGGCGCACTAACCCAATTGGCGTCGCAGTTCACAAATATTCAAATAAAAAACGTCTAATTATCGATTTATCGGCACTGCACTCCTCTTTTGTTCCCAGCATAAACGCACTCATTCCAGCAGACGAATTCTCACTCCAGTACATAACTATTGACGACGCTATACGTCCTCAGGTGTCACTCCATTATTCACTACCTAGACAACTTCCTACTGATAGAGCCAGGGGCACAAACACCCACCGCTATCAGCCGCACTACAGCACTTTTTTCCACACTTGGAGTACCTTTGTCCCCATCTAAAACAATTGGTCCCACAACTAAATTAACCTTTTTGGGGATAGAGCTAGATTCCGTTACCCTCAGAGCTAGCCTTCCCCATGACAAGCTGACCCGCTTGAGAGGGGAGATAGACATGTTCCTGTGGAACGATGTTTGCACCAGGAAGGAACTCCAGTCCCTTCTGGGATCCCTGAACTTCGCCATGCACATCATTCTGCAGGGAAGGTCTTTTATATCCAGGCTTCTTTGCCTGCTCCATGGGGTACCAGACTCTTGCCCAGTTTCATTGGACCCCCACGCCAAGGCTGACTTAGCTATGTGGGGGAAGTTTTTGGCAAAGTGGAACGGTATCTCCATGTTTATCCCCCCTCTCTCCACTTCCTCACCCATCATTCACACAGATGCTGCAGCCAACACTGGTTTCGCAGCCATCTTTGGGAACCACTGGTTTAGGGGTCACTGGCCCGCTGAGACGGATGCCTTTCCAGGATTCAGGGAGACCTCAGCCCTATTTGAAATCTATCCCATTGTGGCGGCCGCACACACCTGGGGTCATCTCTGGTCCAGCAATGCAGTAAAATGCTACTTTGACAACTCGGCAGCTTGCGAAATCATTAACAAGGGGCGCTCATCATCCCTGACCATCATGCGGCTGATTCACAAGCTGACCTGGCTAGCAGAAACCGGTCAGTTTCACTTAGTTTGTTTTCACATTCCGGGTATCCACAACACTGCAGCTGACGCTCTCTCGCTCTCAATTCCAGGTATTCTCTCAGACACTCCCTACGGCTCACCACCAGCCATCCAGGACACCACAGTTTCACGAACTAATCTTGGACTGAGCACACTAATGCATCACGCTAGGACTCTCACTCACCAAGCACTATCACCTAACACTGCTATCTCTTATAATAGGGCACTTACCATATTTAACAAATTCACTGCAGAATTCGGTTTACAAGGCGACCTTTATATACAAACCATGGTGGCTTTTGCCTCTTTCTCCCATTTATATCTTAAACTTTCCCACAACACCATAAAACTTTACCTCACCGGGGTGCAGCACCATAGCTTCACAAATTTTCCTAACAACACCCCCTTCTTGTCATCATATCCCATTAAAAAGGTATTGAAAGGTATGTTAAAGGTTTCAGCTCCTCTCACTATTACAAGACTACCTATAGATGGGCATATCTTCAGATCACTTAGCAATCTCCTTGACGAATCCCCGTTTGATCCCGACACAAACCTGGTGATCAAAGCGGCTATCTATCTTGCTTTCTACGGGTTTCTCAGACCTAGAGAGTTCACCATTGTTCGTCAAGGGGATATCACGCACAGCCTAAAAACATCTACTTTCGATCCTGTCAACTAAAACCAACCATTTACTACACCCCACTGTAATTCCTCTCTTCTCTACTGATAATGCCTGGTGTCCGGTCAAGGTGCTAGACCACCTACGGTCAACCCTTCACGCGCACTTACCAAACTCTCCGCTCTTATCAATACAAGGGCACCCGCTTACCACTGCTAAATTCACATCTCACGTCAGAACACGATTATCTAAACTGGGTTTCAATCCGACTTCATTCTCCGGACACTCCTTTCGCATAGGAGCCGCCTCATCAGCCTCCAGCACTAATACATCGTTCCACATCATCAAGAGACTGGGGCGATGGAAATCCTCCATATACCATACTTATATTCCACGACCAGAAAAAGAGCTTTGTCAAGCTTTCAGGAACTTGGTTATGTAAAAAGGCAATAAAGTGTGTATTTTCTCGAACTTCTCTTTTATTTACAGGCCCACTCGTACGTTGGTTTCGGCACACCACAACCAACTTACAGATACTATCCATTACGTATTAAATTCCGAGCACAAATATATATATATATATATATATCCATGAGCTTACATTCTAGAGGGAGTGGGGTACACTGACACAGGGTAAAAGTAGGGGTATGAAGTAGGTTGTTAGAAAAGTATTAAATGAGGGCTTAGTAGGTAATTTGACAGTTGCAGGAAAGGAGTCATGGAGGGTGGGGGATGAAAACCTGCTAAACAGTTTAATTGATATGCTTTCTTGAAGAAGTGAGTTTTCAATGAATTTTTGAATGAGTGGAGACTGGGTGAAATTCTTACGGAGAAGGGAAGGGAGTTCCACAGAAGAGGTGCAGCCCTGGAAAAGTCTTGGAGGCGAGCGTTAGAGGTGGGAGGACGGACAGAGGATATACGTAGGTCTTTGGCAGAGTGTAAGGACCTCGACGGGACAAACTTGTGTATTAGGGAGTGTGACAAAGTGCCCCTCGCCACTTGGTCCTGGAGAGGTCTACTTGCCAGCCTCCTCCCCTGTGACTATGACTCTTTCATGTATCTGGCTTTAAAGCCCCTAGTCTACCTTCAGACAGACTATTTATGTAGGCTGCTTTATTTATCTTATGTTTTAGTCACCTTGTACCCATTATAGG
>OW240921.1:63474251-63560091 GCA_933207985.1 Pelobates cultripes | reverse complement strand
AGACAAATAAGTGCATTTACATTACATAGAAAAAAAAAATAAAAAAAAAGCATACCCTTATCCCTAACCTAGCTATGCTTTTCCCTATCTTATGAACAACAGCTACACTTTCCCTCCTCTTACTAAGCATGCAGCTTGAGAATGAATCTAAAATGGATGCTGTCCAGTAGGTGGGAGGGTCTGCTAGGGAGGCTGTGCTGCTAATTAGCTGGAATGTGTCTGCTGACTGTGAGGTACAGGGTCAAAGTTTACTCAATGATGACGAATAGGGGGCGGGTCGAACCGCGCATATGTTCGCACGCCGTGGCGAACGCGAACATGCTATGTTCGCCAGGAACCGTTCGCCGGCGAACCGTTCGGTACATCACTAGTGGCCACATAAAATTTGGCAATACATGAACCCCCATTCCTCCCTCCCCCCATCCCCAGGGAAATGCTAGTCAGCGACACCCTTGGAGGCTTCCACTTCCATATGTGTGCGCGTTGATTAAGGATTGAAATTTTGATAAAAGATTTGGGAATATTGAGCGGTAACGCTCAGAAGAGAATCAGTATTTGTGGAAAAATCTTTTTTTGTGGCATTTATGCAACCCAACCATGAGGAATTCTTATCCCCAGCAGCCCCAACACACTCGTCAATTGCTTACAGTGGTTATGTGTCAGTATATCGTGTTTCGACGTAGACAGTAGCGTCCCACGATAAGCTAAGGAGTCCCTCTTCCATTAAAAGGGAAATAGTGCCTGCAATCCTGCCAGTTGGGGTCCGGGATATTTACAGGAAGCACCTGCGTTTTGCTGCATTGTTCTTATAATAAGATGCCCGTCCATATGCGCCTAGAAGGTTTAGTAGGGGTGGGAGGGAGTCTTGTGAGAAATATGAGGACATCATCTGCAAAGAGAGCTAATTTTTGGGTGCATATTAGCGTTGGAACTCCCTCGATAGCCTGGTGTTGCTTGATCTTATGGATCAGGGGTTCTAGCGCCAGGATGAATATAAGTGGCGATAGCAGACAGCCCTGGCGACTGCCATTAGTAAGTGCTATACGTCTGGATAAGAAACCCGAACTCATCACTTTAGCCGAGGGTGCGGAGTATAGGGAGAGAATGCCCTTTGAAAATTTCCTCGGGAAGTTACATTTGTGTAGTACCTCCGACATGTACACCCAGTGAAGGCGGTCATAGGCCTTCTCTGCGTCCAGTTAGTCATCATAAGTTAAAGTAAGTCCAGTGCTCGTCGGGAATTGTTCTTCACCTGTTGACCCGGGACAAACACCGCCTATTCAGGTGAAATAATCTTAGGCAGTAGGGGTCCCAACCTACGGGCGATCACCTTGGCGAACAGTTTTGTGTCTGCGTTCAGCAGAGATATTGGGTGATAGTTCGCATAAGACGTAGTCATCTTCCCTCTAACATTTCAGGAGTATTCGTCCAGTGTCAAGGATGTGGTTAAAGAGGGCGGTTAAATGAGGAAGGAGCAGGTCTTCCAATGTTTTATAGTATTAAGTGGAGAAGCCTTCAGGACCTGGGGCTTTATGTTTAGGCGTCGCTCTTATAGCTCTAGAGACTTTGCGTAAAATTGTTTGGTTGATATACGTAGGGGACATCCTATGCAGTTCTTCTGCCTTCTCCAACTCCTTAAGGGACATATCACTTTTAGCAGACACTGTTATTTTAAGTTGGGCCCTCATTTTTATCATTAACCCCATGGACAACTTCCTTATGGGCAAACCAGGTTGTGGGTATATCTACGTCAGTATAGAGATTGTCCACAATTTTTTTTACAATAGTTCTCCTCAGCTCTGCCGCCTCGGTTTTAAGGTCGAGGAGCGATTTATTTAAACGCTACGCACCTCGTCCCCTAGCCGGGTGGAGTGAGGTGAAAGTGTAAAGAAGCGATGCATGGTCAGACCAGGTTAATGGAGAGATCTTGGTCTCCTTCAGTGTATCAAGCGTTTTAATATCCGTAAGACATGTCTATGCGCGAGTACTGGTTGTGAACCCCTGAATAGAAAATGTAGTCCCTGGTGGCAGGATATAAAGATCTCCAGGTATCATGTAAGCCACGAGTCTGCAACAGAGCTGTCAGTTTTGTAGCTAGCGAAGTGGAGCACGCGTTTGACCCTACCTTGCCCGATCTGTCCAAATCTGGATCTAACACGCAATTAAAGTCCCCACATACTATCGTCTGTCCTTGTTTAACCTATTCATAGCCTTCTTAAGAAAAATCATATTGGTTAGTATTGTGGGCATACAAGTTGGCTATAGTCACCAGAACGTCATTGAGTAGTCCGACCAAAATGAGAAGTCTACCATCTACACTCTTATACTCCGTCACATTGAAAAGCCCAGTCATAGTGGAATAAGGTGCTCACACCCCTAGTCGTATTGGGAGCTAGAGCATGGTATGCCAGGGGATACCTGGAAGAGAATTTTGGCGGATTTGTGCTGGAGAAGTGAGTCTCTTGTATTCAAGCAATAGATGCGTTTGACACATGCAACTGCTGAAGAGCAAGCCTGCATTTCTTCGGTGTGTTGAGACTATAGGTGTAACGGAGCTCCCTGTACCCTGGCTGGGTACCTCCGCCGTAGGATGCTCCTAGTGCTTCTCAAGGACCATCAGCACCGCACCAGACACCATAAGCGCTGCAGACCCAACAAACCGCCGTAGCTTGGTTGGGGTCTCGCCATCTCCTTCCCACCCTGGTCAAACCTCTGGATCCAGGACCGTGTGGGAAGGACCTCTCCTCTAGGAGAGTATAGCTGAAGAGAGCTCTTACAAGAGCTAGCAGTGATATAGCAGTTACATAGTTACATAGCTGAAAAGAGACTTGCATCCATCAAGTTCAGCCTACCTCACATTTTTTTTTTGCTGTTGATCCAAAAGAAGGCAAAAAAAACACAGTTTGAAGCACAATTTTGCAACAAGCTAGGAAAGAAATTCCTTCTTGACCCCAGAATGGCAATCAGATTTATCCTTGGATCAAGCAGTTATTACCCTACATTGAAAGATTATATCCTTGAATATTCTGTTCTTGCAAGTATGCATCTAGTAGCCGTTTGAACATCTGTATGGACTCTGATAAAACCACTTCTTCAGGCAGAGAATTCCACATCCTGATTGTTCTTACAGTAAAAAACCTTTCCTTTGCCTTAGACGAAATCTTCTTTCTTCCAGTCTAAACGCATGGCCTCGTGTCCTATGTAAACTCCGGTTTGTGAATAGATTTTCACACAATGGTTTGTATTGGCCCCGAATATATTTGTATAATGTTATCATATCCCGTCTCAGGCGACGTTTTTCTAAACTAAATAGGTTTAAATTTGCTAACCTTTCTTCATAGCTGATATGTTCCATTCCTTTTATTAATTTTGTAGCCCGCCTCTGCACTTTTTCTAGTGCCATAATATCCTTCTTTAGAACAGGTGCCCAAAATTGCACAGCATATTCAATATGGGGTCTTACCAGTGATTTATAAAGAGGCAAAATTATATTCTTGTCCGAGAATGAATGCCCTTTTTCATGCATGACAATACCTTACTGGCCTTGGCCACTGCTGATTGACATTGCACATTGTTGCATAGTTTGTTGTCTATAACAATTCCCAAGTCCTTTTCATGTTGTTATCCCTAATTCGCTTCCATTAAGGGTATATGTTGCTTGTGTATTCTTTACGCCGAAGTGCATAACTTTGCATTTTTCAACATTAAATTTCATCTGCCATTTGAGTGCCCAGTCCCCCAGTCTATCTAAATCCCTCTGCAGCAAAGTAATATCTTGCTCACATTGTATTGTTTTACAAAGTTTTGTATCATCTGCAAACACTGAAACGTGAATTTCAATGCAGTCTTCAAGATCATTTATAAACATGTTAAATAGAAGGGGTCCCAGAACAGACCCCTGAGAGACACCACATGCCACCTCTGTCCAGCTTTAAAATTTACCATTAATGACAACTCTTTGTACTCTGTTTTTAAGCCAATGTTCTACCCAAGAACAAGCATTTTCATCTAGACCGATTTCCTTGAGTTTGAACACTAATCTATTGTGTGGAACTGTATCAAATGCCTTGGCAAAATCCAAATAGATCACATCCACGGCAACACCCTGATCTATACTTCTACTTACTTCTTCGTAGAACGCAATCAAGTTAGTTTGACATGACCTGTGCTTCATAAAACATGCTGATTTTTGCTGATAACCATGTTCTTCTCAAGGAATTCTTGAATATTATCCCTTAATAACCTTTCAAATATTTTACCAGCCACAGAAGTTAAGCTCACAGGTCTATAATTTCCAGGCAAGGATTTTGAACCCTTTTTGAATATAGGAACCACATCTGCCTTCCTCCAATCCTCCGGAAAACTTCCTGAAAGAAAAGAATCTTGAAAGATTAAAAACAGAGGTTCACTTATTTCTACACTTAGTTCCTTAAGTACACGTGGATGGATACCGTCAGGCCCTGGAGCTTTGTTTTTTATTAACTTTCTTTAGTTGCTGCAGCACCTTGTCTTGAGTTAACCAATTACAATTATTCTGCAAGTTTTTAGTAGCAAACATTTGCACATCTATTGCCATGGGTTCTTCCTTAATATATACGGAGGAGAAATAGTTATTTAAAATTCCTGGTCTTCATTAACTAACACCCCCGTTTCAGTTTTTAGTGTACCTACACTTTCATTTTGTTTTTTTTTATAATTTATGTACTTAAAAAATGCTTTGGGGTTAGTTTTGCTCTCTTTAGCTATCATTATTTCATTTTGAAGTTTAGCAAGTTTAATTGCCATTATTTGCTTCCTTATATCTTTTATAAGATGCATCTGATTTGTCCGATTTAAATGCTTTAAATGCCCTTTTATTAGTTGTAATCTCTTGTTTTACTTGTCTACTAAGCCACATTGGTTTTAATTTGTTTCTTTTATATTTATTTCCCAACGGTACATACTGAGAAATGTACCCTTTTAATATTTGTTGGAAGATGATCCATTTATCCTCAGTGTTCTTTTCACTAAAGAGTTTATGCCAGTCAATATATTGTAAAGCTTCCCTTAACTTATTGAAATTGTCCTTTTTAAAATTATATGTTTTAGTATTCCCCATGTGCTTTTGTTTTTTTGAGTTTATTTCAAAGGACACTATATTGTGATCACCATTTCCCAAGTGCTCACCTACTTGAATGTTGGTCAAAAGATCAACGTTGTTTGTTAAAACCAGGTCCAGACAAGCGTCCATTCTAGTTGGTGCTTGTACAAGTTGTGACATGAAGGTGTCATTTAACAAGTTTAAAACCCTAATTCCCTTTACTGAGGTACTAGTCCCTCTGTCCCAATTTATATCTGGGTGATTAAAATCTCCAATAATTAAAGTGTTACCCAGATTTGCAGCTTTCTCAATTTGCTCAAACAGCTGTTGTTCCTCGTCAATATTAACATTAGGTGGTTTATAACATATCCCAACCAATAGTTGGTTTCCCTTCTTTTCCCCCAACAGATATTTACCCATAAAGCTTCCACATTATCCTCCTCGCATTCCATTTGCTTAACATTTGGCTTTAAATCATGGTTGACATACAAACATACCCCACCACCCTTCTTGTTTTTCCTATCCTTCCTAAATAACATGTACCCATTTAAGTTAGCTGCCCAGTCATGTGTCTCATCCCACCATGTTTCAGTTATGCCTATTATATCATATTGTTTAGTGTATGCTAATGCCTCTAGTTCCCCCATTTTGTTATTTAGGCTCCTTGCATTAGTAAGCATACATTTAATATTATGCGTCACTTGTATATTTTGTGAATTTTCAACATTACACAGCTTCTCTGTTCTGAGCTTGCGCCTCCACCCGTCTCCACCCCCCTTATACTGTGCTAAAGTCCATCTCCTTTCTGTCCTATCTCCATTTTGTAGATTGCTATGACCCCCCCTCCCCCCTACTACTAGTTTAAAATCTCCTCCAACCTTCTAGCCATCCTATCCCCCAGCACTGCAGACCCTCTCCCGTTTAGGTGCAATCCATCACCACTATAAAGGTCGTACCCAATCGCAAAGTCGGCCCAGTGCTCTAAAAAGCCAAAACCCTCCTTCCTGCACCAAGACTTAAGCCACGCATTGACCTCTCTAATCTCCCGCTGCCTTTCCACTGTAGCGCGTGGCACAGGTAATATCTCAGAATACCACCTTGGAGGTCCTTTTCTTAAGTTTGCTACCTAATTCCCTGAAATCATTCTTTAGGAACTTCCATCTTCCTCTTACTTTGTCATTGGTACCAACATGGACCATGACCGCTGGGTCATCCCCAGCCCCTCCCAATAATCCATCCACTCTGTCAGTAATATGCCGGGCCCGAGCACCCAGGAGACAGCAAACTGTCCGGTTGAGCCGATCAGAGCGGCAGATTGCCCTATCTGCTCTCCTAATGATAGAGTCCCCTATCACCACAACCTGTCTTGCCTTCCTTACATTTTGATCCCCACCCTTACTAGGGAGGCTGTTAGCAATAACAGCTACTCCTGAGCTGATGCTCCCAACATCTTCCCTCAAACGGGCAAATCTGCTAGGTTGCACCAAATCAGGACTAGCTAGCCCTTTCCTCTTCCCTTCCCCCCTGCTTCCTCGCCCCACTGTCACCCAACTACATGCCTGTTCCCCATCTGTCTTATCTCCTCCCTCTCCACTACCTGTCCCCACTAAACTCTGCTCAGTGAGCAGCAGACTCCTCTCAAGATTGTCAATCTCCCTCAAAGTTGCGATTTGCTTCTCGAGATCTCCAATCTGAGCTTCCAGAGAAGCCACTCGCACACAACCATCACAGACGTATGCACCCAAACCAGCAATCTTGCTAACACTCATTTCCCCAGAAACAGAAAATGAAAACAATTACTTTGTTAGTTTAAACCCCTTGTTTATTTCAACTCCTGGTTTTCTAACTCCTACTTGAAAGAGTCTACTTAATAGACTCTTTCAAAAAAAAAAAAAAGAAAATTTAAAAAACAAAAACTTAAAAGTTATAGCTGTTCCCTACAACACGAGACGAGGCTGCGAGTTGAGGGTAAGAAGGTCTGATTTATTGAGCAAAAGGCATTTCTTTTATACACATTTTCAGGCCAGAGGCACACCCCCTGGACCTGATGGAACATAAACCAATGGGAAAGATAATTATTACTGTAACACTCCCACATACAGTCAACAATCTCTCCCCTCTGCCTGTGATATAATTAAGACAATGGGCTAACTCAATTAACTCTAAGCAGAACCCCCCCCCCCAAAGAACCCCAAAATACAACATATCCCCCCTGATAGCCCCAATCTGGGTGAACAACATATCCAAAAATCACCAAGATCGGTTCAGGAATTTCCTGGAAGTCTTATTTTTGCCCCACCGTGCACATGGTCCCATGCCCAAAACCGTTCCATACACTCGACGGCAAAACACTGCTGGACAATTTAAGATGGCCGCCGCCACATGTTTGAATCTATTCCAGTTAAAAGTCCATGGGGCAGAAACAGTACTTTTGAACAAGGGTTATCACAGGGCCCAAAGTCCTAGGGTAGGAGGCTGGCAAGCAGGCCCCTCCAAAAGCCAGTGGTGAAGTGCAGTGCAGGAGTGAGAGAAAGCCATCTGCTAAGGCTGAGGGGGGTCCCGTGTCGCACACAAGCATCTAAACCCTTCCCAGCTCCCTCCTTCCTGGTTTAGTGGGGGGTCGTACCCCAAGAACCCCTTTTCCCATAGGCGCAATTAGTATAAAGCATCTCATGAATGACAAAAAACAGTACAACATAAAAACAAAATCATAACAAAAGTATATCCAGAACAAAGAGCATTTCAGCATCATGTAGAGACCGGCCAGTCAGCAGCAACCACTCAAAACACAGGTGCCACCACTGCTTGGTGCGGTCCCGGGAGAGGCCGGGGATACTACTGATAACTCAGCAACCAAACAGGGCCTTTTTGAAGTGATTTCCTATTAGGGATGTAGGGTAACTCTTTAGGAGTGCCTCAGGCCTGCTTGTCCTAGTGGGACTTAGCTGCTACCCTGCGGAGGGATATCCAACTACCAGCTCTGGGAGCACCTTTCTGTTACATCTATCCAAGGAAGACATTGTATCATTAGTTAGTGAAAGCCAAAACTGCAGGGGTTAAAGAGGCATGTGGATGGGGTGGGAAAGGTCTTAGGTGGCCTGGGTTTTCAATGCACTGAATTTACAGGCATTAGGGGAGGGATGTGGAGTGCCTAGGCAAAACAGCTACCTGTCAGCCATGATGTCTATATTAGTTTTGTACATTGGTACGCACACCAATATCATGTACCTCCTTCCATATGTCTTCAACAGCAGTCTGGAGGTCTGCCCTCATGGATGAATGCAACCCCAGCAGCATAGCTGCCAACTTTGTTTCTGAGATGGATAGTTCCTCTGTAGGTGTCTGCGTCGCATCCAGCTTCTGACACTTGTGCTGGAGAGCGGCAGCCACCGTCATGTTGTTCAGGCCTCAGCCTGTTTTTTTTCCTCCTTGTTGGAAGAAATCCGGGCACGCTGGGCTTTTGGAGGCGCCATGCTGCTACGGGTGAGATCTCCCACACCTAATGCTGAGCTACAGCAGTCTAGGAACAGCAATCAGCTTAATTTAGTCGCTTTGTGGCCCCGGCGGTAACGGAGCTACTCCGACATGCGACTGTGTCCGTGAACCAGAAGCCCCGCCTCCTCTCTCTGTTATTTATTTTTTCATATCTTGGAACCTATCTTAAAAATCAGTGAAATACAGTGAACTACCTACTACAACTACCACCGTTATCAAGGACTTTCTTATTGTTTTTCCAAGCACATTCTTTGCAATTATAGATTGTTACTACTACTACTTGCATACAACTGTATTCCTTAGCAATATCAGTACAGTCTAGTTATTTGGTGCATCCTGTTTTCTTTCTTTTCACTATATGTCTTTGGATTGTTAGGGTATCCAAGTAGCAGAGTTTGCTGCCATTTTTGGAGCCAGTGCTTCATCTATTTACCTTTAAGTTTTCTTCTCATTCTGTTTTGTCTGGTGGCTATTGCGCCTATTTTGAGTATGCCAAATGTTTTTGCAAACATGTTGAATACTTCTATGCTGATGGACCATTCAGCTTGTCTCTCCCTGCCTCTGCTCAGATTGTCTGCAAAGATATCTATCCCTCTGATATTAATGGCTGTGATGTCCAAGAAATTTTTCTGCACAAAAGAAGATTTGTTGACATAATTCTAAAAAGGATTTTTACTCTTTTACCTCCCTGTCTATTGATGTACAATACTGCTATGATGTTCTCTGATTGTATTTGTACAGATTTGAGGTGAATATCTTGGTGTAATCTAATGGAGATATAAGGTTGCGCCAAAAATTGGATGTAGCAGGATAAAACAGATAATTTTACAATAAATGAAAACTAAAATCTCTTCGTATAAAAAAAATAAAACACATATAAATAATGTGGTAAGTACTTACAAATAGCAGTACATACAAAGGAAAAGTAATAAACAGTCCTAAAATAAGCAGGGAATAATCACATCCGATTACAGGAAAGGAACAGTCCTGATTGAATTGAGAAATGGATGTGACGTCTTGTTCCAGGTGCCAATATGCAAAAGAAAACAGAAGAAATCCAATAGTGTAGAATGTATTTACTGCTTCTTTGTGGAAGTTCAAAGTGAGAAAGTATCACACTCACCTATATTAGAGCTAGAACTAGCTCGGGTATGTTTCGCATTCAGTGGTACTGGTCCCCCACTGGTGGGATATAGACGTATATACATAGCAGAGATCCTCGGAAAAGAAGAGGATAACACAGGATAGTGCTCACTGTATAAATGTGGTAATTATATAAAAATAAAATATAAATAAAATACTCACATTTGGGTGAGCAGGAAATACTGCTCACTTTTATGGCGTAGGTGGTATCATCCCCACCTAGGATTCTTGTACGTAAGGTAATAATATATAATAACAGCCAGGTCCAAAAGTTAATAATTAAAAATAAATAAGATGAAAAATCAAAAAACTATAAGTAAAAGAAATAGGTCAAGTATAAAAAAAAAAATAAAATGGTATATAGGCCAGTAATCCTTTTATTGATCAAATATAAGATAATATAAAATAAGACAGCCAAAACGCGTTTCGCCACACAGGGCTTTTTCAATTGGCAATGAGAAACAGAGACCTGGTTTACAATGGTTTAAATAACCTTTCAGTTCATTAACATTTTCAAAATTGGCGCCAAAATGATGTCATAATTTATGCATAAATTAGTGGTATAGCACATATCTGACAATGCGATTTTTAATATATATAGAAACGTGTAAAATATATAAAATAATCATTTTAAAATACACAGATTTTATTTAAAATATAAACATAAACCGGATAGTTATTGTAGTGCTCGCGGTCATGGTGTAATGCCTTTAGCACCAGAAAAACTGGTAGGAGTTCTCTAAACTTTGATGATTGCTTCTGAAATTCTATTTTCATGTGAGAGTCTATATGAGCAGCACCACATCCAATGTCTGAGGCATCTCTTGTTTTTGTTTGAAAGATAAGCCTGCTCTTATGAAACTGGATTTCTTACACTAGTTTAGTAGTAACAGTGTCAGGTAGGCTCACAGTCCAAGGTGATAAGCTTATAAACCACCAGGACTGTGAATCTGTGCACAGGGGTTGTGCATGAAAGGTGTTCCAATTCGCAGTACAGACAAGGGCAAATCCAGAAGAGTAGTCAGACACGGTTCCAAAGGTCAGGGCAGGCAGCGAACAGGCAATAACGAAGATCCAGAAGCAGGGGTCACAAGCCAAGTCAGTCTATAAGGAACAGGAAACATGAAACATCAAACTGACAAAGTTCTCAGGGCGAGGCAGTGCTTATATACCCAGCTAATAATGATCTGCTTCAGGTGGGCTTAGATAGACAGGAACAACCACAGGAAAAGTCCAGACCCAAGTGATGGAGACAAGGTGAGGATGAGCATAGACAGAAACAAAAACTGAAGTGTGGCCCAGAGGCAGGACTAAGGCAGAACGAGTCCAAAGTTCAAATCCCCTGTTGGGCCCTTCTGGGGCGACCATGTCTAGATGTCACTCTCACTGTGACAAACAGGTTATCTAAAGAGACCATCATGCTTCTGTCCAGATCGCCCCGATCTTTTGACCAAGCATGTAAAGTATCTTAAATCTACAACTAGATAAAAGGTTCCATCTACTTTTTCCACCAGTATAACTTGGAATAGAACCCTCAGTTCTTCTTTGAATGTAAAATGTTATAATTCTTTTCTCCAGGAGCTTGAAGGTTTCTGAAAGGAGTGCTAGATCTTTTGTTCTAGGACAAAAAAAATGAGCTGCCAGTCTATCTGTAAATCTTATTTTGTAACCATTCTGGATGGTTTCTAAACTCTATAGGTTGTCTGTTTCTTTCCATTGGTCATACATTTTTTGTGATCTGCATCCTACTTTTCCTGTGGTGTTAGAATTATCTCCTTTTGTCATGTCTGCCTGATGTGTGTTTTTACAAAAATCTGTTATCTGGTTCTTTACAAAAGGGATGAAATCTTTCTTCCTTGTAGAAATAGTTGTTTTTGTCCTCAGTAGAGTGGTTTCTTATTGCATCTCATTATTTTTTTCTGAGGTAAAGGTTTTTTTTTGTGTCTAACATCTATTTAATCAACTAGACATCAGGAAATAGCCCAAAAATTTAAAAGGTAATGATTATTAAATGTAAATAATTCTTACCAGAGCATTTTTAAAGTATACAGACATGCCTCCTGCCTTAAAAAAACCTCAGAGCTTGCGGAAGGGCTAGTGGACACAGTACTCCTGATCTGACATACATCCTTAAATAGTTTGGCTGAATTCAAATCTTGGTGCCAAAATTCATGGTTCCATTTTGCATGTCTATAGTAGAGCAACAGAGGCAAAGTGGAATGCACAGCTACCCGAATGTGTGTTCCAAAATACTGTGCCTATGTGCCAAAGATGCCACCATACCAGCCGCTTCTTGGGACAGCTTCAGTAACGCTGTGCAACTCCAGCATGCTCCCCTCCCGTATTGACACCCACTCAGAGAATTATGCCTGGAAGCTGAAACTAAAATCCAGATATTTCAGCTCCAATTGCCTCCCTGTCCAACAACCCATGCTGTTCCACCTGCTGTGAAAGAAAACGGCTATGTGTCCATTATGCTTGCAAGACAAGTAACAACTGAGGTGTTTTCCCTCCTTTCAAGGTATTTAAGGGTTTAACCCCTTAAGGACACATGACATGTGTGACATGTCATGATCCCATTTTATTCCAGAAGTTTGGTACTTAAGGGGTTAAAGGGGTTTGGGCCTAATTAAAATATACCATTTTAGGTCACTTGTCCTGTGTACAGTAAGTACAATTACATCTGTGCTATAGGACACTGCAGGCTACAGTTACAGTCTTATAAAAAATCCCTGCCATGTATTGATTGTGCTGAGAGTCCTCGTCCATCTTTTTTTCTCCTTCCCTGAATGAGAGAATGTTCCTACAAAGTTTGCATTAGAATGTAAGAGATGGAGGGAAACTGCCAATTATATTTAATCTTCTGAGATTCACAGCAGCAAAATTGTATCCTGGGAGAAAGATTATTTCTCTACAAGATGAAAACTAGTACTGGAGCAAAGTGTAAGGAAATAAGTTAGGAAGATATGTAATACATTATGCATCATGAGCATCTGTGTGTATAAGAAAATAACTGCAAAGTATATTAAATTTAACTTGAGAAAAAATATGCTCCATGTCTTAGACAGAGAGAAGATATTTACACTTAGAAATATACAAGCAGAATAAGCAATCAATTATAATCATATTATGTATACTACATCAGGACACAAACGTTTTGAAATTGCAAAATGAGCCCTATTAATGCTTTGGATTATTGGTTGAAAGAAGCAGGCACCAATCAATGTAATTCTGTGAGACTCACACTGTAAGTATGCATGACATCATCAAACAGTGCAAGCTGTACACAGCTGCACTGATTATATTACATGGAGCATACTTAGTTCAGCTGCGTTCAGATTGCTATACATTTCCTACCAGAAAGGTAAGGAAAATGGGGGCCTCAATCTGTTTAAAAGGAAATGGCCTGAAGAATGGGGTAATTATTTTTACTGGAAATAGGGGAGTAGCAAATCAATCTACTACTGGCAGATGAAGTAGCATTGGAAGAATGGGATAGTACTAAGCAGGGAAAGATGCAGATTGAGCAACTACTGAATGGCGAAGAGGGGAGAATAAAATTCTACTAGGCAGGGGAGGAGAGAATGGGTTACTATTGGGCAGGAAATGTGACAGAATTACCTAATACTGGGCTCAGGGATGGGCTACTACTGGACAAGGGAAGAGTAAGAATGTGCTAGTAATACTACTGGGAAGGAGAGGTAGAGAATGGGCTCTTACTGGAAATGAGTAGGGATGATAGGGTAAATAGGCAACTACTGGAAATGAGAAGTAGAGGGGTAAATAATCTACTACTGGCAAAAAGGAAAGGGAATAGGATATACTTCTGACATGGAGAATGTGTGCTTGTGTGTAGAGTGGGGAAAAAAAATGCTCTTACACCTGCAATTCCACATACTTGCATATACCAGCATTCTCACACATACACACTTCTGTATTCATACACAAAGGTCTGCCAAGAGTATTTGTTAAATAAAAAATTAAAATTATGTCAATATGCTTGAGATAATTAGGAAAGGGACACTTCAGACCTCTAAACACTTTAGCTTGCTGAAAAGCTTTATGTGTCAAGAATGTGTCCTCTTTTTTCCATTTTCAAAAAGTGCAGATTTCAATAGAAATGTAAATTTTTATAAATTAAAATGGTTATACCCCTTGGCTTTCAAGCAGAAAACAGGCCATATTACATCCTGGCTTGGTTAGCTCAGTGGAGCTAAACTTTAGAGGCAGAAACTGCTCAGAGCAGCTGCCTTGCAAAGACTTCTAATTGAGCTGTATTGGAAAGTCTGTGATTGGACAGCAACAGAAAGTCTGGGTAGGCTTAGAAGGGGAGGGTTTGCAATAGCTGCCAAGAAAATTAAAGGTAATTCTGTTTTGTAAATAAGCACCAAATATAAAGTGCATATTTAAATATATGTAAGTATATCTACTAAACAGTGATTTTTATTTGTTTTGCATTTGGGCAGTGGAGTGTCCCTTTAAGTTTTAGGTCTGGCAAGTAACTGAAGGATTTTAATTTAATATTTAATACCAAATATTAATACCAAATATTTTAAAGCTACAATTAATAAACTTCAAATATAAGACGTATGGGATGATTTAACTGGGGCTGGTGAGCATGTTTCTCTACTGCCCCTATTTAGATGGGATCCTCAGCGGGTTCCTATTTCTTAGGAGATGTACATCATTGATGTGTTTCAGTGTACAACAAAGCTTCACCAACTAACTTAGATTATTTGAACTATAGTAAATATGTTTAGCTATTTGGATTTGTAAATAAGATACTTTGGTTTGTTGTGAATTGCATTTACCAATGCATATATTTTTTTTTATCAATAAGTCCCCTTTTCCTGATGTTTTTCTGAAAATGTAAATATAATAGTATAAAAAATCTTCTAGAGTAGGTGGTAACCTGACCTAGAATGTAATATGGTTCATACACGATCCTGCAGCTTTAGGTGAATGAAACATTGGACCCTTGTAAAGTTGTAGTCAATACAGTTAGGTTTTGGGAAAGTTAATTCTACATTTAAGGTCAAAACAACCGAATTGGAAAAAATAATGTCTGTCTGTCAAAGTCAGCTACGCTTCCAGCTCAGCTACTTTGGTCTAAATTATTAAATTTGCTTTGAATTCACGTTTAATTCTCACTTTTTGTATCTATGATATAGGTAGTATAAACCTTGTCTCTTATGGTGGGATCGCCTATAAAGTGAAACATTATTCTAAGATATTATATAATGAAACAGACCCTGAAAATTGTTAGTTTTTTTTACATTTAAGAAACTATAAAACCGATTTTGAAATAATTAAGTAACCATATTCTAAATATATACTTTAGTAACTTTACCATTGAATGACCATTTATAAATATACAATTCTATTTCTAATTTAGCATAATGTAGGACTATGAGAAAATGGAATCATTAATTAAAATGTTATGTTGCAGAAAAGCACTGGTAATTAATAGGAATGGTGACCTCTACCACTTTAGTTCACAAACTGAGTGCTTCTATTTTAGTGCATGTAAATGACAGCAGGAGAGTGGCAAATGTCAATATCTCTCTTATGACAAGGGGCAGTAATCAGCTGCAGTGTGAAGGATTAAGATGAGGGGATGATATTTTAAAGCGACAAGGGTTGGATTTGCTAAGAAAAGACATTATTAACACATTTTAACAGTTTCATGACTTATCTCTTTCACTTCTAAGCTTGCTGTTTGTTGTGTTTCTATGCATGTCACAGTGTTTGTTTATTGCCATCTGTTGGTTTCTATGTGGGCGAGTTAATCCTGTTTATGGGGCTTCTGTATACCTATGTGTGTGGGAGGAAGGGGGTTGATTGCACAGTAGAATGTTTCAGGAGAAGTATCCAGAAGATCTTGGCATGTTTTCAATCAACACAGAAAGGAGGTGTGGAGCAGTGATTTGACTTGAATCATTAAGCATACATGTTCAAGACTTTAAATAGATTTACCACCATGTAAACCACTTAAGTGATAATAGCTATATGTCTCATGTGTTGTGTCTGTCCTTCACTGTCCACTATCTCTCTTCCTCTTATTTGTGGTGAAGATGATTTGTTCATGCGAGCATGATCCGTGGATTATGAGAGATACATTTCCAGCTGAGAGAGAGGATATATGAGAAGAAGGCATAAGAAACATTTTCCCAGTGTCTTTTTACACATCACATCTCTTCAACAGTTTCTAATGTGTCATTTAACAAATATCACTCTATCTAAACATGCTAAAACAAAATATAGGCTTACGCTTCAAAATACAAAACAGTTTTTTTCAGCAGCTACACCTACCCAATTTATACATTTTACCAACAACTCAATAGCATATAAACAGCTGGACACTGGAATGCTTAAGTAATCTTTTATATAATTTTGTGTGGTAAAGCTAAAAGGTAATTGTCACAGGATCAAGGTGGCATGCACAAATGTAGTCAGACAAATCAAAACAGCTAAAGGCAATTCAAAAATACAGGAATCATGCATATAACAGAATGAAGAACAGGCTATTAAGTGAATATTTGGGCAAGAGTGAATCTCGGCATACAGTGAGGGAAAAAAGTATTTGATTCCCTGCTGATTTTGAACGTTTGCCCACTGACAAAGAAAAGATTAGTCTATATTTATAATGGTAGGTGTATTTTAACAGTGAGAGACAGAATAACAAAAAAAAAAGAAATCCAGAAAAACGCATGTCAAAAAAGTTATCAATTGATTTGCATGTCAATGAGTGAAATAAGTATTTGACCCCTTCGACTTAGTACTTGGTGGCAAAACCCTTGTTGGCAATCACAGAGGTCAGATGTTTCTTGTAGTTGGCCACCAGGTTTGCACACATCTCATGAGGGATTTTGTTCCACTCCTATTTGCAGATCCTCTCCAAGTCATTAAGGTTTTGAGGCTGATGTTTGGCAACTTGAATCTTTAGCTCCCTCCACAGATTTTCTATGGGATTGAGATCTGGAGACTGGCTAGGCCACTCCAGGACCTTGATGTGCTTCTTCTTGAACCACTCTTTTTTTGCCGTGGCTCTTTTTTTTGGGTCATTGTCATGCTGGAATACCCATCCACAACCCATTTTCAATGCCCTGGCTGAGGGAAGGAGGTTCTCACCCAAGATTTGACTGTACATGGCCCTGTCCATCATCCCTTTGATGCAGTGCAGTTGTCCTATCCCCTTAGCAGAAAATACCCCCAAAGCATAATGTTTCCACTTCCATTTTTGACAGTGGGGATGGTGTTCTTGGGGTCATGGGCAGCATTCCTCCTCCTCCAAACACGGTCAATTGAGTTGATGCCAAAGAGCTTGATTTTGGTCTCATATGACCACAACACTTTCACCCAGTTCTCCTCTGAATCATTCAGATGTTCATTGGCAAACTTCAGACAGGCCTGCACATGTGCTTTCTTGAGCAGGGGGACCTTGCGGGCGCTGCAGGATTTCAGTACTTGACGGCGTAGTGTGTTACCAATTGTTTTCTTGATGACTATGGTCCCAGCTGCCTTAAGATCATTAACAAGATCCTCCCGTGTAGTTCTGGGTGGATTCTTCACCGTTCTCATGATCATTGAAACTCCATGAGGTAAGATCTTGCATGGAGCACCAGACGGAGGGAGACTGACAATTATTTTGTGTTTCTTCCATTTGCGAATAATCACACCAACTGTTGTCACCTTCTCACCAAGCTGCTTGGCGATGGTCTTGTAGCCCATTCCAGCCTTGTGTAGGTCTACAATCTTGTCCCTGACATCCTTGGACAGCTCGTTGGTCTTGGCCATGGTGGAGAGTTTGGAATCTGATTGATTGCTTGTGTGGACAGGTATCTTTAATACAGGTAACAAGCTGAGATTAGGAGATCTCAGCTCGTTACCTGTATAAAAGACACATGGGAACCAGAAATCTTGCTGATTGATAGGGGATCAAATACTTATTTCACTCATTGACATGCAAATCACTTTATAACTTTTTTGACATGTTTTTTCTGGATTTTGTTGTAGTTGTTGTTGTTATTCTGTCTCTCACTGTTAAAATACACCTACCATTAAAACTATAGACTAGTGATTTCTTTGTCAGTGGACAAACGTTCAAAATCATCAGGGGATCAAATACTTGTTCCCATCACTATAGAAAGGTATTGATTGACAGGTTGTAGAAACACGTAAACTCAGTACTATAAAGAAAATAACATAAAGGATTCAGATAAATAGCTTAGTCAGGAACAAGCTAATTGTATATACAAAAAAGTAGGCAACTATTAACAGCAACAAAACAGGATCAAAATGGACAACTGAGTAAATAATAGCAAAAGCCCTAGTGAATGCCTTGCAATTCAAATTGCAATTCAAGTTGCAAGGCATTTACTACCTGTCCCGATACTTACCTGTCCCGGGTTTCCCGCTGTGTCCTGGAGGCAGTACACAGAGGGCTTGGGTGGCCGCTACTTCCTCTGTCCCTCCTTGCTTCAATGTCCATCAGCCTCTGCTTAGATGTCGCCACAGTAAGATGGTGGCCACCTCGTGAACATGCGCACAGTGTTCAGGGAGGACCTGGTGAAGGAGGCATTAGCTAAGCAGAGGGGAGAGACTGCAGAATAACTAAGCTGGGGAACATGCCCTTGGGGGCTCTGTCTGCAGGAAGTGGAGGTTGGTCACATGATCCTAGTTCTTGTTCCTGATCTTGGTTTTTGTTCATTATCGGATTCCTGGCTCCTAATTCCCTGAAAAAACTTCTTGGCTCCTGACTTTGCTCCTTTGCTGCCTACCCTTACCATCTGACCACCTGACACTGCTTCCAGTCTGATCCTTTCATGCTTAATTTGTTCATAAAAGCACTCGCGAGCTCATAGATTCCCATATCACTCTCAGGCACCTGGGAAGGTAGTGTCTGCAAGAGAGTTGCTGTTCTACTGCAGCTGAGTTCCTCTCCAAGCAAACCAACTTGTAGGCTGCCCCATAACAGCCTAGCATTACACTATGGAACTTGCAGGAACTAGAGAGACTATATCTGTACTCACTCAACAAGTGGCTGCACTGACCCAATCAGTTCAGGAACTACAATCCAGTCAAGCTACACTTCTTCTACGTGAGCAGCAGAGGGCTAAATCCCCACCATTACCTGCTTCTCCACCTACAACAGCTCCTCCTTCTATGCCACCTAGCATCACAGAACCTGTTCTCCCAATGGCACACAAATTTACTGGTAAAGGTCTGATATAAGAACTTTCATCATTGCCTGTGAACTGATATTTGCTTTGAAACCACACACCTAGCTGAATGATTATGTTAAGGTATGCACTGCAATCACCTTACTCTCAACTCACTTCATATCTATCTACAGCATGTCACCCACAGATGAATGGACAAACAACAGACAAACCAAATATTAGAACAGTACCTCCATTGTTTTACCACCTACTTACAAGATGATTGACTGTTTCTACTCTCTGCAGAGTTCTCATATAACAACAACATGCACCACTCTAGGTAAGTGTACTTCATTCTTTGCAAACTATGGTTAACATCTCGCTGGATTTCCAGATCTACCATGCCCTATGACTGTACCTGATTTAGCCCAAAGATTAAATAAGCTCAGAGAACAACGATGCCTGTTACACTGTTAGCTGCACAACAATGCTAAAAGAGGCATGCTGATACTAAGAGATCTCTGGCTCCTAGCTATGAGCCAGGAGCCAAGGACTGGTTTTCAACACAGATTATGCATTTGTCCTGTCCCTCAAAGAAACTAGGACCCAGCTACATACAGCCCTCTGAGAAACCAAGGTTATCAATCATGTTGTAGTACATTCTTCCAGCCTTGTATCAGGTCTATCCAGTGTTCCATGTATCCCTTCTCAAGCCCTGGAAAACTAACTACTTTCCCCATCGTAATATTGCTCTTACTCCACCAGTTGCTGACAGAGAGTATGAAAGTAACAGAGATCCTTGACTCCAGAAGTCTTATTTAATCCATTTGAAATGTTGTGGCCAAGAGGAGCGATCTTGGTAGCTGACTAGGAATGTTCATGCTCCTGTCAAAATAAAGCTTCCCATCGTAGATTTTCCTGGTTGGCCAATCCTAGACCACTCCCTGAATTTGTGCCTTTGGAGAGGGCTCTGTCACAGCCTACGCTTACCTATCCCGGGGTGCGTGCATGGCACTTCGATGTCTGCCAGCCTCCACTAAGTTGCCGCTTCTGCAATGAACGTCCACATGGCATTCGGGGAGGATTGGGAAGGGTCGGGGGAAAGAGGGATTAGAGAGACAGAGGAGAGGGACCGAGGAATAGTCAAGATGGCGCCTGGTCTCATCCCTTCCTTTACAGTCTCTGGGGCCTCTGTCTGCAGGTGGTGAGGGCTGGTCACATGACCTCTCTATATATAAATAGTCAAGCACAGCATTTGGTCAGTGCTTGGTGATTCTGGTGTTTGCCTGTTGTCCTGATCCCTGTTCTTGTTCCTGATCCTGGCTCCTGATTCCCCGGTTAAACTTCTCGGCTTCTGACCTCTGGACTTGACCCTGACCTTTGGCCTCTGGCACCCTGCTTGTGGATTTTGACCTTCAGCTTGACTCCTGACTCCTTTTGCTGACTGTCCTGACCATAGGACCGCCTGACACAGCTTCCTGTCTGCTCCTTTCTGGCTCCATTGCTTCATATGTAAATAAAGACACTCATGCTATCCTAGATTTCCCAGGTTCCCATATCACTCTCAGGCACCTGGGGAGGTTGTGTCTGCACTGCAGCTAAGTTCCTCTCCAAGCAAACCAACCAGTAGGCCGTCACAGAATGCCTCAACAACACCAATGCTTCTTTAATTTTTCTTCTGCCCCAGGGCAAAAGGCAGTTAAGGGAAATAGTATGGTGGTAATTGCCTAGGTTTCTTCAAGAAGATGTCCAAACGTTTGTGTACGCATGCGTCGTATGGTGCGTCCGCCGTCTTGTTTTGTTACATCATGTTACATTTGTCCGTGTATAGGAGATCTTTTATATGCATTCCAAATGCGTTTCATTACTGAGAATGGATCATATATTGTTCCCTCTCCAATGCCCCACTATAGTACCACTATAGTACCCTGAGGGTGTCCCCAGGGTCCCCCTCCCGTGGCGCTGAAAAACCCCTTCAGTAGCGCACATAATTCCAGCGCCGGGCTCCCTTACCTCTCCTCCCCCGCCGATGTCAGCATCCTCGTCCAACGTCACAGGAGCCTAGTGCGCATGCGCGGCACTGCTGCGCGCGCATTCAAAGTGTCCGTAGGAAAGCATTTTTCAATGCTTTTCTATGGACGCTCTGCGTGATTGATGGCTTAATCCCAAATGTAAACATAGCAGTTTCTCTGATGTTTGCATCTGAAGGGTTAAAACCTGAGGGACCTGTAGTGTCCCTTTAATATATCTTCTCGTATCCTGATTTTAAGGGCCTAGAGGTTTTGGCGACATATTGGAAGCCACAAGGGCATTCAAGAAAATACACTAAAAATATCATTTTAAACAAGTAATAAATTAATTAATAAAACATTTGTTTGTTACTGAGTGGAAAGTCGCAATCTTCCTTTCTTTATTCCATTTCATTTTACATCCCATACAATCACCACAGTAAAAGAATCCTTTTTTCTTATTTGTTATCCTAGTTAAAAAAATACTTATTCTCTTTCTCACTAAAACTGTCAGGATACTAGTAGATCCAGTACGCAGAACTGTATAACATCTAAGACTAAAAGTAACGTCTTACTGGGCCTTAGAATGGCCGGACTTAACCTACCAGAGAATAGTCAGAATACTTGCTGAGGTCGGGACACAGAATGAGACAAAACGATGAGGGAAAGCCAAAAGTCAAGGATACCAGAATACAGGGAAGTCAAACGAAGCCAAAAGTCAGTTACCAGAAATAAACGCTCAGGGACACACTCTCGGACAACCACTAAGGGAAACCACGACAGGGCAATAAGAAAAGGCAAGAAAGGAGTTTAAATACGTCTCCTTTAACTCCGATTGGCCGCACCCGGCCTCTAACCCCAGAACGTGCGCGCTCGTCCCCAACGTGACGTCATACGCACTTTGATGTCGTTAACACCATGGGTGGACGTGGAGCTACAAATTGGCTTGGGTCCGCAGCGGCCGGCGTTCCTCAGTATGCCGCAGGAGTCAGAAACCACGGCACAGGGCTGCTGACCAGCATCTCCACCAATGCCCGAAAGGTAGTTATCCCCAGAGACACCACAAGGAACATTTGACATAACCCCCCACTGCCCCCCAGTGGTGTCGTGGAAATAACGAATCTTGCAACCAGCATCAATATCGGAAGCCGGAACCCAAGAACGTTCGGCAGGCCCATTGCCCTCCAATCAACCAAATACTGTAAGGAATTACGACAAAACCTGGAATTGATTATGGAAGAGACTTCATACTCCTGCTGTCCAGAAACAACCAATGGGGGAGGGGGAACACTTGAGACTGTATATTTATTGCAAATGAGTGGCTTTAGCAAAGAAACGTGAAAGGTATTAGGAATACGTAAGGAAGCAGGGAGAGCCAGAGAATATGAAACATGATTAATTTTTCAAAGGATACGAAATGGACCAAGGAATCTGGGGGCACATTTCATGCTAGGAACTTTCAGTTTGATGTTGCGTGATGAAAACCACACCCTCTCACCCACTTGGTAAACAGGGTTGGCACCCCACTGCTTATCTGCATAACATTTGAAATGATCAGCCGCAGTTTTGAGAGCGGAGTGAACTTGGTCCAAGTATAATGAATAGAAGCAAGGTGATCATCCAAAGCAGGGATAGCTGTGTCAGAGAAAACAGCCGGCAGAACGGTAGGATGACGACCGTTATTAACAAAGAATGGGCTATGTCCAGAAGACTCATGGTTAGCATTCTTCCTAGCAAACTCGGCTCAGGGTAGTAATTCGGACCAATTATCTTGAGTGCTATTAACAAAACGACGCAAATACAATTCTAATGACTGGTTAGCCCTCTCAGCCGTGCCATTGGTTTGGGGATGGTAAGTGGAAGAAAATGACAATTCAATGCCCAACTGTTTATTGAAAGCCCTCCGAAACCGAGACACAAACTAAGAACCTCTGTCAGATACAATATTGTGAGGAATGCCATGTAGTAGGAAAATTTCCCGTATAAAAATAAGAACCAGGTCTTGAGAGGATGGCAATTTTTTGAGTGGAACAAAATGAGCCATCTTGGAAAAGTGATCAAGCACCATAAGGATGGTGGGATAGCCATTAGAACTAGGAAGCTAGTTGCCGACAGAGTGGAGGGATTATTGGGAGGGGCTGGAGATGACCCAGCTGTCATGGTCCATATTGGTACCAATGACAAAGTCAGAGGAAAATGGAAGGTCCTAAAGAATGAGTTCAGGGAACTAGGAAGTAAGCTTAAGAAAAGGACCTCCAAGGTAATTTTTTCAGAAATATTACCTGTGCCGTGCGCTACAGCAGAAAGGTAGCGGGAGATTAGAGAGGTCAATGCGTGGCTAAAGTCTTGGTGCAGGAAAGAGGGTTTTGGGTTTTTAGAGCACTGGGCCGATTTTGCGTTTGGGTACAACCTGTATAGTCATGATGGATTGCTGGGGGATAGGATGGCTAGAAGGTTGGAGGATATTTTAAACTAGTGGTGGGGGGGAGGGTCAAAGCAATCTAGAAAATAGAGATAGGATGGAAAGGAGATGGGCTTTAGCTCAGAACAAAGGGGGTGGAGATGGGGGGAGGGAAAAACTCAGAACAGAGGAGGTATGTATTATTGATAATTCACAAAAAGTACAAAAGACTCATGATAATATTAAATGTATGCTTACTAATGCAAGGAGCCTATATAACAAAATGGGGGAACTAGAGGCAATAGCATACAATAAACAATATGATATAATAGGCATAACAGAAACATGGTGGGATGAGACACATGACTGGGCAGTTAATTTAAATGGGTACACGTTATTTAGGAAGGATAGGAAAAACAAGAAGGGTGGTGGGGTATGTTTATATGTCAACCATGAGTTAAAGTCAAATCTTAGGCATGTGGAGTGTGACGAGGAAAAGGTGTAGGCTGTATGGGTAGATATCTGCTTGGGGCAAACAAATGGAAATCAATTATTGGTTGGGATATGTTATAAACCACCTAATGTAAATATTAATGAGGAAGAACAGCTGTTAGAGCAAATTGAGAAAGCTGCAAATCGAGGTAACACGTTAATTATTGGATATTTTAATTATCCAGACATAAATTGGGAAAGAGGGACTAGTACTTCAGCAAGGGGAATCAGGTTTTTGAATGTGTTAAATGACACCTTTATGTCACAACTGGTACAAGCACCAACTAGAAAGGATGCTTGTCTGGATCTTGTCATAACAAACAATGTTGATCTCTTAACCAACATTCAAGTAGGGGAGCATTTGGGGAATAGTGATCACAATATGGTAAATTTTGAAATAAACTCAAAAAAGCAAAAGCAGGTGGGGTATACTAAAACATATAATTTTAAAAAAGCCAATTTCAATAAGATTAGGGCAGCTCTACAACATATCGACTGGCATAAACTCCTTAGTGATAAAAACACTGAGGATAAATGGAAACTATTCAAACATATATTAGAAAGGTACATTTCTCAGTATGTACCATTGGGTAATAAATATAAAAGAAACAAATTAAAACCAATGTGGCTTAGTAGAGAAGTAAAACAAGAGATTAAAAATAAGAAAAGGGCATTTAAAGCATTTAAATCAGAAAAATCAAAGTCATGCTATTTAAGATATAAGGAAGCCAATAACACTTGCAAAAAGGCAATTAAAGTGGCTAAACTAGAAAATGAGAAATTGATAGCTAAAGAAAGCAAAACCAACCCCAAAATTTTTTTCAAGTACATCAATTCTAAAAAAACAAAAAATGAAAGTGTAGGTACACTTGAAACAGAGTTGGGTTTATTAGCTAATGAAGACCAGGAAAAAGCAGAAATTTTAAATAACTATTTTTCTTCAGTATATATTAATGAGGATCCTATGGCAAGAGATATGCAAATGTTTGCTGCAAAAAACTTGCAAATAACTTGTGATTGGATAACTCGAGACAAGGTGCTACAGCTATTAAAGAAAATTAATGTAAATAAAGCTCCGGGGCCTGACGGTATTCACCCATGAGTACTTAAGGAGCTAAGTGGGGAAATAAGTGAACCTCTGTATTTAATTTTTCAAGATTCTTTTGTTTCAGGTGTTGTACCGGAGGATTGGAGGAAGGCATATGTTGTTCCTATATTTAAAAAGGGTTCAAAATCCTTGCCTGGAAATTATAGACCTGTGAGCTTGACTTCTGTAACTGGGAAAATATTTGAAGGGCTATTAAGGGATAATATTCAGGAATTCATTGGGAAGAACTTTATTAGCAATAATCAGCATGGTTTTATGAAACATAGGTCATGTCAAACTAACCTAATTGCATTCTACGAAGAAGTAAGTAGAAGTATAGATCAGGGTGTTGCAGTGGATGTGATCTACTTGGACTTTGCCAAGGCATTTGATACGGTTCCTCACAATAGGTTAGTCTTCAAACTAAAATAAATTGGTCTAGATGAATATTCCTGTTCTTGGGTAGAACATTGGCTTAAGGACAGAGTACAACGAGTTGTAATTAATGGTAAATTTTCAGGCTGGACAAAAGTGGTAAGTGGTGTCCCTCAGGGTTCTGTTTTGGGACCACTTCTATTTAACATATTTACAAATGATCTTGAAATAGGCATTGAAAGCCATGTATCAGTGTTTGCAGATGACACAAAACTTTGTAAAGTAATAAAATGTGAGCAGGATATTGCTTTGCTGCAGAGAGATTTGGATAGATTGGGGGACTGAGCACTAAAATGGCAGATTAAATTTAACATAGAGAAATGCAAAGTTATGCACTTCGGGGTTAAGAATGCACAAGCAACTTACACACTAAATGGTAGTGAATTAGGGATAGCCACACACGAGAAGGATTTGGGAATTGTTATAGACAACAAATTAGGCAGCAATATGCAATGTCAATCTGCAGTTGCTAAGGCGAGTAGATTTTGTCATGTATAAATAGAGGCATAAATTCTCGGGATGAAAATATAATTTTGCCTCTTTGTAAATCGCTGGTAAAACCACACCTTGAATATGCTGTGCAATTTTGGGCACCTGTTCTAAAGAAGGATATCATGGCACTGGAGAGGGTCCAGAGACGAGCTACAAAATTGATAAAAGGAATGGAGCATTTTAGTTATGAATAAAGGTTAAAAAAATTTAATCTGTTTAGTTTGGAAAAACGGCGCCTGAGAGGGGATATGATTACTTTATACAAATACATTCGGGGCCAGTACAAACCTTTATCTGGAAATCTATTCATAAACAGGGTTATACATAGGACACAAGGTCACACATTTATGCTGGAAGAAATGAGATTTCATCTAAGGCAAAGAAAAGGTTTTTTTACAGTAAGAACAATAAGGATATGGAATTATCTGCCTGACGAGGTGGTTTTGTCAGAGTCCATACAGATGTTTAAACTGAAATTGGATAAATACTTACAAAAACATAACATACAGGGATATAATTTCTAATTAGTGGGGTAATAGCTGCTT
This sequence comes from Pelobates cultripes, assembly GCA_933207985.1. NCBI lineage: Eukaryota > Metazoa > Chordata > Amphibia > Anura > Pelobatidae > Pelobates > Pelobates cultripes. The sequence continues at coordinate 63,533,751 of OW240921.1, read as the reverse complement.
GATCCAAGGAGACATCTGACTGCTATTTTGGGGTCAAGAAGGAATTTTTTCCTAGTTTGTGGCAAAATTGGAAGTGCTGCAGACCAGGTTTTTTGCCTTCTTTTGGATCAACAGCAACAACATTTGTGAGGAAGGCTGAACTTGATGGACGCAAGTCTCTTTTCAGCTATGTAACTATGTAACTATGTAACTAACTGCAGAAAAACAGTCCATACTCACACACAGACACACACAAGCTTCCTCACTAGCAGACACACACACAAGCATATCAAGCCTACCTGTCACTGGAGGCTGTTGCTGGGCGGTCAGACAGCCATCTTCTGGCCTTTCCAGCAGCAGCAATGTCTGCTGCTTAATGGTGGGGGTGGGCCTTATGTGCGGGAGGCAGATCTTTGTTTGGGGGTGGAGGCTGTGCCGGAGAGCCGGTCAGTGCCCCAGCATCTCTCCACAGACAGCACCCAGCACTGCATTCCCTCGGGCTGTAACAGACTGTTACAGTCCAAAGGGAATAGAATTTAAGCACATGGCCAGCATGATGTAGTGGGGGCCGTGGCCCCCTCTGGCCCCCCCTAGCGACGCCACTGATTACAAGCCAGCAGGATATCAACACATGCAGGAACCTTTGACATCCCTGGACCGCACCAGTCTTCAGTGTTCGCTGCTCAGAGTGAGGTCTGTGCTGGAACGCACTGAGACGCACGCCATCCTCACAGGCAGCCGGTTTCCAGAGGACTAGTATCTATAACAGCATCCACATCCATCCTAGCTGGAATTTCAGGTTTATACCAACTTCCAATCTCCAATATGCTGACTATATGCCTGTGAACTGTTCCTGATCTTTATTTTTTTTTTTTTTTTAGCTATTTAATAAACTGGTTTTTATTTATCCAGTTTTATATCTTCATTTTTTCAAGTGGTTTTGAGCGGTACATTGTATGTACTGCATTGTAGAAGGTAGTTCCATATACTGTTTTTCTGCAGCTAGTTATAGTTATTTTTATCTTTATTTATCAAAGAATATCATTTGGTGATCATATCATCTATCCTGTACCATTACAGAGATTAGGATATTAACACCGCATACAACTGCTGCACTTTATACTTTATATTTTGAGTTAACAAGCATTCTCTCAAAAGTTTTTAAATATACAGTATTCATTTACCAATTCATTTATATATATACATTTTTATATATATTGTTATATATTTTTAAACTCTTCACATTTTTCTACATCTATAAGCTTCTTCATCAGATAATTTATTACATTTATTTCAATCGATTAACTTGATCCCTTTACAGAAGCTAGCTTCTGGACCCCCTACACTCCTTACTCTGTAAGGTGTTATCCTTGCTATTTCTCTGATAGGTGTTGGTGAATTCCTATTTTTATCCAGTGTGAGCAGCTCATCATCAGTCCAACTCCCTCAATTCTGTGTATTGCACCAAGCATACCAGTACCCCATTCCATTGATTTATTAATGCCAGGATTCCAGCAGTCACATTGATGTGGAACACCCTCATGACATCCTCTCTTTCAACCAGATGAACAAACAATTTATCTAGTGGTTTATTGCATGGTGCCTGAGACTGAGCACTGAGGAAGTGATGATACACTCAGGTGGAACAATAGGCGACGTCTGTTGTTCTTGTACTGATTCAATATCAAACTGTCTAGATAAGGCATCAGCTTTCACGTTTTTGGGACCAGGTCTGTAAATTATAAGAAAGTTAAAGCAAGATAGGAACAGAGACCATCTAGCCTGTCTAGAAGACAGTCGTTTAGCATCCCCTATATAAGCAAAATTCTTATGGTCAGTAATGATCAAAAGGGGTTCCTTGGAACCCTCTAAAAGATGTCGCCACTCTTTAAGCTCTAGTATAATGGCCAACAATTCTCTGTTGCCAATATCATAATCATGCTCAGCAGGAGACAACTTTCTAGAGAAGTATCCACATGGATGCAAAGGGGTATCTTGACTCTCCCTTTGGGAAAGCACAGCCCCACCCCAGTTTCGCAGCTCCAGTATGAAGGGTTTGTTAGTGTCAGGATGTACCAAAATGTCGGCTGAAGCATACAATTTTTTAAGTTCAAAAGCTTCTCTAGCTTCCTTAGACCATATGATACTGCTAGCCACCTTGCGTGTCATTTTGGTGATGGGGGCTATCACTGAAGAGAACCCTTTGATAAATCCCCTGTAATATATAGCAAACCCAATAAACCTTTGGATAGCTTTTAGTCCATTGGGCTATGGCCAAAGTAGAACAGCCTCTAGTTTATAAAGTGTTATACCCTAAAAGTTGTACTTCAGTCTGGTCAAAGATGCATTTTTCCAGTTTGCAATAAAGTTGATTTTTAAGTAAAGTTTGCAATACTTGTTTAACATGTTTGTGGTGAGTCTGAAGGTCAGGGGAATAGATAAGGATATCATCCAGATAAACCAGGACAAATAAATAAATATAGTCCCTGAGTATATCATTAATAAAGGTGCCTTATGTACTATAGGTGGAGGTGCTTTAGGCAGAGGTGACATAGTTGGAGAAACCTCAGGCTGTAGATGCGCTGTTCGAGTAAGAAGCGTACTGAAAGCCTGGGCAAATTGATCCATACAGTGATACAGTGATCATTCATAACGTACCAAAGAATAGTCAAAATACTTGTCGAGGTCAGGGACACAGAATGAGACAAAACAATGAAGGAAAGCCAAAAGTCAAGGATTCCAGAATACAAGGAAGTCAAACGAAGAAAAAGTCAGTAACCAGAAATAAACGCTCAGGAACACACTCTCGGACAACCACTAAGGGAAACCACGACAGGGCAATGAGGAAAGGCACGAAAGGAGTTTAAATACATTTCCTTTAACTCCGATTGGCCACACCCGGCCTCTGACCCCAGAACGTGCGCGCGCCCCCGCATGAAGTCATACGCATGTTACATAGTTACATAGTTACATAGCTGAAAAGAGACTTGCGTCCATCAAGTTCAGCCTACCTCACATTTGTTTTTTGCTGTTGATCCAAAAGAAGGCAAAAAAAAAAACAGTTTGAAGCACAATTTTGCAACAAGCTAGGAAAAAAATTCCTTCTTGACCCCAGAATGGCAGTCAGATTTATCCTTGGATCAAGCAGTTATTACCCTACATTGAAAGATTATATCCTGGAATATTCTGTTCTTGCAAGTATGCATCTAGTAGCCGTTTGAACATCTGTATGGACTCTGATAAAACCACTTCACCACATCCTGAGTGTTCTTACAGTAAAAAAAACCTTTCCTTTGCCTTAGACGAAATCTTATTTCTTCCAGTCTAAACGCATGGCCTCGTGTCCTATGTAAAGTCCGGTTTGTGAATAGATTTCCACACAATGGTTTGTATTGGCCTCGAATATATTTGTATAATGTTATCATATCCCCTCTCAGGCGACGTTTTTCTATACTAAATAGGTTTAAATTTGCTAACCTTTCTTCATAGCCGATATGTTCCATTCCTTTTATTAATTTTGTAGCCCGCCTTTGCAATTTTTCTAGTGCCATAATATCCTTCTTTAGAACAGGTGCCCAAAATTGCACAGCATATTCAATATGGGGTCTTACCAGTGATTTATAAAGAGGCAAAATTATATTCTTGTCCCGAGAATGAATGCCCTTTTTCATGCATGACAATACCTTACTGGCCTTGGCCACTGCTGATTGACATTTGCACATTGATGCATAGTTTGTTGTCTATAACAATTCCCAAGTCCTTTTCATGTGTTGTTATCCCTAATTCGCTTCCATTAAAGGGTATACGTTGCATGTGTATTCTTTACGCTGAAGTGCATAACTTTGCATTTTTTAACATTACATTTCATCTGCCATTTGAGTGCCCAGTCCCCCAGTCTATCTAAATCCCTCTGCAGCAAAGTAATATCTTGCTCACATTGTATTGTTTTACAAAGTTTGGTGTCATCTGCAAACACTGAAACATGAATTTCAATGCAGTCTTCAAGTTCATTTATAAACATGTTAAATAGAAGGGGTCCCAGAACAGACCCCTGAGGGACACCACTTGCCACCTCTGTCCAGCTTGAAAATTTACCATTAATGACAACTCTTTGTACTCTGTTTTTAAGCCAATGCTCTACCCAAGAACAAGCATTTTCATCTAGACCGATTTCCTTGAGTTTGAACACTAATCTATTGTGTGGAACTGTATCAAATGCCTTGACGTCGTTAACATGGAGCTACAAATTGGCTTGGGTCCGCAGCGGCCAGCAAGTCCTCAGTATGCCACAGGAGTCAGACACCACAGCACAGGGCTGCCGACCAGCATCTCCACCAATGCCCTGAAGGTAGTTATCCCCAGAGACACCACAAGGTGAGGATGAACATGTAATAAAAACTTGTGGTTACAATTAGTTTTAAATTTTAGGCACCTCAATATATTAGCTTAGGTTTTGTTCCTACAATTTTTTCAAGTCATCATCTTGTTGTAAGATGTGCAAGTGTTTATTAAATACCTTTTTCATATGATTGGCATCTGTGTTAAAATCTAAAATCACTGGTATCTGTTCATTATTTGTAGGTTCCAATTTCCCTTTATAGTTAAGTAAGGTTGTCCTGTCATAATTTCTAATGTTTGTTATATCCTCTTTAAAAACATTTTTAGCATATCCTTTATTGATAAAATGATCACTTAAAACTTCCATTTGCTTATCATATTCATTTATACCTGTGCAATTTCTATGAAGTCTTCAAATTTGGCCCTTTGGAATGTTGGCCAACCATTTTTTAAAGTGACAGCTGCTCCTGTGGATATAACTATTAACATCAACCTGTTTAAAACGGTACACACTTTTATTCGTCCTTCTACAATAAATATATTTAAGTCTAAAAAATAACTTGGGTATTATTTACATTCATGGGTTTGTTTAATATTCTAGGTGTTAGAGTTCACAAAATTTATAAAACTGCCACCAGAGGCACAGTCTCCTTTCCAGATTATAAAGATATCATCTATATATCTTTTACATAGGACCAAGTTCTCCTTCCATCTATGCTCTGAATATATAAAAGATTGTTCCAAAAATGCCATAAACAAATTGGCATAGCTGGGAGCGAACCTGGTCCCCATCGCTGTGCCTCTACATTGTAGTAATCCCCTTCGAACCATAAAAAAATATTAACAATTATCAGTCTGATACCTTCTAAAATAAATTAGATTTGTACCAAGATTTGTCCCTATTGAGAAGACCTGTACAAGTATGTAATGTCAGTATTATATGTGCACTCCCCATCTTGTTTTTTTGTTGCTATTATTTGTGTTTGTGCTAAAGTAGGTGATCATTGGCACTGGGGACATTGTGCTACTATTTACTAGCAACAAGTACACCTTATTGTTTCTATTTTTGGAACATTGCTTCTATCATTACAATGGCACCTGTCTCAATGGGTGCAATATATTATGCAGCAAGTGAACAGTCAGTTCTCAAATATTATCAGTTAAAGCAGGAAAAATGGGAAAGTGGAAATATCTGAGTGACTATGACATGGGCAAAATAGTGATGTTTACACATGAGTTAGAGCATCTCCAAAACAGCACATCTTGTGGGGCTTTCCTGGTATGCAGGGGTGCAAGGAAGGGCAACTCGTGAACTGTCATCAGGGTAATGGGTGTCCAAGGCTCATTGATGCACATGAGGAGTTAAGGCTAACCGGTCAGATCACACAGAAGAGCTACTGTAGCTGAAATTACTGAAAAACGTAATGCTGGCCAAGGTGTCAGAATACACAGTGCATCGCAGTTTGCTGCACATGAGGCTGCGTAGTCACAAACTGGTCAGGGTGCCCATGATGAACCGTGTACACCACCAAAAGCACTTACAAAGGGAATGTAAGCATTAGAACTGGACCACGGAGCACTGGAAGAAGAGTGCATTTAAAGTGAGACTTGCGGTGGGTGTAGTAATTTTAATTAATGATGTATGTCATAAATAAAGCATAATAAACTTACATCCCATTAAAACATTTCATTGGATATAAAAAGCCAAAAAACAAACAAGAGTCCTGTGCATCCAGTATAGGTGTGCACATCCAGGTGCTACCATAATTTATTTGAGGACAAAGTTTAAGCAGCAAACGTTTTGGGCAGTAGCCCTTTCTCAATGCTAATGTCCTACAGTATATGCAAGATAACAACAATGTATATAAAAAATAGTGCTTACATAACCCCCAGGTAATCAAATCTAGAAGCAGGATCAGATGTGCAGTACATTTCCATCACTCTGGAATGTTTGATGATTCCAGTCACTTCCTGGATTAGCCGAGATGTGCGTGATGACGTCATCACGTTCAGAAATAAAATAAAATAAATTGAAATTGTCTGGAAATAATAGCAAGGCAGCATTTTAAGCTATCATAACTACACACAAATGTGATGGAAAAGGCACACTTCTGACCATCGGAGTAATCAAAGCAACATTCATTACTATAGTAAACAAATACTTGAGCACATATAAATTCATAAAGCTATAAAGCATGTTTATAAAACTCCAATTAAGTTTGTGCTAACATCTGCAAGCACTAAGACATATATACAATTGCAATATGTGTGCAGAGCCAAGGAGAGCAGAAATAACCACACAGATTACTCAACCAGTGAAGTGTATAATACAATATAGAAATAACAATTAAGTAGAAAAAGCAGAAATAGTAAATACATAAACAGAGACCACCCTCACTATCTTGTTGGGGTGAAAAACAGAGCGCCATTCCAGATGTTGTAAGTAAGAGAGATTAACTGGCTGGAGACATAGCAAGATCATGCACTATGTAAGATACAAAAGTAATAAACATACCCTGATCCAGGGAGCATTCCGAAGCGGCACATAGAGGATGCACCTAGAGGAACCAGTGCCACTAGAGCTTCTGATTGAGACAATGAGGTGACTCTGCATCCAGAGAACTTCTTTTTGCAACAGGTTTTTGGACAAGGGGTATCAATCCTGCCTCTTACAAAAGGCCAAACGCAAGGCTCTGGGTATGAACCACAAAGAGCTACTCTCTATGACTGACAGACCCAAACAGGATAAAATCCCATTTGTAAGTACCTTTTTACCACTTGCACCTCAAACACAAAATATCATACGGAGGAATTGGTTTATATTGCAATCCGACAAACATACAGGACATCTCTTTAAAAATCCCCCAATATTTGCTAATAGGCGGGGGAGATATATAAGAGACATGGTAGTTAGGGCTGACTCTCTGACCACAAAAAAAAATAGACGTTTATCTCCAAACCTGTTCATGGAACATATCCCTGTTTGAGCTGCAATCATTGCAGCAGGATAATTAAAGGGGAATGGACAGTCCTGTCCTACCCGCAATGTTATGTACCGAGCCAAAACAGCAGGGAGGTCTTAGCCTGCCAAACTTACATTATTTGGCAGCTAAACTGGCCTATATGGCATTGTGGCATGAGGAGAGGTGATGGGTGAATCTGGAGTCCCTGCTGATGGGCGCAGATCTTCCACAGTTCTTTATGTGGGTTTGCAGGGAGCATAGGCCTCTCATACGCACTCACTGCCTGGCAGTCCTAAATTCTCACTGAGTCTGGGATACCACTGCAACAAAATATGGATTGGCCTCCTCCCCTTCACCATTGATGCAATTTCTAAGAAACAGAACATTCCCCCAGGGTATGAGAGCTCATCATTTCAAGGGCATAGAATATACTGGAAAGAAGCAAATTTGCCATTTATTTGAGGAAGGATCCATGATAACTTTTGACGACCTGAAAGTCAGAGCCCCTTTGAAGCCTGTCGATTTCTTTCTATACCTCCTAACTAACTATGCTTAACCACCTCAGGTTAAGAAAACTGTACTGACATAGCTGCCATTTTATGAACAAAGGTGTCTCCAAGAGTCTTTTTCCTGATCACTACTCTATCCGCCTACTTGAGCACCAATACAACAGACTGGGGCAGATTATAATACAATGAGCAATGGGAAACTAACCTGGGTAAAATACTGGAGAGGGTTGAATGGCAGGAGGTATGGGAGGCAAGCCTGACCTTGTCCATCTGTGTTACCATGATTATGTTCCATTGGTACACTACCTCTGTTAAGCTACATAAAATGAACAAAACTCCTAACGACTTGTGTTGGTGAGGGTGTGGTCAAAATGGGACCTATATCCACATGTGGTGGGAGTGGTATCTGTCAGTGTAAACCCAGTGCCATCCATGACAATCCCACAAGTGCCAAACAGGGGATTTGAACATGGGTCCTTTGTTGTTCTGGGCCTGCTATACTTCCTATGAGCCACAGTACTGTACTTTTTAGCAGTTCTACCGCTGTTGTACCTGGCTATGTCTGCAGCACTAAGGTGCTGGACTTCTTCTGTGGCTATTGCCTGTGCTTCACCTGAGGCAGATCACTCATCAGCTGGGTATAAAACTCTGCCCCTCCTTGAGAACATTGTCAGTTTTTGATTCTGGTTAAGGTGTATAGTTCTTGCTTTCTATTCTCCTGAGCTTGTTATTGACCCCTGCTTCTGACCCTGGCTCCACTCCATATTTATACTGACCTCTAGCATCCTCTGATGACTACACCTTGACTATCCTTCTGCTTGTGACCTTGTCAGTATTGCATATTGGAGCACCTTTCCTGCACAGCCCCTGGGCACAGATTTACAGTCCAGGTGGCTTCTTACCTGGTCACCTTGGATTGTGTTTATCTGTAACAGTTAGTGAACATCTCTGCCTTTCAGACTCCCACATCAGGTAAGATTCCTGACAGTATCCACATGTAGTGGGAGTGCTCTGAGGTGTAGTCTTATTAGGGAAGTCAGGGATTTATTGAGGGAAATGTTCAATAGAGAAATTTAATTTAGCCATTGGGTTTTCTTATTGGCCAGATCCCTTGATGACAAAGACCGAACAAAAACTTTTACACAAACTGATCCTGGCAGCCAGATGAGCCTTGACTCAATTTCGGCTAAAACCTGAGACACCTCCTTCCCGCTCTGGACACAGTAGTTAAAGCTAAATATGCATACCTTATGGGTAAATTTATAACTCAAGTACGGGATACTCTTAAGGCTTTTGATAAAATATGGGATCGTTGGTTGACTAGTGATGTGGGTGGTTAATGGATGGGTGTTGTAGGGTCAGGCCCCTGAAGGTTCCGTTCTTCCCTGCTTCCTTACTAGGTTGCTGGTTGCACCCTTTTTTTTTCCTCACTAGTGGGACAGTTTATGTTCCATCTGGTGGGGATGCCCCACTGTTGGAATATTTACTCTGTGGTCGCCCACCCCTCCCCCCTCCACGTGCAGCCTACCTGAGAAATGCCCCAGGAGTGGAGTCTCTCTTTACTCTTTCTTATCATCTTTACCTCTTCCTATCATGTGTTCTAATTTTCAGTATCATCTGACCTATGAATACGCTCTAAACTGCTGACATCTAATGCTTTAACATTTATTATTATTATTATTATTATAACGGACCGTTTTGCACAAAAGGGGTAAAAACCGTTTAGGCGATCGGCCCCCTTTCCAGAGATACAGGCACAGCTACTGCAGAACACCAAACTCCCGAACTGGAACCTCCCAAATAGCTGCTAGCAGACGAACAGGAAAAGCAGACAATCAGCTTACACTCCTGGCAATCAGTCTCTAACAGCATACAGTGAATCCCCCCAAGAACGAGACAAGGCTCCGTGTTGAGGGTCAAGCAGTGGTCTGAGGTGCTGGCACACCCAGCCTGGTTTTTATTACAATCTTGCAAATACAGGACCGCCCACAGGGAGGTATAAAATATCCAGTAACATATTAATTACAACCCACAGATTCCCTCCCCCTTATCCTGAGAGGTAACCCAATACACATACCTTTTACCACAATGCATCCTGGCTTCCTCTCCTCTGCCCTGGAGATAAGTGAGAAGTAATTCAATTATCTCCCAGGACAGGGACAAGACTCCATTATGCACATGGTGACACAAAGACAGTAAAACACTTTAAAATACATCAGGTAAGACACCTTACATTAAAACTATACATTTAACATATCCCCAGATAGCTCAGGTCTGAGCGCACATTATTAAGTGAATGGCGCTCAGACCACACGAATACAGTTTAATCGCCATGGAGCCAAAGTCTTTACAGTCAGTTTCATACGAATGGGCTCCATGGGATTCCTATCTGGGGTATAACACATTCAAACAAATCTACCGAACCCCAGGCAGAAAAGCACGAATTAAGCTTTTCTGCAGGTAAAAAAGATGTCTTTTAACAGGGGGCCATAGTCCAGAGGCAGCAGGCGAGCAACCAGGCTTCTCCAATGCAATGTGGCGAGATTGGTCTCGTCACAATTATTATGTTATTTATATAGCGCCATCAAATTCCACAGCACTTTACAATGAGTAGACGAACAGACATGTAGTTGTAACCAGACAAGTTGGACACACAGAAACAGAGGGGTTGAGGGCCTTGCTCAATGAGCTTACATGCTAGAGGGAGTGGGGTAAAATGACACAAAAAAGTAAGGATAGTATTAGACTAGTGACAGTTGCAGAAGTGGAATCAGTCAGGAGCTATTAACAGTTTAATTGATACGCTTTTATGAAGTGGGTTTTTAACAATTTTCTGAAGGAGTGGAGAATGGGTGAGCATCTAACGGAGGAGGGAAGCGAGTTCCACAGGAACGGTGCACCCCCTCGAGAAATCTTGAATGCGAGCATCAGAGGTGGGAGTACGGACAGAAGATAGACTTAAGTCTTCAGCAGAGCGCCTAGACGGGACATACTTGTGTATAAGGGAGGATAGATAGGTGGGAGCAGCATTATGTAGAGATTTGAAAGCAACAAGCAGAATTTTAAATTGAGTTCTATATTTTATGGGAAGCCAATGTAGGGACTGACAGAAGGGTGAGGCATGGGAGGTGTGGGCGAACAGGAAGATGAGCCTAGCTGCCGCATTCATTATGAACTGTAACGGTGCAAGTTGGGAGCACGTAAGACCACTGAGAAGTGGATTACAGTAGTCAAGGCAAGAAAGGACAGTGGAATGGACCAACACCTTAGTCGCATCTGGCGTTAAGTAGGGGCGGACGCGTGCAATGTTTTTGAGATAGGAATTACAGGATTTGGCCATAGATTGAACATGAGGCTTAAAGGAGAGGTCGGAGTCAAAGAGAACACCTAGTCAGCGAGCCTGCGTGGTGGAGCTGATGGTAGCACCGTTGACTTGGAGACAGACAGACACAGGAGTAACAACACTTGAGGGAGGAAAGACCAGAATTTCAGTTTTGGGCAAGTTTAGTTTAAGGAAGTGGGCAGCCATCCAGTTAGAAACAGCAGAGAGGCAGTCAGAGACACTAGTCAAGAGGGACGGGGAGAGATCAGGAGAGGACAGGTAGATTTGCGTGTCATCTGCATAGAAATTATATTGGAAGCCAAAGGAGCTAATGAGTTTACCAAGGGAGGCAGTATAGATGGAGAACAGTAGGGGGCCAAGGACTGAACCTTGGGGGACACCAACAGTGAGGAGTTGGGGAGAAGAAGCAGAGCCAGAGAAAGAAACACTGAAAGAAAGAGCGCTGGGAGAGGTAGGAGGAGCACCAGGAGAGAGCAATATCTTGTAGACCGATATCGCGGAGGATGAGAAGAAGCTGTTGATGATCAACAGTGTCAAAAGCCGCAGACAGGTCAAAGAGAATTAGGATAGAGTAGTGACCACAAGATTTTGCAGCGAGTAGATCATTGGATACTTTGGTCAGTGCCGTTTCCACAGAGTGCTTAGCGCGGAAACTAGACTGAAGCAGGTCTAGCAGAGAGTTGGACTCGAGGAAGTCTGTCAATCTCGCATGCACAACTCTTTCAAGAATCTTGGATGCAAAAGGCAGTAGCGAGATAGGACAAAAGTTGGATGGGGAGTTAGGGTCAAGATTGGGCTTCTTTAGAATGGCTGCTTGAATATTGCTACTTGGCAATGATTTTAGAAGAGCATCAGCTATGTGAGATTTTGGCATCTCATCAGAATGTTGGTATCGTTGTGTATGATACCTTTACTGTTTAATTTTTGTTTCTATTGTTATTTACTATTTAAAAAACAAACAAACAGTGCACTGCAGTGACCATTGTACTAGCTGTTTGTATTGCTTATTAATTTTGACTATGGCCATTCTGTGATATCTTGTATACTAGGTTCTGAAAGTTTGACATTTCTGTGTATCCGCTATTTTGTATTCGTTATGGTTAATGTCAACTGTTTTGGCAAAAAAAAAAAAAAAAAGGCAGCTGATGAAACTTTAAAATGGTAGAGCTCTAGACCCATTCCCTGGAATCTGACTTTGCTGTGTTGCTTTGTTCAACATCACAGACTTACAGCACGTATGGTACTGCACTTTAATCACTATACACCAAATTATAGTGAACTGAAAGCCAAATTATAAAATTGATGGCAAAATAGACGCGCTATACATATAACAGAGCTTGAGAATTCTTCCAAAATCAGCATTTTTTCCCCTAAATATTAGCCCCTGATATTTAATCCAATTCTGCCATCTTGTGGGCAATTAAAGAATTGCTTACGAATGCAAAAAAAAATAATGCCTCTGTCTTTGAGGAGTTTAATTACAAGTAACAACAGGAATGTATATATAAATGTATCTCTGAGCAGAGAGGAACTAAAGCATAATATTCTAATATATCTCAGTTTCCTGTGCTTCTCTGCTCAGAATGACATACACCTCAACCAATCAGTCTTTGTAATCAGCCAATTTCATGCTCGGTCTATGTGTAACAGGATTAAAGATACCAGCTTGCAGGTTATTGTAACAGAGCGCTTCTGACCAGTACATACTTTATCTAAGACAAGCTGAACTGAGCTCCTGACATCACACTGGGGTTTGACTCACTGGCAGGCAGCAGCTGTCTTAGGCAGTTGACAGGCTTGATAATTGATTAAAAGAAGCAGGGGGTACCTCAAGCATTCAGTTGTGAACTTAAGACAGTGTATTAATAATTACATAGTAGATCCTGTCAATAAAATGACTAATTAGGCATAAAAGGGTTAGCTGAATAGTGAAGTCATGCAATTTAGTAAATCAATTAGAGCCACCATTATAAGGCACAGACAGCCAAGATAGCTTCTACAGAACACCTGGGAAGAAAAGGAGTTCTGCCAACACCTTCCTGGTGCTATTAGTTAGAGATCATTCTAGCGTCAGTGACCTAATAATCTAAATTTTATTAAAGACAGGAGGCGAATAATTGCTTTACTTCCTTTACTGTATCCTCCCAGCAGCAAAGAAATAGTTAAGTTTGAACAAAAGAAACAACCAATCAGAACACATCTAGTCAGTGATATGTGGCGGTGAGACTCCTCCCAATTCCTCTTTCTTGATGCAGCCGGAGTGATGTTAAAGGACCACTATAGTGCCTGGAAAACAAACCCAGGCTGAAGGGGGAGGAAGGGGTTTAAACACTCACCTTTCTCCAGCGCCGGGCTCCCTCGGCACTGGGGACTCTCCTCCTCCTTCAGTCGTCATCGGCTGAATGCGCATGCGTGGCTAGAGCCGTGTGCGCATTCAGCCAGTCCATAGGAAAGCATTCTCAATGCTTTCCTATGGATGCTGGCGTCTTCTCACTGAGAAAATCAGAGACAGCCACTAGAGGCTGGATTAACCCATTTGTAAACATAGCAGTTTCACAAAAGCTCAGGGAAGACAATAATATATCCACTCCCTTTTATTATATTAGTAAGGGACTTTTGCATTTGGAAACCAATAGCTACCAAATCACTATTTTGAACCCTCAACTGCTGAACAGTTGGGTAAGAGTAAGGGGAGACTAAAGACCTACATTTATATGCAATCCGACTGTTGAAGAGCTGACCAGCTTCACCATGCTTACCCTTTTTGACTATTTCTCTGCAGTGCAGATTTCCATAAATTCTAGGGGAAAAAGCAAAGTGATAAGTGTCCCAAAAGTCTTGCAAGGATATACAAATAAGGTACAGATGTATGCAGAACATACAGAATACAAACCTTTGAACTACTTTTTGATTCTTCACTGTTTTGTCTGATACCAAATGTGGCTCTCCAAAAGGAGTTATTATTTGCATAATGCCAACATATTTCAGTGCTCTACAATGATAGAAAGGAGTAATTAAGAAGACCCTTGTGACGAGACCAATCTCGCCACATTGCATTGGAGAAGCCTGGTTACTCGCCTGCTGCCTTTGGACTATGGCCCCCTGTTAAAAGACATCTTTTTTTACCTGCAGAAAAGTTTAATTTGTGCTTTTCTGCCTGGGGTTCGGTAGATTTGTTTGAATGTGTTATACCCCAGATAGGAATCCCATGGAGCCCATTCGTATGAAACTGACTGTAAAGACTTTGGCTCCATGGCGATTAAACTGTATTCGTGTGGTCTGAGCGCCATTCACTTAATAATGTGCGCTCAGACCTGAGCTATCTGGGGATATGTGAAATGTCTGTGTGTTATGTGTAAAATGTGACTTTATGTATTTTAAAGTGTTTTGTGTCTTTTGCAACCATGTGCTTAATGGAGTCTTGTGTCTGTCCTGGGAGATAATTGAATTACTCTCCAGGATAGAAGACTCTGAAACTGGTTTGGGCCAGAAAGCCATGCTTCATTTTCAAAGGACTTTCCCTTAACTTTTGAACCCCTGGTCTGATATGCCATTTTTGAATATGTTGTTCCCTGAATGGATTGATTGTGAATATGTAATTTTATGTGAATGTGATGTATGGTTTTGGAGTTATGAAAGTTGGGTAGAAAGTATGTTTTAACTGTTTGTATAATTGAGTTTCCTCTCAGGATAAGGGGAGGGAATATGTGGGATGTAACTGTGATATGATTGGTTGTTTTATCCCTCCCTGTGGGTGGTCCTGTATTTGAAACACTGTAATAAAAACCAGGCTGGGTGTGCCAGCACCTCAGACCACTGCTTGACCCTCAACACGGAGCCTTGTCTCGTTCTTGGGGGGATTCACTGTATGCTGTTAGAGACTGATTGCCAGGAGTGTAAGCTGCTTTTCCTGTTCGTCTGCTAGCAGCTATTTGGGAGGTTCCAGTTCGGGAGTTGGAGTGCTATTTTGTATCCAGTTTGGGAGTTTGGTGTTCTGCAGTAGCTGTGCCTGTATCTCTGGAAAGGGGGCCGATCGCCTAAACGGTTTTTACCCCTTGTGTGCAAAACGGTCCGTTACAACCCTGCTCCAACAAGCTTACAATCAACAAGGATTTGAGGTTGTTATATGTCTTGCCCAAGGACATTTACTGGTGACGTGAGATACTAGGATTCACATCTGAGTCTACCAGTACTAAATCCACATTTACCACAAATCCCTGAGGTATATCCTGTCAATATCCCTGGTATATCTGTTCTCATTACCCCATTTACTTAATTGTGTCCTCTGCTTGTTTTTTTTCCAGTTAAAGCTTATTGAAGAAAAAGTCACAATATACATGTCAACATAAGAGCAGTAACAAAGACATTTAAAATCAGTAATGGTACTACAATTAGTACATGTGGTGACTTCTGCTTATATCTCTTTGGCTTTCCTTCCCCCCCCCCTCCCCGCCCATGCTCTCGGTCCACCCATGGCTACCCTGTTATCAGTACCTCCCACCACCTCCATATTTTGTGCTTGCATTGTTACTGTAGCACAGCTAAACAGTACATATACAGGGAGGATAATCTGTCAGCACTGCATTCAGTCTGTCTTGCAAGTGGAGAGAAAGCATGCTTTTGCAATATATATATATATAAAGCTATGGAGCTGTATGCTCCCCCTCCCACCCGGCTATCAACTGGCGTGATATGCTCTCATCATTAGTATATTGCTGCCATGTGTCGAATGTCTAATGCAGCTTATTGTGAGTCACCAGTGAAGATGCAGTGAGTGGCACAATGAAGAACTAGGAACTAGTTGGACACACAAGGCCTGTGAACATCACCATTGAAAAGACACCTTAGGCACAAATTCAAAGTAAGTGTATTTGAAAGATTATGTATTATATATTTTTCTATTCAAATCTCTTTGGTTTTTAACCCCTTAAGGACACATGACATGTGTGACATGTCATGATTGCCTTTTATTCCTGAAGTTTGGTCTTTAAGGGGTTAAAGGAAAGAAAATTTCTGCAGCTTCCTGTAGTGTAACTCCACCCTACTAGCCATGCTCCTCTTTTTACAAACAACAGAAAAAATTGATCTGGGCACTCAAGGAAGTATAAATCAGAGTTTAGTAAGAAGTGAGCTACACAGATTGCTTTTTGGCCATGCAATGTGAACCACTCTACATAAAGTGTTCCTTATCTCTTTTCACCCATCTCAAATGTCATCTGCTTGCAACCTCCCTCTACAACTCCACTCTCTCCTGTCAAGTAAACATTGTGGCACACGCCCCCAATTACAACCCTGGCACACCAAGCTGACCTGATACCGCCAAAAATGTTCTAGAACTGCTGAACACTCCTGCAGAAAGTCTAACTCTGCATCTGACTGTCTCCACTATAAATATATGTATCCTACAGTCTGGCTCTTTCCTCTGCAAAAGAAAACTACTTCAATACGCTCATCACTACACTTTCCCGCAAACCCAAATGCCTTTCACACTTTTAACACTCTTCTTCGCCCTGTTGCTCCTCCTTCTACCAACTTGACCACCACAAACTTTGCAGCTTACCTCACTGAGAAGATTTCTACAATCAGGGAAGATATATTTCATCTCTCTCCCTCCCCTACCAATTTTTCCTCCAACCCCACTCCCTGTCATATGTTAATTTGCACCCACTACAGCAGAAGTGGTTTCTGCTCTGCTCTGCTCTGGTCCTCCGGCTCCACCATCTGTTCCCTTTATCCTATTCCCTCGTATCTCATCTACACTTTGTCTCCTTATCTTGCTCTGCTTCTCACTAAAATGTGCCATCTCGCCCTCTCCTCTGGCATATTTCCTATCCCCTTCAAACATACAACCGTAACCCCGATTCTGAAAAAGCCCAACCTTGACCCTAATTCCCCATCCAACTAGCGCCCTATCTCGCTACTAGCGTTTGCCTCCAACATCCTTGAGAGAGTTGTGTATGTGAAATTGACAGACTTCCTCTAATCCAACTCTCTGCTTGACCCACTTCAATCTGGATTCCACGCTCGTCACTCTGTTGAAACCGCTGTATCCAATAATCTAACCACAGCAAAATCTTGTGGTCACTATTCTATGCTAATTCTCCTTGACCTTTCTGCTGTTTTTGACACTGTTTATCATCAACAGCTTCTTCTCATACTCCATAATCTCAGTCTACGAGATACCACTCTCACCTATCAAGTGCTCTTTCAGTGTTTCTTCTTCTGGCTCTGCCTCTGCCTCTTCTCTTCAATCCTTCTCTGTTGGTGTTCCCCAAGGGTCTGTCCTTGGTCCCCTACTGTTCTCAATCTAAATTGCCTCCCTTGGTAAACCCATCAGCTCATTTGGCTTCCAATATCATTTCTAGGCAGATGACATGCAAATCTATCTGCCCATCCCTTATTTCTTGAGCAGGGCCCTCAATCCCTCAGTTCATGTGTGTCCAACTCATCTGGTTACAAATATGTGTCTTTTAGTCTACCCACTGTACAGTGCTGCGGAATATGTTGGAGTTTTATAAATAATAATATACAAAAATAATTTAAATAATCACTTTCAGCATTTATGTTCATATAAAAGCAACTGGAACACCATGCTTGCCACCAAATAGTAAATGCCGTGGCAAACACCCAGCTATCTAATATCACCCCCAATGACTTGGTATTTCCCTGGAGGTGGACACCAAAGCATCCATAAATACAATAGTTCACAGACATGTTAATTAAATAACATCGCCATGAATGAAAAATAACATTGCTAATTTAATTTAAAAAGCTAAAGATCGTTCTAAAAAAGAGAAATCTATAGTGATATTTACATGTTCATAAGATTAATTGTGGAATATCAATAATAAATTATATAATTACTTACAAATAATCATGGCTGTGGAAGTGATGTTAGACAGCTGGGTCTTGCCTGGCCTCTGGCAAGTCACGTGAGTGGACAGGTGTCTACCTTCTGGTGGTGTTTCTGTAGACATGCACGCCTTAAGTAATTATCTTTGTATATATAAGGAACACTTTAGTCCCAGTCCGGCCCTGCTCATAGACACACACAGACAGACAGACACACACACAGACAGACAGACACACTCACTGACAGACACACACTCACTGACAGACACACACACACACTCACTGATCCACACACAGGTGTAAATAGATCCTCCCCCTTCCCACCAGGCAGTCTTTTTTCCTTTCCTTAACAGCAGTTTGGTAGGAGTCTGTTTATGCAGGCCTAGATTTTTCTCTTATGCTCACCAGGCAATATTTTTGTAGCCCAGCCTCTAAATCTTAAATACCCAGCAATGCACTATTGTAAAAGTGGCTAACCTGAGTACCCCTTTAGTGACCGGGGGTCGGACCCAACCTCTCCTTCAGGGGATGAAAATGGTCCAATGCATGCCAGGGTTCAGCCTCTAATTCCAGCAACAACCTATCTGAGTCGCCAGCCTGGTTAACCCCTCAGGTGATGAATGTGATCTACTGCCTACATAAAGCCAGGCCAGTGTTCAGCCTCTTATCCCTGAAGACCCAGCAAACAGCACATCTGTAAGTCCCTCCCAGCTGCTTACATTAGGCTTCCTTGTAACAAATGGGTCACATTTAGGAGGTTTGTGTGGTGAGCATTTAGTTAAGTTTATACATTAAAGCAAGCATGTCAAACTCGCGTGCCACATGCAGCCCACAAGGACCATCTTTGCGGCCCCGGCGAGCCGCAAATACATGCTGGTGTTATAGCAGAGTAGGCACCTGCTTTCCCCACATTGCAGGTGCCTACTCTGCTAAAACTTACCCGGCCAGGAAGGAGGGCCAGTGAGGGAGCTCAATGTTCCAGGCCCCGGTATATGACGTCATATTCCGGCACGCGGCATCCCTAAACCGCGCAAGGGAGCAGTGAGGAGCAGATAGAAGGTGATGCCCCACATCGGCTCCAAAAGGTAGGGAGCAATAAAGTAAAGTATGTGTGTGTAAGTGTGTGTGGATCAGTGAGTGTGTGTGTGTCTGTCAGTGAGTGTGTGTCTGTCTCTGTCTGTGTGTCTGTCTGTGTGTGTGTGTGTCTGTGAGCAGGGCCGGACTGGGACTAAAATTCAGCCCGGGCAGAGCAGCCCACTATTAGGGGCGGGGTCAGAAAGGGTGCTTGTCAAGTCACCACCATTGACATGCACACCCCCACACACCCCCACCAAATGAGTATGTTAATGTCACGCTTCTCCAGAGCACCCAGTGCTCTTAGATGAAGTAAATGCCATGTTGTTTCTTTTGGGGCGCAAACATGCACTGTGTTTGCTGGCGATTTGTCTCTTGTGTCCTCAATAGTGGGATACCAGAGATCAAAACAGGAACAGGGCTGTTAAAGTGTTGTGCATGTGTGGGGATGTTACCTGTGGTGTTGTATATTTTTGGAGGTTGCATGTGTGTAGAACAGACTATTTGTGTTGTATTGTGTGTAAAGGGGTCTGTTTGTGGCGTACTGCATGTGGCTAGGGGCTGCAGTGTGTGTTTCTGGGTTGTAAAGTATGTGTGTATTTATATAAGGCCTGTGGAGTGTGTGGGCCTAGGGGATGTAGTGTATGCATGTGAAGAGCTGTACTGTGTGTTTGTGAGTATATCTAGGGGCTCTAGTGTGTGTATGCATATAGGAGCTGTACAGCACATGTGTATAGGTGTGGTGATGTATGCATAGGTGGTGTAGTGTGTACAGGGGGTGCGCAATATGTATTTATAGGGGGTATAAATTAGTGTGTTTGCATGCAGGAGGTCTGATGTGTGTGTTTAAAGGGGCTTAACGCATGAAAGTGCAGGGAGTGTAATGTATGTTTAGGGGGTATAGAGTGTGTATGTGAGTGCCGGGGGTATAGTTTGTATATAAGGGGTATAGAGAGTGTGTTTGTGTGTAAGTGCAGGAGGTGTAGTATGGATATAGGACTATAGAGTGTGTGCTGTGTGTTAATGCAGGGGCTGTAGTGTATATACATAAGGGTATAGTTACAAAGTTACATAGCTGAAAAGAGACTTGCGTCAATCAAGTTCAGCCTACCTCACATTTGTTTTTTGCTGTTGATCCAAAAGAAGGCAAAAAAAAACCAGTTTGAAGCACAATTTTGCAACAAGCTAGGAAAAAAATTCCTTCTTGACCCCAGAATGGCAGTCAGATTTATCCTTGGATCAAGCAGTTATTACCCTACATTGAAAGATTATATCCTTGAATATTCTGTTCCTGCAAGTATGCATCTAGTAGCCGTTTGAACATCTGTATGGACTCTGATAAAACCACTTCTTCAGGCAGAGAATTCCACATCCTGAGTGTTCTTACAGTAAAAAAACCTTTCCTTTGCCTTAGACGAAATCTTCTTTCTTCCAGTCTAAACGCATGGCCTCGTGTCCTATGTAAAGTCCAGTTTGTGAATAGATTTCCACACAATGGTTTGTATTGGCCCCGAATATATTGTCTCAGGCGACATTTTTCTAAACTAAATAGGTGATTTATAAAGAGGCAAAATTATATTCTTGTCCCGAGAATGAATGCCCTTTTTCATGCATGACAATGCCTTACTGACCTTGGCCACTGCTGATTGACATTGCACATTGTTGCATAGTTTGTTGTCTATAACAATTCCCAAGTCCTTTTCGTGTGTTGTTATCCCTAATTCGCTTCCATTAAGGGTATACGTTGCATGTGTATTCTTTACGCCGAAGTGCATAACTTTGCATTTTTCAACATTAAATTTCATCTGCCATTTGAGTGCCCAGTCCCCAGTCTATCTAAATCCCTCTGCAGCAAAGTAATATCTTGCTCACATTGTATTGTTTTACAAAGTTTTGTGTCATCTGCAAACACTGAAACATGACTTTCAATGCGGTCTTCAAGATCATTTATAAACATGTTAAATAGAAGGGGTCCCAGAAAAGACCCCTGAGGGACACCACTTGCCACCTCTGTCCAGCTTGAAAATGTGGTATAGAGTGTGTTTAGTGTGTTTGTGTGTTAGTGCAGGGGGTGCAGTGTGTTTGTGTGTTAGTTCGGGGGTGCAGTGTGTGTAGTGTGTTAGTGCAGGTGAGCAGTATGTTTGTGTGAGTGCAGGGGGTACAGTATGTGTAGTGTGTGTGCTAGTGCAGAGGGGGCAGTATGTTTGTGTGTTAGTGCAGGGGGTGCAGTATGTTTGTGTGAGTGCAGGGGGTACAGTATGTGTAGTGTGTGTGCTAGTGCAGGGGGGCAGTATGTTTGTGTGTTAGTGCAAGGGGTGCGGTGTGTGTAGTGTGTTTGTGTAGGGGAGCAGTATGTTTGTGTGTTAGAACAGTGTGTGTAGTGTATTTGTGTGTTAGTGCAGGGGGTGCAGTGTGTTTGTGTGTTAGTGCAGTGTGTTTGTGTGTTAGTGCAGGGGCTGCAGTGTGTTTGTTAGTGCAGGGGGTGCAGTGTGTTTGTGTGTTAGTGCAGGGGCTGCAGTGTGTTTGTGTGTTAGTGCAGTTTGTGTAGTGTGTTTGTGTGTTAGTGCAGGAGGTGCAGTGTGTGTAGTGTGTTAGTGCAGGTGAGCAGTATGTTTGTGTGAGTGCAGGGGGTACAGTGTGTAGTGTGTGTGCAGTATGTTTGTGTGTTCGTGTAGGGGAGCAGTATGTTTGTGTGTTAGTACAGTGTGTGTAGTTAGTGCAGGGGGTGTAGTGTGTTTGTGTGTTAGTGCAGTGTGTGTAGTGTATTAGTGCAGGGGGTGCAGTGTGTTTGTGTGTTAGTGCAGGGGGTCAGTGTATTTGTGTGTTAGTTTAGTGTGTCTGTGTGTTAGTGCAGGAGGAGCAGTGTGTGTGTGTGTAGTGTGTGTATGTGAGGGGGTGTATATAGTGGATGATATGGCCATAGATTATTAATTTAAGAATTAAACAAACAAAAAAAGTAAAAAAAAAATCCCATTTACTCCCCCCTTTTAACTTGGCAGGGCAGAGAGGAAGCATTCACATACCTGGTGGTCCAGTGAGGGGGGGGGCATGCCACGCACCGATCCCTGGTGGTCCAGCGGCAGGTAATTTAGTCTGTACCCCGCAGGGTACAGACCATGTATCTCTCCCTCTCGTGAGCCCTATTTTTTTCAGAGCGTTGCTGCGGGTTACCATGACAACGCTCTGATAATCTCGGAGCTCGCGAGAGGAAGAGAAGGAAGCTGCTCGGCGTTCTCCCCTCCGGCCCATGATGGGAGACAGGACTCCACCTTGGGGCCGGTGCTGTCCTGCATGGGCCAGCAGGAGAGATCTCTTGATCTTTCCTGCCGGCCTCAGCCCATGGCCATTGTGGCCCACCGGGCATTTGCCAGGTTTGCCCGATAGCCAGTCCGGGCCTGTCTGTCAGTGTGTCTGTCAGTGAGTGTGTGTGTGTGTGTGTCTGTGAGTGAGTGAGTGTGTGTCTGTGAGTGTGTGTGTGTCTGTGAGTGTGTGTGGGTCAGTGTTGCATTGGCTGCGACTGGACAGTGGAGTAACTGGAGGTGCATGGAGGCACGCAACACCACGTCACATTCCGACGTGACATCAACGTGCCCCACCTTCACAGGGTTTCAAGAAGTAGCGGGAGGATCAGATTTGGCCGGACTCTGGAGTTGCATACTGGCAGCGGCAATGTGAGTGGAGTCAGCTTGTTGGCTAGGAGGGGGGTGCTGAGATTTAGTAGAGGGGGAGGACTGTGATTTAGTATATGGGGGCGACTGGGATTTAGTAAAGGGGGAGGACTGGGATTTAGTATATGGGGTGGGACTGGAATTTAGTATATGGGGGGGACTGGAACTTAGTAGAGGGGAGGACTGGGATTTAGTAGAGGGGGTGCTGTGGTTTAGTAGAGGAGGATACTGGGAGGGGTTTAATACTGTAATTTTCAATATAAATAAAAAACAAAAAGGGTCAGCGCTGATTAAATGAAAATAAAAATAAGGTAAGGCAGCAACCCTAAAAAGGGGATCCCTCTGAACCCTTCAAAGTAACAGAAAAGCGAATAAAAATGGAGGGCTGAGCCACAGAAAAGAGGTGCAAAAATATATAATAAAATATAATTCTAATAAAATACAATAAACAGGATAAGAATAATCTTTGGATAAAATAAATGTAAAGATAAAGTCCAGCTTGGTATCTTGGTTCTTTATACTTGAGTGTTCTTCAGGGTCTAGGTCTTCTCAGTCTCCGTATGTGGAAAGAGAAAAGACAGAGCGAGCTGATAGTGTAGTATGTCTGGGCTAAAACAGACAACACTTAAAAGATAAAAGTAGTGCACTCACATGGACAAGAGCTATGACCAGCTTTAGTAGATATCGCATACAGTGGTATAATCCCCACTCATGGGATATGATGGTCGTAGTCTTTCACCGTAGATGGTAGTCTAGGTACACGAAGCAGAAAAGATAGCCACAGATCGTGCTCTCAGTAATATAATACAGGTAAATAAAATAAATAAAATCTTATTTACAAGTATGGAGCAGACTTACTGCTCCGTGATGACAGCGTTAGTGGTATGATTCCCACCTAGGATGTTCTTGAGAATAAAATAGGTAATGGCTCATCAGTAGTGATGCACCGAACGGTTCGCTGGCGAATAGTTCCTGGCGAACATAGCATGTTCGCCACGGCGGGCAAACATATGCGCAGTTCGATCCGCCCCAATTCGTCATCATTGAGTAAACTTTGACCCTGTACCTCACAGTCAGCAGACAGATTCCAACCAATTAGCAGCACACCCTCCCTAGCAGACCATCCCACCTACTGGACAGCATCCATTTTAGATTCATTCTCAAGCTGCACTCTTAGTGAGAGGAGGGAAAGTGTAGCTGCTATTGATTTGGTAGGGAAATGGATAGCTAGGTTAGTGTATACAGTGTCCACTACAGTCCTGTAGGACTCATCTGATCTCTGCTGTAAGGACAGCACCCCAAAAAGCCCTTTTTAGGGCTATAACATCAGTCTGCTTTTTTTTTCTGTGTAATGTAATTGCAGTTGCCTGCCTGCCTGCCAGCTTCTGTGTAAGGCTCACAGTGGATACTGTGCCCACTTGCCCAGTGCCACCACTCACTCACTGGTGTCACAATAGCTTGCATTTAAAAAAAATAAAAAAAATTTCACTATAATAGATTGAATAGCAGTTAGTTGTCTGCCAGCTTCTGTGTCAGGCTCACAGTGGATACTGTGCCCACTTGCCCAGTGCCACCACTCACTCACTGGTGTCACAATAGCGTGCATTTAAAAACCCAAAAACTTTTTTCACTGTTCTAGATTGAATAGCAGTTAGTTGTCTTCAAGCGCGTGTGTCAGGCTACAACAGTGTACTGTGCCCAACCTTTGCCAGTTCAAAGTGCCACTCTTATCTGGTGTCACAATAGCTTGCATTTAAAAACCAAAAAACTTTTTTCACTGTTATAGATTGAATAGTAGTTAGTTGTCTGCAACTGCAAGTGTCTGTGTGTCAGGCTCGCAGCATATACTGTGCCCACTTGCCCAGTGCCACCACTCACTCACTGGTGTCACAATAGCTTGCATTTAAAAAAAAAAAATTTTTTTTCACTATAATAGATTGAATAGCAGTTAGTTGTCTGCCAGCTTCTGTGTCAGGCTCACAGTGGATACTGTGCCCAGTGCCACCACTCACTCACTGGTGTCACAATAGCGTGCATTTAAAAACCAAAAAACTTTTTTCACTGTTATAGATTGAATAGTAGTTAGTTGTCTCCAAGCGTCTGTGTGTGTCAGGCTCGCAGCATATACTGTGCCCACTTGCCCAGTGCCACCACTCACTCACTGGTGTCACAATAGCGTGCATTTAAAAAACAAAAAACTTTTTTCACTGTTATAGATTGAATAGCAGTTAGTTGTCTTCAAGTGGGTGTGTCAGGCCTACAACGTGTACTCTGCCAACCTTTGCCAGTTCAAAGTGCCACTCTTATCTGGTGTCACAATAGCTTGCATTTAAAAAATAAATTGTTTTCACTGTAATAGATTGAATAGCAGTTAGTTGTCTGCAAGCGTCTGTGTGTCAGGATCGCAGCGTATACTGTGCCGACTTGCCCAGTGCCACCACTCACTCACTGGTGTCACAATAGCGTGCATTTAAAAAACCCAAAACTTTTTTCACTGTTATAGATTGAATAGCAGTTAGTTGTCTTCAAGTGGGTGTGTCAGGCCTACAACGTGTACTCTGCCAACCTTTGCCAGTTCACAGTGCCACTCATATCTGGTGTCATAATAGCTTGCATTTAAAAACAAAAAACTTTTTTCACTGTTATAGATTGAATAGCAGTCAGTGTCCTTAAAGCGGGTGTGTCAGGCTCACAGTGGATACGGTGCCCAATGCCACCACTCACTGGTGTCACAATAGCTTGCATTTAAAAACAAAAAACTTTTTTCACTGTTATAGATTGAATAGCAGTTAGTTGTCTTCAAGCGGGTGTGTCAGGCCTACAACGTGTACTCTGCCAACCTTTGCCAGTTCACAGTGCCACTCATATCTGGTGTCACAATAGCTTGCATGCATAGTACCACTAATCGAAAAAAAATTGACAGGCAGAGGCAGGCCACCCCTACACTGTGCATTGGGTAAACCTGCTGACGGCTGCCAAGCATGCAATGCATGGCTCTGCAGAGGAGTTGGTGACACCGCCACGACTTGCAGGCAGGCCTGCTGCCACCTCCTCTACTCATCCTACTCCATCCACTTCCATAACCTCCTCGGCTGAGTCCTCTTCTGCTGCTGCGTCTTGCTCCACATCAACGGGGACGTAACAGGGATTAAACTGATAAGAATAGTACTACTTAACACACCACTCCTATCTGGTGGCACATTAGATTGCATGCGCTATGCCCCAAATTTGAAGTAGGAGGACCGACCAAGCATCTTTTTCTATCTCCCGGTTCCTAAAATCGATGCCATATACACGTCCCCTGATAGGGTACGTAACAGGGATTAAACTGATAGGAATAATACTACTTAACACACCTTATAATAACGCAGAGAAAGGCAACGCAGAGAGAGGAGTCTGAAGAGGAAGGTGGCTTTGAGGAGGTGGAAGACCAAACACAGCTGGTGTCCCAGGGGGCTTGTTGTCACCTTTCGGGGACCCTTGGTGTTGTACGTGTCTGGGTGGAGGAAGAGACCTTCAATGACATCAGTGAGGACAAGGAACGGGACATGGCTAGCTTGGTATCCAACCTTGTGCAAATGGGGAGTTTGCGGTTGTGCAAATGGACTGTTTGCGGTTGTTTGCGGTGCGTTAAACAGGGAATTTGGTCTGTCACTGTGAAGCGGGTGTAACCCTTACACTACCTGATCGATACAACATCATACAGTAGGTCCCCCCCCTCATTATTTTTATGGCCCCCACCCACCGCTCACGGGTGGGGGCGGGCGGGAGGACAGTAGGTTTCCCCCCCCATTGAGATTTATGGCCCCCACCCACCATGCAGGGGTGGGGGCCGGGGGGGAGGACAGTAGGTCCCCCTTATCCTTATTTACTGAATATTCCCCTGTATAACAATGTTTGGCATTTAGTGAATATTCCCTATTCTGCTCTGTGTCAGTGTGTATCAGGGATCCTTAGGACAGGTGTCAATCCATATCTGCCAAGTGACCCTATGTAGGGGGAACAGTCTCTATTCTGCTCTGTGTCAGTGTGTATCAGGGGCTTTGAGGACTGGTGTCAATCCATAACTGCAAGTGACCTATGTGGGGAACACAGTCCCTATTCTGCTCTGTGTCAGTGTGTACCAGGGCTCTGAGGACAGGTGTCAATCATATCCTTAAGTGACCCTATGTAGGGGAACAGTCTCTATTCTGCTCTGTGTCAGTGTGTATCATGAGGGCCCTGAAGGACAGGTGTCAATCCACATATCTGCCAAGTGACCCTATGTAGGAAACAGTCTCTATTCTGCTCTGATGATAAATTGTGTATCAGGGATCATTAGGATGGGGGTGTCAATCCATATCTGCCAAGTGACCCTATGTATGGGGAACAGTCCCTATTCTGCTCTGTGTCAGTGTGTATCAGGGGCTCTGAGGACAGGTGTCAATCCATATCTGCCAAGTGACCCTTTGTAGGGGTATCAGTCTCTATTCTGCTCTGTGTCAGTGTGTATCATGGTCTCTGAGGACAGGTGTCAATCCATATCTGCCAAGTGACCCTATGTAGGGGAACAGTCCCTATTCTGCTCTGTGCCAGTGTGTATCAGGGATCCTTAGGACAGGTGTCAATCCATATCTGCCAAGTGACCCTATGTAGGGGGAACTGTCTCTATTCTGCTCTGTGTCAGTGTGTATCATGGTCCTGAGACAGGTGTCAATCACATATCATAAGTGACCTATGTGGGAAACATTTCCTATTCTGCTCTGTGTCAGTGTGTATCATGGTCTCTGAGGACAGGTGTCAATCAATATCTGTAAGTGACCTATGCCAGAGAACAGTCCTATTCTGCTCTGTGTCAGTGTGTATCAGGGATCATTAGGATAGGTGTCAATCCATATCTGCCAAGTGACCCTATGTAGGGGGAACAGTCCCTATTCTGCTCTGTGTCTGTGTGTATCAGGGATTCTTAGGACAGGTGTCAATCCATATCTGCCAAGTGACCCTATGTAGGGGGAACAGTCTCTATTCTGCTCTGTGTCAGTGTGTATCATGGTCTCTGAGGACAGGTGTCAATCCATATCTGCCAAGTGACCCTATGTAGGAGAACGGTCTCTATTCTGCTCTGTGTCAGTGTGTATCATGGTCTCTGAGGACAGGTGTCAATCCATATCTGCCAAGTGACCCTATGTAGGAGAAACAGTCTCTATTCTGCTCTGTGTCGGTGTGTATCAGGGGCTCTGAGGACAGGTGTCAATCCATATCTGCCAAGTGACCCTATGTAGGGGGAACAGTCTCTATTCTGCTCTGTGTCAGTGTGTATCAGGGGCTCTGAGGACAGGTGTCAATCCATATCTGCCAAGTGACCCTATGTAGGAGAACAGTCTCTATTCTGCTCTGTGTCAATGTGTATCATGATCTCTGAGGACAGGTGTCAATCCATATCTGCCAAGTGACCCTATCTAGGAGGAACAGTCTCTATTCTGCTCTGTGTCAGTGTGTATCAGGGGCTCTGAGGACAGGTGTCAATCCATATCTGCCAAGTGACCCTATGTAGGGGTAACAGTCCCTATTCTGCTCTGTGTCAGTGTGTATCATGGTCTCTGAGGACAGGTGTCAATCCATATGTGCCAAGTGACCCTATGTAGGGGTAACAGTCCCTATTCTGCTCTGTGTCAGTGTGTATCAGGGACCCTTAGGACAGGTGTCAATCCATATCTGCCAAGTGACCCTATGTAGGAGGAACAGTCTCTATTCTGCTCTGTGTCAGTGTGTATCAGGGGCTCTGAGGACAGGTCTCAATCCATATCTGCCAAGTGACCCTATGTAGGAGGAACAGTCTCTATTCTGCTCTGTGTCAGTGTGTACCAGGGGCTCTGAGGACAGGTGTCAATCCATATCTGCCAAGTGACCCTATGTAGGGGGAACAGTCTCTATTCTGCTCTGTGTCAGTGTGTTTCATGGTCCCTGAGGACAGGTGTCAATCCATATCTGCCAAGTGACCCTATGTAGGGAAACAGTCTCTATTCTGCTCTGTGTCAGTGTGTATCATGATCTCTGAGGACAGGTGTCAATCCATATCTGCCAAGTGACCCTATGTAGGGGAACAGTCCTATTCTGCTCTGTGTCAGTGTGTATCAGGATCTTAGGACAGGTGTCAATCCATATCTGCCAAGTGACCCTATGTGGGGAACAGTCCCTGTCTGCTCTGTGTCTGTGTGTATCACCCTATGTAGGGGAACAGTCTCTATTCTGCTCTATGTCAACGTGTATCATGGTCCCTGAGGACAGGTGTCAATCCATATCTGCCAAGTGACCCTATGTAGGGGGGAACAGTCTCTATTCTGCTCTGTGTCAGTGTGTATCATGGTCTCTGAGGACAGGTGTCAATCCATATCTGCCAAGTGACCCTATGTAGGAGAACAGTCTCTATTCTGCTCTGTGTCAGTGTGTATCATGGTCTCTGAGACAGGTGTCAATCCATATCTGCCAAGTGACCCTATGTAGGGGGAACAGTCTCTATTCTGCTCTGTGTCAGTGTGTATCATGGTCCCTGAGGACAGGTGTCAATCCATATCCGCCAAGTGACCCTATGTAGGGGAAACAGTCTCTATTCTGCTCTGTGTCAGTGTGTATCATGATCTCTGAGGACAGGTTTCAATCCATATCTGCCAAGTGACCCTATGTAGGAGGAACAGTCTCTATTCTGCTCTGTGTCAGTGTGTATCAGGGGCTCTGAGGACAGGTGTCAATCCATATCTGCCAAGTGACCCTATGTAGGAGAACAGTCTCTATTCTGTTCTGTGTCAGTGTGTTTTATGGTCTCTGAGGACAGGTGTCAATCCATATGTGCCAAGTGACCCTATGTAGGGGGAACAGTCCCTATTCTGCTCTGTGTCAGTGTGTATCAGGGATCCTTAGGACAGGTGTCAATCCATATCTGCCAAGTGACCCTATGTAGGGGGAACAGTCTCTATTCTGCTCTGTGTCATGGTGTATCATGGTCCCTGAGGACAGGTGTCAATCCATATCTGCCAAGTGACCCTATGTAGGGGAAACAGTCTCTATTCTGCTCTGTGTCAATGTGTATCATGTGTATCATGGTCAATATTTGCCAAGTGACCCTATTTAGGGGGAACAGTCCCTATTCTGCTCTCTCAGTGTGTATCAGGGATCCTTAGGATAGGTGTCAATCCATATCTGCCAAGTGACCCTATGTACGGGGAACAGTCCCTATTCTGCTCTGTGTCAGTGTGTATCAGGGATCCTTAGGATAGGTGTCGATCCATATTTGCCAAGTGACCCTATGTAGGGGGAACAGTCCCTATTCTGCTCTGTGTCAGTGTTTATCAGGGATCCTTAGGATAGGTGTCAATCCATACGTTCCAAGTGACCCTATGTAGGGGGAACAATCCCTATTCTGCTCTGTGTCAGTGTGTATCAGGGTGTTACAAAAGTCTGGAAATAACTATGTTACTGTTTGCTAATCAATGGATACTGTTTGTCCCTGTATAAGTTTAAAACGAAAGACGCACGAATGGATTACCCGAACCATTATAAAGACTCCATTCATGGTACGAACAGTGGACCCCCCAGAACTTGGCGTGTGCCGCCACTTAACCCCGCCATCCCGCAAACTACCGAATGCTCGACCACCCGGCCAGCGGCATGTGGCAGCCATTAACCACCCAGGCGGCTGCGGTTTGCGGTTAACCACAACTTAATTCATAGGCCTGGGGGCATCGACGTTCGCATCGAAAATACCGAACGGGATCTACCGAACTACCAACCGAATGACGACCCCCTACAGCGGGCCGCGTGGCGATCATTAACTTGTGGTTTCTGCGGTTAACCGCAGGTCAAGTACCCTGCTACCAGGTGGTCCTCGTTCACGTACCGCACGAGTTCCACTACCAGACAGACAGCGGGACTTCGCATGAACTGATACCGAGTTTAGTTCCACGAGTTAGAAGCGAGGTCCCGCTGCCCGCTGAACCGTCTAAAAACATGGCCGCCAACAGAGACTTACAATCCCAAAATGCCGAACGGACATTATACGGCAGCAATGGCTCATTTTGTTCGTGGGATTGAAGCCCCATTTGCATGTTTAATATATACGAACGCAAGCCTTTAGATGAATGGTAGAATGAGCTATTTCCTGTTATTAATGTGAAAGTTATGTATTTTTATACAGTTTTTGGGGACAGAATAAAACGTGGTCTTTTGTGCGCTTGGAGATAATTAGATTGTATAACCGTTAGCCTCATTATCTCCAAGCTGGGCGGGTACTAATTCAAAGGATACACTTTACTGTGATTGGTTACCTGTTTGTACTGTACCTGTATTCCATCAGGTCCACAGGGGGCTGTCCTTGGACCTTAGGAATCACATAAATTGCCATGCTATGTGCCAGTAAAGCCAGTTCGTTTTTGACCCTCAACTTGCAGCCTCGACTCATGTTGTAGGGATCCGGGATATTGATGCTTATATCGTGCTTGGGGATATTCTACATTTGCAGCTTACCACCGAAAGACCTCCGTTCGACTCTCTGCAGCGGGAACCAGGACATCCAAGCGATCAACCCTGCTAGACCGGGGGCAATCGTAACACAGGGATCCTTAGGATAGGTGCCAAGTGACCCTATGTAGGGGGAACAGTCCCTATTGTGCTCTGTGTCAGTGTTTATCAGGGATCCTTAGGATAGGTGTCAATCCATATCTGCCAAGTGACCCTATGTAGGGGGAACAGTCCCTATTCTGCTCTGTGTCAGTGTGTATCAGGGATCCTGAGGATAGGTGTCAATCCATATCTGCCAAGTGACCCTATGTAGGGGGAACAGTCCCTATTTTGCTCTGTGTCAGTGTGTATCAGGGATCCTGAGGATAGGTGTCAATCCATACCTGCCAAGTGACCCTATGTAGGGGGAACAGTCCCTATTCTGCTCTGTGTCATTGTGTATCAGGGATCCTTAGGATAGGTGTCAATCCATATCTGCCAACTGACCCTATGTAGGGGGAACAGTCCCTATTCTGCTCTGTGTCAGTGTGTATCAGGGTCTCTGAGGACAGGTGTGAATCCATATGTCAGGTGTCAATCCATATCCATTGTGATTTAGGAATGTTAGGTGATTTATGCCCTTTATGGATTAAGACCAGACTCTGCATCAACTGTGTAATTTTCCATGGGAGTTTTGCCATGGATCCCCCTCCGGCATGCCACAGTCCAGGTGTTAGTCCCCTTGAAACATCTTTTCAATCACTATTGTGGTCAGTAAGAGTCCCTGTGTGTTTTAAAATTCGCCTGCCCATTGAAGTCTATGGCGGTTTGCCCGGTTCGCGAACATTTGCGGAAGTTCGCGTTCGCCGATTGCGAACCGAAGATTTAGTGTTCGCGACATCACTACTTATCACCATAGGCTCGGCTATAAATACTTCATCACTATCTGAAGATAAGGTCAGAGTAAGTATGCAGTTGTTTGTTCTCATAAGGATAACTGA
The DNA here is from genome assembly GCA_933207985.1 of Pelobates cultripes. NCBI lineage: Eukaryota > Metazoa > Chordata > Amphibia > Anura > Pelobatidae > Pelobates > Pelobates cultripes. Next base: position 63,501,552 of record OW240921.1, on the reverse strand, counting down.
ATATCTTCTATCCTGCTTATTATGTGTCTGTTGCCACAATGGATCATGTGCCTCTGCTTACCACCTTCTCATCAGTATCCTGCCTATTACATATCTCCTACTTATATTGCACAACAGTCTCTAATTATTTTGATTCTACTGTTTGGCATAATCTGTGCTATTTATAATATTTTCACCTTTGAATGTAGGTACTGACGTGGTTGATGTCAGGATTACAGTTGATCCAGCACACAGAATTGTGTCACACCAAGGACAAGGGTAACATCTAGACATGTGCAATTAGTTTCCGGCCGAATATGAATTCGGACGAATTTCCGGAAATTAGGACATTCGGGTACTTCCGAATGTCCGAATTACCAAAGTGTCCGAAGCACAGTATTGCCTAAGTACTAATATACTTACCCAGTGGAAGAGGAAGAATGTTACACTGTATACAATTTTAAATAAAAAGTATACAAACATAGCCAGGATTCAGCTGTAAGCATTTGCAACATTTACAACAATCAAGTAACACACATTCATATAAAATGTAAGTTACTTGGCCAGTCAATGTAATGACAGGAATGAATAAGTAGATAACTCCCTAATTCCCACGGTATTAGGGAGCTATCTACTAAAAGGCTGAAAGACCTAAATTGGTCTTTCAGACAAATTTACTAATACTAAGTAAACATTACTTAGTATTAGTAAATTATGCCCCTACTCTCTATACCGTAAGTAGGGGCATGTCTATTAAATAGTGAGCAGCCTGTGGCTGCTCACTGTAAAAAACAAAAACAAAAAAAACATCCCCCTCCTAACCTGAAGGGGGACCTATTACCCCGGCTCCCACCCCTGAACGGCGAGTGGGGGCCCTAAAGTAAAAAAAATAACCTCCTGGTGACTAGGGGTCCCCAAACCCCTAGTCACCCCCCTCCGCAAAAAAATTATCCCCTACCCCCCTCACCCTAAAAATAATTAGGGGGGACCATTTAACTAAGTACCTGAAAAAAATAAAATAAAACTTACCATTTGATGTTTTCTTTCTTCTAAAATCTTCTTTTCTCAGCCCCAAAAAAGGCCAAATAAAAAGCCACAATAACCAACGCACATAAAAAAAAAATCCATCTTCACCCGGCGAGGGCTCTGCGCAGACTGAGCTCTGCAGGGCGGGGGAAGGCTTATAAAGCCTTGCCCCGCCCACCCTGCAATTAGGCTCAGAGCACTCTGTTTGTTGGGTTTAAGCAATCCAATCAGAGTGCTCTGACAGGTAAATGAAGAGACTGACAGGTAAGTCTCTACATTTACCTGTCACAGCACTCTGATTGGTTAGCTTGTAATCCACCAATCAGAGTGCTCTATGTCATTTTACACAGCATGGGAAAGTTCTTTGGAATTTTCCCACGCTGTGTAATTTGACTCATAACACTCTGATTGGTTACTTAATCCACCAATCAGAGTGTTATGAGTCAAATTACACAATCAAATTACACCTGTAAAGGTACAGCATGATCCTCATCCACTGTAAAGGTTCCGTGTGACCCCAAACATGCCTGCCTAAGAGATCTGAGCCTGTCTAGTTAGGGCTCAGAACCATATGAGTGTGTTCTCATTCTTCATTATCATTCTACTATTATTTGTGATATACTACACAATATTATCGTCTACTCTATCCCCACTTATAGGTTACCTTATACGGACCAAGAGTGGGGTGAGTTATCTCACTTTGAGCGCTCCACCTGTTGATTGGTAAGTGAGGAGTACCTGTATACGTGTTAAGCTAAGGAACTCCTAACGTATTACCCCTGCATACCAAAAGCATCTACCTACTGAAATTGGATTTGAGATACGAAGAGCAAATGTTTCTCTGAAAATGTGTAACCCCGTAATCTGTAATAGAATGGTGATTCAATAAGACTTGTTAGATACGGTTTATAAACTGGCCTGCAGATAGTGCAGAAGTACGCATATGTATAGGATAGTGTCAGTTTATAAATCCCTCCTTTCAACTGATGGTCATCAGCATAAATTTGTCACCACCCCCGGAAGTGACATCATCAATTCAAGTGTTGGTGCAGTGGTAAAATAACAAAATAAGTGCTGGAGCTAAGTGTACCAAATAATCCATAGGGATTATATACGTATAAATAACATGAAATTTATCATTTGACCATATCCTGAAATAACCACTTTTAACCTGCTTCGATCTACATAATGGAAAAGATATAAATTGCATACAAGGAGACATACTGTAGTGATAGGTATTGAACAGTAGAGGGACACTAGCCAAAGATCTATATATACTGTTCATGGGAAATACGAAAGTGATTAGTATTGTATAATGAGAATTATAATAGGCGTTCGTATGAAATAGGGTGTGAACGATAGTTATTCGTACTAAGTCAGAGCCTGTGACCCTCGCAAGAGATTCATTTTTTAAAATGAACTAATGCTTTGCCAAAAAAAAACCTAATTAATGCCAGTGTGCATTAAAAAGGCACGAATGCTCTATACGTCCATATAGCTTTCATGCCTGCATAACCAAGTCTGAAACCTTTGGTTTGAATCATGCGCACGCTTTCGTGCATCTAAGCCTAAGAGGCCAAAAAAAAAGAGCCAAATGGGATCATATCTGTACAGGCGTATAGCCCAAAAGCTTTCCACAAAAGGGACCTAAGGCAAGCATTCAAATGGTTTAAAACCCATGATTTAAAACTAACAACCAAATGAATGAAAGAAAAGTGAATAGACTCGATCGGGGGAAGGTGCCAGCGTGACTGCCTGTCCACAAGGTCGAAGATCAGCAGGTGCTTCTGGGTCAGTTTGCCACAAGGGAGATTGAAGCAGGAGCAAACAGCAGAGCCTGCAGTAGGAGATCCTGAGCAACTGGACGAACAGCAGAGCAGGAGAGTGAAGCCAACCGCAGAGCAGGAGATAGCAGCAGTTCCATGTAAACAGGTACGTTTGTAAGATGGCGGTCTGCATGTACCAGAACTAGCAGCATGCAGATCGCCAGACCATTGATGGTAGGGTAGGAAAGATTCTTTCAATCTTGGAATTTTTCTTATTGATCCTTTCTCCTCATTTGAAATAACTTGGTGATAATAAGCTCTTTTGTGTGCTTTCCTATTTACTACGGGAGGTTTTAATGGCAGTACTTCCCCAGAATTGTGTCTTGGAGTAAAATTGGCCAAAGACTTTTTTTGATCTGTTTATGAATTACATTATATTTTGTAATAAAAGAAAACTTAAAAGAATAATTTGAAGTCTTTCTTGTCTTATTTACAAAAAAAACTCCTTTCAAGCTTTCCTTTCTATAAGTCTAATTTCATTTTTAATGCTGTTTTTGTTATAGCCCTTTTGAACTGATTTATTTTGACAAAACTACATCCCTGGTGCCTGTGGCAGAACCCCTCTTCATTTATTTGTGTGTTTTCTCCTTTGTATTATTGTTTCCTCTAGCGTTTCACGTATTATGCCCTTTTCCTCATTCGGGAGCATTCATACGAACGAAACCCCTTCATCTCCCGAACAGGGACCACCCCGGTGCCCCATTAGAAAGTTCACACTAATTGATCAGAACGTTTGCACCTTGCGAAACCGCAAGGGAAGCTATTACTGAGTGCTCCCCTGGGTGGCTGCCATTTTGTATAGACTAATTCTCTGCTAGTCGAGTCATCTTCCTCCTAGATTTGGGTTCGTAAGTCTGTATTTTTCACATCATAAATGTTATATCACATCCAAATGCTCAGATACTCCATAACCTCATAGACACATATAGGTTAGACTAGTGGTTAATTGAGGCTGTACATCACTGCCTATTCCAATAGTAAATCATGACCAGATGTACAGGCTTTCTGTCACTCCTCAAATAACTGGGAGGCAATTTTGCTTCATTACTCATGCATCCTTATTTTAGCTGGTCAAGCCATGTGCACGGGCCACACACCAATTATGTCTAGACCTTAACCTAGGTGATAGTCATCATTGCAATCACCCCAACTACCCTTTCCGTTTCACCGGACCCTCGCTCTGCCATTATAAAAGTATAATACTCTATGATATTTTGTGTGGGCCAGACGCCACATGGACACTATTGTCCTCGCTCCGACTGTTCATATTAGCACTCCCACATTTACCTGAACAATGGTATTAACAGTATGTAACTTCCCCCCCAAAAAAAATAAGTTCCGACCATTATATCCCACGTTTTCCTCAGGTGCTCCTGTAATATCATCCATAGTCTCTCCATACTACGCAAACTAGGTACATTTAACTCAAATCCAGACCAACCTGGATCCCTACCCTTCATCTCTGGTAGGATTAATACAACTGGCTGATCTCTAGATAGCTAAGGCCTTAGTAAAACATGAATAATCTACTCCCATGAGGCCAATACCCATCCTCCTCCAGAGGAACATGCCCCACGACCCAATACATAGCACCTCACACCAACCTCTAAAGGTTACTAGTTAGGGCCTTACCTGTCACACCCACTCTTATAGACTCTTTTACGGTCACAGAGAGGCCAATGTTTCCGCCACATCATCCAGTGGCCCCCCGCCCAATGGCCCCGCTCATAGGTAGAGCATCTCTTAGCCACTTGGCACTACAAGGCCTCCTCGTCCACGTAGTCCAGTTAATTTCTTCGCCTCAGGCTTTAGCTAGAGGCCAGTTGAAGCAGGACAACTCTTTTCTTAATAGTACTAACCATACCATCTTTGTATTGTAGAATGTTGCAAATCCAGGAACATAATGAGGAGGTCAGGCCTCCCACCCCGCCCAGACCCAGTACACATACAAAAAATCTAGATTCGGCCAGCCCTTGTTCCTTCTGTTCCTGGACTAAACTAGTGAGTCAATTAAGACGTTTAGGGATTCATTTCCCAGCCACGGTCCACAAAGCTGAACTGTATAGCCTCCTAATTGCCAGTTCCGGCACACCCCAGCCATGCACTAATGCATAAACCGCCAATACGGACAACTTCACCAAAGTAAGGAGCCTCATGATAGCTCTCCTCACTTCTATTAATACTGTTAGCATTAGACTGGAGAATCCAGTCACCGATTTCCACCCCATCTACAGAGCTTCCCACTCCCTCACCTTTACACAATAACATTATTGCTTTAACCCCTTAATGACACATGACATGTGACATGTCATGATTCCCTTTTATTCCAGAAGTTTGGTCCTTAAGGGGTTAAACCCCACTTCTACTCACGTAGTCACTCCCGCTCACTTAGTACCCCCGACAGTACGCAAAGAGGGCAAGGATGTGAATTTAGTTTCTTTACTTATTGCCTCCCAGGATGTTGTTGAGAACAAATCATATTGCTATGGGGATTTTTGTCATATTAAAGGACAGAGACCCCAGACTTAATCGCAAATTCACTATCCCTGAATTTGTCCTTGCTTTTGGACTGTACCATGACGTAATTTGCTCCACTTCACCTCACCATAGAAAAGTATTGAATCTTTACTTGCACAAGTTGGTGGACGTAGGGCACAAATACAGGGGTTTCGTGTTCTTTGACTAACACAAATCTTTTTTGGCCAAAGCAGCAGCAGCATCCCTCGCACAATTTAACATTCACACTGATTGGAGTAAGCTCGACTCAAAACTATTCTGTCACCACTTCGCCAGGCTCAAACCCCTCTCTTGTGTCTTTGTGCATCCATCTCACATTCCACCAACCTGTGCCCAGAAGATTCCAGTCTACCCACCACTATTTGTGCATCCTTCGGTTCGTCCACTGCCGAACACAGAGGTCTTAAAGACAAATTAGGCAGGTCCATAGTATACCTGGGGAAAGCGCATATCTGCAACAACTTCAATTCGGGCAGTTGCGAATTTAGCTCATGCAGATTGCTGCATGTCTGCTTAATTTGTTGCAGGGCACATACCAAAACCATGTACCCTAACAGTCTATAACCAAAGCAATGACTTACCAAAGTTAGCATTGACAACCTGGCATACAACGTCCAGACACACCCATCCCATCACTTTTTGGTACAGGGTTTCACCGAAGGTACACACGATTGCCCTAACCTACAGTCAGTTATACTTGACCCCCTCAACACTGACGTTTTACTCAGGAACGAGTTAGACAATGGGTTTATACTGGGGCCTTTTTCTCAACCACCTTTTTCTTTTTGGCGTACCAACCCAATAGGTGTAGCCACAGGAAAATCTTCAAATAAAAAACATCTATCGATTTATGGCCTCCACATTCTTTGTCTACTGCAAGCCTTAACTCTTTGATACTCTCTGACGAGTTTTCCTTGCACTATGCCACAGTGGACGACTCCATACATGCCATCTTAGAAGCTGGCGTGGGAGCTTGGTTAGGCAAGACCAACATCTCTAATGCATTCAAGCCTTTACCTATTCACCCATCCCTGTGGCATGTGACGGTATAAGGTGAAGAGATAAATACTACTTTGCCACATGTTTAACATTTGGTGCAAAAAGCAGCCCCAAACTATTTGACATGTTTCCGGACACACTAGGTTGGCTCCTTTTCAATGTCTCTGAATGTCCATCAGTTATCCACTACTTAGACGACTTTCTCACGATCGAAGTCCCATATTCCACACCTACTAGTATTCACAAAACGTTGGCATTTTTTCTCATCCATAGGCTACAAAACAGCAGGGCCTTTCACTAATTTAGTATTCAGCTGGACACGGTCAAGTTACAGTCTAGTTTGTCTCAAGAGAAGATACAACGGATTAGGGAGCCTGTGGAATCTTTTCTTGCCAGTAACAGGTGTACCAGGTCTGAGCTTTAGTCCTTACTCGGTACAGTCCTTACTCGCAATGAGGATCATTCCACAAGGCCGTGCTTTTATTTCCCGACTCCTATGCCTTCTTCCCCTTCTGCCCACTGACAAAAGTACTATGACACTGGGCATACACGCCATAGCTGACCTTAACATGTGGGTCAGGTTCCTCTCCTATCTCAGAACATTCCCCTGTAATCTGGACCGATGCAGCAGCCCATACAGGTCCAGTGACCTCATAAACAAGGATTTATACTCCCCATCATGAGACTCATTAGATGTCTCACGTGGCTAGCAGCTACATAAAATATTCATATTACATGTATTCACATCCACAGGCGAACCAATAAAGCCGCTGACTCACTGTCCTGCTCTAAATTTCAGGAGTTCTTCCAAACCCACCCGACGGCCAACAAAGATCTTGTCATAACTCCCTCGTTCCAAGACCTAATCCTGGATTGACCCACTTTATGGCACACAGCAGATTCCTAGTGCAAAACAATTCATGTCTTCTTACCCAGTAAAGAACATTCTCAGAGGTATACAACGTTTGGATAATCCCACAATGGCTAAAAGACAATCCATAGACGGTCCCAAATTCTGGGCACTATCCAATCTACTAGACACGAACCAAATACGAACCTTACTTTTAAGACAGCAGCTTCCCTAGCATTTTATGGGTTCTTACAACCTAACGAATTTGCCAATAATAATGTCACATCCAGTCATGATCACCTCAAAATAGCAAGTTGTTGTACCTAATCATTAAATTCATGAAGCGCCAATATCAAAAAGCAATAATCAATTACCCTAAGGTTTTTAAAGATATTGGTGGGCACCAAAACCCTATTCAGGATGAGTGAATTGAGTATTTGAGAAAGGGAAAGACACTGACACCAAGTACTTGTAAATAATCAATACAAACTTTATTTATTAACCCCTTAAGGACTGAGTCAAATGTACACGTTGTGATCAAAATAAAATGTAAACAAAAACTTGAATTTCTATATGTCTGTTCAGGCGTAATTAGCCTGAATATATAATATTATGTGCACCCACACTTATTATATATCATTTTATTCAGGGAAAACAGGACTTTCATTTAACATCAAATATTTAGGTATGAAACATAATTTAATATGAATAAAATATAAAAAAATGGGAGAAAATAAGAATTTTAATTTTTTTTTAGTTCTACATGACATTTTAACTGTAAATGTCATAATACTGTTTTTTTTTACTGCAATAAAATACACATATTTGTAAAACAGTACCCCCTATGTACAGGTTTTATGGTGTTTTGGGAAGTTACAGGGTCAAATATTGCATGTTACATTTTTCTGTTTTTTCACATTGAAATTTGCCAGATTGGTTACGTTGCCTTTGAGAACGTATGGTAGCCCAGGAATAAGAATTACCCCCATGATGGCATACCATTTGCAAAAGTAGACAACCCAAGGTATTGCAAATGGGGTATGTCCAGTCTTTGTAGCCACTTGGTCACAAACACTGGCCAAAGTTAGTGTTAATTTTTGTTTGTGTGTGAAAAAGGCAAAAACAAATTAAAACGCCAATTTTGGCCGGTGTTTGTGACTAAATGGCTACTAAAAAAGACCGGACATACCCGAAGTAGGCCACCAGGTTCTCCACCCAGCCATGCCCACTCCATAGCATCCTTTCTTCCCACTCAGTCATGAAGAGATTGGCATAGCTGGGTGCAAACTTGGTCCCCACAGCCGTACCATTTTTTTGTACATAGGAGTCCTTTAACCAGAAATTTAAGGACCTGTAATTCTCGATTATAATAATAAGAATAAGCAAATCAAAAAGATAATTAATAAAAACTGGCTCTTATTAAAAGAAGACACTATATTAGGGAACATGATTCCAGACCAACCTAAAATAATATTTAGGGAAGCTCCTAACCTAAAAATGCAACTCACAAAGAACTTTACAATGCAAAACAATTATAATGCTCTTAACAATTTTTTAAAAAGCAAAAAATTATTTTTTTAGATGTAATTGTTGTGTAGCCTGTAGAAAAACTAAGAAGATAGACAGACGCACCTCAAATTAAAATCCAATAAAACTAATAAAAGTTACGAAATTAAAGATACAATTACATGCATGAGTAAAAATGTTATATACCTTTTAGAGTGCCCCTGTGGCTTACAATATGTAGGAAGAACTATAAGACCCCTAAAAACCAGAGTAGGTATATAGAAAAAGGCTTTAAACATCATCTAGTTTCATCCCACTTTGAAATACATAACAATGACCCACACAATTTAAAATTTATGGGTATCACTAAGATGTCTCAATATTGGAGAGGTGGAGATATGATTAAAATATTGAGATGGAGTGGGTGTACTTTTTGGACACATTACACCCCAAAGGGTTAAATGCTGAATTCGACCTTTTAATTTTTTTTTAGATAACTATATTCTTTTTACAAATATTAATTTCTCATAGCTGTTTGCTAGTTTTTCTAAATACTTATTATTACATATTTTAATTGGTATTTCTAAATGGGACTTTTTTATACTGATTTCCCCCCTTTTTTAAATTGATTTTTTAATAAATTGTATTTTTAATATATATATATTTTTGTATTATTTTTTCCTTTAACCTTTCTCTTTGCTCATTATATTTTTTCCTGGTATCTCCAATCCCATATGCATGTTCTCAAAAGTCACTGTATATGTTCTCACTTAGCATATGTCACTTTGTTTGTATTTATTTATATATGTATTCACTCAAATTAATAATATAGAGACAATAATGGGGTTACTGTTAATATTCTATGTAAAAAGAAAAATACGGACAGAAGTCCAAAGGAGAGGATAACAAAAAGGAGGAAGCCCTACCTTTAATAGTACTAAGGATACAAAATAATAATAATTATTATTATAAAAGAAGCATATACCAAAAAGTGGAAGGGAACAGCCCAAAAAGGCTGCAATTAGTCAGTAAAATTAAAACTGCTAATAAGGCTACAGAGGTACTGTAATAATATCAGCCTGCTTACACTGGTAAGTAAGGCTAGATGGGGTGATGTAGAGAAAAAAATTTCACAAGCAAAAATGGGAGAGAGCCACCTCTCTTCCCCCTCCTGCAAGAATCCCCAAAGCCAAATACAAGCAGAGAAGCCAGGCTGACCCTGAATTACCTCAGCACAGTGGAACATTCACTAATGCCTACCAAAGCCACTATCCCTTCCTCCACTAAGAAAAAACACACACTTAACTAACTAAAAGTCATGCATAGTGCTACCTAGTGAATAAAGTGAAAAAATAAACAAATAGCTTGGCGCGCATTTTGGCGTGTCAGCACGCCGTCATCAGGAGCATTAAATGTAATCTGGGTGAACACGAAAATATATACCCCTCCTTAATTACCAAAGTTACCACTGCTGTGTAATCAGGGTTTGTCCTGCAGTCATGTGACTCAAAAACCCAATGCCTCACCTTCCCTGCTTGCTCCCATATCAGGGGGCGTGGAGCTGCTGTAAGATGAATGAAGAAAGGTGGGGCCATATTGTAAGGACCGCCTCTAACTAGGTGAGTAATTACATGTACCTCAATCCAACGCCGGACAAGGCAATCGGCATCATCCGCCTGTCCAAACGACCGATGTCCTAGCAAACTGACACATCCATGACGGGGGGCAACCAGACCCTGAACTAGTCTGGCAAATGCACTCCTCCAATCTAGACTTTGTGCCGCTCGCTGCAAAGACAAGGGGCTGGGCTAGCCGATGCCACGGGAGCATTTACTATCCTCATTGGTCGGCAAGCGGTTTGTTTACATACCGCAACTCACGTGGTATCACCCTGTGGGGGATCACCACTTAGAGGATGAAACAGTTTACCCAGGTGCCGACAGTAAGAATGTATCATATTATCAGGCAATAAAGATGTATTATAAATAAATTGTATCATATTGACTATAAAAATGTGTCAAAAATCAACTGATTTTGTACTTTTTCTCGGCTAATAAAGCTGAAGGTTCTTGCAAATACTGGGAATAAAAATATATCATAAATCAACGTATTTACATGTATTCACACCTAATGGAATAAGTGATAGATGCCTTACTTCTTTATAAGGGGAGCTAGCATTACACAACTATATTATGTGTATAACTAATAATTACCAGATTTTACTACTTACATGACGTAAAGTCATGATTTTATAAAGGACACAGAGGCGAGTATTAGGCTTATCTCTTTCTTTTATTCCTCAGCAGCAAAGAAAGCTAAGGTGTTTATTTGTAGAAAAAAAAACATGCATAAATACCCTCACAGGGTTAACCTTACATCATTATCTCTTAACCAATAGGAACAGTACACCTCTGATATCCACTCATGTAACCTCCTCTTCTTCCTCTTTCCTGATGATGTTGAAGCTAACAAATCACCAGTAGCAATTAACAAAAAACTTGCTATAAACCAAAACACAAAAAGGTTGATAACTGAATTCTTGACGTTGAATCCGCCCATAAGTATCGAGGGATCTTCCGGAACTGATCCTCTTAAACTGCGGGATTAATCACTGTCATCAGTGGGTATCTGTAGATTTTCAGGCTGGAAAGGACAAAGAAAACAAATGGTAAAACGTGTCCTTGCCAACTATTTTCATCTTATTATTGTATTGAAAATTGAGCTGTTTATGTAATCAGTCATATGTTAAACATGCAATCGTTACTTGTTTGATAGATTTACCATAACATTTAACATAAACCATATATCAATGATAACTCATTTTTACTAAAGTATCTATTACGTACCTGGGTTGGGATACAATTTTTTTTATTTTTTTTGTATCTGCTCTGGGTGGGCTAATACTCGCCTCTGTGTCCTTTATAAAATCATGACTTTAAGTCATGTAATTAGTAAAATCTGGTAATTTTATTAAAGGACACGGAGACTCCTATTAGGCTAGTTTAAAGCTGTGAAATATCTATACTTGACACATGTTCTGTAGGTCGAAAGTAATATTCCTTAAATGTCGATGCCCTAGACCAATCTGCTGTTTTCAGGATGTCTTCTAATTTACAACCTAAATTAAAAACCTTTGAAGCCATGGCTCCTCTGGTAGAGTGTGCACCATATACAGTTGTATCTATGTGGCCTAAGGCCATTATCCATTTCACCCATCTGGCGAGAGTTACCGCGGATACGGGATGGTGGGGTTGTTTGATAGCTAAAAACAATTCTGGGTGCATCGGCTTCCTGAATTCCAGGGTTCGTTTCTCGTATTCCTTTAAGCAGATCACCGGGCAGAGTTTACTGTTATGCGGGAATGCTGGAAATGAAACTGAGGTAATTGATGACTTCATACGTCTGGAGATGTTGAATGAAACTCCCGTGGGAGTAAAGGATCGTGCATCAACGTCCAGCGCTCTTACGTCTGACACTCTCTTACAAGAGATCAGGCAGAGGAGCATGGCTAGTTTAGCTGACAGTTGTTTCAGTGTGAGTGTCTCATTGTGTGGCCAAGTTTCCAACAGTCGCAAAACTGAGTTGACGTCCCACAGAGACGTGTATCGGGGTTGCGGTGGACGAGCAAAAATTCCTCGAAGGAGACGGCATACCAACAGTTGCTGACCCGCCAGGGTCCCATCTATTCCCCGGTGTCCTGCTGAGATCGCAGACCTGTAAACGTTGATAGTGCAGTAGGCCAAACCCTGGTTGTACAGGTTGGTAAGGAAGTGCAACAGGTAATTTTATAGGAGCACATATGGGATCCACCTGTTGTTCCATGCACCAACTACTCCATCCGTTCCAGGCATAGAGGTAGGAGCGTCTTGTTCCAGGTGCCCAAGCTCCTGCCAATTCGATAGTTTCTTGTGGAACCTCTGGGATGATCCATGGTCCCGTGAAAGCAGCCATGCTAAGAGTTTGAAGTGCCCCTGTACCAGCAGGGGGTGCGGTTTGCCCTCTGGATCTGATAAAAGGTGTGAGATGTCTGGTAATAGTCTTGGAAGGTCTATGGACATCTCCATGAGTGTTGGGAACCACGGCTGAGTTGTCCAAAATGAGGTTATGAGGACCAATCACATTCAAGTCCGCCTGAGGTGCACTAGTGTTCGAGCTATGAGAGAGAACGGAGGAAATGCATACAATCTGTTGTGTGGCCATTGTAGCGGAACGCCAATATTAAATCCACGAATTCTGCTGGTTCAGGAAGTAATCCACAGTCAAGTGCTAGAAACAACAAGGCAATATCCCAAATCTCCCAGTAACTGGACGAAACACAGTTCTGAGAGTCAACTGAGGTCTTTTAATTCAGCTCCACAATTTATACAAGTCCCCATGCAAGGGGTTTCCTGAGTCCCTTCCCAGGGACATTCCCAGAGGGGACTACATGGGGGACTTACAGTACAAGGCATTTCTCCCATTAGGCACTGCTGCACGAGAGGGATCCTCCCCCTGGAATATACTGTTAAGTGGATTATCCCTCCGTGCAGCAGAACCGACAATTTATATTAAAATACATAACTTTTCGAATATGCAGTCTATTTGCACGAATGGACGTTCGGTAGATAGCTGGGGTCTGAGCGCATCATTCGTGAGATTACCGCTCAGATCCCAGCTAAAACAACCGAACGCCGCACGAAAAACACATTTGTTGAAAAACATATTAAAAAGACCGATTGCCTTCCAGGGAATGAAATACCGAACGGCCCGGAACTCCCGAACGTCCTGGAGGCTCAGCGGTGTTCGCGCCGTCGAGTAGCCGTTTTTAGTACCATGCGCTCGACGACCTAACACCGCTGAGGGAACAAAGGATCCAAGATGGCCGACCGCCGCATGGTCGGTAGTCGAACGGCGGCCACCTAGGAGAGCCTCTAATTACCGATTGCAACATTGTTGCAATCGGTTAACAAGCGCCACATGCCTCTAAGTGTGTGGGCTATTATATGGAGTGTTTTCGGTTCACGAACGGCCCGCCAAAGTGCCGTTCATGAAACGAAAGGAAAACCCAATACAAATAGCTATCTGCATTCGGCGGATATCAAATACAGGCAATTCAAGGTATTACAGCCAGCATACATTGTACATAGTTGAACACGTATCCCCACTGACATACAGGCAACCCTTAAAGGTACAGTCTCTTGATATAGTCCAAGTGGCTAGGTTTGCCACAATGCTCCCCCAGAACCAAGTCGGCAAACACAGTCTGATCCCAACGGATCGGCTTGGGGATGTCCGGAGGAGGGCTCACAGATCACTTCTCAAGGTCTGTTTGTCTAGATAACCTGTCGGCGTTTCCGTTTTGTTTCCCTGGACAATAATGGATAGTAAAGGCTGCAGCACTAAACTCCAGCGCAGCAGCCTGGCATTGTCTCCAGCCACACGGTTCAGCCACACCAACGGGTTGTGATCTGTGAGCAAAGAAAAGGGTTGCCCATAGAGATATGGTTGTAACTTTTTCAGGGCCCACACCACGGCCAGGCACTCTTTTTCGATGGCGGCGTAGCTCACTTCTCGAGGTAACAATTTCCGGCTCAAATATGCTACGGGATGTTCTCCGCCATCTGCTCCGACCTGGCTCAGTACTGCTCCCAATCCAAACATTGAGGCGTCTGTGTGGACAAGAAAACGTTTAGTTGGATCAGGAGCAGCACGTACAGGAGCATTGGTCAGAGCCGTCTTCAGTTGGTTAAATGCCTGTTCACACTCTGGGGCCCAGATGACCTGCCTGGGCAGGTTTTTCTTCATCAAGTCAGTCAGGGGCTTGGCCAGGGCACTGTAATTGGGCACAAACTTCCTATAATACCCGGCGGTACCTAAGAAGGCAAGGACTTGGTTTTAGTCCTAGGGGTGGGCCACTGGGCTACGGCTTCAATCTTTGCGGGCTCAGGCTTCTGTTGCCCGCTCCCTACTCTGTGTCCTAGGTATTGTACCTCAACCATCCCTATGTGGCACTTGCTGGGTTTCAAGGTAAGCCCTGCCTCTCCAATCCGATCTATCACGGCCCCTATGTGCTGTAGATGATCAGCCCAGGTCTGGCTGTAGATGGCAATATCATCCAGGTATGCACACGCATAATCCTGGAACCCGTCCAGTAGCCGATCCACCATCCGCTGGAATGTCGCGGGGGCGTTCTTCATCCCGAATGGCATGACTCGAAATTGGTACAAGCCAAACGGGGTGACAAACGCCGACTTGGGGATGGCGTCCTCGGCTAGTGGAATTTGCCAGTATCCCTTACAAAGATCTATTGTCGTGAGATACTGACCTCTGGCCATCCTATCTAGCAGTTTGTCTATCCAGGGCATCGGGTAAGCGTCCGACACGGTTTTGTCGTTCAGCCTCTGGTAGTCCACACAAAACCGGGTGGTACCGTCTTTCTTGGGAACCAGGACTACCGGCGATGCCCAGGGGCTATCGGAGTGTTCGATAACCCCCAACTGCAACATCTCCTCAATCTCTTTCCTCATATGTTCCCGTACGGATTCGGGAATCCGATATGGGGTTTGTCGCATGGGGAGCTGTCCCGGGGTTTCTACTCGGTGAGTGGCTAGTGGAGTGTACCCAGATAAGTTAGAAAAGGTGGCGCCCTTCGCCGCTATCAGTTCTTGTACCTGGGTGCGCTCTTGAGGACTTAGCCGCTCCCCCAGCTGAAACCCCTGGGAGGGCTCCTTCTGCTCTTCCTGCTCTAACAGATCTGGGAGAGGTAAGTTCTCCTGATCCTCCGAGGCGGGCGTGCAAATGGTGGCCACGTCCTCAGTTCGCTCGTGGTAGGGTTTGAGCATGTTCACATGGAGCATGCGTCGCTTCCCTACCCCGGAGCATGGGCCAATCACATAGGTGGTATCGCATCCACCTGGTATGGGCCCTGCCAGACGGCCTGTAGTTTGTCTGTGCGGACAGGCTTGAGGATTAACACCTTCTGCCCCACTTGAAAACTACGGTCTCTGTCCCCCCTGTCATACCAACGGCGCTGACGTTGTTGGGCGGCCTGGAGGTTAGTGCGCACTGCCTGAGTTAATTCCTCCAGGCGATCCCTGAACGCCAGCACCTATGGTACAATAGGGGTCCCATCTGCGCTACTCTCCCCCTCCCAATGCTCTCTAATGAGGTCCAATGGTCCCCATACCCTTCTCCCAAACAACAGTTCGAACGGGGAGAAGCCGGTAGATTCTTGGGGTACCTCCCTGTAGGCAAACAACAGATGGGGAAGGAACCGTTCCCAGTCCTTATGGGTTTCTCCGAATGTACGGAGCATCTGTTTTAGGGTACCGTTGAACCTCTCACACAATCCGTTGGATTGGGGGTGGTAGGCAGAGTTAATGATCGGTTTAATACCACATATTTTCCATAACTGCTGGGTGACCTCGGCTGTAAATTGTGTCCCCCTATCGGAAACAATTTCCTGCAGGAACCCTACTCGGGAAAAGATTTTCATCAGGGCTTCGGCCACTGTCTCCGCATGAATATTGGTTAGTGCAATCGCCTCGGGTTACCGGGTGGCGTAGTCCACCACGGTCAGTATATACCGCTTCCCAGATGGGCTGGGTTTTGGTAGCGGTCTCACTATATCTACGGCCACACGGCTGAACGGTTCCTCAATTATAGGTAGGGGACACAGTTTCGCCTTGTGGCGATCCCCTCTTTTACCTACCCGCTGACACACATCACAGGAGGTACAATAGTGTCTTACATGTTTAGAAATCCCAGGCCAGAAGAAAGCGTGAGTTAAGCGATACCGGGTACGGGTCATCCCTAAATGGCCAGACAGAGGGATGTCATGCGCTATTCTCAGTAACATGGGTCTATACTTCTGGGGTACTACCAGCTGTTTAGTTTGGATGGTCACAGAGCTCCCTATCGCCCTTTCAGCTACCCGGTACAACAACTTGTTTTCCCAAATGTACCGTTCCCCCTCCCGCCCCACCTGGTCCGTGTCTACCCTATCTCGGTACACCTGCAGTGTGGGGTCTGTCTGGACCTCGGCTTCAAAAGTGGTCGGGGTGCCCCAGGTCATATGCGTCAAGGGGGGGTCATGGTTTCTTACCTGAGCCTCAGAGTGTGCTGGTGGTACCGTGGTGCGAGCCTGTTGCCGGGTAGTTACAGGATGAGCTTCTTGCAAAGGAGCCTGAGGTAGGAAGGCTGAAGTCATCTGGCCCAAGTCATTCCCCAACACAACATCTGCCGGTAACTTTTTCATTACCGCTACTTCCACAACCCCCTCCCCAGCACCCCAGTTCAAATGCACCTTGGCAGTGGGTAGACGGTACATGGCTCCCCCTGCTACCCTGACAGCCACCGATCCGCCAGTGTGGGCCGTATCTGGAACCAAATGGGGAGCAACCAGGGTTAAAGTGGCTCCTGAGTCCCTCAGCCCCTGTACTTCTTTCCCCCCCACAAACACAACTTGACGGTGATGCTGCCTGTTGTCCGTGGCTTGCACCGACATCACTTCATACAAAAGCCCCAGAGGTTCCTCAGTCTGCAGGCTCACCAGCTCGGGGTTGTCGGGTTCTGCGTGGTAGTAATGAGCCGCTGCCCTTGGTGTGGAGTTCTGCCGCACCTTGTTCCACGCCTGTCTACTCCGATTCTGGGTGCACTCCCTGGACATATGCCCCCACTAACGGCAGGTATGGCATTGGATGTTTGCTCTGCCATTGTAGCGGGATGGTGGTGGGGGGTTCCCTGGTGCTGGCCGGAATGGAGCGGAGTTGGTTGGTGTGGAGGTGGTCGGGTGGTGCTGTACTGGTGGTCTCAGGGGACCCCTGTTGGTGAGCCCATGATGCCTCCTGGCATCAAAGTGTTGATCCGCCAACCGGGCGGCTTCCGTTAGGGTGCGGGGTTTTCTGTCCCTTACCCATTCCTGTGCCTCTGGTAAAAGTCTGTTAAAGAACTGCTCCAGCAGAATTAATTGGCGCAGTTCCTCCATGGTGGTGGCTTGACTGGCCTGAATCCACCCTTGTGAAGCTTGGTCAAGCTTATGTGCCCACTCAGCGTGGGAATCTTTTTCAGGCTTCCGCAATCCCCAAAATTTACGCCGATATGCCTCCGGTGTGATGGCATACCTTTCTAGAATCGCCCGTTTTACTTTAAAGTAGTCCTTGCTGTCCTCTCTGGGAACAGCGCGATAAGCCTCTGCTGCCCTTCCTGCCAACTTGCCTGCTAGTAGGGGTACCCACATTGCCTGCTCCAGATCGTGTAGGTCACATAACTGCTCAAAATCCTGCAGGTATCCGTCAATCTCATCCTTCTCCTCACAGAATGCTTTAAATGCCTGGTAGGGTATTTTCTGTTTCACTAGAGCGCAGAATGAGTTGGCGATGGATTCTGCCCTGGATGGTGCCCCCTGGTGCTGTTGCGCCATAATGTAGTCCTGTACGTCTGCCATCAGAACGGTCAAGATATCAAGGGGTACTGGCTGAGGTACAAATTCCAGCCAGGTTCTCAGTTCCCTCTGATATGGGGTTTCCTCCCTGGCTGGTGGGGGTGGGCTGCTGTGTGCTCGGTCGCCCTCCATCAGCTCTGCAATTAGTACTGCCTTGGATTTATTGCTAGCGCTTTTCCCTCTAGCCTCCAGCAGTTCCTTTAGCGTCTGCCTCTTTAAAGCCGTGTAATCAGTCCCCATTCACTGATCTCTTTTCGTCTGTTTGTTGCATACGAATTGCCATTCCCTTTTTCCGTTTGATTGTTCCTTTCATTCGAATGCGCTGTATTCGGCTGTGGAGTTGGATCCCGTCGCTGCCACCAATTGTAGCGGAACGCCAATATTAAATCCACGAATTCCGCTGGTTCAGGAAGTAATCCACAGTCAAGCGCTAGAAACAACAAGGCAATATCCCAAATCTCCCAGTAACCGGACGAAACACAGTTCTGAGAGTCAACTGAGGTCTTTTAATTCAGCTCCACAATTTATACAAGTCCCCATGCAAGGGGTTTCCTGAGTCCCTTCCCAGGGACATTCCCAGAGGGGACTACATGGGGGACTTACAGTACAAGGCATTTCTCCCATCAGGCACTGCTGCACGAGAGGGATCCTCCCCCTGGAATATACTGTTAAGTGGATTATCCCTCCGTGCAGCAGAACCGACAATTTATATTAAAATACATAACTTTTCGAATATGCAGTCTATTTGCACGAATGGACGTTCGGTAGATAGCTGGGGTCTGAGCGCATCATTCGTGAGATTACCGCTCAGATCCCAGCTAAAACAACCGAACGCCGCACGAAAAACACATTTGTTGAAAAACATATTAAAAAGACCGATTGCCTTCCAGGGAATGAAATACCGAACGGCCCGGAACTCCCGAACGTCCTGGAGGCTCAGCGGTGTTCGCGCCGTCGAGTAGCCGTTTTTAGTACCATGCGCTCGACGACCTAACACCGCTGAGGGAACAAAGGATCCAAGATGGCCGACCGCCGCATGGTCAGTAGTCGAACGGCGGCCACCTAGGAGAGCCTCTAATTACCGATTGCAACATTGTTGCAATCGGTTAACAAGCGCCACACGCCTCTAAGTGTGTGGGCTATTATATGAAGTGTTTTCGGTTCACGAACGGCCCGCCAAAGTGCCGTTCGGGAAACGAAAGGAAAACCCAATACAAATAGCTATATGCATTCGGCGGATAGCAAATACAGGCAATTCAAGGTATTACAGCCAGCATACATTGTACATAGTTGAACACATATCCCCACTGACATACAGGCAACCCTTAAAGGTACAGTCTCTTGATATAGTCCAAGTGGCTAGGTTTGCCACAGCCATTGTTGGAGAAAAGCGTCCGCTGCTAGGGCGTCTGGATCAGGTTTCCAGCTGAAGAATGTTGGCAATTGGGAGTTCAAACGAGACGCAAATAGATCGATTTGCATCGGGCCCTAGAGCGTCTGAAGTTGTAAGAACACACTGCGGTCTAGCCAGTCGCCAATTGGACATGCCCGGGATGTATTCCACTTGTACAGAAATATTGCGGGCCAGGCAATGTTGACAGAAATCTGCGGCTAAGTCCGCCAGGATCCTTGATTTTGTGCCACCGAGGTGGTTGATGTAGCGGACTGCAGATATGTTGTCCATTCGTAGGACAATCGAGCAGTTGGTTGCGGCTCTGAGGAGGCTCCTCAGGGCGAATGACCCCGCCATGAGTTCCAAACCGTTGATGTGTAACTCTTTCCCTGAGTGTGACCAGATGCCGCCGGTGGAGGTAGGCCCGCAGCGCGCTCCCCAAACGTGTGTGCTCGCATCGGACTCTATGATGAAGTCCGGGGTGAGTTCCTGTTTGGCTGCGTGGTCGAGTGGCATGGAGTCGGAGTATGAGTGCCCCGAGCATAGGTGTGTGGCTTTTAGTCTCTGCAGAGCCCTGTAATGTAGAGGCCCCGGGAATATTGCCTGGATGGAGGCTGATAGGAGTCCAATTACTCTGGCTAGTTGTCGCAGAGTTAACACTGGTCTTGTCAGTGTCCTGCGGATCTCCTTTTTTATACTCTTGACTTTCTCTGTTGGCAGACTGAGTGTCCCGGTTGTTGCGTCTATGCGGAATCCTAGGAATTCCATGTGTTGGGACGTGGTAAGTACCGATTTTTCCCAATTGATGAGGAATCCCAAATTTTTTAGCAGGGTCAGTGCCCAGGATAGATGCGGTCGGAGTTGGCAGGCCTCGTGTGCAATGAGCAACATATCGTCCAGATATATGATCATTCGTATGTCTCTGCTGCGCAATAATGCGACCACTGGCTTTAGTAGCTTGGTGAAGCACCAAGGGGCTGATGAGAGTCTGAAGGGGAGGCATCGGAATCTCCATGTCACTCCTTCCCATTGAAATTGGAGCAGGTGGCGACATTCTTCCACTATAGGGATCGTGAGGTAGGCGTCTTGCAGGTCTAGTTTGATCATCCAGTCCCCCAATCTGAGCAGGTCTCGTAAGCAGTGGATACCTTCCATTTTGAAAGGGCGGTACCGGACAAATGCGTTTAGGGGTCGCAAGTTGATGACTGGGCGGACTCCGCCTCCCTTTTTAGGTACCAGAAATAGATTGCTCATGAACCCCGGAAAGGGTGAGGGAACCTGAAATATTGCGCCTTTTTCTTGAAGTGAGAGAATCTCTTTGGTCACCAGGTTCTTGTCGAGTGCGGAGAATGCTATTCGGTGTGGCCAGGCTGTTTGGACAGGGGGCTGTACGAACTCTATGCGGTACCCTAAGACAGTATTTAGGACCCAAGAGTCTGCTGTC
Source organism: Pelobates cultripes (assembly GCA_933207985.1). Classification (NCBI taxonomy): domain Eukaryota; kingdom Metazoa; phylum Chordata; class Amphibia; order Anura; family Pelobatidae; genus Pelobates; species Pelobates cultripes. Next base: position 63,480,591 of record OW240921.1, on the reverse strand, counting down.
AAATGTTGTCAGATCTCTATAAAGTGTAACAGTCTGCCCCCCACGATATGTATACCCGGGGAGGGGAAAGGTATAGCACTTACCATAAGGCCGTCGGCTGTATGAGGTGCCTCTGTTTCCTCGAGGTTGCCATTGTCTGCCTCTGACCGGAAAAAAGGGTGCTCTGTTTTCTGGTGGCTGAAATCTAGCCGTAGCGGGACCTCGGTACACCCGGTATGAACCGCGGGATGAATGGCCGGGCAAACTCTGGGAGAGAACACTTTTATGCTTGTCTGTGCATTGTCTAGGGCCTTAAACGTGCTTACGTTGTCCCCGAATAGGAGACCTTTGGCTTGTGGTCCCGGTTCAGTGAGGGCCATGTTTACGAGCTTGGGCTCGATTTTCATAAGGATGGTTTTGCGCCGCTCGGTGGCTAGTGCAGCATTAGCGTTGCTGATGAGGCAAATGGATCTCTGGGCCCAGCCTCTAATGGCTAACAAATCTAACGGTGTCCCCTCAGTTAAGGCCGCTTCGACCAGCTCAAAGATTTTGTCACTACGGCCTAGCGTATCTAGTACTTCATCCTGGCAATGGCGTAGGGAATAATCAAGTCCCTTCTTTGCTTTCCAGCCAGTTTTCCCCAGGAATTGTGCTACCTTGGTGTGACGAGACCAATCTCGCCACATTGCATTGGAGAAGCCTGGTTGCTCGCCTGCTGCCTTTGGACTATGGCCCCCTTTTAAAAGACTTTATTTTTCCATGCAGAAAAGCCATATTCATGCTTTTCTGCCGGTTGTTCGGTAGTTTCAATCTACCGAACAACCGTACGAATGACTGGACCACCTGGGAGCTGGAGTGTGCCGGCAATTAACCTCCCTGAAGCTGCGGTTAACCGCAGCTTAATTGATGAACGCTGGGTGGCCGCCGTTCGTATCCCGAACACGAGGTCGCGGCCATTTTAAACCATACGAATGAACAGCGGTGTTCGCCTCTATTTTCATGGAACTAAAATCGGACACAGTTTTGCGCGAACACCGCTGAAGCCGCCGACCTCCCTTCTTGTTCGGTGAAAGCACACGAATGACCCGGTGTTCGGTATTTTTGTGTGAATGTCTTATACCCCAGATAGGAATCCCATGGAGCCCATTCGTATGAAACTGACTGTAAAGACTTTGGCTCCATGGCGATTGAACTGTATTCGTGTAGTCTGAGTGCCATTCACCTAATAATGTGCACTCAGACCTGAGCTATCTGGGGATGTGTTACATGCCTGTGTTTAATGTAGTAAATGTTACTCTATGTATTTTAAAGTATAATGCTGTTTTTGTGTTCCCACGTGTGTAATGGAGTTTTGCCTTTGTCTTGGGAGATAATTGAGTTACTTCCCAATTATCTCCCAGGGCAGAGGGGAGGAAGCCAGGATGCATTGTGGGAATATACTGTGACTGTGTGTCCTATTTGTATACTTGTCTGTCCCTTGTCACAGTCTTCCATCTGGTCCCCTAGGGGAGTGTCCACCAGGTGGGAGACCTGCATAAAAGCCTGGGCAGGTAGCCCTCATTAAACAGACCACTGCTTGACCCTCAACACGGAGCCTTGTCTCGTCTTTGGGGGGATTTACTGTATGCTGTTAAGGACTGATTGCCAGGAGTGTAAGCCGCTTGGGAGCTTTTCCTGTTCGTCTGGTAGCAGCAATTCGTATGGTTCCTGTTCGTGTATTTGGAGTGCTACCTTATTCCCTTGTATGCCGTTCGGGAGTTTGGAGCATTCACTTGTATGCAGTTCGAGTGTTTGGACCATTCCCTTGTATGCAGTTCGAGTGTTTGGAGCATTCCCGTGTATGCCGTTCGGGAGTTTGGAGCATTCACTTGTATGCAGTTCGAGTGTTTGGACCATTCCCTTGTATGCAGTTCGAGTGTTTGGAGCATTCCCTTGTATGCCGTTCGGGAGTTTGGAGCATTCACTTGTATTCAGTTCATGAGTTTTGGTGATTCTACAGTAGCTGTGCCTGTCTCTGAAAGGGGGATTATCGTCTAAGCGTTTTTTTTCCCCTTTTATGCTAAACGGTCCGTTACACTTGGGATCTATGTCTGGCGTGATGCAGGCCATATCAGGGACTGTTGGGTGTGGGCATTCTGCCCGCAGTTTATTCCTGTTGGCCTTATCTAAAGGCTTATGGATTCTGGCTGCTATGTAGCGTGCCACATGCTCAGTTGGGAACCATTCCGCTGACCTAGGATTCTGTAATGTATCGGGATCGAACAGAGGTTCGCCCTGTGGATCCAAAATGGCGGACGAATCCGCGGTATCATACTTTAGGTTATTTGGATCTCGTGGCGGACTATGGTCTGGGGAGGAGACCTCCCATTCATTTGAGTCGACCTCGTCGGACTCGTTCAAAACCTCCTCTACATCCGAACCAGAGTCGGAAGAGTCCGTTAGGGCTTTTGCCCTCTTCCATGTCCGCGCCGATTTTGCCCGGCGGGTGGCTCTCTTTCGTGGGGGCCCCACGACCTCAGTGGTGACAGGACGTACCCTGTCCATCAATTCCTTTTTGGAGGTAGGAGTTTGCTCGTTATGGGTTTTGCTTATGGCCTTCCGGCCTTCCGGCCTTCCGGCCTTCCCTGCGTATCGACCCGTCTGCCGCGGCTCTAGTGCGGGGCATATTGGTGGTGGATGCCTTAATGGCATTGGTGATGAGTAAAAGAGGTTGTCGGACATAGCCCCCATTGCAGAATAAATCGCTTGGGTGACTGACCGTGACATGGTGGCGTCTAGGAGCGAGTGGAACGCCTCTGAGTCCAGCTGCTCTAGAGGGGCCACCGCATCCCCTTGTAGGTTTAGGGGTTCAGACATCTTGGCCCGGTGATGGCGTCCTCACAATCACTGGGGCCAGAGGCGTGGTCACTAGGGGCCTGCATAGTTAGGTACTCAGTGGCAGTATAACTGTACTCACAGAGTCTGTCAGTAAAGATTTTTCTGACAATTACACACTGCAGAGCAGGGCAAGGGTTAATCAGCAAGACAAGGCAAAGACAGAACAAAAAGCTTACAGAGTGTTCCCTCAGGAATGCCCTCTGGGAGCACTGGCAAGCTGACAGGCAGACCTCTGAACCAATCAGCTTGCGCCCTCTTGCTGGGCTAAGCGAACTGAGGGGGAAAAAAAGAGCGGCAAAAATGATGTCTGCCGCCCCTTTAAGATGGCTGCCGCGGGTCGTGGCTGGAAATGCGCATGGTGGAAATGCGCGGGTGGGAGGGCGGGTAATAAACTACCCGATAGGGAGACCAACCACTGGTGTACCTGCCCTGAGGGTCGGGGAACCGGCGGGGAAGCGTGGGAGTGGCTTCCCCACGGAGGGAGCCCACAGGAGGGCTGAGTAGTGGGAGAGAATAAAGCAGTCAGGAGTTATACTGCAGTAACAATACACATAATGAAATCAACACAATCACAGCAGAAAATAACGCAATGCAGATCAATAAATTAAGATGGTACTTAGCTGAGGCAGCAGCAAAGAAAGAGGAAGAGGAGGAGGTTACATGAGAGGATATCAGAGGTGTACTGTTCCTATTGGTTAAGAGGTAATGATGTAAGGTTAACCCTGTGAGGGTATTTATGCATGGTTTTTTTTCTACAAATAAACACCTTAGCTTTCTTTGCTGCTGAGGAATAAAAGAAAGAGATAAGCCTAATAGGAGCCTCTGTGTCCTTTAATAAAATCCAAAACATTAAGTTATGCTAGGACACCATGGGGGCCCATTCCAGGATTAAGGAAATATAATCCACCAAATTTAAGAAAACTGATCCTCACCAAATTACTATTATGGACCTTTTGAATAGATGGATGAATACAAAGTCATCCTAATTAAAGTATTACAGTCACAAACAGTCACAAATTGTTTAGAGTTTTTAGTAATAAAAGCACAGGCACTGCAATGCCTGTAATGCCTTAAAGGTTCCCTTTGGTAGATATATTTGGGATGGTCTTTTAAAGGGTGCCAAATGACTCTGCACCAACCAGTGGCGTACTAAGGGGGGGGCAGAGGGGGTGGTCCGCCCCGGGTGCCACCAGGTTGGGGGGTGCCTTGGGAGGGGGCGCCGCCAGGAGCGCCGTCCCCCCTCATGCTGCAGCCGCCCGAGCGCTCTGTAGAGAGCCTCAGGCGGCTGCAGCTTTGCCCACTCGGGCGCAGCCTGAGGAGAGGGGCTGACAGGAGGGAAACGCTCAGCGCTCCCTCCTGTCACTTCCTCACTGTAGCGTGGCTGAGCCCTGTATCATGGTCCGCGGGTACAGGGAGCATCTGTCTCCTGTACCCGGCCGGACTAACAGGAAGTACACACTGAATGTTCACTTCCTTTTAGTCCGGCCGGGTACAGGAAACAAAAGCTCCCTGTACCCGCGGACCATACAGAGCTCAGCCACGCTACTACAGAGGTAGGAGGGGGGAGAAATTGGGAAGGGGGGGGATAAAATAAAGATTGGGGGGGATAAAGAAAGATTGGGAGGGGGGGATAAAGAAAGACTGGGAGGGGGGATAAAGAAAAGATTGGGAGGTATAAATAAGAATTGGGAGAGGGGGATAAATAAAGATTGGGAGGGGGATAAATAAAGTACTGGGAGGGGGGGATAAAGAAAGATTAGGAGGGGGGATAAGTGGAAATTGGGAGTGGGGGGTAAATAAAGATTGGGAGGAGGATAAGGAAATTGGGAGGGAGATAAATAAAGATTGGGAGGGAGGATAAGGAAATTGGGAGAGGGGATAAATAAAGATTGTGAGGGGGGGATAAAGAAAGAAATTGGGAGGGGGGATAAATAAAGATTGGGAGGGGCGAGAAGGAAATTGTAGAGGGGGATAAAGAAAGAAATTGGGAGGGGGAGAAGGAAATCGGAGAGGGGGGATAAAGAAAGATTGGGGGGATAAAGAAAGAAATTGGGAGGGGGAGAAGGAAAGATTGGGAAGGGGGGATAAAGAAAGAAATTGGGAGGGGGGAGAAGGAAATTGGAGGGGGGAGAGAAGGAAATTGAAGGGGGGGATAAAGAAAGATTGTGAGGGGGGGGATAAAGAAAGAAATTGGGAGGGGGAGAAGGAAATTGGAGAGGGGGATGAAGAAAGATTGGGAGGGGGGATAAAGAAAGAAATTGGGAGGGGGAGAAGGAAATTGGAGGGGGGTAAAGAAAGAAATTGGGAGGGGGGAGAAGGAAATTGGAGAGGGGGATGAAGAAAGAAATTGGGAGGGGGATAAAGAAAGAAATTGGGAGGTGGAGAAGGAAATTGGAGCGGGGGGAGAGAAGGAAATTGAAAGGGGGGAGAGATTGACATTCATCACACACAATGCACCCTTTGCACACATAAAAACACACAATGCATTACACACACTGACACAGATACACAAGCAATGCAACTGTTTCACACAATGCAACCCTTACACACACAGAAACACACAATGAATTCATTACACACACTCAATGCATCCCGTACATAAACAGAAACACACCTTGCAGCCCTTACACATACAAACACAGATTCACACAATGCATTCCTTACACACATATCAGGACATCCCCTACACACTCCACCCCCTGTGAACAAACCCATTGGTGGAACATGAAGGTGGACCCTGGGACCCAGACCTTGAGCTGTGTAAAGGACCCCCAAAAAATGGAGCTGCTTCCCGTTCTCCCAGAACATTGATTTTGTGACCACAGTTACAAACAGCCTCCAGAGATCCTGTTCTACACCAGACCAGTGGAGCCAGACTGCAGCTAGAGCCCATCATCATCCTCATCTGGTTGTAAGTAGGCAATCTAGTATATTATTCGTGGCACTAATCTCTAATTTACCTCACATTAAAGAAACACTATAGTCCCCAGAACTACTGCAGCTTAATGAAGTGGTTCTAGTGTCTATAGCCTGTCCCTGCAGGCCTTTTAATGTAAACACGACGGCACTGCAGCACTGGCATTAGATAACATGGCAAATCATATGGGTGGGGCATTGTGATGTCATATGGGGGGGCGGCAAACTTTACTTTTGCCTAGGGCGGCAAAAATCCTTGCACCGGCCCTGGCTGGAGGGGGCTGTGTGAGCTGTGGCCGCACAGTGCCCCATGGTAGTTAGGAAAAGTGGGGCGGAGCTAAGCAAAATCGGAGGCGGGGCCAAACTGGCTCTGGGGACTGGGCTTTTTTTGGGGGGGTGCCAAGCACAGGATCCGCCCCGGGTGCCAAATGCTCTAGGTACGCCCCTGTATTTAGGAGTCCAGTCTAACTCCCCAGTTTTGCACCCCACCCTGTTACCGGTGCCTCCTTCTAGGACCCTATTTAACCTTGCACTGCAGAGAGTCCCAGGAGGAAGCATTTCCTCAGTA
>OW240921.1:63432926-63474151 GCA_933207985.1 Pelobates cultripes | reverse complement strand
AAATATTGCGGGCCAGGCAATGTTGACAGAAATCTGCGGCTAAGTCCGCCAGGATCCTTGATTTTGTGCCACCGAGGTGGTTGATGTAGCGGACTGCAGATATGTTGTCCATTCGTAGGACAATCGAGCAGTTGGTTGCGGCTCTGAGGAGGCTCCTCAGGGCGAATGACCCCGCCATGAGTTCCAAACCGTTGATGTGTAACTCTTTCCCTGAGTGTGACCAGATGCCGCCGGTGGAGGTAGGCCCGCAGCGCGCTCCCCAAACGTGTGTGCTCGCATCGGACTCTATGATGAAGTCCGGGGTGAGTTCCTGTTTGGCTGCGTGGTCGAGTGGCATGGAGTCGGAGTATGAGTGCCCCGAGCATAGGTGTGTGGCTTTTAGTCTCTGCAGAGCCCTGTAATGTAGAGGCCCCGGGAATATTGCCTGGATGGAGGCTGATAGGAGTCCAATTACTCTGGCTAGTTGTCGCAGAGTTAACACTGGTCTTGTCAGTGTCCTGCGGATCTCCTTTTTTATACTCTTGACTTTCTCTGTTGGCAGACTGAGTGTCCCGGTTGTTGCGTCTATGCGGAATCCTAGGAATTCCATGTGTTGGGACGTGGTAAGTACCGATTTTTCCCAATTGATGAGGAATCCCAAATTTTTTAGCAGGGTCAGTGCCCAGGATAGATGCGGTCGGAGTTGGCAGGCCTCGTGTGCAATGAGCAACATATCGTCCAGATATATGATCATTCGTATGTCTCTGCTGCGCAATAATGCGACCACTGGCTTTAGTAGCTTGGTGAAGCACCAAGGGGCTGATGAGAGTCTGAAGGGGAGGCATCGGAATCTCCATGTCACTCCTTCCCATTGAAATTGGAGCAGGTGGCGACATTCTTCCACTATAGGGATCGTGAGGTAGGCGTCTTGCAGGTCTAGTTTGATCATCCAGTCCCCCAATCTGAGCAGGTCTCGTAAGCAGTGGATACCTTCCATTTTGAAAGGGCGGTACCGGACAAATGCGTTTAGGGGTCGCAAGTTGATGACTGGGCGGACTCCGCCTCCCTTTTTAGGTACCAGAAATAGATTGCTCATGAACCCCGGAAAGGGTGAGGGAACCTGAAATATTGCGCCTTTTTCTTGAAGTGAGAGAATCTCTTTGGTCACCAGGTTCTTGTCGAGTGCGGAGAATGCTATTCGGTGTGGCCAGGCTGTTTGGACAGGGGGCTGTACGAACTCTATGCGGTACCCTAAGACAGTATTTAGGACCCAAGAGTCTGCTGTCAAATGTTGTCAGATCTCTATAAAGTGTAACAGTCTGCCCCCCACGATATGTATACCCGGGGAGGGGAAAGGTATAGCACTTACTATAAGGCCGTCGGCTGTATGAGGTGCCTCTGTTTCCTCGAGGTTGCCATTGTCTGCCTCTGACCGGAAAAAAGGGTGCTCTGTTTTCTGGTGGCTGAAATCTAGCCGTAGCGGGACCTCGGTACACCCGGTATGAACCGCGGGATGAATGGCCGGGCAAACTCTGGGAGAGAACACTTTTATGCTTGTCTGTGCATTGTCTAGGGCCTTAAACGTGCTTACGTTGTCCCCGAATAGGAGACCTTTGGCTTGTGGTCCCGGTTCAGTGAGGGCCATGTTTACGAGCTTGGGCTCGATTTTCATAAGGATGGTTTTGCGCCGCTCGGTGGCTAGTGCAGCATTAGCGTTGCTGATGAGGCAAATGGATCTCTGGGCCCAGCCTCTAATGGCTAACAAATCTAACGGTGTCCCCTCAGTTAAGGCCGCTTCGACCAGCTCAAAGATTTTGTCACTACGGCCTAGCGTATCTAGTACTTCATCCTGGCAATGGCGTAGGGAATAATCAAGTCCCTTCTTTGCTTTCCAGCCAGTTTTCCCCAGGAATTGTGCTACCTTGGTGTGACGAGACCAATCTCGCCACATTGCATTGGAGAAGCCTGGTTGCTCGCCTGCTGCCTTTGGACTATGGCCCCCTTTTAAAAGACTTTATTTTTCCATGCAGAAAAGCCATATTCATGCTTTTCTGCCGGTTGTTCGGTAGTTTCAATCTACCGAACAACCGTACGAATGACTGGCCCACCTGGGAGCTGGAGTGTGCCGGCAATTAACCTCCCTGAAGCTGCGGTTAACCGCAGCTTAATTGATGAATGCTGGGTGGCCGCCATTCGTATCCCGAACACGAGGTCGCGGTCATTTTAAACCATACGAATGAACAGCGGTGTTCGCCTCTATTTTCATGGAACTAAAATCGGACACAGTTTTGCGCGAACACCGCTGAAGCCGCCGACCTCCCTTCTTGTTCGGTGAAAGCACACGAATGACCCGGTGTTCGATATTTTTGTGTGAATGTCTTATACCCCAGATAGGAATCCCATGGAGCCCATTCGTATGAAACTGACTGTAAAGACTTTGGCTCCATGGCGATTGAACTGTATTCGTGTAGTCTGAGTGCCATTCACCTAATAATGTGCACTCAGACCTGAACTATCTGGGGATGTGTTACATGCCTGTGTTTAATGTAGTAAATGTTACTCTATGTATTTTAAAGTATAATGCTGTTTTTGTGTTCCCACGTGTGTAATGGAGTTTTGCCTTTGTCTTGGGAGATAATTGAGTTACTTCCCAATTATCTCCCAGGGCAGAGGGGAGGAAGCAAGGATGCATTGTGGGAATATACTGTGACTGTGTGTCCTATTTGTATACTTGTCTGTCCCTTGTCACAGTCTTCCATCTGGTCCCCTAGGGGAGTGTCCACCAGGTGGGAGACCTGCATAAAAGCTGGGCAGGTAGCCCTCATTAAACAGACCACTGCTTGACCCTCAACACGGAGCCTTGTCTCGTCTTTGGGGGGATTTACTGTATGCTGTTAAGGACTGATTGCCAGGAGTGTAAGCTGCTTGGGAGCTTTTCCTGTTCGTCTGGTAGCAGCAATTCGTATGGTTCCTGTTCGTGTATTTGGAGTGCTACCTTATTCCCTTGTATGCCGTTCGGGAGTTTGGAGCATTCACTTGTATGCAGTTCGAGTGTTTGGACCATTCCCTTGTATGCAGTTCGAGTGTTTGGAGCATTCCCGTGTATGCCGTTAGGGAGTTTGGAGCATTCACTTGTATGCAGTTCGAGTGTTTGGACCATTCCCTTGTATGCAGTTCGAGTGTTTGGAGCATTCACTTGTATGCCGTTCGGGAGTTTGGAGCATTCACTTGTATTCAGTTCATGAGTTTTGGTGATTCTACAGTAGCTGTGCCTGTCTCTGAAAGGGGGATTATCGTCTAAGCGTTTTTTTTCCCCTTTTATGCTAAACGGTCCGTTACACTTGGGATCTATGTCTGGCGTGATGCAGGCCATATCAGGGACTGTTGGGTGTGGGCATTCTGCCCGCAGTTTATTCCTGTTGGCCTTATCTAAAGGCTTATGGATTCTGGCTGCTATGTAGCGTGCCACATGCTCAGTTGGGAACCATTCCGCTGACCTAGGATTCTGTAATGTATCGGGATCGAACAGAGGTTCGCCCTGTGGATCCAAAATGGCGGACGAATCCGCGGTATCATACTTTAGGTTATTTGGATCTCGTGGCGGACTATGGTCTGGGGAGGAGACCTCCCATTCATTTGAGTCGACCTCGTCGGACTCGTTCAAAACCTCCTCTACATCCGAACCAGAGTCGGAAGAGTCCGTTAGGGCTTTTGCCCTCTTCCATGTCCGCGCCGATTTTGCCCGGCGGGTGGCTCTCTTTCGTGGGGGCCCCACGACCTCAGTGGTGACAGGACGTACCCTGTCCATCAATTCCTTTTTGGAGGTAGGAGTTTGCTCGTTATGGGTTTTGCTTATGGCCTTCCGGCCTTCCGGCCTTCCGGCCTTCCCTGCGTATCGACCCGTCTGCCGCGGCTCTAGTGCGGGGCATATTGGTGGTGGATGCCTTAATGGCATTGGTGATGAGTAAAAGAGGTTGTCGGACATAGCCCCCATTGCAGAATAAATCGCTTGGGTGACTGACCGTGACATGGTGGCGTCTAGGAGCGAGTGGAACGCCTCTGAGTCCAGCTGCTCTAGAGGGGCCACCGCATCCCCTTGTAGGTTTAGGGGTTCAGACATCTTGGCCCGGTGATGGCGTCCTCACAATCACTGGGGCCAGAGGCGTGGTCACTAGGGGCCTGCATAGTTAGGTACTCAGTGGCAGTATAACTGTACTCACAGAGTCTGTCAGTAAAGATTTTTCTGACAATTACACACTGCAGAGCAGGGCAAGGGTTAATCAGCAAGACAAGGCAAAGACAGAACAAAAAGCTTACAGAGTGTTCCCTCAGGAATGCCCTCTGGGAGCACTGGCAAGCTGACAGGCAGACCTCTGAACCAATCAGCTTGCGCCCTCTTGCTGGGCTAAGCGAACTGAGGGGGAAAAAAAGAGCGGCAAAAATGATGTCTGCCGCCCCTTTAAGATGGCTGCCGCGGGTCGTGGCTGGAAATGCGCATGGTGGAAATGCGCGGGTGGGAGGGCGGGTAATAAACTACCCGATAGGGAGACCAACCACTGGTGTACCTGCCCTGAGGGTCGGGGAACCGGCGGGGAAGCGTGGGAGTGGCTTCCCCACGGAGGGAGCCCACAGGAGGGCTGAGTAGTGGGAGAGAATAAAGCAGTCAGGAGTTATACTGCAGTAACAATACACATAATGAAATCAACACAATCACAGCAGAAAATAACGCAATGCAGATCAATAAATTAAGATGGTACTTAGCTGAGGCAGCAGCAAAGAAAGAGGAAGAGGAGGAGGTTACATGAGAGGATATCAGAGGTGTACTGTTCCTATTGGTTAAGAGGTAATGATGTAAGGTTAACCCTGTGAGGGTATTTATGCATGGTTTTTTTTCTACAAATAAACACCTTAGCTTTCTTTGCTGCTGAGGAATAAAAGAAAGAGATAAGCCTAATAGGAGCCTCTGTGTCCTTTAATAAAATCCAAAACATTAAGTTATGCTAGGACACCATGGGGGCCCATTCCAGGATTAAGGAAATATAATCCACCAAATTTAAGAAAACTGATCCTCACCAAATTACTATTATGGACCTTTTGAATAGATGGATGAATACAAAGTCATCCTAATTAAAGTATTACAGTCACAAACAGTCACAAATTGTTTAGAGTTTTTAGTAATAAAAGCACAGGCACTGCAATGCCTGTAATGCCTTAAAGGTTCCCTTTGGTAGATATATTTGGGATGGTCTTTTAAAGGGTGCCAAATGACTCTGCACCAACCAGTGGCGTACTAAGGGGGGGGCAGAGGGGGTGGTCCGCCCCGGGTGCCACCAGGTTGGGGGGTGCCTTGGGAGGGGGCGCCGCCAGGAGCGCCGTCCCCCCTCATGCTGCAGCCGCCCGAGCGCTCTGTAGAGAGCCTCAGGCGGCTGCAGCTTTGCCCACTCGGGCGCAGCCTGAGGAGAGGGGCTGACAGGAGGGAAACGCTCAGCGCTCCCTCCTGTCACTTCCTCACTGTAGCGTGGCTGAGCCCTGTATCATGGTCCGCGGGTACAGGGAGCATCTGTCTCCTGTACCCGGCCGGACTAACAGGAAGTACACACTGAATGTTCACTTCCTTTTAGTCCGGCCGGGTACAGGAAACAAAAGCTCCCTGTACCCGCGGACCATACAGAGCTCAGCCACGCTACTACAAAATAGGAAGGGAAAGTAGGAAGAGATAAATAAAAGATTGAGATAAAAGAAAGATTAGGAGAGATAAAAGAAACTGGGAGAGGATAAGAAAAGGTAGGAGGGATAAATAAGAGTGGGAAGGGGATAAATAAAAAGGTAGGAGGGATAAATAAAAAGGTGGGAGAGGATAAAAGATTAGGAGGGGGATATATAGAAATTGGGAGAGGATAAATAAAAAGATTGGGAGGAGGGGATAAAAGGAAGTGGGAGAGGGAGATAAATACAAAAAGATTGGGAGAGGGGATAAATAAAGATTGGGAGGATAAGAAAAGGTGGGAGGGATAAATAAAGATTGGGGGATAAGAAAGATTGGGGGATAAAAGAAAGATTGGGAGGGATAAAAAAGAAAAGAGAGAAGTGGGAGGGGAGAAGGAAATTGGAGAGGAGGGTATAAAAGAAAGATTGGGAGGGATAAAATAAATTGGGAGGGAGAAGGAAATTGGAGGGGGATAAAGAAAGATTGGGAGGGGGATAAAGAAATAAATTGGGAGGGGGGAGAAGGAAATTGGAGAGGGGGGATAAAGAAAGATTGGGAGGGGGGATAAAGAAAGAAATTGGGAGGGTGGGAGAAGGAAATTGGAGGGGGGATAAAGAAAGAATGGGAGGGGGATAAAGAAAGAAAATGGGAGGGGGAAATTGCAGGGGGGGAGAGAAGGAAATTGAAGGGGGGGGGAGAGATTGACATTCATCACACACAATGCAACCCTTGCACAAAGAAAAACACACACTGCATTACACACACAAAACCATAAAAAGCACAACCTAAAAATACAAAGGGAGACCAATAGTGCAGACAAAAACAACTAAATACTTAAAAAAGAGGAACTATAAAACACTCACAAACATAGAAGTAAAAAGGCAGGGTATAACCAATCTTCTTCAAGTGCTTCTTCTTCTTCTTGTATATGAAGATGAGTACTTAGAACAAAGCACAGAAAAAAAAACATAGTGTATAGCTGTATGGTATTCAGAAAAATTGCTTTATTATATGCACTTACAAAATAAAAGAAGTAAAAGGGCTCATCAATTTAAATCACATCCGCTGTCTGCCATCCAAAATAGGTAAAACACCAGAGGAAGGGGACAAAATGAATGCAAAGAGTCCAAAGTAAAAGAATATTCAAATTGTGAAAATAAAGCTTGCCACCCTATGCGTTTCGTCTGGAAGACTTCGTCAGGGGCTCGTGGCAATAGTACACCATACACATACAATAACATTTAAATACCCTGCCTTTAAAAACCTTTATCCAATCACCAAATAGAACTTCTAATCCAGTCCACCTGAAGGTGCTTTTTCTAACTTGTTCCGTTCCCTTTTCGCGCTTCTTGAAAGCGCTTGCGTCCCAAGCCTCATTCTCAGGAGTACCGGAAGAGGCCGCCGATCCACTTTCGGAACGCTTATATTTCGTCATTTCCGGTCGCCGCCGGAAGTTATCATAAGTCCGACAGAAAAAATCACTCTTTGGAACGCAAATGCGTTCCACTTTGGATAGAACGGCAATAAAACTTCTAAAGATGGGATACACATAAACTCACAGAACAGAAGAAGGAAAAAGTTTTTAAAATCCTCATACAAATAAAAAATAATAAATAGATAAAAAATATAAAAATAAAGTAATTAATAAAAAACTAAAAAAATATATAAAAATAAAACCTCATAAAAACCACATCAAAATTTTTTTTTTATAGAAAACATGCCATATCAAAATCAACATTCATACCTTCAGGTTGCATTGTTTTTAGTGTATGAATCCAATAACCTTCTCTTTGTCTTAATTTTAATAACAAATCGCCACCTCTTTCATCCAAAAGCACCTTTTCAATCCCAATATATGAAAAAGTATTGGGATTGAAATTTTGACACCTATTGCAGTGAACAGGGACAGAGTGAGTTAATAGCTTATTTTTAATATTATTATTGTGCTCTAAGAATCTTTTTTTCACCGGCCTGATCGTTCGTCCGACATATTGGGTTCCACACCCACATGTCAGAAGGTATACCACATGTGTAGAATTACATGTGATATACTCCTTGATTTTAAATTTCTTTTTGGTTCTCGAACTACAAAAATAATAAATTTTTTGGTTCTTATAGTGACAGCTTTTACATGAACCACAGGTGTAAAAACCTACATGTTTCTCAACTTCTTGTTTAGCTTTATTCCTAAAAGTGCTGGGTGCTAGGACATTTTTAAAACTTAAAGACGGAACTTCCACCTGTCCCACAAGTTATTTTTAAGAAAGGGAGGAGTTTTAAAAATGTCCTAGCACCCAGCACTTTTAGGAATAAAGCTAAACAAGAAGTTGAGAAACATGTAGGTTTTTACACCTGTGGTTCATGTAAAAGCTGTCACTATAAGAACCAAAAAATGTATTATTTTTGTAGCTCGAGAACCAAAAAGAAATTTAAAATCAAGGAGTATATCACATGTAATTCTACACATGTGGTATACCTTCTGACATGTGGGTGTGGAACCCAATATGTCGGACGAACGATCAGGCCGGTGAAAAAAAGATTCTTAGAGCACAATAATAATATTAAAAATAAGCTAGTAACTCACTCTGTCCCTGTTCACTGCAATAGGTGTCAAAATTTCAATCCCAATACTTTTTCATATATTGGGATTGAAAAGGTGCTTTTGGATGAAAGAGGTGGTGATTTGTTATTAAAATTAAGACAAAGAGAAGGTTATTGGATTCATACACTAAAAACAATGCAACCTGAAGGTATGAATGTTGATTTTGATATGGCATGTTTTCTATAAAAAAAAAATTTTGATGTGGTTTTTATGAGGTTTTATTTTTATATATTTTTTTAGTTTTTTATTAATTACTTTATTTTTATATTTTTTATCTATTTATTATTTTTTATTTGTATGAGGATTTTAAAAACTTTTTCCTTCTTCTGTTCTGTGAGTTTATGTGTATCCCATCTTTGAAGTTTTATTGCCGTTCTATCCGAAGTGGAACGCATTTGCGTTCCAAAGTGTGATTTTTTTCTGTCGGACTTATGATAACTTCCGGCGGCGACCGGAAATGACGAAATATAAGCGTTCCGAAAGTGGATCGGCGGCCTCTTCCGGTACTCCTGAGAATGAGGCTTGGGACGCAAGAAGCGCGAAAAGGGAACGGAACAAGTTAGAAAAAGCACCTTCAGGTGGACTGGATTAGAAGTTCTATTTGGTGATTGGATAAAGGTTTTTAAAGGCAGGGTATTTAAATGTTATTGTATGTGTATGGTGTACTATTGCCACGAGCCCCTGACGAAGTCTTCCAGACGAAACGCGTAGGGTGGCAAGCTTTATTTTCACAATTTGAATATTCTTTTACTTTGGACTCTTTGAATTCATTTTGTCCCCTTCCTCTGGTGTTTTACCTATTTTGGATGGCAGACAGCGGATGTGATTTAAATTGATGAGCCCTTTTACTTCTTTTATTTTGTAAGTGCATATAATAAAGCAATTTTTCTGAATACCATACAGCTATACACTATGTTTTTTTTCTGTGCTTTGTTCTAAGTACTCATCTTCATATACAAGAAGAAGAAGAAGCACTTGAAGAAGATTGGTTATACCCTGCCTTTTTACTTCTATGTTTGTGAGTGTTTTATAGTTCCTCTTTTTTAAGTATTTAGTTGTTTTTGTCTGCACTATTGGTCTCCCTTTGTATTTTTAGGTTGTGCTTTTTATGGTTTTATGTTTAATATATTGAAGACACTGAGGAGTCTTCGCACTTCCTATTGCTGGGTATTTATATAATATTTATATTTTACCTTTTTAGCCACAGAGGGTTTTTTTTTTGCATATTTGGTGCAAATCACTTTTGTTTCGCATTACACACACAGACACACATACACAAGCAATGCAACCGTTACACACAATGCATCCCTTACACACACAAAAACACACAATGCATTCATTACACACACTCAATGCACCCCTTACACACACTCAATGCATCCCGTACATACACAGAAACACACCTTGCAGCCCTTACACATACAAACACAATGCATTCCTTACACACATATCAGGACATCCCCTACACACTCCACCACCTGTGAACAAACTCATTGGAGGAACATGAGGGTGGACCCTGGGACCCAGACCTTGAGCTGTGTAAAGGGCCCCCAAAAAATGGAGCTGCTTCCCGTTCTCCCAGAACATTGATTTTTGTGACCTAAGTTACAAACCGCCTCCAGGGAGCCTGTTCTACACCAGACGAGTGGAGCCAGATTGCAGCTAGAGCCCATCATCATCCTCATCTGGTTGTAAGTAGGCAATCTAGTATATTATTCGTGGCACTAATCTCTAATTTACCTCACATTAAAGAAACACTATAGTCCCCAGAACCACTGCAGCTTAATGTAGTGGTTCTGGTGTCTATAGCCTGTCCCTGCAGGCCTTTTAATGTAAACACGGCGGCACTGCATCACTGGCATTAGATAACATGGCAAATCATATGGGTGGGGCATTGTGATGTCACATGGGGGGGGCGTCAAACTTTACTTTTGCCTAGAGCGGCAAAAATCCTTGCACCGGCCCTGGCTGGAGGGGGCTGTGTGAGCTGTGGCCGCACAGTGCCCCATGGTAGTTAGGGTGCCGTGATAAACTGGCCACATGGAGGAAAAGTGGGGAGGAGCTAAGCAAAATCAGAGGCAGAGCCAAACTGGCGCTGGGGGAGGGCTTTTGTGGGGGGGGGCAAGGGGGTGCCAAGCACAGAATCCGCCCCGGGTGCCAAATACTCTAGGTACGCCCCTGGCACCAAGGTATCTTTGAGATTCTTTCCCTTTCGAGGGGAATGTGGTGATCACATCTTTAATATGTGTATCTGAAGTTAGGATTGGCCAATAGCGTCTAAGCGTTTCCATCATATATGTCCAACCAGCGTCGTAAGTGGCGATACAACGTATAAGGTTAGGGTTAGATCTTTGTTTGGTGTTTATCTGAAAGGAGTGCATCTCTATCTGATAGAACTGCTCTAGAATATGCTTTCCTTAACACCCTATTAGGATAGCCCTTTTCCTTAAAAGATTTTCTAAGCCTCAGGTATTGGCCCGTGGGTATACCTGTTCTTAAGGTTTTAGGATGGTAACTTTGTCAATTTAACAATCCATTTGTGGCTGTTTTTTTACGGAACAGAGACGTTAGCACTCCTCCTCCAGGCTGTAGTGAAATATTTAGATCTAGAAAGTTCAAATTCCTGCCCCCCATCTCGTTGGTAAATGTCAGGTTCAAACTATTTTCATTCAAATGATGTACAAAGTCCTCAAAATCCTTTGTTGATCCTAACCAAATAATAAACACGTCGTCTATGTATCTCTTCCAACAGAATACTAGACTGCAAAATGTTTGTAATTTAGGATCTGCCATGATGCCCTTCTCCCATGCTCCTAGATACAGGTTCGCATAGGAGGGGGCACAATATGTACCCATGGCAGCCCCTCTTACCTGATGATAGATGGTACCATTAAACAGAAATATATTTTTGGTTAGGATCAGTTTGAGTAATGTTATCAGAAAATTAATGTATTCCACAGGAATTTTCAGTTCTTCTAGGGTTAGTCTGATCATTGCTAACCCTAGCTCATGTGGTATCGAACTATATAGGGATTCGACATCTAAGCTACACAGCTTGTTCTGGTACATGAATGTCTTTCAGGAAATATTCTATGTATTCCTTCCTTCATGTGTAGACATATAAGAAAGGTTAAGAGTAGAGTTGAGTGGACACCTGGAATTTCGGGTCCGGCGGGTTCGGCAGAACTTTGAAAAAAAGTCCGGGTTCGGGATCGAACTTGACCCCGAACCCCATTGAAGTCAATGGGGACCCAAACTTTTGGGCACAAAAATGGCTCTACAAAAGTCCTGGAAAGGGCTAAAGGGCTGCAAAAGGAAGTAAAATGGGGGTAAGAGTAGGACAAGTGCCCTGCAAACAAATGTGGATAGGGAAATCACTTAAAATAACATAAAATACATAAATTAAGCAGCCACTTAGTAGATAAATTCCTAATTCCCACGGTATTAGGGAGCTATCTACCAAAAGGCTGAAAGACCTAAACTGGTCTTTCAGCCACATTTACTAATACTAATACTAAGTAAAGATTACTTAGTATTAGTAAATTCAGCCCCTACTCGCTATACAGTGAGTAGGGGTGTGTCTAGTAAACAGTGAGCAGCCAGTGGCTGCTCACGGTCAAAAAAAACCCCCAAAACCTATTGCCCCCATCTCTGTGCGATGGGTGGGGACCCTAAATAAGAAAGTGGAGGGGGACCTAGTGTCTTCCCCCCTGGCCCCCACCCCTGAGTGGTGGGTGGGGGCCCTAAATAACAATAAGGGGGGACCTACTGTCCTCCCCCCAGCCCCCACCCCTGAGCAGCGGGTGGGGGCCCTAAATAACAATAAGGGGGGGTGACCTACTGTCCTCCCCCCGTCCCCCACCCCTGAGCGGCGGGTGGGGGCCATAAATAAGAATTTGGGGGGGACCTACTGTCCTCCCCCACCCCTGCGCGGCGGGTGGGGGACCTAAATAACAATAAGGGGGGACCTACTATTCTCTCCCCTGGCCCCCACCCCTGAGCGTTGGGTGGGGTCCATAAATGAGAATTTTTGGGAGGAGGAACCTACTGTCCTCCCCCCCCTGCGCAGTGGGTGAGGGCCCTAAAGAACAATAAGGGGGGGGACCTACTGTCCTCCCCCCCCCCGGCCCCCACCCCTGATCGATGCGTTGGTTATTATGGATTTTTTGGGGGCCTTTTTTATGGCTGAAAAAAGAAGAGTTTAGAAGAAAGAAGACATCAAATGGTAAGTGTAGCGGAGTTACAATATTCCCCAGGTTATCTCCGCTTATAATCCAAGTGAGGCTCAGGAACAAGTAAATTGTAAATCCACAGGCAAGGTTTCCAGCAGGCAAAATAACACAGCAATATCCCAACAGCAATCCCAATAACTGGACGACACACAGTTTCAGGAGCAGAACTGACAACCTTTATTCCACAGTGCCTTATATAGCATGCTCCCATGCAAGGGAGGGATTTCCATTCATTAATACAGTAGCCAATCCTGTCCCGGTAACTGCCCACACATCTCCTCCCCTCAGCCTGCATCATAATCCCCTTATCCAGTACAGCAATTCCCCCCGTTTCTGGATGTACCCCTAAACCTAGGGGTACCCCTTTAAATTATACATCCCCTGGTAGCCCTGATCTGGGTGAACAACATATCCAAAAATCACCCAGATCGGACCAGGGGTTCGGGAATTTCCTGGAGGGAATAAAATGACCGACCGTGCTGGATGAACTAGCCGAAGTGGGCTCCATGCGATGGGGCCCTGCGGTCGGTCCTGGAACAGGCAAATGCCGTACCTGAAAGCCTCCAGCTATAGAGGCTTGGGAGGGTTCGCCTGAATCCCCTCGTTCGGTTGATTATGCCTACCGAACAAGGGGCCGTTCGGTAGTTTGGAACCGAACGGACCGGGCTGATGGAGGTCTCAGCGGTGTTCGCCTAATCGAGTGTCCGTTTTTAGTTCCAGACACTCGACAGCAAAACACCGCTGTTCGGGAGGTTAAGATGGCCGCCGCCACGTGTTTGTTTCTCGAATGGCGGCCACCCCTGGGAACAAAGGATTGCTACACAGCTTGTCATTTACCCGTTCGCAACAATGTTGCAACGGGTAATTGAAGGCACACTTCACACAGGGAGGTCTGACTGTTCGGTAGTTTCATTCGAACAAACTAAGGGAATGAAACTACCTTACATTCAGACGAATCCAATACATTTTACACATAGAACTTAGCTATTTTACACGAATGCATTCCTTTACTGCATAGACATTTAGCAAATAGACGAATACAGTTAAAACATAATGTAAGTCCCAGGGCAGCTCATGGCCATCCGCTACAGTAAGTCTATTTTAATTTTTTTACAGGTATTTAGATAAGGGTCCCCCTTCATTATTTTTAGGATGAGGGGGGTAGGTAGGGGTAATTTTTTTGGGGGGAGGGGGGTGACTAGGTGTTTGGGTACCCCTAGTCACCTGGGAGGGTCAATTTTTATTTAGGGCCCCCACCCGCCGCTCAGGGGTGGGGGCCAGGGAGGGGGACAGTATGTCCCCCTCTTATTGTTATTTAGGGCCCCAACCAACCAAGCAGGTAGGTGTCCCTCCCCCAAATTTTTATTTATGGCCCACACCAACCGCTCAGGGGTGGGTGGGGGTCGGGTGGGAGGACAGTAGGCCCCCCCTTATTGTTATTTAGGGTCCCCCCTTATTGTTATTTAGGGTCCCCACCCGCCATGCCAGGGTGGGGGTCGGGGGGAGGACAGTAGGTCCCTGCCAAATTCTTATCTATGGCCCCTACCCAACCCTCAGGGGTGGGTGGGGGTCAGGGGGAGGACAGTAGGTCCCCCCCCTTATTGTTATTTAGGGCCCCCACCTGCCATGCAGGGGTGGGGGCCAAGGGGGAGGACAGTAGGTCCTTATTGATATTTAGGGCCCCCACCCACCGCTCAGGGGTGGGGGCTGGGGAGGGCAATAGATGGCTCCTAAGGGCACACGCTTGTTGATTGGCTGCCCTGCAGCCTTTCAAAACGCGTCATTAAATCGCTGAACACCAAACTCCAACCCGAACATACCGTGATATGTCCGTGTTCGGGTCCGGGGTCCAAAAAAGGTAATGTTCAGTACGAACTCGAACTTTACAGTCCGGGTTTGCTCAACTCTAGTTAAGAGAGATAAACCTGGATATTCTCCAAATCTCTCAATCTCAGACTCTAAGATATTAGTTTCCCTAATATTGTCAGACTTTACTACATACCAATTTTATTATGCTTCAGTTTAACAAACAGACTGTAAAGAATTGGCATCACCCCCATACGACGTCACCATGAACTCAACCCTCATTGCGGCCAATGTATGATACATATGCTACATATCCCATCAGCCATTGGGAGTCGCGGCACGTCATTTCCGGTCGACGCCCGCGACCCAAGCGGAAGCAGGAAGTACAGCACCACACCGGATTGAAATCAAGCTAATAAGACTACCTATAAAAGTCTGGCAGGGTTACAGACATATCCACACTTCTGATGAAGCCCAAACCCGGGCGAAATGCATCAAGTGAAGGACTGGAAGCTAATTTTTTACTATAGATTATTTTTATTAATAAAGTCTAAGCCTTTTTTTCCAATCCTCTTCTGGTTTCTACATATTTCTTCCTGGTACTGTTGGATTCCTGCTAATTCCTGATATCCATTGGTGGGGATCATGCTACCACAAGCTATCAACGTTGTAATATTGTAAGTAGGACATCTACTTTTTACACTTCTGATTTTGTTTTACATACTGTACCATTGAATTTTGTATTTTTTTTTTCTCTCCTTATATATATGGTTGCTGAATTTGGATATTCCGCACAGCAAATACCTACAGATCCCAAGACGGGGATTATATCGTCCAGGCGCTATACAGCAGAGCTCTCAGTAGATCTACAAATTGTGAGTTTGTCTTTACCTCGTATTTTATATACCGTATTTATCAGCGTATAACACGCACTTTTTCTCCCTGAAAATAGGGGAGAAATTGTGGGTGCGTGTTATATGCCGGCCCTTTAAATACTGCAGCCGCCTGAGCGCTCTGTCAAGAGCGCTCAGGCGGCTGCTGTTGGTTCTCACCTCCCCTGTAGCGTGGCCGAGCTGCTCTGCTGTCCGCGGTGGCCGGCCGGAGTGATAGGAAGGTGCACGCTCAGTGTGCACCTTCCTGTCAGTCCGACCGGGTACAGGAAACAGAAACTCCTGTTCCGCGCGAGTTTCTGTTTCCTGTACCTGGTCGGACTGACAGGAAGGTGCACACTGAGCGTGCACCTTCCTATCACTCCGGCGGCTGCTGGTTGCTTCGTATGTCGAAGAAATAGAAAGAGGTAAATAGAGGGAGGGGAGGTAGAAAGGGAGGGAGTAGAAAGGAGGGAGGAGGGTAAGAAGAGGGGGAGAGTAAGAAGAGGAGGGTAAGAAAAGAAGTAAGAAAGAGGTAGAAGAGTAGAGAAAAGAAAGGGAATAGGGGGTAGAAAGAGGAGGGGAGTAGAAAGGGGGAAGTAAGAAAGAGGTAAGAAAGAGAGGGAGGGGAGTAAGAAAGAGTAGAGGAGGGAAGTAAGAAAGAGGGGGGAGAGTAAGAAGAGGGGAGGGAGTAGAAAGAGGGGGGGTAGAAAGAGGGAGGTGGAAGTAGAAAGGGGGTAGAGGGGAGGAAATAGAAAAGAGGGGAGGGAGTAAGAAAGGGGGGTAAGAAGAGGGGGAGGGGGAGTAAGAAGGGGGTAAGAGGGGGAAGGGAAAGTAAGAAGAGGGGGAGGGGGGAGTAAGAAAGGGGGGTAAGAAGTTCTTTATTTGAAATTTAAAGGACCACTCTAGGCACCCAGACCACTTCAGCTTTATGAAGTGGTCTGGGTGCCAGGTCCCTCTAGGATTAACCCTTTTTATAAACATAGCAGTTTCAGAGAAACTGCTATGTTTATACTGAGGGTTAATCCAGCCTCCAGAGCCTCTAGTGGCTGTCTCATTGACAGCCGCTAGAGGCGCCTGCGTGCTTCTCACTGTGAAAATCACAGTGAGAGCACGCAAGCGTCCATAGGAAAGCATTGTAAATGCTTTCCTATGCAACCGGCTGAATGCGCATGCGCATTCAGCCAATGACGTCGCGAGCAAGGAGGAGAGGAGGAGTACAGCTCCCCGCCCGGCGCTGGAGAAAGGTAAGTGTTTAACCCCTTCCTCTCTCCAGAGCCCGGCGGGAGGGGGTCCCTGAGGGTGGGGGCACCCACAGGGCACTATAGTGCCAGGAAAACGAGTATGTTTTCCTGGCACTATAGTGGTCCTTTAAGTTTTTTTTCCCTGAAATTTCCTTCTTAAAATGAGGTGCGTGTTATACGCCGGTGCGTGTTATACGCCGATAAATACGGTACATATGTGTTAATTGTTTACAGCATATTGCACTATTATTCTATTGTATTTTTGTTTCCTTTGAGGGTTTTATCCTGTTACATTAACCAAGATCTATATGTATGTATAAAATACTTTTTTTTTTTACATTCAATTTGAGCACTTTTGGCACGGTTTACCACTTTTTCTATCTTATATCTTAGTTTTAGAGTGATGAAGTGACAGAATGTAATGGTCTAAGGATTTGGTGATATCGATTTATTTTAATGTAGTCTGTAGCCGTTATATTACTGGTGGTGAATTCCTTTGAATGTAAAAATCCATAAAAGGCTAGATAGATGGATGTTTTTATTACCATATTGCTTATTTGTTCGAATGGTGCTGTATCTAACAAGTCAGATAATGATTGGAATATTTTATTGTGGATGGGTAGTCTTTCAGGGGGTAGATGTGTATCTGTCTTTTGGATTCCCTTCAGTAAAGTCGTTATCTGGTAAGATGAAAGAAATCCTGTTTTATTAGGATGTTGTAATAGTGTGGTGTGGTGTTGGATGCCCGTTAGATAAAGTTTGATCATGTTAAAAGATCATTTTAAGTTAAAGTGACAATTAAGAAGTAAACCCCAATATAGTTTTCTGAGCAAACATGTCCTGAACTTAAAATTCCGCTAAGAATTTAGTTAAAATGTGAAAGGCCCTATCATAGGTTTTCCTAGAGTTAACCGAAAGTGCAAGGTGGGAAACATTACGTGCATGAATCAATAAGACATCTAATCCAGGAGCATGTCTTGGAATGAAGGGGTGGGGGTAGCCTGCCGGGAAGCAGTGGGCAGAGTCTGGAGGGTGGCCTGAAATCGAAACCGAGACAAGTGATCAGCTGATATAATTGTGACACCCGGAACGTGAATGCAGGTAATGAAAAATTTGCAAGTCGCTGCTACCCATGTGAGTTTCATTAAAAACCTCATAATTACCAAAGATGATGACCGGCCTTTATTGACAATGTGGCAAGTGGCTAGGTTGTTAGAAAAACATCTGACTGAGTGACCGTCCCAGTCTGGCCCCCAGGCAATAGCAGCGGGCATGATTGGGTATAATTCAAACATGGCTGATGTAGTGGAGAAGCTTACCTTCTCTAGGCCATGGACCCCAAAGCCATTTATTGCCAAAGATGGCTGCAAAGCCAGTATTGGCCGCAGCATCTGTCCAGAGTGTAGGTGAGTTGTCGGAAAGAGAAGGTATGACGAAATGCCTTTCGTCACTGGATTTTTAGGTGACAAGTTGCCCTTTGCCCCTGGCTGTTGGAGGAGCCTGAGTGCCAGCCTCCAGCATCATGACTATGGCCCTGGGTTGTATGGCACTTTACAAACATTATTTGGGCTAATGGATTTATATTGTGCTGCTGCTGGCCCTTTAAAAACTGCATTGTGGTTTATGGACTTGTATTGGACCATGCTGGCCCTTTAAGAACCGTCTGGGGATACATTGAGACTTTGTGTGACAATGCCCCTTTAAGACTATGTCCCCAGACCGTTCAAATACTTTGTCTATGGCTTTCTCCCCCTTGGTTCAGTAAATGCGGCTTACTGAACCAGGTACCACACAGGCAGACCACCCAGAAGTGGAAGTGTGCAGGCAATTTACCTCCAAGGCTAGGAACCTGCTGTAGGTAAATTGCCGACCGCTGGGTGGCCGCAGTTCGTGCAAACCAACACGTGGCGGTGGCCATCTTTGTTCATTCGCACGAGGTCAGCGGTATGTGTTGCCAAATTCATGGAACTAAAATCGGCTACACATTTCAACAAACACCGCTGACCTGTACCTTCTCCTACACTGAATTTGCAGCTGCAGAGACTAAGTCCCGTTCGGCAGTTTGAACTCACTGCTATACTAAGCCAAATGCATATTTTTAAAGTTACAGTATATGTGTAAAAAGTGTATTTTTCCTGCCTGTGATAAATTACATTAACCCATTGTGTTCAGTAATTATATCACAGGCAGAGGGGAGGGATTGTATGTTGGGGCTGGGTGTGTTTTACGGTTTTCCTGTAAATGATTGGTTGTACTGTGTTCCACCCTGTGGGATGTCCCCTTGCATGGGGACTTGCATAAAGGCCAGTGTGTGGTCATTAAAAGGAGATCATATTGTACCTTCATGAAGTTTCAGCTCATGTTTAGGGGAATTGGAGAACTACACTCTGGGGATTGCTATAATCACTATACTCCCCAGGGTATAATCACTAAGCTCTGCCAAGAGCTTGTTCCTGTTCCTGCTCTCCTGGAATTGGAGAGGCCGACCTACTGGAAGCTGGACCCTGGTCTTGGGTCCAGAGTGGGTGGAGACGGCGAGACCCCAACCAAGCTGCGGCGGTTCATGGGGTCTGCAGTGGTTATGGTGTCGGGCAGAGTGTTTGGAGTCCTCGGAAAGCACTAGGAGCATCCGTCAGCGGAAGGTACCCGGTCGGGTGCCAGCGGCTCCGTTACAGGGGGGTTGAACATAGTTTGCCCATTCCAAGATGTGAGAAAAATGCGCCACATAAGTAAGTCAGCTTTTGCGTGAGCGTTTGAAGTGATGTGTGATTCGTCTGAGGTGAGGTCCGGGAACAAAGAATGTAGGCGGGAAAAGAAAGATCTACCCTGGGGAATTATCTTCATGGCAAAATTGAGATTGAAGTTCTTTCCGGTTACAAGAACCTAGCTGTAAGTACAGCTCAATACTCGCTAGGGTGCGCTCAATCTTATCCTGGGGAAGACTTGCCTGCATGTGAATCAAGTCTAGTTGAATCCCCAGAAGATGCATAACCGTCTCCGGACCTACCGTTTTTTTAAGGGAGACCGGTATACCTAGGGACTCAAAAAGAGCCAACATGTGTTTGAGGCTGATAGGGGGTAGTGAGTTGTTTTCAATCGAGAGCAAGTCATCAAAATAGTGAATTACAGTCGGACATCTGTACACATTAAGTAGCAACCAACACAAGGTTTCAGCGAAGATATCAAATATTTTGGGGCTCCTCTTGGAGCCGAACGTGAGCCGGGAGAAGAAATAATATAAACCACAGTGAGGGGTGAATGGGAAGTAACCTGAAAGCGTTGACAATGTCCGTTTTACTGAGCCATGCTCTTGTCCCAGCAGTCAAAATAGCCCAGATGGCATTGTCAGTAGTGGCATATTGTAGAGAGAAAGGATCACACGAACAAGGGGATTCATACGAATCCTCCCCAAGCTCTATAACCCAGGCCATTCGTGTGTTTTGTTCACTTTTCTGTGACCGACCGCAGGGCCAAAATACATGAAACTGTTTTCGGATACTTTTGCCATGCGGTCGGTCAAAACTTGTAAGTCCCATAACTCCCGAACCCTTTATCCGAATGGGCTGATTTTCACATATGTTGTTCCTCCAGACTAGGGCTATCTGGAGATACTGGATTTGTGGATGTACCCCAAGTATTTGGGGTACATCCAAAACTTGGGGAAAACTATGTACATGTTAATTATGTTAACTGGTTATCTGAGGGTAGGGAATCTATGGGTTGTAACCATTATGCTATTGGTATACTGTAAATCCCTCCCTTGCATGGGAGAATCCTTTATAAGCCTGTTGTGTGAATAAATCAGGTAGATTCTGCTTAACCCTCAAAACGAAGTGTCGTCTCGTTATTGGGGGAATTGGATTGTATGCTGACTGCCAGGAGTGTAACCCTGTCGTATGGTTTTCCTGTTCGGATATTTCCAGTGTTAATGTGTTTCCAGTTCGGGAGATCGGTGCTTACAGGAGCTGTCTGTGTATCTGGAAAGGGGAATATCACCTAACTGGGTTTTAACCTCTGGTGAGCAAAACGGTCCGTTACACCGTTGATGCAAGTTGGGTACGGTTTAGGAAAGATATTATTAGGGCACATGGTTTTTGTGTGAGCCCGGAAAAAGTGCGCACAAACGTGTAACAATCTACAAGAACTAACACCACAAGTACCCGCATTAAAATTGTTGCATGTTTGGGATTTGTCCAGGAAGACGATGTCCCTAATCAGCTTATCCTTCAAAACTCTGGTTGATCTTGCAGAGTTAGGGCCTCAGTGGCCCTGCTCAAGTTCTGCTGTATTAGGGCGTAGGTTGGTACGATGTGCTGTGGATGCATAAACTGCACAAGCCAGAGTCCTGAGACCTGCAAAATGCCTGCAGAATAACTCAGTGTCTAACTTACTCCAATTTATGCTTGTCAGGGGTGGCAGTCTGATGACTCGGACCCAGTATGCCTGATCTAGGTAGTAGGAGTCACAGTGTGGAAATGGATTACCAGGGCCTGGTGCAGGGCAACCGCGTGCCCCCTGGTGTTGAGCATCAGCGTTTGTGTGGCCACATACCAGGGCCCTGATGTAGCTACTGCGGATCCCAGGTGCCAGATGACAATAAGCAGACCTCCCAGGATCTGAATAGGGAAGCTCTGCAGTAGATATGTATCCAGTAAAGAAACAAGGCAAGACTAGAATAGACACCAAACAAGAAAACAAGACAAAAATAGACAAGATATTATCGGCAAAACACGAGGAGACATAGCTAAGTACTATATATGTAAAACATTGGAGATTTAGACATACATAAATGACCAAGATGTATGCAGCCCACCAACTACGTCAAAGTCCTCCAATTAAGGTGGGTCCTATCTACCTAAATATGCATGACTAAATAAACAAAAATAAAACACACACAGCACTTACCTGCAAGAAAGGGGCAGCTGACTTGAGCAACTGCCTGCAGGGCCCAACTAAAACAAAAGGATTCATGGAAAAGGAACGGGTGTGGCAATATAAAACAAACATCTAAAGGAATCCTGGAGACTGGGAATTCCAGGAACGGAATACAGGAATGAACCCAGAAAACAGCATAAAGAAAACCAGACATGGAATAGAAAACCAGAAAAACCAAGAAAAACTAAACAAGAATTGTAAAAAGAGTACTGGATACCAGAAGCCATTGCCAGAATGATCCACAGGTAGGAACAGGATGTGACAATGCTGTAGTTAAACTGAATCAGAGCTGCAGCCACTTTTGCAGAAAAGGAACTGTGGTAGTTGTGAAGAAATCCCTATTTATTCACTAGTAATTCTCCTAATTTTACCTTTATTCATTTTGTAGATTTAACTACCGAACAAAGACCACCGCCTGGCTCATTAAGCTTCAAAGAAATCATGAATCAACCCCTCTATCTGTGCGGCCAGCATTCGTACTACCAAACGCCACGTGGCTGAGAAAACCGCGCCCATCTTTTTTCAGCCGAACAAAGGCAGCGGGACTTGGTCGTCGAGTGTCTGGAACTAAAATGGGACACTCGACTTCCCGAACACCGGTCTCAAACAGACGAACGCTGGAACTCTAATTCCCTATTAGCTAGAAGAGCGCTATTCGGTACTTTGGTGCATTCGACAGAGGGGAACTGCTGAGAGCCAGGGGGATCAATTCGGTACTTTATTCGCTTTTCCCCTTTTACTGAAGTGACCGGCAAAACACACCAAACTCATGGAACTGTTTTGGGCAGCCAGCCCACGGTGAGCCGGTCACAGAAGACTTCCACAGTTTTTGAGAACTGATGTTTGGGGTTCGTGTGCTTCACTAAGGGAATTATCTTATGAAGCTATTGGGATTACTATACAGTTCGTCTACTTTATCTACCGAATGGAGAGCTATAATCACTGATGCTCTGGCGGTTCAGGAGGAAACCACCGAATGAGGTTTTAATATACTTGGTTTCCTTACAACTGAGGCAAGCGGAGGGATTCGAATCCCGAATGGACTCCCTGAACAAAGCAAGGGAATAAAGAAGAATGAGGAAATGAGGGAAAAATACTCCTCTACCAAGAGAGGAGGCTAGTTCCATCAAAACCAGTACACCTTTAAGAGCAGTACAAATGTAAAACTGCAGAAAAAATATAGTGCAGAAAAATAATAAAGTTTTATTAAAGATTAAAAACGTGAAAAAAACTCATCAAAACCTATCTATATATATATACACACTAAACTGCTTAGCTTTAAACTGTATAAAGCTGATTGTAGAAAAAATTGAGCTAATGTGCTCATACAGGGTGCAACCAAGTTACAATAAATGTAATCAAGTATCCAATATGTAACTTATACTAGTAAAGAGTGGTATATTGGAAAAGTGTTGCAATAAGGATGGCAGAGCAACAATAGATCCCAAAATTATATATGTAGCAGTCACAGCATAATATCAGCTATTATATTTTATTGGACCCCCATGAGTCAAGTGAAATCAAATTGTATTATATGTAAATGGGGGAACAATATTCCCTCTATATCTACTAGTGGTAATAATCAAAATCCTACAGAATCCAATCGAGCTGACTGAAAAAACTAAAATCTAATTGTAGAATACTTAGTCAGAGCTCAATAAGATGGGTAAATCGAAAGGACAGAAGGATAGAGATAATTGAAAATAAAGTAGGAAGTAGTATAGAGAGAATATATATGCACAGAGCTACTAATAAGAGAGAGGACGTGGCCGGCAAAAGAGTCCCTCAATAGAAAGCAACATGCAGAGAATCTAGCTGGTACTAAGACAATATGTAAAGATAGTGAAACCCACAACCCGACGCGCGTTTCGGCGAAAAATCGCCTTTTTCAAGGGCATGAGCAAACAATGTGCATCTACCCCCTCTATCCTTTTATACAGCTGGCGCCAAATCCTATAACCAATAGGATGTGCCTAATGCCGACCGTCAATACAATTCAGCGGTGGGCGGTCTCAAAGACCGTGCTCGGCAAGATCCGAGTGAATAAGAGTGATATATACCGATCGCCAATAGAATTCTGCGGTGGGAGGTCTCAGAGACCATGCTCGGAAAAGTCAGAGTGAATAAGAGTGATATATGCCAACCGCCAATAGAATTCAGCGGTGGGAGGTCTAAGGGACCAGTGCTCGGCAAAGTCCGAGCAAGTAAGAGTGATGTATCAGGACGCATATGAAGCTGTATTAACATACAAGCAATTGACCGCACATGCACTCAGCACAATATCATTGTATGTGCAGAGGCATTAAATAAGTCTTATGCAGACATTGTATCAGTATAAACGCGTCCACATCAAACTCACCATACACTCCATATAGGGGTGTGGAAACAAATTGTTAATATGTACAATGTGACAGACCCATCTGTCTGGATTACAAATGCTTTGTTCGCCTGTTTTGCTGGTTACATGAATTTCCCCATTCGTATGCTTTATTCAAGGGAATGTCAGTTTTGTCGAACGAAACTACCGAACGGACGGCCACCCAGAAGAGAAGTGTGCTGCTGGTTAACCTATTGATCCCAATTAGAACGTTGCGGTTAACCACAGACACTTCTCAATTAAAACCGAATGCCGGGTGGTCGTCGTTCGTATGTCGACCACGAGGCGGCGGCCATTTTGTCCATGCGAACGACCAGCGGTGTTCGACGATTATTTCATGGATCTGAAAACGGACACTTTTTCAGCCGAACACCGCTGAAGCCGTCGACCTCCCCTTCTCAATCGACAAAAGTATACGAATGCCAGCCGTTCGGGAGATTCAACCACACGAATGGACTTAACCCAGATAGCCGTCCCATGGAGTCAATCGCATACCGAAGAACTGAAAGAGACTTTGACTCCATGGCGATTGAACTGTGTGAATGGGATCTGAGCGCTATTCTCCAATAATGTGCACTCAGATCCAGGCTATCTGGGGAAACGTAATACGAATGTAATATGTTCGGCAGTTATAAAGTTATGGATTTTCATGTGTTTTTGTGACTTGTGTTTAAAATGGCGATTGCCTCTGCTCAGGGAGATAATTGAGTTACTTCCCAATTATCCCCCGAGCAGAGGGGAGGGAACTGTACTGCATGCTGGGAATATTGTGGGGATGTATGTCCAAAATGTCCCCATGTCCTTCTGTGATTTCAGTCTCCCATTTGGTCCCCTAGGGGAGTGTCCACCAAGTGGGAGACCTGCATAAATACCGGGCAGGTAGCCCACAGTAAATCAGTTCGTGTTTTACCCTCAAAGCGGAGCTTGGTCTCGTTATTGGGGGGATTTGGTTACCAGCGACTAAGGACTGCTTATTTGGATTATTTGCCGCTTGGGAGATATTGACGTTCGGTTACTATTTGCCGTTCGTGGATTTGCAGCTCGTGAAGGGAATTAGCCGTACAGGTACCGTTCGGGAGTTTGGAGTGTTCCCTGGCTGGCGGTTCGCATGGTTTTACTATACCCGCTACCCGACCACATTATTGCGAACGGGGGATACTCGCTAAACGGCGGTTTGTACATTTCATTACTGGAGGTACCGTAATATACAACACTGTAACTCAGCATGATCACATATTGTTAAAGGTATATCCATCCAGATCATATATGCTAGAGTTGCAAGCATGGGACTGAATGGCTCAGCAATACCAGCTACTTAAGAGAACCACGCTAAAGGGTTTACTGGAAGCTTGAGGCGTAGTGGCAAGTAACAAGACAAAAGCCACGTTAATTGCAGAATTAATACAGAGCGACAGAACCAGCAATACAGAGATGGCGCATGAGGAAGAAACCGAGATGCAGAAAGATATCAGATGGATGCTCAGTGTATTGGGACCCAATCCATCAACAGAAGCGGTTCTGCAGGTCATGGCACAAGCCAGGCAAGCACAAAAAGAGCGAGAGGACCGAGACAAAACGTTACAGGGTGATTTGCTACACTCCCCGGGAAGTACCAATGACCTACCAAAGAAGGTAAATTATGCAGCATTTAAAAGTTTTAATGACAATGAAATGGAAATTGACAGTTATTTGCAAGACTTTGAACGTCAATGTGCGCTGGAGGGATTAGACGTCACAAAATGGGCTGCAGTACTTAGCAGCAAGCTGTCAGGCAGAACAGCTGAAGCATGGAGAGCAGTGCCTGATAGGGACATACACAATTATGACAAGTTAAAAGACATTTTGTTGGCCAGATACGCTATAACCCCTGAGGCATACCGGAAAAAGTTTCGGGAACTTCGAAAGACAGGAAGAGATTCCCACACTGAATGGGCTTTTCGGCTACACAGGGTAGCCCGTATTTGGATGCAGGGCTGTCAAGCAACTACCCTGGAGAATGCCTTACAACTTATGCTGCTGGAACAATTCTTTAACCACACTGCAGATGATATCAAAGATTGGGTAAAGGACAGGAAACCTAAAACAGTGGAGAAAGCATGGGCGTAGGAACCAGGGGAGATGGGGGGACACATCCCCCCCAGCAAATCATGCGGGGGGACAGGTTATGGAGAAATCCCCCCCAGCTCCGCCGGCCCCCCTCATGCTGCAGCCGCCCGAGCACTCTGCAGAGAGCCTCAGGCGGCTGCAACTTTGCCCGGGCTGGTGCGTCCAGGAAGGCGCACCGCCCTGGCGGAGCATGAGGAGAGGGGCTGACAGGAGGGAAGAGCTCAGCGCTCAGCGCTCCATCCTGTCACTCCCTCACTGTAGCATGGCCAAGCCCTGTATGGTCCGCGGGTACAGGGAGCATCTGTCTCCTGTACCCAACCGGACTAACAGGAAGTGAACACTGAGTCAGTGTGCACTTCCTGTTAGTCCGGCCAGGTGCAGGAAACAAAAGCTCCCTGTACCCGTGGACCATACAGGGCTCGGACACGCTACAACAGAGGTAGGAGAGGGTGGGGGGATAAATTGACGGGGGGGAAGACATTGACAAGGGGATGGAGGAGGAATAAATTGAAGGGAGAAGGAAGAAATTGACGGGGAGGAAAATTGACAGGAGGGAATTGACAGGGGAGGGAGGGGGAAAGATGAGTGGGGGAGGGAGGGAGAAGGAGTGACAACTGGGGGTAGAAAGTGAAGGGGGAGAAGAGAGTGACAAGGAGGGGGAGAAGAATGTGACGAGGGAGGGGGAGAAGAATGTGACAAGGGAGGGGGGAGAAGAGAGTGACAAGGGAGGGAGAGGGGGGAGAAGAGAGTGACAAGGGAGGGGGAGAGATTGACATCCATCACACACACACAATGCACCCCTTACACACAAAGACAATGCACCCCTTACACACAGAAAAACACACAATGAATTAGACACACACACACAAGCAATGCAACCCTTACACACAATGCATCCCTTACACACACAGACACACACAATGCATTCCTTACACATACTCAATGCACCCCCTTACACACACTCAATGCACCCCTTACACACGCACACACTGCATCCCGTACATACACAGAAACACACCTTGCAGCCCTTACACATACAAACACAGATTCACACAATGTGAACAATTGGTGGAACATGAAGGTGGACCCTGGGACCCAGACCTTGAGCTGTGTAAAGGTCCCCCAAAAAATGGAGCTGCTTCCCGTTCTCCCAGAACATTTTTGTGACCTAAGTTACAAACAGCCTCCAGAGAGCCTGTTCTACACCAGACCAGTGGAGCCAGACTGCAGCTAGAGCCCATCATCATCCTCATCTGGTTGTAAGTAGGCAATCTAGCATATTATTCGTGGCACTAATCTCTAATTTACCTCACATTAAAAAAACACTATAGTCCCTAGAACCACTGCAGCTTAATGTAGTGGTTCTGGTGTCTATAGCCTGTCCCTGCAGGCCTTTTAATGTAAACACGGCGGCACTCCAGCACTGGCGTTAGGTAACATGGCAGATCATATGGGTGGGGCATTGTAATGTCACATGGGGGGGGGCGGCAAACTTTAATTTTGCCTAGGTCGGCAAAAATCCTTGCCCTGGCCGGGTGTCACGTGACTACCCGGCGCTCAGTCTGACACTGCGCCTGCCGGACGTCCAGAGGTCCCCCTGCTATGTCAGGTAAAAGGGGGGACAAAGGTAGAAAAATAATTGGAAGGGTTTAGGGGGGCTACTAATATGGATGGGGGAGGGGTAGGTAGAAAAATAATTGGAAAGGGTTAGGGGGGCTACTAATAAGGATAGGGGGAGAGGGGTAGGTAGAAAAATAATTGGAAGGGTTTAGGGGGGCTACTAATATGGATGGGAGGAGGGGGGAGGTAGAAAAATTATTGGAAGGGGTTAGGGGAGTACTAATATGAATGGAAGGGGTAGGGTGGGTTCTAATATGCATGGAAGGGTTAGGGGGTACTAATATGCATGGAAGGGGTTAGGGGGTACTAATATGCATGGAAGGGGTAGGGGGGTTAATATGCGTGGAAGGGGTAGGTGGGGTTCTTTTGTGCATGGAAGGGGTAGGGGTGGTTCTAATATTCATGGAAGGGGTAGATGGGGTTCTAATATAAATGGAAGGGGTAGAAACGGGTAGTAAAATGTATGGAATGCATTTCTGACAGTGTCACTGAATGACAGTTAGGAAATGTGGTCACCCTAAGTCAGGGGCAGTATTACACAATCTGTATATGTATAAAAAAAATATAAAAAGTAATCTGCAAAGTACAAAATGTTTGTGTCATATGTCGTGCTAAAAATTAAGCTAGGAATATGCATATTTTTTTGTTTTTTTAAAATAATTATACAAACATTTTATTTCTTACATTTGTGATGATTCTTTTTTCCTCTCTATATTCAAGGGACACTATAGTCACCAGAACCACAACAGCTAAACGTAGTAGTTCTGGTGTCTATAGCATGTCTTTGCAGGCTTTTTAATGTAAGCACTGCCATTTCGTAAAAAGGCAGTATTTACATTAATGCTGAGGAATACCTTTAGTGGACACTCAGATGGCCACTAGAGATGCTTCCAAGTCGAGACATGAATGCCGCCCTATGAAGTATCTGAGCATGTGCGGCAAAGCTGCGCATGCGCACCAGAGAGCAATGACGCTTCTGAATAGAAGCATTTTATTGCTCCCTGCTCGCACCCAAAATGACGAAATAGGGGCCGCGGCATCAGGAGGATCCCGGCGCTGTATCCGAGTAAGCAAAATCCCTTCCCTGTAGTGACCCTTTAATGTTATTATTTAATCATTTATATAGCAACTGCAAATTCCGTAGCGCTGTACAATGGGATAAACAACTCCTAGTTTACGGAATAAGAATATACCCGGCGAGTAAAAATGCTATCCCACCCAGATTTTTCCTACGCCCATGGGAGGAAGCTGCCAGACTAGCGGATGAATACCAAGACAACAGGAGGAGGGAACGGGGGGGAGCAGACCCATGTTTAAGCCCAACTACCCGGCTCCAGCACCAACTGCCACCCCTAGAGCCTCCATAAGCAACCCACCAGAAGGCCCAGCAGTAACACCTCAACCCCCTGCAGTGTGTCATTACTGTAAACAACCAGGACAATACAAGAACCAGTGTCCTCGTTTGAACCGAGGAAGCTGGGAAAGGCAACCACCGCAACAACCCAGGGCAGCCGACCATTGTGTTCAACAGGAAAGTTTTACCAGCGCACCTAACCAAGAAGAGCAGTGTCCCTATAGTGGTGACTATAGTGTCCCTTGAATATAGAGAGGAAAAAAGAATCATCACAAATGTAAGAAATAAAATGTCTGTATCATTATTCTAAAAATTATTTTCAAAAAACAAAAAAATATGCATATTCCTAGCTTAATTTTTATCACTACATATGACACAAACATTTTGTACTTTGCAGATTACTTTTTATATTTTTTTTATACATATACAGATTGTGTAATACTCATGGGCGTAGGAACCCAAAAAAAATCTACATGAGGTCAATCCAGTGCAATCTGAGGGCGACAACCGGGACCACCACCGCCAATGGATTACAGTGAATGGCGTAGGGACCCGAGCTCTGAGAGACTCTGGGGCCACTCTAACGGTTGTACAACCCCACACGGTCAAGACGCAAACTCGCACCGGACGCACCGTAGCCGTAAGGGTGGCTGGGGGTGCCATACACAAGCTACCTACAGCTAACGTCCTTGTCGACTGGGGTTCTGGGTCCAAACAGTTAGAGGTTGGCATTATGCAGGAACTGCCAGCCAAGGTCTTATTGAGAAATGACGTCGGCTGTTTAACCTCCCAACTAACACGGGACACTATGTCGGAAGCCTACCCAGTTACCACCCGAGCCTAAGCCAGACTGGAAGCACCGCTGAAGTCTGAGGACAACCAGGTAGGAGTTGACATGCCCCCTTTGCCCGATCCCCCTACCACCTTCTGGGATACATCACAGGGATTTGAACAAGAGCAGCGGACAGACTCCACACTAGAAGGGTATAGAAAGGCCGTAGAGGTCACTAAGGGGGACACCCCCCACGAAAAGTTTGAATGGTATAAGGGATTGTTGTACCGAGTGACAGGAGGGGTGGGACGCGGGGCCACACAAGTCACTGAAAGACAACTAATAGTACCCCGTACGTTTTCAGCTGAGTTATTAAAACTCAGTCATGATATTCCCCTAGCAGGACATCTAGGGGTCAAAAAGACGAGGGACCGGTTGACACAAACGTTCTTCTGGCCTAGGATCACGCAAGATCTTAAGTATTATTGTAGGACGTGTGACATATGACAAAGAATAGGGAAGAGAGGTGACCACCAGAAAGCCAAACTTCACCCCTTACCCATTATAGAGGAGCCCTTTCACCGAGTCGCAGTGGACTTAATAGGACCTCTCAGCTGACCCAGTCAGTCCGGCAAGAAATTCATTTTAACTGTAGTGGACTACGCCACTAGATACCCGGAAGCAGTAGCCCTCGCGAACATAGAGGCCGAGACCGTGGCGGAGGCCCTAGTTAAAATATTCTCCCGGGTAGGTTTTCACCAGGAGATCCTGTCCGATCGAGAGACTCAGTTCACAGCCCTCCTGACCCAGCAATTGTGGCAGAGCTGCGGAGTAAAAGCCCTATTCAGCGCCCCCTATCATCCCCAGACCAATGGGCTATGTGAACACTTAGCAGATGCTGAAAACCTTCGCAGAGTCCTGCAGGAATTGGGAAAAGTATCTACCCTATCTTCTGTTTGCCTACCGCGAAGTGCCCCAGGCATCCACCGGGTTTTCCCCCTTCGAACTCCTGTTCGGGAGAAAAGTTCGGGGCCCCCTGGATCTCGTACAGGAACACTGGGAGGGCAGCACAGTTGGGGGGGATTCCCATTGTCCAGTACATTCTGGAGTTCCGTGACCGCCTACGGGCTTTCACCGAAACTGTTCGGGAGAACCTGCGGGCGGCCCAGGAATGCCAGAAGAAGTGGTATGATAGGGGCACCAGAGATAGGGTATTAGAAATAGGACAGAAAGTGTTTGCCCTGAGACCTGCCAAGAAGGACAAGCTGCAGCCGGCCTGGCAGGGGCCCTTTAAGGTGGTAGAGCGCATAAGTGATACCACCTATATTGTGAGCAAATTGTCATGCGGTATCTCTTCCGGGTTCGGCACTTCCGCATTGCGGAGCCGGCCCCGCCCCCTTCTGACACGGCTACTTAGGGAGACCGCGCCATGGAGAAGGCGCTTGGTGATTGTGGGACCTACTTCTGTGTATACACGCCGGCTCCACAAGCTCTGACAAGCCGTCCTAGCCTTTGAGCCAATGCAAGGATTAAGCTGCATGCCATAGAGGATTACTGGAGAACGGATACTTTGCTAATTTACAAGTGGACTATAACTCTGAACTCTTGGAGGACAACTCACCTTAACCTTAAGTATATCTTTCAACTATTGTCTGCCATATCATTTATTAAGGAACCAATTCCTGCTTGCTCAAATCTTCTCTGCTTCAAGTTACTAATTACATGGAGGACAACTCCCATCATGCTTATTTACTAGCAACTGTGTCTTGCTTTGCAAATACTCTCTGCTACCTGCTTAATGTTTCTATTGAAGATTATTCCCAGCAACCTAAAGAATCTTATTTAATACTTCTCTGAGGAAATACTTATTAATGAACTTTGTATTGTTTGATATCCTGCACTTTCTTCTTACTCGATTATTGCCTATCTGCAATTCATTTTTAAGTTTATCAATCATTAAAACTTTGTTTGATTCTCAAATTGCCAGCAATCCTCTCTTTTCTTAAAGCTACAGTATTGATGCTTTAAAGATTATTCGTTTCTTTACTATTGTGATTAAGGAGTTCTACAAGCTGCAGTTGAGTTCCAATCCAAATAACCCAAGTAGCATAACAGAATCACGAAGCCTCAAAATGGAACCAGCAGATGTGAATTCCCAAATTACCTCTTTAAACCACAGGGTTGAAATACTCACACAAGGCATGCAGGATTTGCAAATTGCTAATGAGAGACTTCTTTCTCATATTAGAGAAATGCAAAATAAAGTTACAGATTCTTCAAGTGACCGTGCTGTCTGCAATCCCGAAAAATTTTATGGAGATTGCTCCAAATATAGAGAATTTTTGAATTCATGCAAATTATTGTTTACTCTCAAACCCAGGGTTTACCCGACAGACAGGATTAAGGTCTGTTCAATGATTTCCTACTTAAGGGGTGAACCTATGTCCTGGGCACATTCATTTCTGGAAAATGAAGATCCTATTTTGGATTCTTTAGATAATTTTATTGAGGCAATGTAATTACATTATGAGGACCCTAATAAACAAGCTACTGCTGATCTTACTATTAGATTATTACAACAAAGAAATCGTCCTGTGGAGGATTATATAGCTGAGTTCAAAAGATGGGCTTCAGAACCCCAATGGAATGATATAGCTCTACGTAATCAGTTCCGTTTAGGATTGTCTGAAACAGTTAAAGATGAATTATCTAGAACCACTCTTCCTCCAACGCTTGATACATTAATTCAACTTTCTATCAGTATAGATAGAAGAATCAGAGAATGTAAAGCTGAAAAGGCTC
Organism: Pelobates cultripes; assembly: GCA_933207985.1. Classification (NCBI taxonomy): domain Eukaryota; kingdom Metazoa; phylum Chordata; class Amphibia; order Anura; family Pelobatidae; genus Pelobates; species Pelobates cultripes. The sequence goes on along the minus strand of OW240921.1, from coordinate 63,441,746 downwards.
TCTCTAATTCATTTTGGAAAAAACCCAGTCCACCTTTGCTAATGCCTAATAAACCCTTGCAACCCAGTGAACCTATGGAAGTTGGGTTTACTAGGGGACCTTAATCTATGGAAGAAAAAACAAGGAGGAGAGACTTAAATCTCTGTATGTACTGTGCCTCTAATGAACATCTCTTACAAGAATGTCCTCTTCTAAAACATTCTAAGGGAGATAAGCCTAAAATGAATACCTCAATTCTGAAAACACTACCCTCTTCCTCCTCTCATCAGTTTGCTGTACCTCTAAATTTACAGTGGGACAAAGAAAGAATCAAGACTGAGGCCATTATTGATTCTGGTGCTACGGGGATATTCATAGATTCTTCGTTTGTTGAAGCCAATAAAATTCCTTGTCTGCAAAAAACATCTTTTGTCTCCATCAGAGTTATTGATGGATCTTTAATCCCCTCTGGTCCCATAAAAATGAAACTATTCCTATTTTGACCACTATCAATAATAATCATTCAGAATTTATTGTTTTCGATATTATAAAATCCCCCCTTTTTCCAATCATCTTAGGAATCAACTTGTTACAAATTCATAATCCCTTCATCCGTTGGGCTCCTTTCTCTCTCAACTTTGAATCAGATTATTGAAAGAACAATTGTCTCCCTCAAATTCCTATATTTCAATTAAGTCATGAAACTCTAATACCAGAACCATATTCGGATTTTTCTGATGTATTTGGTAACAAAAAAGCTTATGCTATTTCCAGAATTCCTGTTAATCCTTCTCCAAAAGAGAAAACTTTCTCAATGTTATCAAACAATAAAATAATTGGACTTACAACTACTATATTGGATGAACTGAAACAATTATATCTCAAAGAACTTGAACTACCTTCTACTCCTAAATTGTTCATAAAAAATTGAATCTTTTATTTCAAAAATAGAATTTATATTCCTCCAAAACTCCGACATAACCTTTTAAAATTAATTCATGATTCTCCCCTTGCTGGACATCCCGGGATAAAAAAGACAATTGAACTCTTTACTAGACAATATTGGTGGCCTCGTCAAGACAACCATTGAAACTTATGTAAAATCTTGTCCAGTTTGTCAAAGGTCCAAAGCGGAACGTCACCTTCCTTATGGATTATTGACAGGATTACCAGTACCTGGGAGACCTTGGCAATCTATTTCCATGGATTTTATGGTGGAACTCCCTCCTTCTCAGAAATACACCACCATCCTTGCTGTAGTAGACCTTTCACAAAAATGTCACATTTCATTCTTTTGAAAAAGTTACCCTCATCCTCTGAACTTTCCAAAATTTTATTGACAATATAATCAAATTACATGGATTCCCTGAAGAAATAATCTCAGACAGAGGTTCTCAATTTACTTCACGTTTTTGGAAGGAAATGTGTTCTTCACTTCAAATCCAACGTAAACTTTCTTCAGCATACGATCCGCAAACAAATGGCCAAACAGTACGAGTCAATCAATGTCTGGAACAATACCTTCGTTGTTACTGTACGTATTTACAAGATGAAGTTAATATGTCAGCTTCATTCTTTAAAGAAAAGTGTTATGATCCAATAATTTTGAAGCAACAGGTCCATCAAGTAAAAAACATGGAAAGAACTGAAGTGTTAAGTATAAACCGAAGAATGATACATTAATAAAAGAAAATGAACATGTACCTCTGATTTTAGATTATAGTGTTAACTCTAAACAAGTTAAACATATAATCAATAAACATTGGCACATTCTCAAAACAGATGAGGACTTGAAGGACATTATAGGGCATAGGCCGAACATTATTTTTAAAGGCGCTAAGAATATTAAAGATTGCCTAGTAAAACTATGTAGTTCGAAGTTTTATAAATTGTAAGCAGCAAGAGAAGAATTTTTTTAATCAAAAACCAGGTTTTTATCCTTGCAAAATGTGCCTACCGTGTAAGAACACCCTTTTTAAGAAAGACACACAGACTATGTTTAAGTCTAATGTTACAGGTTGTAACAAGTCTAATGTTACAGGTTGCTACAAGTTGTTTCAAGATACGTGATATCGTCACATGCCACTCTACTAATGTGGTGTATCTCCTCTGGTGCCCCTGTGGACTCCAATATGTGGGCATGACCACTAGGAGTTTTAAAACCCGCATTATGGAACACATGGGGAATATAAGGAGGGGATACACCAAACATAGTGTATTAGCACATTTTCTTGAACAACATAATGGTGATACTTCTCTTTTAAATTTTATGGTGATTGGGAAGAAGCGGATGGATTGGAGAGGGGAGGATAATGTCCGAGAACTCAGCAGACTAGAGGGCAAATGGATTTTCACTTTAGATACCATGTGCCCTAAAGGTCTGAATATAGATTTTGAGTTAGTTAATTTTTTATAATTTTTATTTATAATTGAAATGAGAAGAGAAGAGACTCAATATTTATAGTTTTAATATTTTTAATATTTTTAATGTTTTTAATATTGTTGATATTGTTAATTTTTTTATATTGAAGAATATATTTTATATATGTATATTCATTTTTATTAACTATTAATCTTAATGGACACTTTCCCCTTAAATATACATTCCGTTTTTCATATATACATTTTTTGAAGTTTTATATTTTATCAATATTTCTCCATGTTACTCACAGCTTAAGATTCACTATATTATTGCTTTATGTTTAATTCTATTTTTATATTGCATGTATGGGCATATAACCTTTACTAATATGGACTCCTCTGACATCATTTCCACCATGTCTAGAGATGGAACGCATGGTGGAACGCAAAGGCAACACGTGACTATGCCGAACAGGAAGTCACGTGCACACTGCCGAAACCGGAAGTGGGATTTGCTTTAGATTTATTTTTTTTCTTTACTTCATGCTCTATTTTAGATGTATCGACCAATGTTTAATAACTTTATGACCTCTATTTCCATCATGCCTGAGGATGGAATGCATGGTGGAATGCAGATCAAACCGGAAGTCACGTGTGGTTTGCCGAAACCGGAAGTGATGTAATCGGCACTAATTTTGAACTTCAGCTGAACAGACTTAATCATATCAAGGGGGTTATTTAAACCCTGAAGTTGCTCCAGGAATACAGCACTGAGGAAGGCCCCATTGAGGACTGAAACGCATTTGCTCTACACTGGACTTTTTATTGGGACTTTTTCTGTTGGCGGTATTCTTATATTGTATATATATTTGGGTATTCTCACTGCTTTTAATTCTTGGCCATATTTGCGGTACGATACTGTGTTATATTCGATTTTTTATACCTGCCTCATTCTTGTCCCTATTTTATATATATATATTTTTAATAAGTTTATCCAATAAATTTATATTCATATTTTCACTTGTGGAATTCGAGTTCTTCACAGGAAGCTTATCGAGAGCCTGCATAGGCACCCAAGGGCGACATACATAGAGCCAATTAGGCTCCATCCTTGTGAGTTTATTCCTCATATATTATAAGCATTGTGTATTTTTTTATATGGAAAACACTATGTGTATTTTATTTGTTTTACAGGTGTAATTACTATACCCATATCTTCAATAGGTGGTATATTTACATACTGTACTCTCTACTGTGTGTGAATCTATTTATATTCTTTTACTCTGTTTCTTAGGTGTTAAGGGATTACACCTTTTTTCACACTCACTTTTATTGTTATATTTAATATTGGAAGCACCTACACAACTTATTGTATTTAGTTGTTTATACCTCCGCTGAGGTACATCATGTAGAAACCCAGGGAGAAACGCCGTTACGGCAGCAACCCTATCGTATCCCTGAGGCAGTACGGGAAAATATGCTTGCAGAAATATGCTCCAGTTAGGGGTTATAGAACCCTCCCAGAGTCCTTGGGCTTCCCCGGTAGTGCTTGTACCGAAGCGCGACGGCACCACGCGCTTCTGTGTAGACTATCGGAGACTCAACGATCGCACCATAACTGATACCTACCCCATGCCCAGGATAGATGAGTTATTAGACCGCATGGCTGGGGGGGAATTACTTGACCACACTGGATTTGTGCAAAGGGTATTGGCAGATCCCTTTGGAGCCTGCGGCCATCCCAAAGTCAGCATTCGTCACTCCATTTGGGCTATACCAATTCAGGGTTATGCCCTTTGGGATGAAGAATGCCCCGGCTACCTTTTAGAGGATGGCCGACAGGCTCTTAGAGGGGTTCCAGGACTTCGCGTGCGCGTATCTAGATGATATTGCCATCTATAGCCACACGTGGGGGGACCACCTGAGCCACTTGTCCAGGGTGCCCAAGCGAATTCGTTTAGCCGGTCTCACATTGAAACCTGACAAATGCCACGTGGGCATGGCCGAGGTACAGTATCTCAGCCACCGGGTTGGTTCCGGTAGACAGTGTCCAGAACCCGCTAAGGTAGAAGCCATAGCTAATTGGCCCCAACCTCGGACCAAAACCCAGGTGTTAGCCTTTTTAGGGACGGCTGGCTACTACCGAAAATTTTTCCCAGAGTATAGCGCCCTGGCCAAACCCCTCACCGACCTTACCAAAAAGGCCCTTCCAAAACAAGTCACCTGGACCCCAGAGTGCACGGATGCGTTTCAGAGATTTAAAGCTGCATTGAGTAACACCCAACCATACTAAACAATTTCTGGCCACACAGATGCCTCCATGTTTGGGATGGGAGCCGTGTTAAGCCAAGTGGGGGCGACGGCATGGAACACCCGGTGGCATACCTCAGCCGTAAACTTTTGCCCAGGGAGGTCAGCTATGCCACCGTGGAAAAGGAGTGCCTAGCTCTAGTTTGGGCTCTCAAGATACTACAGCCCTATCTGTATGGACGACCATTTACGCTTATGACCAACCACAACCCCCTTGTATGGCTAAACCGAGTAGCTGGGGACAATCCCAGGCTATTGCGGTGGAGCCTAGCCCTTCAGCCGTATAACTTCACGATGCAATACCGACAGACCGACCTGGACGCCTAAACCACGTTTCTCGGACATCCCCAAGCCAACCAGACAGGGTCTAGGCGGGAATGCCGACGTATGGACTTATAGGGGAGCAGTGTGAAGAAATCCCTATTTATTCACTAGTTATTCCCCTAATTTTACCTTTATTCATTCGGTAGATTTAACTACCGAACAAAGACCACCCCCCTGGCTCATTAAGCTTCAAAGAAATCATGAATCAACCCCTCTATCTGTGCGGCCAGCATTCATACTACCAAACGCCACGTGGCTGAGAAAACCGCGCCCATCTTTTTTCAGCCGAACAAAGGCAGCGGGACTTGGTCGTCAAGTGTCTGGAACGAAAATCGGAAACTCGACTTCCCGAACACCGGTCTCAAACAGACGAACGCTGGAACTCTAATTCCTGATTAGCTAGAAGAGCGCTATTCGGTACTTTGGTGCATTCGACAGAGGGGAACAATCACTGCTGAGAGCCAGGGGGATCCATTCGGTACTTTATTAACTTTTTCCCTTTTACTGAAGTGACCGGCAAAACCCACCAAACTCATGGAACTGTTTTGGGCAGCCAGCCCACGGTGAGCCGGTCACAGAAGACTTCCACAGTTTTTGAGAACCCCTGAACCGATCTGGGTGAAATTTGAATATGTTGGTCAGCCAGATCGGGGCTATCAGGGGACATATTATTTGTGGGGATACCTCAGGTATAAAGAGGTGTTCCAGATAGTGGGGGAAAATTAGATTTTTCTGCCTGGAGATAATCAAGTTATTACTTTATCATTCTTGATTATCTCCAGGGCTAGGGGAAGGAATTGGGTGTGTGTGTTATGTTTTTACTGTGCCCGATTGGTTAATCTCTGTCCCTCCCTGTGGGATGTCCCCTTGCATGGGGACTTGCATAAAAGCCTGTGTGCAATCATTAAAGCTCAGTTCAGTTGTACCCTTCTTCTTGACTTCGGCTGATGTTTGGGGATTTGTGTGCTTCACTAAGGGAATTATCTCATGAAGCTATTGGGATTACTATACAGTTCGTCTACTTTATCTACCAAACTATAATCACTGATGCTCTGGCGGTTCGGGAGGAAACTACCGAATGAGGTTTAAATATACTTGGTTTCCTTACAGTAGTCATAAAAGCCTGTTCCACCGTATTTGTGCCCCAGATCCACCAGCTTGTGCATGTATACACCCAAGTCTTCCCTTTTCTCAGGATAAACAGAGCAATACACATCCCTATAAATCCCAAAACCCAACACAAATTCAGGTATAGACAGTTTTTTTGTTCATAGTAGGATCTCTTGCCCTCAGCACCACTGAAATGTCCCCATATGCAAGGACATCCTGTGAGGCAATGAGGAGCGAGACCAGGTTAACATCCTTGCCCTCCAGGATGTTCTTTTTGAGATTAGCCGGGACCATATGCGATGGGTTGATACTCTCAGGGACCTTATATGTGGCAAGAGAGTTACCGGGCAAGACAGCTGATCCCGCAGAGTCAGGAATAGCAGGCCCTGCAGCAGGGCCGGTGCAAGGATTTTTGCCGCCCTAGGCAAAAGGAAGATTTGCCGCCCCTCACTCCCCCCACCAGGACATCGCAATGCCCTACCCATATGACCTGCCATATGAACTAGTCCCAGTGCTGCACACAGTGTATGTTTACATTAAAAAGCCTGCAGGGACAAACTATATACACCAGAACAACTTTATTAAGCTGCAGTGGTTCTGGGGACTATAGTGTCCATTTATTGTGAGGTAAATTAGAGATTAGTGTGACTAATAATATACTAGATTGCCTACTTACAATCAGATGAGGATGGTGATGGGCTCTGGCTGCAGTCTGGCTCCACTGGTCTGGTGTAGAACAGGATCTCTGGAGGCTGTTTGTAACTGTGGTCACAAAATTCAATGTTCTGGGAGAACGGGAAGCAGCTCCATTTTTGGGGGCCTCTTACATAGCTCAAGGTCTAGGCCCCAGGGCCTGATGGTGAGAATGCCCATAAAGCCCACCCATACGTCCACCTACATGTTCCATCCATGAGTTCGCTCACAGGGAGTAGAGTGTGTAGGGGATGTGTTATGTGTTGCTGTAGAGGATCTAATGTGTGTGCTTATGGAATGTAGTGTATAGGGATACCAGTTTGTGTAGGTGATGCAGTGTGTTTGTGTGTAGTGGAAGCAGTGTGTTTTTGTGTAAGGGATAGAAAGCAGTGAGTGTTTGTGTATAACGGATGTATTGTGTGTTTCTTGTTGTGTGTAAGGGATGCATTGTGTGAATCTGTGTTTGTATGCATAAGGGATGCAAAGTGTGTTTCTGTGTATGTAAGGGACAGGGCCAGCGCTACCTGTAAGGCGGACTAGGCAGCCGCCTAGGGCGCCCCTCGGGAGGGGGCGCCTCAGGCGGCTGCAGCTTTGCCCGAGCGGTGCGTCCATGAGGAGTGCAGCATGGGGAGAGGCGCTGACAGGAGGGAAGCGCTCAGCGCTCAGCTCTCCCTCCTGTCACTCCCTCCCTGTAGCGTGGCCGAGCCCTCTATGGTATGGTCCGCGGGTACAGGGAGCTTTTGTCTCCTGTACCCGGCCGGACTAACAGGAAGTGCGCACTGAGTGGACGGGGAAATGGACAGGAGGGGGGGGGAAATGGACAGGAGGGGAATGGACAGGGGAGGCGGAAATGGACAGGAGGGGGGGGAAATTTGACAGGGGAGGGGGGGAAATGGACAGGAAGGGGGAAAATGATTAGAAGGTGAATTTACAGGAGGGGGGAATTGACAGGAGGGGGTGAATTGACAGGAGGGGGGAAATCTGACACTGAGGAAATTGACAGGGAGGGGGAATTGACAGGGAGGGGGGAATTGGATTATGGGAGGGGAATTGGAAGGAGGGAATCTGACAGGGAGGGGAATTGACAGAGAGGGGGGAAATTGACAGGGGGGAAATTAAATTGAAAGGGAGGGAATAAATTGAAAGGGAAGGGAAAGAAATTCACAGGGTGGGTGGGAAGAAATTGACAGGGAGGGGAATTGACGGGGGAGGGAGGGAGAATGAGAGTGGGGAGGGGAGAAGAGAGTGACAACGGGGGAGAAGAGAGTGACAAGGGAGGGGGTAGAAGAGAGGGACAAGCAGGGGAGAAGAGAGTGACAAGGGGGGGAGAAGAGAGGGACGAGGGGGGGAGAAGAGAGGGACAAGGGAGGGAGAGGGGGAGAAGAGATTGACATCCATCACACACACACACACACACAATGCACCCCTTACACACAAAGACAATGCACCCCTTGCACACATAAAAACACACAATGCATTACACACAGAGACACACAAACAAGCAATGCAACCCTTACACACAATGCATCCCTTACACACACAGAAACACACAGTGCATTCCTTACACACACTCAATGCACCCCTTACAGAAGCACACACTCAATGCATCCCGTACACACACAGAAACACACCTTGCAGCCCTTACACATACAAACACAGATTCACACAATGCATTCCTTACACACATATCCGGACATCCCCTGTGAACAAACTCATTGGTGGAACATGAAAGTGGACCCTGGGACCCAGACCTTGAGCTGTGTAAAGGGCCTTAAAAAAAATGGAGCTGCTTCCCATTCTCCCAGAACATTGATTTTTGTGACCACAGTTACAAACAGCCTCCAGGGAGCCTGTTCTACACCAGACCAGTGGAGCCAAACTGCAACTAGAGCCCATTATCATCCTCATCTGGTTGTAAGTAGGCAATCTAGTATATTATTCGTGGCACTAATCTCTAGTCCCCAGAACCACTTCAGCTTAATGTAGTGGTTCTGGTGTCCATAGCCTGTCCCTGCAGGCCTTTTAATGTAAACACGGCGGCAC
>OW240921.1:63405414-63432826 GCA_933207985.1 Pelobates cultripes | reverse complement strand
CATATGATGTAACTTAAATGTCATGACTGTATATCGATGCATTGTACAATAAAAATTGTCAAATTCAAAAAAAAAAAAAGAGCCGGCATCTGAGTCCCACTAGGCCCTTCCCCTGCATCTGAGTTGTCAGTGTTAGTATTGAGCAGTCTAAATAACTCTGCTTTCCTGGCAGTAGCTGGGAAAGGAATGCATCTTCTACGGAGCTCTGCTGTGAGGCGTGGAATAGTCCATGATCTAAGTTAAAATGGACTAGTCACATCAGCTCTGTGGGCAGGGGTACAGGACATAGTGGGGGTGCTAGGAAGGGACAGTTCTTCTGGTACTTCAGGAACTTTAGACATACTGAAATATATATATATATATATAATATATATATATATTTATTTATATACTGTAATTACCATGAGTGAGACAATGTAGCCTGGTACTGGCTGGCTAGCTAAATGCCAAGTGGTGAAAAATGATACTACCACAAGGTGACAGGTGAGGCCCTACTAGATGCCAAGCGGCATGAGAGGCTCTAACTTTGCGTTGGCCCGAGGGGATTTGAGACCACTGAACGGTGTGACGGGGTGTTGGCCTCTCAGTGATAACTAAAGCATAAGATAGTATGGGAGGGACATGTGAGGCCCTCTCTATGCAACCATGCGAGGCGAATATGCTTTGGGCCGATGGGCGTATAGCTCTGAGTATGAGGATGGATGTTGGCCTCGCGGGACCACTAGCCTATGGTTTAAGACCAGAAAACATAACTGTGACAGACCCATCTGTATGGACTAAAAGTACTGTGTTCGTCTGTTTTGCCTTTTGCATGAATCTCCCCATTCGTATGCTTTGTTTAAGGGAATGTCTTTTTTTTTTTGTCGAACGGAACTACCGAACGGACGGCCACCCAGAAGAGAAGTGTGCTGCTGGTTAACCTATTGATCCCAATTAGAACGTTGCGGTTAACCACAGACACTTCTCAATTAAAAATGAATACAGGTTGGTCGTCGTTCGTATGTCGACCACGAGGCGGTGGCCATTTTAACTATGCGAAAGCCCAGCGGTGTTCGACTGTTATTCCATGGAACTAAAAACGGACACTTTTTCAACCGAACACCGCTGAAGCCGTCGACCTCCCCTTCTCAAATCGACAAAAGCATACGAATACCGGCCGTTCGGGAGATTTAATAACACGAATGGACTTAACCCAGATAGCCTTCCCATGGAGTCAATCGCATACCGAAGAACTGTAATAGACTTTGACTCCATGGCGATTGAACTATGCGTATGGGATCTGAACGCTATTCGCAATAATATGCACTCAGATCCAGGCTATCTGGGGATGTGTTACACGAATGCAATATGTTCCGTAGTTATAAAGTTATATATTTTTATGTGTTTTGTGACTTGTATTTAAAATGGCGATTTGCCTCTGCTCTGGGAGATAATTGAGTTACTTCCCAATTATCTCCCGAGCAGAGGGGAGGAAACTGTGATGCATGCTGGGAATATTAGGGGGATGTATGTCCAGAATGTCCCCATGTCCTTCTGTCATTTCAGTCTCCCATTTGCTCCCCTAGGGGAATGTCCACCAAGTGGGAGACCTGCATAAATACCGGGCAGGTAGCCCACAGTAAATCAGTTCGTGTTTTACCCTCAAAGCAGAGCTTGGTCTCGTTATTGGGGGGATTTTATTACCGACGCCTAGAGACTGCTTATTGGAATTATTTGCCACTTGGAAACTATTGCCGTTCGGCTGCAATTGGCGATTCGTATATTTGGAGCTCAAGAAGGGAAAGAGCCGTACAGGTACCATTCGGGAGTTTGGAGTGTTCCCTGGCTGGCGGTTCGCATGGTTTCACTGCATACGCTACCAGCCCACAGTATTGCGAACGGGGAACATTCACTAAACGGCGGTTTGTACATTTAATTACTGGAGGTACCGTAACAACTGGTGGCAAGCGACGGGATGATCCTCAACGCCCAAAGAGACCACTACAACCAGGATTAAAAATGGAATTACAATACCAAAACCTGAGAAGAGCTACCCTAAAGGATTTATTAGAGCAAAGAGGCAGACAAGCCAGTAACCTCAGAAAAAGAGATATTATTGCGTTATTGCTGGAAATGGATGGAGTACCAGTGGCAGAGGGAACCAATGGACCCAGCACAGCTGACAGAACCCCCGAGGAGGCAAGCTTTGACCGGGCGGTAAGAATCAGGCTGGCCCATTATGGTCCCAACACGACTACAAAGACCATTGACCGGGCAGCTGTGGAGGCCAATCTGCAGCAGCCCCAGTCACAGCGAACCCTTGGAAACTATTGCCGTTCGGCTGCTATTGGCGATTCGTATATTTGGAGCTTGAGAAGGGAAAGAGCCGTACAGGTACCTTTCGGGAGTTTGGAGTGTTCCCTGGCTGGCGGTTCGCATGGTTTCACTGCATACGCTACCAGCCCACAGTATTGCGAACGGGGAACATTCACTAAACGGCGGTTTGTACATTTAATTACTGGAGGTACCGTAACAATAACCTATTTGGACTCCTAAATCCCTGATACCCAGTACTATCTGCTAACAGGAGTAAGGTATAGGAATTGTAAATGTCGTACCTGAGATAATTAGAATCAGAAATAATGATTCTTGCAGAATTAGGGAAAAGAGGGTGGCAGTAGATACATGCTGCGACCTATAGATAAGATGTAATAAGTTTCTGAGCATATCGATATATATGTGAGTGAGGCCAGATCATGGGCCCAAGTAATAATAAAGGAACCTACCCCAAACCTAGACGTGAGGAGTGAAATTGGCAAAAGCTGACACGAATGGAAGAACCTTTTTAAATGTTACAGTACGGTCTGACAAAGGCACCTAAAGGAATTTTAGATGTTAATGTAAAATCAGAAGGAATTATTTAAATAAGCCAAACTTCAACCAAATTACCAAGCTAAAGCACAAGTTTGTCAAAGCAGGAACAATTCCTCTGACTAATCTTCCCGAACGCACCTGTGGAAAGAACATCATGATGACATAAAATGTCAACTCAACGGCAGTGTGATATACCATAAATAACAAATCTAAAAAATAGAAATAATAATATGTCATTATTTGTAAACCCGTAATATCATTTGTAACCAGTAGGGGGCACCGTGAACTCAAACTGACAGATACAGATACAATTCATCTTAATTCGTGTAAGAGCGGAATTAGTAACACCTGTCAACGGGGAAGAATCGTGCGAACAGTCTATGCCTTTACCTTGCAGTTCACGTTTCAAATACAAATTGCAAGAAGGTTCGTATGAATCATGGTGAACGATTAAGCATGTGGACGTAGTGAAAGGAGCCGAACGATGCGTGCGTTTGTGCGGTTGAAAGAACCGAAAACCCATACCCATGGGAGCAAACTAATTTGTACGTGTGGTAATGCGAACAGTGCCGAAACGCCTATGAACTATACGAGATGAATAAGAATAGGAATAGACCCAAACCGTGATGACGCTGAAAGAGTGCAACCGAGGTCTGACGGTAAGGGTATGACTTACGTTTGACAACGAGCCGCACCGAAACCAGTCTCCGAGCAAGCCGGAGGAGGCAGCGGGCTTGTAGCATTTGGTGAGCGGTCAGGTAAGTAGAACAGAAACAGGAGCCAGGAACCAGGGTCAAGAGGTAAAACAGGTAAGAGACAGCAAAATGGCGACTTGACCGGAAGTAACCCCTTGCCAGATCAACAACGGTAAAGTGGGAGAGGATTGCCAGCCCTTTTAAAGGGGATCCAAACCCCTCCCACAACTACAGGCCCAGCCTTAAATGTATCTCAAAATACACTTATAATGGAATCATATATATGCATTATAGATGTATAATATATTATAAAATGCTTTAATTATACATATATAGGAAATAAAAGTGTGTGTATATACACACACACACATACGTATTATATACACACATATTATGTGTGTGTGTGTGTGTGTGTGTGTGTGTGTATATACATTCATACACAGGTATTGCACATGCGTGTGTGCATATATATATATATATATAAATGGAACAAATTGAGAGCACTCATTGGATTTAGTAAACAAAAAAAATATATTAAATCAAACGCATATAAATCAACGTTTCGACCGTCTAGCGGTCTTTATCAAGATCTTGATAAAGACCGCTAGACGGTTGAAACGTTGATTTATATGCGTTTGATTTAATATATTTTTTTTGTTTACTAAATCCAATGAATGCTCTCAATTTGTTCCATTTGTATATTTTGCACGGAGAGGCACCTGGTCATTGCTGAATTAATGCTTTTGCTATGGGATGAGTGCCAGAAACTATTTTGATTTTTATATATATATATATATATATATATATATATTATGATCCTTGTCAGCAGGTAGCACGGTCCTCTAGGGCAAAAACATGCACAGTCTTTTAATGCAACTTCATTCCAGGCACTTTATTTGTAAGTTTACATATGAGGCAGCAGCAAATGAAAACATAAATATAACAGGTTTCCCTTTAAACAAAAACCTAGCTCGTCTGAGCACTGACTCACTTTGAATATCTCTCTCTATCAGGGTTAAACTAACAAAAACATATGGCACCAACCTTATTAGATAGCAACACTCTGCTAGCTAGCCTGTTGCTTTTCTTTCTCCACTCCCAGTGCTCCAAGCCAGCCTTGCCCTGACTGCTTTCCTTTCTGCACTCCCAGTGCCTAGTCTCCTTGACTCTCTATCTGGAGAGAACAGCCTCTCTCCTACCTGCTTCCTGGGAGGAAGCCAGCAATCCCTCTCCTTTTCTTGCCTAGCCGGGAGGGGTTTATTCCCACTGCAACAGCTCATTAACTGCAGCTGAGCAGTGGGTTGGAGACGGTCCAAAAAACCCTGGTTTTCTCCCCAGAAAACCACTAAACTGTGGAGTGGAGCATTGGCCCACCCTTCTCTCCAAATGCTCCACCCCAGGGGGCCATAACTAAACAATGCTTTGTGTTGTGCAACACACAAACTACACGTACTTCCCCTTGGGTTAAAAGGCCTATCTGCCTTCACTTTATCACAATATATATATATATATATATATATATATATTTGTGTTCGGTGCTATTCTTGTAACTTAAACGTATGTATAGCATGGTGTAAATTATAGATATGAACAAGTCGTTTAAAGTGTGCCGAAACCGACGTATGCGGTAGGCCTGTAATAAAGAGGGCCCACACTAGTTATAAAATAATAACTGAAATTTGAGTTGAGGGAGTGGTGGGTGGGGCCTGCCGAATGTCTGAATCCACGGTGAGGCAGGTAAAGGGGGGAGTGTTTAAGTAGGATCAACAAGCCCCTCCCACAACTCCAGGCAAGCCTTTACATTTGTGTTCGGTGCTATTCTTGTAACGTAAATGTATGTATAGCATGGTGTAAATTATAGATATTGTCAAGTCGGTTGAAGTGTGCCGAAACCGACGTATGCGGTAGGCCTGTAATAAAGAGGGCAAAAATTAGCAGTGTCTTGCCAAATAAATATTTATCGCATAGATGAAACATAGTGCAAAGAAAATACCTCAAGATGACAATTTAACAAAGGCAGACCTCATTTCTAACACAGTTTGAAGTATATACAAAGCAAATGCTGATGACTGACTTCCAGTAGAGATGTCGCGAACTGCTCGCCTAACTGTTCGCGAACTGTCCGCCGGCGAACAATAGCGTGTTCGCGTTGGGCGAACATATGCGATTTCCAGTCCGCCCCCTATTCGTCATCATTGACCCGGAACCTCACAGTCAGCAGACACTTCCTGGGAGGGAGGGTCTGCTGCTGATTGGCTGGAATGTGTCTGCTGACTGTGAGGTTCCGGGTCAAAGTGTACTCAATGATGATGAATAGGGGGCGGACCGGAAATCGCATATGTTCGCCCAACGCGAACACGCTATTGTTCGCCGGCGGACAGTTCGCGAACAGTTCGGCGAGCAGTTCGCGACATCTCTAACTTCCAGTGGCCCAAATACTTAATTATGTGTACTGGAATATCGTGACTAGAGGCTGTGGAGGCTGCCCCTATCCGAAAAGAATGGCCAGAAAAATTGCTAGCGTTCAGACCTAGTCTGGTCAGTACTGCATGAATTTCGCTGTTGTTAAGACAGCTTTGTGGAGGACTAGCAGCGGGATGTCAGACTGAGGAAGTAATGATTGGAGATATGTATCCAGTACTTTTACCGGGCACCATTTCTTTGAAGTGGGATAATATGTGATATGCACTACTTTACCCAGCTGACTTGTTTTAGTAACAGGTAGGGACAAGATATAGTGATCTTGTCGTTTAATGAGATAGGAACGTTTGAGGCAGTCTCGTGCGTATTTGTTACCATGTATGGTAAATTCGCAAGGTCTAAGAAAACCGTAATATGCCAAGTAATTTGTAGTGTGTTCAAACGGAGCAGACATATCCGGAAATAACTGTTTCTTGTGGTTAGAGGAGTGGTACTGGTTTTCTGTATGCCTTTGAGTATGTTTTTAATGGGGTAAGATGATAAAAAAACTAGGGTTATCTAGGTGTTGGATGTCGGTTAAATATAATTTAATGGTGTTGTGTGATAGTTTGAGTTTGAGATGACAAAAGGATGCAAAAGCTACCAGCGTTGAAATGGTGAAAAACTGAGACAAGTTATGTTTTAACATAAATCTCTTATACAGTTTGAAGGCTCTATTGTAGGATAGTTTAGTGTTTTCAGATAGGGCTAAACTAGCCAAGACGAGACTATGCCTTGCCAATTCTTTTAGTCCATTACAAGATCCTGAAAACATGGTGCTGCAGTGGCTGTTGGGTAGGCCGTGGATAACGTGTCTCTGAAGGCCTGGAATTCAAAGCGGGACAATTTGTCAGCTGCAGTATTATAGATCCCTGGCACATGACAACACACCAAATAAAAATGATTACAGGCAGCCAGCCAGGTCAGTCTTCTAATGATCATCAGAGATGAGGAACGTCCCTTGTTTATGATGTGGCAGGTAGCTAGGTTGTAGGAAAAACAGCGTACCGAGCTACCTGCCTAAGTGATCCCATACCATGGCTGCTGCAACTATAGGGTATACCTCGAATAAGGCTGAGATGCGTGAAAACCCTTCGATGTGCAGAACCCCCTTGGCCAACCATCCCGGAGCCACTCATTGAAAAAATATGGCAGCAAAACCAATTGATGCTGCCACATCTGTCCAAATGACAGGAGAATGGGCAGACAATTGAGGCAAAAACATACTTCTACCATTGCAACAAGAATTTGCGCCACATTAATAAATCAGCATTAGCCTGTGAATCCAGGTAGATAAGGCTAAAGGCATTTGGTAAGAGAGGAAGGAGGCAAAGGAGTCTAGAAAAAAAGGCTCTACCTTGCGGAATGATACGTATTGCAAAATTTAGTGAGCCCAACAAAGATTGCAATTCCTTCCGATCGCATGTCCTATTAAGCAGAAAGTCGTTAATGGTTTGAAGGATACTGTAAATTTTGCCAGAGGGGAGGCTCGCTTCCATGCTTACTGAATCGAGCAGGTTACCCAAGAAATTAACTAACGTGTCAGGGCCTTCTGTTTTCTTGGGAGAAACTGGCACCCCCAAAGAATGAAAAAACAAGATGACCTTAGTTAGATCACTGGGGGGAGAGGAATTATTCTCCACAAACAGAAAGTCATCTAGATAATGTATTACCGCATGGCTTCTGCAATTGTTTAACAGGAGCCAACATAAGGTTTCGGCAACGGTATCAAATATTTTTGGGCTGCTTTTTGACCCGAACGTGAGCCTTGTGAAAAAATAATAGAAACCTTTCCATTTCAGATCATGCAGATGCCATAGCAAAGGGCGTATGCATTAATGATGTCTGTCTTACTCAGCCAAGCCCCCACACCAACTGAAATAATGGTGTGTATGGCGTTGTCTATGGTGGCGTACTGAAGTGAAAATTAGATGGAATTAGAGAATTAAGGTTAGGTATGGCCAGGGAGTGAGGTGCGGATAGGTCTAATGACCCTATAGGACTAGTTTCCCTGAGGATTTCCCGGTGACTAGTCCTATAGGGTTGGTTCTCCAATTGGAAAATGGGGGTGCCTGAAAGGTCCCAACAAGAACCCATCTTCCAATTCTTTCTGTAAAAGGGCATCAACCATTTCCACATCAGAAAATGCTGATTGCAAATTGTTGCATTTGTAAATGCCAGCAGGGAAATGTACCAAACCTGTATGAAATCCCTCAGTGAAACCATCAATCAAGAAATCCACTAGATGTTTGGATGGGTAAGAGGCTAATGCGTGAGCCAAAGAACCAACGTTTACGGATGTCAAATACGGTTTAGCATGACTTTTGTTAGGACACATGGATTTGGCATGAGCCCTAAAACAATGTGAACACACATGTAACAATGTGCAGGCACTATAACCACATGTACCTACATTAAAGTTGTTACACACCTGCGACAAGGTAAACAATAGGAGATCCGAGTTTGTCCTTGCCTGATCTGTCCATCCTAGTCTGTGGCTCATGGAAAGTTCCAGGTGTGGACTCTAGCATGATGGGACAATAGTCCAAGGCATGTGATGTGGAAGCACAAATAGGACAAGCCGGTGTCTTGAGACCAGCAAAGTGACTGCAAAATAGCTCAGTATCCATACGGCTCCAGTCAGTTTTAATGTTATACTGAGCCAAAATTGCAGACAACCTTGCCGAAAAGGACCGGTGGTAATCATAAAAGGATGACCTCAACACAGTAGCATGCAACACAGCAGTATGCAACACAGTAGTATACAGCACCGTAGTATGCAACACAGTAGCATGCAGCACAATACTGTGCAACACAGTAGTATGCAACATGTAACATGTAACAAAGTATCATGCAACACAGTAGTATGTAATACCATAGTATGCAGCCCAGTAGTATGTAATACAGTAGTATGTAGCCCAGCAGTATGTAATACAGTAGTATGCAACACAGTAGCATGTAATACAGTAATATTTATCCCAGTAGTATGTAACCCAGTAGTAGTAATAGATGGCAATTGCAGCGTGTATAACTTCATTTTAAGTATGTTGCTGAAGTAAGCTGAGTAAGCTTCTCCTACGTGGGAGAAGTAAACAAAACCGGTCGGCAATGAGGAGACCTTGTGTGGTCTCTGGCTGCCGCGTCAGTGTGTCTGACTTCCGGCTCCCACCCATATAGGAACCTTGCTAAAACTCAAGATTTTTTGCGCCCCCGAGCGAGCAGCTTGTTTGCCGACCGTGAGTGCACAGACTGCGAACCGGAAGTGACAGGATTGGAAGTAGCGAACTGGAAGTGATCACCTGCCGAATGTCAGAATCCACGGTAATGCAGGTAAAGAGGGGAGTGCTTAAGTAGGATCAACAAGCCCCTCCCACAACTCCAGGCAAGCCTTTACATATATATAATATAAATTGTTATACTCGGGAGACTTCACTGAACACAAATATGAGTGTTTATAACAGTAAATCTTATCACGACGATGACATCACCAGTAAAAGTGCAGCTTTTGTGTAAAAAACAAATGCAAAAAACAAATAAAACCCTAACTTTGGCCAATGTTTGTGACTAAGTGGTTACTACAAAAGACTGGAAATACACCATTTAGAATACCCTGGGTTGTCTGCATTTGAAAATGGTTTGCCATGATGGGGTTAATTTTCTTTCCTGGGCTGCTGTACGGTCTCAAAGGCAACATAGGCCCAGCAAACCAATATTGCAAATTTCAATGTGCAAACATGGAAAAGGGGAAAGCCCTACATTTGAGCCCTACATTTGACCCCTGTAAGTTTGCAAAAAAACATAAAACCTGTACATTAGGGGCACTGTTGTTTTTGGGAGATGTTGCTGAACACATATCGGGGTGTTCTTTGTCAGTAACCCATAACAGGAACTGAGAATCCATGCCTAAATATATGGTTTGATGGTAAATTACATTGGCCGGCTTCAGAAATGTCCCAAATAGGACATGGGTGCATGATGACCAGCTGTGAAAATTCGAAGTTGGAAAACTGGAATGCGCACCCTGCAAATAAGGTCTTTTAGCCCCAGAGAACCCGGCACACCTATACATGGGTGGTATCACTGTACTAAGGAGATGTTGCTGAACACATATTTGGGTTTTCTTTGTCAGTAATACATGACAGGAGCTGAGAATCCATGCCTAAAGTACAATGTGTATAAAGTAACACAAAAAAATTACTACCCAAAAGGTTGACAAAGACTGGTGGTAGAATTATTGCATGGAATGTGTTAAAATACCACCATTTGAAATACTCTAGGGTGTCCAGTTTTCAAAAATATATAGTTTTATGGGGGTAAATTACATTGGCCGGCTTAAAAAATGTCCCAAATAGGACATGGGTGCATGATGACCAGCTTAGAAAATTCCAAGTTGGAAAACTGGAATGCGCACGCTCCAAATAAGGTATTTTAGCCCCCACACCTATACATGGGGGGTATCACTGTACTCAGGAGATGTTGCTGAACACATATTACGGTGTTATTTGGCAGTAACCCTTAAAGTTCTCTGTACATGTATTCTTAAATTGCTGTGTGTGTCAAACAAATCACCAATTATTATTTTATTTTTTTATTTGGCATAGATTGGTGATTAAATGGTTGCATGAAAAGATACCCCACGTTTAATACCTTAGGTTGTGTTCTTTTAAAAAATATATACATGTGAAGGGTTATTCAGTGGTTTTTGACAGGTATCAGTGTTACAATGTAACTTGCGTTAATTTTTTAATAAATGGTTTGGAAATAGCAAAGTGCTACTTGTACTTATAGCCCTATAACTTTCCAAAAAAAACTAAGAACATATTAACATTGGGTATTTCTAAACTCAGGACAAAATTTAGAAACTATTTACCACGGTTGTTTTTTGGCGGTTGTAGATGCGTTACAGATTTTGGGGGTCAAAGTTTGAAAAAGTGTGTTTAAAAAAAAAAAAAAAAATTCATATTTTATAAAAACATTTTATAGTAAGTTATATGTGTAACGGCACCTCAGGCATAAAAGGGTTAAACCGCCGTTTAGTAGATCTTCCCTTCCAGAGACACAGGCACAGCTACTGCAGAACACCAATCCGCCGAACAGGAAACCATACAAATGCTGTAAACAGCCGAATAGGAAAAAACATACGAATAGGTTTACACTCCTAGCAGTCAAACTGGAACAGCATACAGTAAATCCCCCCAAGAACGAGACAAAGCTCCGTGTTGAGGGTCAAGCAGTGAACAGTCAGAGCTGTGGGTTTATTGTTCTTATATACACATTAGTACCACCCACAGGGTTTTGGAAAACAACCAATAAACACATACAATACACTCAGACACTCCCACACAAAATCCTCCCCACTGCCTGTGATTCAATTACCTTACACAATGGGTCATGTAATTATAACAAGCAGAGAAATACAATTTTTCCACATTATTCATAACTTGAAAAGTATGCATCACATTCACACTTACATTTTCAGCATACTCCAAATACAAACATACATCAAAATCATACAAATTGGTCCAGTGGTTCAAAAGATAGATCGTAGTCCTTTGTGACCAAAGGAAGCATGCCTTTCTGCCCAAAACCAGTTCCACAGAGTCTTCTATCCTGGAGATAATTGGGAAGTAATCCAATTATCTCCAAGGACAGAGGCAAAACTCCATTGAACACATGGCAGCAAAAGACAATAACACACATAAAAACATATAACTGTGCAGCCATTGCACAAAACAGGTACATTCAACATATCCCCAGATAGCTCAGATCTGAGCGCACATTATTACTGAATGGCGCTCAGAGCACACACATACAGTTCAATTGCCATGGAGCCAAAGTCTTTCCCATAGTCTTTCATTATACGAATGGGCTCCATGGCATAGCTATCTGGGGTATCACTGCTCAAACAGGGCAAGCACCAAATGACCCGGCTTTCATGTCTTTGCAGGGGAAAATCAAGCCTTTTAACATGGGGCCATAATCCAAAGGCAACAGGCGAGCAACCAGGCTTCTCCAATGCAATGTGGCGAGATTGGTCTCTTCACAATATGATATGATGAAAATGATGGTATCTTTAGAAAGACCACTAAATGGCGAGAAAATGTATATAATATGTGTGGTTACAGTAAATGAGTAAGAGGAAAATTACAGCTAAACACAAACACCGCTGAAATTTAAAAAGAGCCCTGGTCCTTAACGGTAAGAAAAACGGTCTGGTCAATAAGGGGCTGTCAGGGTACCTTTGGTGTCTACCTCGGAGGAGGTTAGACACCTAGACGTCCATCCTCCCAGGGGGGCTGACTCACCCGATCCTTGCACTCCTCCCGGTCGTTTACACGCCGGCCGCGATAGCTCCGCCTCCTTTTATGACGCGGCGCTCAGTAGCCGACGTCATGACGGCAATCACGTTCCGACCCGTCAATCACGGCAACCAAGTGCCGAACAACGAATCAGGACTCGTTGGGGGCGGAGCCAACAGTTAAAGAGCCAAGGTATAAAAAAGGGTTCTGTGGAATGATTCATTGCCCTGTCGTGGTTCTAGCTAGTCTGGTCACTCAGTGCAATTACCTCTATTGTCTTTTGGTTCCTGACTCGGCTTGTATTTTGACCCTGCTTTCCTCTCTTGTCCTTTTGACTCGGCTTGTCTCTCGCTTACCTACTCTCTCGTTCCCTCGACCTCGGCTTGTCTCTGACTATTCTTTTGCTTTCTCCTTACGTTAGTCCGGCCATTCTAAGGTCCGGTATACGTACCTATCCCCTGTTTGTATTCTGCGTGTTGGATCCCTGTCACGATCCTGACATTACGACAGGGCCAATGGATCCTGCAGGTACAAACTCTCAGGTCGGTTCTCCTGACTCTAGATTTGAGGCCATGGATCATAGAATGGACCAGATGGCTCTAGCTCTGCAAGCATTGCTATCTCGTCCTAGTAGTCACTCAGAGGAGATGCGTACCCCATCTATCTCTCCTATAAGTACAGGTCTAGAGGTAGCCACAGTGGCTACTTCTTCCCGTGTTACGTCCCCGTCACGCTATGGCGGCGCTCCTGACACTTGTCGAGGTTTTTTAAACCAGATAGGTATTCATTTTGAATTACAACCCCACGCCTACCCTACTGACAGGGCAAAGGTTGGATTTATAATTACCTTGCTCATTGACAAGGCACTTAGATGGGCTAATCCCCTGTGGGAAAATGATAACCCGTTAGTTTATAATTATAATGCTTTTGTCGCTGCATTTAGGAGAGCTTTTGACCCTCCAGGAAGAAAGGCCAATGCAGCTAGACTACTGTTACGTCTTAGACAGTATAACCGAACCCTAGTGGATTATGCCTTGGAGTTCAGATCCTTGGCGGCAGAGGTCAAGTGGAATGAACAGGCTTATATGGATGTATTTATGAACGGGTTATCTGATGAGATTTTAGATGAGGTGGCCACAAGAGATCTTCCTGAAAATTTGGAGGATCTGATTTCATTTATTTCCCGAATAGATGAACGTATGAGACAGAGGCAGAATATTCGGGATAGAACCCGCAGATCCTCCATAAGACTAGCTCCCTCATTTCAGACTTCTGATTCTACTACCTTAGCTCTCCCAGAACCTATGCAAATAGGTAATACTCGACTCTCAGAAGAGGAAAGACAGTACAGGAGAAGGGAGGGTCTTTGTATGTATTGCGGAATTAGAGGTCACCTACGCCTAAATTGCCCTAACCGGCCGGGAAACGCTCGCACCTAAGTTTCTCAAGAGGACAGGCCTTGGGTGTTTCTATCTTGTCCTCTATTTATGATTATAAAGATCATAGGCTTCTGATACCTGTTTCTTTAGCTTGGGAAAAGGGAGTACTTAATGCTATGGCTTTGATAGATTCCGGAGCAGCTGAAAGCTTTATTGACCAAGCCTTTGTCACTAACCATTCTATCCCATCTCAGCTAAGGGATACACCCTTGGCCGGTGAGGCCATAGATGGTAGACCATTATCTGAACCTGTGATTTTTCGTGAAACCATACCAATTAAGTTAACCACTGGTATCCTTCACGAGGAAAGAATATCCCTCATGCTGATCTCATCTCCTTCAGTTCCTATAGTCTTGGGGTATCCCTGGCTTAAGAAGCATAACCCTATCATTGACTGGGAACTGGGTGAGATAGTCTCCTGGGGTCAGGGTTGCCAGAAAGGATGTGTGCAGAAAGTCTCACCAATTTGCAGGGTTGACGCCCCGGTTAACTCTTCCCAACCTACAGATTTACAGATACCATCACAGTACCAGGATTTAAAGGCAGTCTTTGACAAAAAGAGGGCTGATACTTTACCTCCACATAGGTCTTTCGACTGTAAAATTAGACTCTTACCTGGTACTATGCCTCCGAGGGGTACGGTATATCCTTTATCCACTAAGGAAAACTTAGTCCTAGAGGAGTACATACGTGAAAACCTAGACAAAGGATTTATTAGGAGATCATCTTCTCCGGCCGGGGCCGGTTTCTTTTTTGTAGATAAAAAAGACGGCACTCTACGGCCTTGCATTGATTATCGGGGCTTGAATAAGATAACTGTTAGAAATGCTTATCCTATTCCTTTAATTACTGAGCTCTTTGATCGACTGAAAGGCTCCAAGATTTTTACCAAGTTAGATTTGAGGGGAGCTTATAACTTGGTGAGAATTCAGCAGGGAGACGAATGGAAAACAGCTTTCAATACCCGTTATGGCCACTATGAATACACGGTAATGCCCTTCGGGCTTTGCAATGCACCTGCAGTATTCCAGGACCTTATTAATGAGGTTCTTAGGGAATTTCAGCATGAATGCGTTATAGTATATTTGGATGATATACTAATACACTCTAGAGAGATTGAGACTCACCACAGACAAGTCAGAAGGGTACTGCGCAAACTGTTACAACATGGATTGTACTGCAAATTGGAAAAGTGTAGCTTCGACCAATCTCAGATAAACTTTCTTGGCTACGTTATTTCTGGAGACGGATTTAGGATGGACCCCATTAAACTCCAATCGATTTTAGATTGGCCATTGCCCAGGGGACTCAAGGCCATTCAGAGATTTATCGGATTTTCCAATTATTATAGGCGCTTCATTAAAGGTTACTCTTCTATTATTGCTCCTATTACTAATATGACTAGACAGGGGGCTGATACCAAGACTTGGTCCACAGAGGCTCTCTCTGCTTTCAAAACTCTCAAGGAACATTTTGCCTCAGCACCGATATTAGTTCATCCTGACACATCTTTGCCTTTTTTACTCGAGGTTGACGCCTCGGAGACAGGTATAGGCGCTATCTTGTCCCAAAGGCTAGGTTTGGATAAACCGTTACATCCTTGTGGTTTTTTTTCCAAGAAATTATCTGGGCCTGAAAGTAGATATGACATTGGTGATAGGGAACTGTTAGCGGTCATTATGGCTTTAAAGGAATGGAGACATTTGTTGGAGGGGACATTATACCCGGTTACTATTTGACAGATCACAAGAATTTGTCCTACATAGGGGAGGCCAAGCGCTTGTCCGCCAGGCAAGCTCGTTGGTCCTTGTTTCTGACACATTTCAATTACGTGCTCACTTATAGACCTGGTTCTAAGAACTCTAAGGCAGATGCATTGTCCCGTCAACATGAACCTTCTACGGTGTCTGAAGCAGCTTTGTCTTCTATCGTTCCCAAGTGTAATATTATTGCCAACACTTGTGTCAGGATACACTCGCCGTTGCTTGCTGAGATCAAGAAAGTACAACATCTAGCTCCCAAACCTGTTCCTGGGGATCGATACTTCGTTCCTCCTGAGCTCCAAGTGGAACTGCTGCATTGCTTTCATGACAGTAAAATTGCTGGGCACCCCGGCACACGCAAAACGTGTTCCCTGATTTCTAAAGATTTCTGGTGGCCTTCCCTTCGTAAGGATATAAGGGATTTCGTCAGGGCATGTGCTGTCTGTATGAAGACTAAGCAACCTCACGCGCTCCCTTGTGGACTTTTGCATCCCTTAGAAATTCCCGAGAGACCATGGTCGTGTTTGGCTATGGACTTCATTGTCGATTTGCCTGTTTCTAAAAAACATACTGTTATTCTCACGGTGATTGACAGGTTTACTAAAATGGCTCATTTCGTGCCCTTGCCTAAACTGCCCTCGTCTCCCGAATTAGCTGAGATATTCGCGAGGGAGATTTTTCGTTTACATGGTATTCCCTCTGAAATTGTTTCTGATAGAGGTTCCCAATTTGTTTCCCGCTTTTGGAAGTCTTTCTGTTCTCACTTAGGCATCAAGTTGAATTTCTCCTCTGCCTATCATCCCCAGTCCAACGGAGCTGCCGAACGCACCAACCAAAAGATTGAACAATATTTGCGTTGTTTTGTTTCTGAACACCAGGACGATTGGGTTGGTCTGATTCCTTGGGCAGAGTTTGCACACAACAATCTCGTTTGTGATTCTACTCGTTCTAGCCCCTTTTTCTTGAATTATGGCTTTCATCCTTCCATTCTTCCGTCGGTTTCCCCTTCCCAAGGGGTTCCGTCGGTTGATGTTCATGTCGCCAATCTGAGAAAGTTGTGGGATCAGACTCGACGAATTCTTCTTCAGAATTCCATGGTGTTCAAACGACACGCTGACAAACGGAGACGGGTGGCTCCGGTTTTTGCCCCGGGTGATAGGGTGTGGTTGAGTACCAGAAACATCCGCTTGAAGGTTCCTTCCATGAAATTTGCCCCTCGTTACATAGGCCCTTACAAGGTTCTGTGTCGGATTAACCCGGTTGCATATCGTCTTGCCCTTCCGCCTGCCCTGCGCATCCCTAACTCTTTTCATGTTTCTTTATTGAAGCCTTTGGTTTGCAACAGATTTTCCTCCCCTGAGTCCTCCCCTCTCGCTGTCCAGGTTGAGGGTCAGGAGGAATATGAAATCAAATCCATTCTCGATTCTCGTATTTCTCGGGGGAAGTTGCAATATCTTGTTGACTGGAAGGGGTATGGGCCTGAAGAAAGGTCTTGGGTGGTCCATGAAAATGTGCATGCCCCTCGTCTCCTCCGGGCATTTCATGCTCGTTTTCCGTCTCGCCCCGGTTCCTTCCGCCCGGTGGGCGTTTCTGAGAGGGGGGGTACTGTCAGGGTACCTTTGGTGTCTACCTCGGAGGAGGTTAGACACCTAGACGTCCATCCTCCCAGGGGGGCTGACTCACCCGATCCTTGCACTCCTCCCGGTCGTTTACACGCCGGCCGCGATAGCTCCGCCTCCTTTTATGACGCGGCGCTCAGTAGCCGACGTCATGACGGCAATCACGTTCCGACCCGTCAATCACGGCAACCAAGTGCCGAACAACGAATCAGGACTCGTTGGGGGCGGAGCCAACAGTTAAAGAGCCAAGGTATAAAAAAGGGTTCTGTGGAATGATTCATTGCCCTGTCGTGGTTCTAGCTAGTCTGGTCACTCAGTGCAATTACCTCTATTGTCTTTTGGTTCCTGACTCGGCTTGTATTTTGACCCTGCTTTCCTCTCTTGTCCTTTTGACTCGGCTTGTCTCTCGCTTACCTGATCTCTCGTTCCCTCGACCTCGGCTTGTCTCTGACTATTCTTTTGCTTTCTCCTTACGTTAGTCCGGCCATTCTAAGGTCCGGTATACGTACCTATCCCCTGTTTGTATTCTGCGTGTTGGATCCCTGTCACGATCCTGACAGGGGCTAAAGGGAGTATGCATGTGCAAAACCTGTTGAAACCGGTCAGATTTCAAATCTGTCCATATTTTTTTTACATGCCCTGTTGCGCTCCAAAAAAGCTGCTCTACCCAGGCACCAATGCTTTTTGACACACACATAGACAATGGCTGGAGTATGTCAGTATATCACCTCCCCCCCAAAAAATATTCCATTTACCCCAGAAAAAGAACCTTAATGTTTCTAAACATTTGCAAATATTTTTTTCTCATATAAAACCTGGTGGAGTGCTGCCTCAGATTCCCCTATGGACGAGCCTTCACCGGGTTTGTGCATTAGTATATTTTAATAGATCTGTTTGCATGTAAACAACAAAACATTTTTTAAATAAAAAAAGATTATATTTCTATTATATTTACAGTTTTTATGCACACAGTTTTTTTTGAACACAGATTGGCTTGCCAATATCTTTAATAGTTGCAGCACTGGGAAAACTTACCTTTATTCCACTGCCACTTGGTTATGCTGGCACTAGCCCTGCAACCAATCCACCTCCTTCGCTGGGATCATCAGCAATTTATCATTTCAGTCAATGTAATGTTTTCCCATAGGAAAAATGCCACGCTGCACCAATCAGCATCTCCTCCTTGAGGTGCATTGAATGACTGCCACTGGAGGTGTCTATAGGCAGCAATGTTTTATCTGAAAATGCAGTGTTTACAGAAAAAGCCTGCAGGGAGTGACTATACTCACCAGGACTACTACATTAAATTGTAGTTCAGATAACTATAGTGTCCCTTTAATAGTGACTGGGTTTTCAATTTTAACAGAAATTGTAAAGTTATTTATTGCACTGTAAATACTGCATTACTTTATCACATCTTGAGTATTGTACCAGACTGTAGCAATGTAAATGCAAATTAAACTACCACATAATTGTTATTTTTTTCTCTTCTTTACACTGAGTCTCCCCTATCAACCACCCACCTCCATGAATCCCATCTCAGAATCTCATAAACTTCCTCCTACTTTTCTCTTTCCTACTTAGCATGGTACAGAGACATAAACTGTGGCTGCTGCAAACTCTCTGCCACCAAGCTCCAAGCAAATGGAGATGAGATACTTCTATCTCTTCAACTGCAAAGTATTACAGGACCCATCCAAGCCCCAATACTAAGTCGGGCCCCTATACTGGAGTAGTGGCTGTACCCATCATAATATGTACCAGCTAAAAGGTCTTAGCAATGAGGCAAAAAACTTACAAGGTACAAACAATAATTTATTCCAGTATAAAAATGATTTACGGTAAAGGAAGACCTTCATATATGGATCGCCACCATTTCTAACATTTTTTACGGAAACCCATACTTAACTGTAGTATATTTCCTTACCGTTACATTTAATTTGAAATACCATCTGTTTTGTCATTCCAAAACTACAGAGCTCAGTTTACCTCTTCATACATAAAATTTAAAACCATTTGCACAAACATTTATAACAGATGAGTAATATTTACTCCCTCCTCCTCACTGATACTTAAGAAGTTTCCCAGTCGTTTCTCCAATATACGCTGCTGGCACAATCATGTTTCCCCACAAAATTCCACAAGGAAATCTACATCCAAGATTTCTGTGGGAAAAGCAAATCTTATGGCTTGACTGGTGTGCAGATTTTTGTTTAACATAGTATTAAGTATCCAAGATTTTTCTTAGGATATGGAATACATTCCTTAAATTCCTTATTTGGTGTAAGGATCAGGAATTCCTTAATTCCATTCCTACTATTGACTCCATTCTGAGTTTCCTCCAAAATTTATTTGTTGCTGGTCTTAGCGTGTTTACGCTTAAAGATCATGTTCCAGCTTATTCAAGATTAAGCCTCTAACATTTTCCTTTGAAGATTTTTTTCAAGCTATCTTTCTTAGACGGCCTCCTTGCAAATCTTTTTTTCCAACTTGGGATTTATCTGTGGTACTTAAAGCACTGTGTGAATCTCCTTTTAAGTTTTCCTGGTGGCCATTACATCTGCTAATAGGGTTGGAGAGGCTGTCCCCTACTCAGAGGAATTTCTTACTAAAGTTTGTTCAAATAAAAATATTAACTAGCCTATCATTAGCTCAGCTACTTTCAGGTCTTCATATCACATTTTAATAAACTTTTATGGAAAAACTCTGAGAAAGGAAGCCTCTAAACCAGTTGCGATTAAGTTGGCTTACAAAATCAATAGTCTGACTTTCTTTTCCAGTTAAAGCACACTCCACTAGGGCAATGGCTACTTCATGGGCTGAAGAGCCAGATGCATCTCTAAAAGATATTTGCAAGGCAGCGACATGGCATCCTTTTAACACCTTCATAAGATATTATATTTTCTTTCTCAGAGTCTGCTTACAGGCATAAGGTGCTTCAGCCTGTGGTCTCTCAATGCACCTATCCTTTGTTGTTTCAGGGATCTTGCTATACCCCACTTGTGCTGTACTGCCACTATATTCCAGGAAAAACAAAAATGTACTTACCGTAATGGAGCGGGGCACTATAGGGAGCTTTCCTGGTACTATAGTTTCCATTTAAGAAAAAAATGATTTTCAGTTAGTATAATTTCTATTTACAAATGATTAAATACATAACTACATCCAGTGGCATACACACAATCCATGAGACCGAGTGCAAAACTGATTCATGCCCCCCTCCGCCCGCCCCGACAGATACACACAGAGACATTTACATACAGACACACATACATACACACAGAGACATATACATACAGACACATACTGATAGACAGACACATACATACACACACACAGACACATACACACACACAAAACACATACATACAGACAGACACACATACAAACAGACAGGCACACACACAGACACAGACACACACACAGACACATACTGACAGACACACACACACATACAGACACACATACATACAGAGACACACATACAGCATGCAGGCGAGTCTCAATCTGCACTTACACACAATCTGCACTTACTGCAAACACACTACATTCATTATACACACTCTGCACTCATTACAAACACACTACATTCACTATACACACTCTGCACTCATTACAAACATACTACTTTTACTATACACACTCTGCACTCAATACAAACACACAACATTTACTACACACACTGAATTCATTATACACACCCTGCACTCACTACAAACACTACATTCATTATACACAATCTGCACTTACTACAAACACACTACATTCATTATATGCACTCTGCACTTATTACAAACACACTACTTTTACTATACACACTCTGCACTCACTACACACACTACATTCACTATACACACTGCATTCATTACACATACTCTGCACTTACTATAAACACTACATTCGCTACACACACTGCATTCATTATACACACTCTGCACTCACTACAAACACACTACATTTATTATACACACTGCATTCATTATACACACTCTGGACTCACTACAAACACACTACATTCATTATACACACTCTGCACTCATTACAAATAAACTGCACTCACTACACACACTGCATTCATTATACACACTCTGCACTCACTACAAACACACTACATTCCTTATACACAATCTGCACTTACTACAAACACACTACATTCATTATACACACCCTGCACTGCACTATTTGCATAGGAGTGTACTTTTTTTTTTTTTTTAGAGGAGGGGGGGTGGGAATATTGGGGGAGTTCCCACACTTTTCCCCCAGGACTTAACCCCTGATTTATATGAATTATATTTGAATGTAATTCTTTTTGTTTTTAGGTTCCGATGGACAGCTTGCTTTAACACTCCAAACTTGTCACAAGCTTAATTTCACCACTAGGGTTTTTTCCTTTAGTCAGATGCTAATATGGGATGCAACTTGCTTTTTTTAATGATATATAGCTTTACGATTATACACTTTTTGAGTATTTTTTTGTTTAGATTTTTATATTAAAAAAATATATTTTATATGGAGACCACAGAATGTTTTTGTTTTTTTTGTTTTTAGGAGAAGGTTTTTTTTGATATTGGACACTTTATGAATAATATTTAAATTACTTTAAAACTTTTTGCACTTATCTTAATTAATGATGATAGCACTTTATAATGGTATATTTTTTGCCCATTATGGGATAATAATTAATTCTCACTTGATTTTCAATTAAATAATTATTTATAATGTATTTATAAAACTGCAGCTTTGGGGACTGGACGTGTTACACGCCTAAAAAGCATAAAAACCTTTTTAAATCTTATTTCCCACCCTTTCTTCCGTCATGGAGAAAAGAATCCCCAAGAAGCAGGCCAGGAAGGGCCCGGAGTCCTGTGGCACGGTTCTCGACCTCCTCACAGTGCTGAAGAACGGACAGGCGGAGTGCCAAGATGGCGACACGGTGTCTCCGCGGGCCTCGCCACGTGCTAATAAGAAGGCCTCCTCTGCAGATCAGGACCAGGTCCTGTCAAAACTGTCAGAGGTTCGTACTTACCTGGCAGACGAAATTGCAAAATCCACGGCAGTGCTGCAGGCAGATATATGCACCCTGGGGGTGTGGACCGCAAGGCTTGAAGACCGCACTTGTACCATCAGAGGTGTGGTTCAGGCCCAGTATTGGGTGCCGAGGGGGAGGTCGATAGTGAGGGTCCTATGGCAGGACCAGTTTGTAATAATGCTTTTACCTATTATTCCTCCATGGTTTCACCCTTGGGAGGGAAGTGTGTTTTCAAAGTGTCTTTTTTCACAAAAGTAGTAAGCAAGGGAAGTGGGAACTTGGGGGGGGGGATTCCTAATATCCTAATATTATGCCATATTGAAGTTGAGGTCATTAATGAGTAGATTTTGGCGCATAGGAGATCGGGCTCATGGACCCACAGCTTCTACCAGGGTTGATCGCGGAGGGGATGTTGGACCGTGTACCCCACAGGAGTCTGGCAATTAGTAAGACCAGACCATTCAAGCATCTGAAAGATTTCCACAGCTTTTTTTATTTATTCTCTCTTTTTTCTTTCATTTTTTCCCTTTGTCCTTTTCCGGGGGAGCGGTTGGAGTGGGCGGGGGTGTGGGTTTTGACTTAGGAGGGGGCCTTGGACTGATTGCACGGGGAGTGGGGGCTAGAACGAAGGTGAACGGACTTTATAGTACAGATCTTAGACTAAAATGGATATCACCATTACTTCATTAAACGTTAAGGGCCTCAACGCCCCAAGGAAACGTAGATTGATGTTTAGGGAACTGAAGCGGATGAAATCCGATATAGCGTTCGTGCAGGAGACCCATTTGCCAAAACAAGCGAGCTTTAGGTTGCGAGACCACACTTATGCAGGATCATTTGAGGCTAGGACACATCGTAAACGCAATGGCGTAGCCATTCTTATACGAAATAGCTGTCCCTTCCGGATATCCTCTTGTGAGGCCTATCCAGATGGCCGTTACGTGATCTTGACGGGCACCTTACATTTCCATACTATTCACCTGATAAATCTCTACGCACCGAATCAATCAGACCCAGGTTTTTGAAACAGGTTGATGGGCATAGTTGCGGCATTGCCACATGGTATGATTCTAATAGGGGGAGATTTCAATGCAGTACCGTGCCCCGCTGTAGACAGGAGCACGAAGGGGGGAGTTCCCCATCCCAGGGTTTGGGCGGTTAGGATAAGCTGCAAAGGGAATTCATAGCGGACACAGGCCTTGTGGACATGTGGCGGGCACACCACCCAGGTGATAAAGACTACTCATTCTACTCTTCCCCTCACGGGACCTACTCAAGGATCGACTTGTTTTTAGCAAATGCGACCGGTATGGCTAGGATTGTGGGGTCGGCTCAAGGTAATATGTCATGGTCGGACCACTCAGAGATCTCTGTCAAGATGGGCAACCTATGTGTGGCATCACCGTGGACGTGGAAACTCAACGCTTCCTTGCTCTGGGATTCGGAGATAATAGACCAAATTCGGACGGAGCTTTTGGAATACTTCACAAATTGCACCCCGGATATGCGGATGAGCATGGTCTGGGCAGCTCACAAGGCTGTTGTGAGGGGGGTTCTCATCAAACTTGCTACTAGAAAGAAGAAACTGAAATATCAAAAGTTGGAGACACTACTAGATAAGCTTAGGACCCTTGAACAGAGACATCAGATGACGCCTGAAGATGAGACTTACAGACAACTGGATTTGGTAAGAAGAAATATCCGCACGCTATTGCTGGATGATACAGCCAGGTCCATGGTTTGGTCAAAAAGGACATACTATGAAAAGGCCAACAAAATGGACACGCTTTTAGCCAGGACGCTCAGACCCAGACAGGAACGATCCCATATCACAGCCATCAGATACCCAGACGGTTCTGTTAAGACGACACCAAAGGATATTGCTGTGGTCTTCGAGGACTTCTATAAACTTTTATAAAACCGGGGGTGTGGCCAAGACACTGAGGTGCATGGACGCATGAATCCCGAGCTCTGTCCTTGACCGAGAGCAATAGGGGATACCTGGCATCCAACAGCACACATGGCAACCAAAAAGCACCGCAGCAATGCGGGGAAGACCGCAGCAATGCGGGGAACACCCCAGCGACGGTTTCTCCAGCTGCCAAAACATCCCTACGGAGATTTTTCACGGAGCAATCAGACCCGTGAGGACGCGGCAAGATGGCGCCCGCGGAAAACACACAAGGCTGCCAGCCGTCCAGCCCATCAGCATCGGAATGCTCGGTGGAGGAATCCGATATTAGGGAAATACTAACCCAACTGCCCTCCAAAACTGACCTAGCAGCCATGTTTCAAAGACTAGAGGACAGTTTTAGCGAAAAACTCCAGGCAGTGAGAGCAGATGTGCAGCAACTAGGCAATAGAGTGCAGGCCTTGGAAGAAGAGAATGAAACTGCTGACAGGCAGTGGGCTGAATGCCACACTACACAAGAGACACACTCTGAAGCCATCAGACACCTGCAAAGGAGGTTGGAAGATGTTGACAATCGGGGGGGATGAAACAACCTGAGGGTAAGAGGTATACCTGAGGGGCCGGACGGCACCACAGAGAACCCCATACAGATCCTAACAACCTTCTTCATCCATATTCTTGCCAGACCCCAGAAACGGCCATCCAGTTCGACAGAGCCCACATAGCAGCAAGGCCCAGAAATCTACTCCCAGACAGGCCACAAGACATTATATGCAGAATACATAACTTCCCTCTGAAAGAGGAGATCTTTCATAAAGCCCGCCAAAATAAAGAACTATCGGTCGACAGCCATCAGGTGACCATGTTCCAAGACTTATCACCGTCCACTCTGCAGGCAAGAAGGGCCTTACGACCTATCACACAGGCTCTGATGGAAAGACAAATCAAGTTCAGGTGGAACTTCCCATTTGCTTTAACAGTGACCTAAAAGGATAAGACTCACACCATTACTACGCCAGCGGATATACCCGACTTCCAGAGGGACTTCAATCTGCCACCATCCGAGGTGGAGGACTGGACCGGCCTGTCAGGTCCCCCACCAAAGCAGACGCAGCAATTACCTAAATGGCAGAGAACCCCGAGGAAGAGACATAGGCTGACCCAAAAAGGAACCGATGCCCATGCCTCGCCCGGAGACAAAGCAACCTGAGGCATAGCATAAAATTGTCAATCATCCTAAGGGAACCCCCGCCGGCCCTCGGTCAGGCCACCTTGGTCACCACCCCCAGAGAGGCGCCCGACACAACTTGTGGAAACGAGAAAGTTACCCACAAGTGTACCGCCAAACTCACTCCAGATATGAAATCCTCATATCATACTGTACAAAGTTCAAGTTCCCCCCCAGTTTACCCCATTCACACCACTCCTGCCTACATAATCATGAACTGCGCTACAATAGAAGGAGCACTCCTAGGGTCCCAAGCTAAAACAAGAGGTCGCGCATCCCGTTATCATGGCCCAAACTAAACTCATGTCCCTGAATGTACGGGGACTAAACTCCCCCATGAAGCGAACAATGCTAGCACAAGAAATAGACAGGCAGGGAGCTGACTTAGTCTTCCTGCAGGAAACCCATTACAGGGGAGAGTTTAAACCGAAACTTAGATCAAAACGTATTCAAGTGTCCTACTATAGCAACAATGTTAAACAGAAATCTAGGGGTGTGGCGATTTTGATTGCATCCACCGCAGCCTTTACCGAGATCAGCATCAAAACTGACCCAAGGGGTAGGTTTGTGTTTGTGAAGGGGATATACAATGGAGTTCTTACAACACTGGCGAGTGTTTATGCTCCAAACTCAGACCAAGTACCCTATATACACTCTTGCCTAGCCAAGTTAGAAGGTTTTGCTGAGGGAGCTGTAATTGTAGCGGGAGACTGGAACATGGGGCTAGACCACTCAATAGACAGTTCATCTAAGACTACAGACCCTCGACACCGCCAACGGACACTGTTCTCCAACATGCTCCACGCCCATCAATTAATGGACTGCTGGCGCATATTACACCCAGGTAGCGAACAGCTACTCCAGAATTGACATGTTTTTCCTCAGCCATAGACATCTTCCCCTACTGAGCAAAGCATCAATAGGCAACATCACGTGGTCGGACCATGCCCCAGTTTTCTTATCTGTCGCCCTTCAGAGAGATCCCAAATATACCACACACTGGCAACTGAATGAGAACCTGCAAGATGACCTGAGAGTAATAGATGACCTGAGACAGACAATAGGCAACTACTTCACAGATAACGACACAGGAGAGGTATCCTACCAATGGATCTGGGAAGCACACAAGGGAGCTGCGAGAGGCACCCTAATTAAATGGGGATCTAGAATTAAGAAAGAACGCACACATAAACTTAACTCCCTTACAACGGCCATACACCTCGCTGAATCCCTGCACAAACAGGACCCTACAACCCGAGAACTTCCAGAAACTCACGGCCCTCCGAATAGAAATGCGATCATTATTAGCTCTTAAAGCACACAGATCGGTCCAGCTGACCAGGGGCTCCTTTTATACCCAGGGTAATAAAAGCGGGAAACTATTGGCCCGAGCCCTAAAAACTAAACATCAGAGGTCCTTTATGGCCAAAATTACCGACAAAACAGGGAAACAATGCAATACCACAGACGACATAGCTACAGCATTTAGTACCTTTTATGAAGACCTCTACAATCTAGAACCTCCAAGTAAACGACCTAACAACCTGAGGGAATATATTACCTCAAACCTTCCACATACTATCCCCAACGACACAGCACTTACACTCGATGAGCCATTCTCCCCAGCAGAACTATCACTAGCTATTAGGAATCTACCAAAAGGTAAGAGCCCAGGCCCGGACGGAATGACTTCGAGATACTACCAAACACTTGCACAGGAGTTAATCCCTCACTTTCTTAAGTCACTAAACGACCTGGCCCAGGACAACCCACTACCACCCCCGATGTTGCGTGCATCGATCACTATTATTCCCAAGCCGGGCAAAGACCCCACAAAGTGTGGGAGCTACAGACCCATCTCATTGATAAACCTGGATCTAAAACTAATGGCGAAAATGATCGCCAACCGACTTAAACCCATATTACCGGGACTAATCCACCCTGATCAGGCCGGCTTTGTGCCTGGACGCGAAGCCAGGGACAATACCACAAAAATCCTAAACGTCATACATGGGGCAACTGTAACCAGGGGCGGGCTGGGCCTGGGGGCAGGGAGGCAATTGCCCCCCAGGCCGCCCTAAATTCCTGTAAGGCCGGCCGCGGCGGGCCGGCCCT
>OW240921.1:63388512-63405314 GCA_933207985.1 Pelobates cultripes | reverse complement strand
GGACAGGGGCCAAGACAGGGATCTCTTTCACACTACGCGCGCGCACACACACACAATGCATCCCTATACATACACAGAAACACAACATGCTTCCCTTACACACAGAGAAACACACAATGCATCCATTACACACACACACACAATGCAACCCTTACACACAAAGACAATGCATCTTTTGCACACATACACAGAAACAGACAATGCAAACCCGTACACACATATGCAAACACACACACTTCTTTTCTTACATACACACAGAAACACAATGCATCTCTACACTCAATGCACACACATACAGACACACACCTTGCATCCCTTATGCATACAAACACAGATTCACACAATGCATCCCTTACACACAACCAGAAACACATAATACATCCCTTATACACAAATACACACTGCTTCCATTACACACAAACACACTACATCACCTGCACAAACTGGTAACCCTATACACTACATACCATAAGCACACATATTAGATCCTCTACAATAACACATAACACATCCCCTACACACTCCACTCCCTGTGAGCGAACTCATGGGTGGGTGGAACTTATGAGTGGGCCTTATGGGCATACTCACCGTCAGGCCCTGGGGCCCAGACCTTGAGCTGTGTAAGGGGCCCCAAAAAATGGAGCTGCTTCCAATTCTCCCAGAACATTGAATTTTGTGACCACAGTTGCAAACAGCCTCCAGAGATCCTGTTCTACACCAGACCAGTGGAGCCAAACTGCAGCCCATCATCATCCTCATCTGCTTGTAAGTAGGCAATCTAGTATATTATTAGTGACACTAATCTATAATGTACCTCACATTAAAGGGACACTATAGCTTAATGAAGTGGTTCTGGTGTCTATAGCTGGTCCCTGCAGGCTTTTTAATGTAAACACACACTGTGTGCAGCACTGGCGTTAGTTCATATGGGTGGGGCATTGTGATGTCACATGGGGGGGCAGCAAATTTTTATTTTGTCTAGGGCGGCAAAAATCCTTGCACCGGCACTGATCCTGGGCAGGTGCACCAGTCTACTGGTGACCCACAGGAGGGGAGTGCACTGATTGCACTGCACTCTCCTCCTGTCCAGCCCCATCTTTACCGCAGTGCAAGTGCCCTCTGCCCCTAATTTACAGTGGCTCACACTCACAACAAGCAGTGCCTGGAGCCGTGAAGGAGCGGGTATGGCAAAGAGCTACTGATTAGCATAACATCAATATCCGTTATAAAACCAGGAAAAGGTGGGCATGGATGGTGAACTGATTTGGTGGTGCAATGGGCCACTTGACTGGTTTTGCCCCCCAGGCCTAAGGCTGCCAGCCCTCCCCTGACTGTAACGGACACACCGACACTGCTCATGGCAATAGACGCTGAAAAAGCATTCGACAGGGTGGATTGGTCCTATCTCGTCACGGTCCTGGAGGTCCTGGGGACTGGTCCGAGACTAAGGAATTGGATACGAACCTTATACAGGGGACCGTCCGCCAATGTCAGGGTCAACGGCCACTTATCCACACCCTTTCAGATAAATAATGGTACACGCCAAGGATGCCCCCTCTCACCCCTCCTATTTGTCCTAGCTATGGAACCCTTCCTTACGGCTATCAGGAATAACAACAACATACAGGGGCTCCGGTAACCTGGGGGAGAGACGAAGGTATCCGCATTTGCGGACGACGTCCTCTTCACGATCACTGACCCAATCAACACCCTCCCACAGATCCAAACAGAGATTGGAACCTTTGGGACCTTATCTAATTTTAAGATAAATGCGGACAAATGCGAAATCCTGGGGATTTCTGCACCCCCTTCCCTAACATGGATACAACGCACGCACACCTTCCCTTGGACTCGAGCCGGACTAACCTACCTGGGAGTTAAGCTAACCACATCGCCCAAGTGCCTATACAAACTTAACTATCCCCCCTTATAAGCAGCATTAAACAGGACCTCCACAAGTGGGATCTTCCCCACTTCTCCCTAATGGGTCGGATCAACATCTTGAAAATTATGGTCCTACCGAGAATACTTTACCTGTTCCAGGCACTGCCAATTCCCCTCCCTAGGAACTTTTTCAGACAAATGCGAACCTTATTTATAACCTACACCTGGGGCAACAAACTGGCCAGAATAGCCTACTCCACACTGACATCCAACATAGGCAGAGGAGGCCTGGGTCTCCCCCACATATACAAATATTATGTAGCAGTATTATTTACCCGCATAAACGAATGGACAAACACAAGCAAGAAAAAATCATGGTATGAATTGGAACAGAGCTTTGTACGGGCTCCTCTCCATACACTACCATGGCAAACTTGTCAACTTAAGGAACTCTCCCCAACACATCACCCACTCACACACAATGCCCTCACAACATGGAGGCGATACAAATACACATGGGGACTATCCCCGGGACTATCTAAGTTTTTCCCTTTAGCAGGCAACCTAGACTTCCAGAGAGGACAGGGGAGCTCTACCCTAGTAAGGCTTACAGAATCGCTGAACCCAGACATCACTGAGGTTCTGACAGCCGGGGACCCACCCACATTAAAAGCTCTCCCTAGATGGAACAGACAGGATACACTCCTCGATATTATGGGCAGAACACAACTTAAGAACTTTTTAAATAGGTCGGTCAACCCCTTTTGGCGTCCAAGAGACACTACTCCCTTTGAAAACTTATGTGGCCCAAAGAGCGACTCAAAACGACCCCTATCAAAAATATATCGCATTATTCAGACAACTGAAGTCGAGCATACACCACCTACATTCCAACAGAAATGGATGAGAGACCTCCATATACATATGACGGACAGGGACTGGACAGACATTATGGAAACCGGGATTAGAACCCCTATCAGTGTAGCCCGTAAAGAGACTTTTTACAAAAGAGTCACTAGATGGTACAGAACGCCAGCTATACTGCACACATTCTGGCCCACCATCAGTGACACATGCTGGAGATGCTCTGGGGGTCAGGGAGACATGGAACACATCTGGTGGAGCTTCCCGGGCATAAAAACATACTGGCAGTACATACTGGATGACATAGCGGAAATTCTCTCACTGCGAGCCCGTCTGACCTCATCCCAAGTACTACTGGGCTGGCCTCGCTCCTTTAAGGAGCCACACAAACAGCAACTCCTACAAATTCTGCTCGGGGAAGCCAATTCTCTCGTGCCAACGCACTGGCGCCGACCTAATGTGCCATCCAGGGAGCAATGGGTACGGCGGGTAGAATGTGCGAGAGAAATGGAAGAAATACACTGGTCAGTACTAGGGAGACGGCATAAAGACCTTAAAACATGGGAGCCCTGGATTGAGTTTTGGAGGAGCCCTCCAGGGATGACCTCACCCACACCCCCCTAGCCAAAGGGCCGATCACCCCTACTTAGACCGGGACTGTCAAAATAGGACCATAGGAGTACCCACAAGGACCGAATTAAGCATCACCAGGCAGGACAAATATTCCCCCCCACACCCTTCCCCCACTACCCTTCTACCCATCCAGGTTTACTCCCCTATAGGACACCCACGCCATAGTAATACATCCTCTTAATGGAAACAAGATAAGCTGTAAACACCTTGCACTCTAGAACCATATCCGGTACGCCGGAACTTCACAATGAAGGTCGCCCACGCAGCCGAATAGGACGAACACAGTTATCATTGGTATTTAACTATGTGCAATTGTATTACAATACCCTACTATGTTACATCTAAACGAGCCTTCTTTTTTTTTTCTGTACCCCATGACCTTTACACTTTTGAAAATAAAGAAAAATTTATATTTAAAAAAAAAATAATAATTTTATAATACCACACACCGGACACTGGCCCCCGAGACGTGCAAGACACGGATCGTATTCTTAGGTTTCCAGAGGATCTGGGGATGCCCAAACTGACGGGAGAAGCAATCAGTAGCCTGGCGGCAGATATCACAGAAGAAGACGTGGACAGGGCTATTTCGGGACTGAAGGGGAACAGAGCACCAGGCCCAGACAAATTTGATGGTGAATACTACAAAACATTCCGGGAGGAGCTCACACCTAGACTGGTAAAGCTCTTTGAAGAACTGAGACAGG
This sequence comes from Pelobates cultripes, assembly GCA_933207985.1. Classification (NCBI taxonomy): domain Eukaryota; kingdom Metazoa; phylum Chordata; class Amphibia; order Anura; family Pelobatidae; genus Pelobates; species Pelobates cultripes. Next base: position 63,401,226 of record OW240921.1, on the reverse strand, counting down.
GCAGTAGCCTGGACCCCGTTATGTCCCTGGCCACAATCGTTTTGTTGCCCAAACCAGAAAAAGACCTGCTCCAGCCTGAAAACTACAGGCCCATATCTTTAATCAATCATGATATGAAGATTCTGGTCAGGATACAAGTGGACAGATTGAACCCGCTGCAGAACTCGCTCATCCATGGTGATCAGGTTGGCTTTGTCCAGGGGAGACAATTATTTGAGAACACCAGGAGGAATGTAGACCTCATCTGGAAACAGGTGGCAATAGGCACGCCCACGTTGGTGTTTTCGATCGATGCCAAAAAGGCTTTTGATAGGGACCGGTGGCAATATCTGTTCGTCTTGTTGACACATTTAGGCTTCCCGGAAGAGTATATAACAATAATCAAAGCAATGTACCACCACGTTTGGGCACAGGTGCAGATTACAGGAGCTCTGCTACGCCCATTTAGGCTGTACAATGGCACCAGACAGGGGTGTCCACTCTTCCCCCTCCACTTTGTGCTAGCATTGGAGCCCCTGTTACAGGCGATACGAGGGAACCCAAACATCAGGGGAGTCAGCGTGGGGGGCCGAGAATTTACAGCGTCGGCCTATGAGGATGACGTACTCCTGATTCTCACGAACCCGATGGAGTCAATGGGTGCACTCCAGGACCTAATAAAGGAATATGGGGAGGTGTCCGGATATAAAGCGGACCTCCATAAGTCTAGTGCATTACCGGTAGGACTGATGATGGCGGAAATGGACCAGATACGGGACACTTACCAAGTACAGCTGGAAAAGGACTCCCTAAAATACCTGGGGATCCAACTGACAGCAGACCCTGAACGCCTGTTGTAACGGACCGTTTTGCACACAAGGGGTAAAAACCGTTTAGGCGATCATCCCCCTTTCCAGAGATGCAGGCACAGCTATTGTAGAACACCAAACACACGAACTGCCAATAAGTGAATGCTCCAAACTCCCGAACGGCATCCAATATAGCATTCCAAACACACGAACAGGAACCCTACGAATCGCTGCTAGCAGACGAATAGGAAAAGCATCCAAGCGGCTTACACTCCTAGCAATCAGTCTCTATCAGCATTCAGTAAATCCCTCCAAAGACGAGACAAGGCTCCGTGTTGAGGGTCAAGCAGTGGTCTGTTTAATGAGGGCTACCTGCCCAGTACTTATGCAGGTCTCCCGCCTGGTGGACACTCCCGTAGGGGACCAAATGGGAGACTGTGACAAAAGACAGATGTGACGAAATGCCTTTTGTCCCTGGATTGTTAGGTGACAAGCTGCCCTTTGCCCCCGGCTTTTGGAGGAGCCTGATTGCCAGCCTCCTTCCTCATGACTATGGCCCTGGGGTGTATTGCCATTCAAAAAGACTATTTGGGGCTTATTGGCTTCTAAAGACAGTTTCTTCCCATTTGAATCCATGGGAAGGTGTGTTTCTTCCCCTCCCCCATTTCCTGTCTATTGTTCTCCAGCCGGGCGTTGTCCCAGGCACACTGCCAAACCAGTTGGAACTGACTGCTTTTGTCCCTCCTTGGTTTCTCAACAGCCCTTGCTATGCTTTACCCCATGGAAAATCATGGGATCTGAGCGCTGTTCACCTAGATTGGGCGCTCAGATCCGAGCTATCTGGGGATAGGTTAAATGTGGGGGTTCTGTGTAATAAAATAAGAATTATGTATTTTTATGTACTTTTACGTATTTTGCTGTTAGTGTTAAATGTAGATATTTTCTGTACCTGGAGATAATTGAGTTTACTGCAGTGCCTTAAGCCAATTATCTCCAGGATGGAGAGGAGGGATTTCATTGTGTATGTGAGAGTGTTATCATGTTAATTAGTGTTCCCATTGGTTTGTATCCCTTTTGTCACAGTTTACCACCAGGTCCAGGGGGTGTGCCTCTGACCTGAAAGCTGCGGCGGTTCGTGGGGTCTGCAGTGGTTATGGTGTCAGGCAGAGTGCTTGGAGTCCTCAGAAAGCACTAGGAGCATCCGTCGGCGGAAGGTACCCGGTCGGGGTGCCAGCGGTTCCGTTACAACAGACAAGTAGACAAATAGGACACACAGTCACATTATAATCCCACAATGCATCCTGGCTTCCTCCCCTCTGCCTTGGAGATAATTGAGAAATAATTCAATTATCTTCCAAGACAAAGGCAAATCGCCATTATGCACGTGGGGATACTAAAGCACGAATTACTGTTAAAATACACCATGTAGGACATGTTACATTAAAAGCATACATTTAACATATCCCCAGAAAGCTCAGGTCTGAGCGCACATTATTAAGCGAATGGCGCTCAGACCACACGAATACAGTTTAATCGCCATGGAGCCAAAGTCTTTACACAGTCAGTTTCATGTAAATGAGCTCCATGGGATTCCTATCTGGGGTATAACACATTCAAGCAAAACTACCGAACACCGGCCGTTCGTGTACTTCCACTAAACAAGAAGGGAGGTCGGCGGCTTCAGCGGTGTTCGCGCAAAACTGTATCCGATTTTAGTTCCATGAATTAAGCGTCGAACACCGCTGTGCATTTGCATGTTTAAAATGGCCACGACCTCGTGTTCATGATACGAATGGCGGCCACCCAGCATTCGGCAATTAAGCTGCGGTTAACCGCAGCTTCAGGGAAACTAATTGCCAGCACACTCCAGCTTCCAGGTGGTCCAGTCATTCGTGCGGTTGTTCGCTAGATTGAATCTACCGAACACCAGGCAGAAAAGAACGAATAAATATTTTCTGCAGGTAAAAAGATGTCTTTTAACAGGGGCCATAGTCCAAAGGCTGCAGGCGAGCAACCAGGCTTCTCCAATGCAATGTGGTGAGATTGCTCTCGTCACATCTCTCCCCTTTTCCAAACAGACTAACAGGGTATCTGACCTCCTGCCAGTCAGTGCCCTTGTTAGTCCAGCAGCCCACCCACTAAACACAATCAACAGCACAGCCCACCCACAATAACTGGTTACTACACCTGGGTAGAGGAGAAGCTTGTCCATGTGTAGGTGCTTCACCACGGCTGTGCTGGGTACGGGTATGCTGACTTGGTGGGTTGCTGCGTGGGCAGAGACCAGCGGTACTCTGCCCTGTTGCCAGCGCTACTGGGAAGGTAGCCTGGTTGAAGCCTGGTTGTTGGAGGGGGAGACCGACTGTCTCCCCTTTAGATATACAGCCCTGCTGCTGGAGACCGACTGTCTTCCCTTTAGATACCCGGCCCTGCTGCTGGAGACCGACTCTCTCCCCTTTGGACACACAGCTCTGCTGCTGGAGACCGACTGTCTCCCCTTTAGACACACAGCCCTGCTGCTGGAGACCCCCCAGCCCCTTTGGCTAAACAGCCCTGTTGCTGGGGGGCAGAACCGACTGTCCCTACCCCCTGTGCTGGACGTGCAGAGACCACGGTCCCATCTGCACAATTGTGGGGCTTACTGTCTCCCCCGGGTACATTAAGCTGCCGCTGGGGAGAGGGGGCAACAAGCTCCTCTCCCATATATACTTCCAGCCGTGGGGGAGGGAGACCGACTGTCTCTGCTCCCAATACAGAGTCCTGCTGCTGGGGAAAGGAGACTGGGCTCTCTATTCCTGGTAGGACACTCTGCCGCTGGGGAATGGAGACTGGGCTCCCAATTCCCAATAAATCATTCTGCTGCTGAGGAATGGAGACTGGGCTCCCAATTCCCTGTAATTCACAGTGCCGCTGGGGACCCTTTGGTTAAACAGCCCTGTTGCTGGGGGGGCAGAACCGACCGTCCCTACACCCTGTGCTGGACGTGCAGAGACCACGGTCCCATCTGCACAATTGTGGGGCTTACTGTCTCCCCCAGGTACATTAAGCTGCCACTGGGGAGAGGGGGCAACAAGCTCCTCTCCCATGTATACTTCCAGCCATGGGGGAGGGAGACCGACTTTCTCTGCTCCCAATACAGAGTCCTGCTGCTGGGGAAAGGAGACTGGGCTCTCTATTCCCGGTAGGACACTCTTCCGCTGGGGAATGGAGACTGGGCTCCCAATTCCCAATAAATCATTCTGCCGCTGGGGAATGGAGACTGGGCTCCCAATTCCCTGTAATTCACAGTGCCGCTGGGGATCTGAGCTGACTGCCCAGCATCCCTGTAGCTCACCCTGCCACTGGGGAGGGAGGACGCTGCTCTCCTCTCCCTGCAAGGTATACTGCTGCTTGGGAACAGGACCACTTGTCAATGCCCCCTGTAACTCAGCCTCCCGCTGGGGAATGCAGCTCAGTCTCCCAATTCCCTGCAATATCTCCCGCTGGGGAATGGAGCTTCAGCTCCAATTCCCTGCAATATCCCCGCTGGGGAATGGAGCTCGGGCTCCCACTTCACTGCAATATCTCCCGCTGGGGAATGGAGCTCGGGCTCCCAATTCCCTGCAATACCGGTGCAGAGACCTCGGTCCCATCTTCACCCGCCACCTGGGGTTCTTCCCAGTAATCCTCCGTAATATCTACCCAGCTGAATGGGTCTGGATCTGGGTCTCCGCTTCCCTGCTGAGCTTTCTCACTAGAGTGGAACAGATCTTGGTAGCCCTGCTCCAACTCCATCTCTCGGGTCACCAGGTGGACCAGGTCTTGCTCAATTTCGTGAGTGTCGTCCCAGTCATACCTGCTCTCCCTCCACTCCAAGAGATCACTGAACCGGGCTTGTGTAGGGCTCCCAAACTCAGGCTCTGCAAAAGACTCCCATAACAAGCCAGGACCATCAAACTCCTCTCCCTCTGGCTTGTCATGCTCGGCTGTCCAGGGCTGGTACTGTGTTCCATACCACCAGAGCGCCTGGTGGGCATCTTCCAGCCAAATCTCCTGCCATACTCAGAGCTCCAATTCCTTCACCCATTCATCCAGGGGCTGCTCTCCCAGAAAGGGCATCTGCAGGGCTACCCGCTTCTGCAGTCACTGGTCTTCCTTGGGGAGTCTCTCGCCCCACTGGTACTCCACAATACCCAGTGCCTCGTACCAGATGCCTTTGCGCAGCGCATCTCGGTCATCCAGGGCACCCTCATCATACTCCACTGCTGGTTCCATTCTGTTGCTTTTAGGGTCGCTGTACTGGGACATGCGTTGCCCTCAAATTGTAAAAATCCACGGAATGGTATTGCCTGTAGCTGTCCTGTTGTCTGTGGGAACGATCCCGCTGCTTGCCACCAATTGTAACAGACCGTTTTGCATACAAGGGGTAAAAACCGTTTAGGCGATCGTCCCCCTTTCCAGAGATGCAGGCACAGCTATTGTAGAACACCAAACACACGAACCGCCAATAAGTGAATGCTCCAAACTCCCGAACGGCATCCATGATAGCACTCCAAACACACGAACAGGAACCATACGAATCGCTGCTAGCAGACGAATAGGAAAAGCATCCAAGCGGCTTACACTCCTAGCAATCAGTCTCTATCAGCATTCAGTAAATCCCCCCAAAGACGAGACAAGGCTCCGTGTTGAGGGTCAAGCAGTGGTCTGTTTAATGAGGGCTACCTGCCCAGTATTTATGCAGGTCTCCCACCTGGTGGACACTCCCCTAGGGGACCAAATGGGAGACTGTGAAAAAGACAGACAAGTAGACAAATAGGACACACAGTCACATTATATTCCCACAATGCATCCTGGCTTCCTCCCCTCTGCCTTGGAGATAATTGAGAAGTAATTCAATTATCTCCCAAGACAAAGGCAAATCGCCATTATGCACGTGGGGATACTAAAACACGAATTACTGTTAAAACATACCATGTAGGACATGTTACATTAAAAGCATACATTTAACATATCCCCAGATAGCTCAGGTCTGAGTGCACGTTATTAAGCGAATGGCGCTCAGACCACACAAATACAGTTTAATCTCCATGGAGCCAAAATCTTTACACAGTCAGTTTCATGCGAATGAGCTCCATGGGATTCCTATCTGGGGTATAACACATTCAAGCAAAACTACCGAACACCGGCCGTTCGTGTACTTCCACCGAACAAGAAGGGAGGTCGGCGGCTTCAGTGGTGTTCGCGCAAAACTGTGTCCGATTCTAGTTCCATGAATTAAGCGTTGAACACCACTGTGCATTCGAATGTTTAAAATGGCCGCAACCTCGTGTTCGTGATACGAATGGCGGCCACCCAGCATACGTCAATTAAGCTGCGGTTAACCGCAGCTTCAGGGAGGCTAATTGCCGGCACACTCCAGCTTCCAGGTGGTCCAGTCATTCATGCGGTTGTTCGCTAGATTGAATCTACCGAACATCAGTCAGAAAAGAACGAATAAATCTTTTCTGCAGGTAAAAAGATGTCTTTTAACAGGGGCCATAGTCCAAAGGCAGCAGGCGAGCAACCAGGCTTCTCCAATGCAATGTGGCGAGATTGCTCTCGTCGCACCTGTATGCACATAATAGATCTCGAAAAAATGGACAGACAAGCCTATTTCGTGGATAGGGTGGATCCACTCCGTCAAGATGAATATCCTACCAAGAATATTGTTCCTGTTTCAGGTGCTACCCATTCGCTACCCAACAAACAATAGGGAACGTCTTTTGGCAGAATAAAAGACATAGAATCTCCAGACAGGTACTGTACAGACGAAAGGACAGAGGGGGGTTGGGCCTCCCGAACCTGTACTTCTATTATCTCGCGGCACAGTTGGCGCAAGTGGTTACGTGGCACTCCCCACCGGACGAGAGGAAATGGGTAGAAGTTGAGTCCTTGATGGTGGGTTCCGACATCCCCCAGTTCACAATGTGGGTCCCTAGGGAACACAGACCCACAATACGGGTGACCTGCTCAGCGATTCTAAACTCATTCCAAATTTGGGATGCGACCAACGCTAAGTACGGACTGGCCTTGTCGCCCTCCCCCTTAACTTGGCTATTTCGAAACAGGAAGTTCATCCCCGGAATGGCTGCGAGGGAATTTCGCAATATAGAAAGAACTGGCCTTTAGCGGATTTGCCACCTGTACCAAAATGGTGAGGTAGTACAGTTCGACGACCTCCAACAACCACATAACGCTGATTTCTTTCAATATATACAGCTTCGGGATTTTGCTAGATGACCACATATCAAAGCCCAAAGGCCACTCACTTTCTATGAAAGGCTGTGCTTGGCGGGGACAGCACCCAAGGGATTAATAACGTTACTGTACGCGCACCTCTGTGCTGAAAACACAAAATGGGGTAGGCTGACATACACGGATCAGTGGGAGGCGGACCTCAGGGAGGTATATGAGGGCATTGAACGGCAGGAGATCTGGGAAGCAAATAAAAACGCTTCAATGTGTGAAACGATACAGGAGTAGACATGGAAAACCATGTTCAGGTGGTATACTACACCTGTGAAACTTCTTAGAATGCAAAAAAACTGACATGGACGACTGTTGGAGGGGTTGTGGAGCTAGAGGAACATACCTCCACATGTGGTGGGAATGCCTGACTATACGCAGCTTCTGGAAATTCTAGAGAATTTAATGAAACAGGCCCCTGGACCTAGACCCACGGGTGTACCTTTTAAATAGATCACTAGAGAGATGGACCAGGAGAGAACAAAAATTAGTGCATAAGATAACCTTACGCGCACGAAGAGCAATAGCAACCGTGTGGCAGCTACCAGAGGGCCCAATGTTTTTGGGCGTAATCTCTATGATTAGATTAAGCAAATTTATGGTTGACCTGACAGCCAGAGTAAAGGGGACCACGGAGCTTTCCAGAGAATTTGGGAACCATGGGACAACAGCATAGTGGGCTCCGGAGGGGACTGAGGGCAACCGTGTAGGAGTAGGGCAGAATTACGGCATTGTATAGGTGATTGTCCCTTGCAGGCAACAAAGATTAGTGACGATGGGGCTACGCGCCTTTTGCTTGCCTCCTCTCCTTCGTTACCCCTTCTTTCCTTTTTTCTCTTTCCTCTGTCTTGTTCTTTTGTCCCTTACTCTCCAAGGGAATAGTCTATAGTCAGGCCTAATAGGATTGATTAAAGAACATTGAAACTAAAGGGTCACTGAATGCTTCGTTAGATTCATTAGATTCAGGGTTTTTATGTGTAGCTTGGCGCCTGATCTAAACTCAAAAAATCCCCGGCAGACAGTGAGGTTTAACGATCTGCCAAAATAGAGTTGGTTTCTTCCGGTTGTATACCACTGCAGAATGTTATTGTGTGTGATTTGTAATGATGGCTTTTGCACAAGTCTGACTGTCATTGGCATCTTACTGTACCTGCCGTGTGAAAAAATAAAGAATAAAAAAAAAAAAAAAAACCACTGCAGCTTTGGACTTTATTTACACATTTTTTACATTTTACATTGGTTACTTTTTGTACTGTATTTATTGTATTACTATGTACTGTGGCGAAACCAACCTCGCCACTGGGCATTGGAGAAGACTGATTGCCAGCCTCCTGCCATGTGACTATGGCCCCTGGGATGTATTGCCCTTTAAAAGACATGATTTGGGCATAATGGATTTGTGTTGTGCTGCTGCTGGCCCTTTAAGAACCATCTGGGGACATACTGTGGAGTTACTGGGTGGCCACCATTTCATGTATCAGAGGCACATGGTGAGAACAATGGATGAAGCACATGGTGAGAACAATGGATGGCGGTCATTTTAACTCACAGACACTGTTTGGACTTTTCTACACGGTGCCATCTCACCTGTATTTGGTGCACAAAGACGTTGTGCAGTAGTTTTTGTTACGGTACCTCCAGTAATTAAATGCACAAACCGCCGTTTAGTGAATGTTCCCCGTTCGCAATACTGTGGTCTGGTAGCATAGACAGTGAAACCATGCGAACCGCCAGCTAGGGAACACTCCAAACTCCCGAACGGTACCTGTACGGCTCTTTCCTTTCTCGAGCTCCAAATACACGAATCGCCAATAGCAGCCGAACGGCAATAGTTTCCAAGCGGCAAATAATTCCAATAAGCAGTCTCTAGGCGCCGGTAATAAAATCCCCCCAATAACGAGACCAAGCTCCGCTTTTAGGGTTAAACACGAACTGATTTACTGTGGGCTACATGCCCGGTATTTATGCAGGTCTCCCACTTGGTGGACACTCCCCTAGGGGACCAAATGGGAGACTGGAATAACAGAAGGACATGGGGACATTTCAGACATACATCCTCACAATATTCCCAGCATGCATAACAGTTCCCTCCCCTCTGCTCGGGAGATAATTGGGAAGTAATTCAATTATCTCCCCGAGCAGAGGCAAATCGCCATTTTAACTCAAAGTTATAAAACACATTAAAATACATAACTTTCTAATTGCTGAACATATTGCATTCGTGTAACACATCCCCAGATAGCCTGGATCTGAGTGCATATTATTGGCGAATAGCACTCAGATCCCATACGCATAGTTCAATCGCCATGGAGTCAAAGTCTATTACAGCTCTTCGGTATGCGATTGACTCCATGGGAAGGCTATCTGGGTTAAGTCCATTCGTGTTGTTGAATCTCCCGAACGGCCGGCATTCGTATGCTTTTGTCGATTGAGAAGGGGAGGTCGACGGCTTCAGCGGTGTCCGTTTTCAGTTCCATGAAATAACCGTCGAACACCGCTGGTCTTTCGCATGGTTAAAATGACCGCCGCCTCGTGGTCGACATACGAACGACGACCACCCGGTATTCGGCTTTAATTGAGAAGTGTCTGTGGTTAACCGCAACGTTCTAATTGGGATCAATAGGTTAACCAGCAGCACACTTCTCTTCTGGGTAGCCGTCCGTTCGGTAGTTCCGTTCGACAAAAAAAGACATTCCCTTAAACAAAGCATACAAATGGGGGAATTCATGCAAACGGCAAAACAGACGAACACAGTGCTTTTAGTCCATACAAATGGGTCTGTCACACGGCTCCCCCCTTGTGGAACACTCCGGCAGACCCGGCTTGACCCTTTGGCGGGTCAACTTGGGGATGACCGGACTGGGAAGGAGTAAGGACGTCTGTTTGCCAAGATAACCCATCTGCATTCCCATTCTGCTTACCAGGTCGGTAGCTGATGGTGAAGTTGTAAAGCTGCAGTGCCAAACTCCACCTCAGCAGTCTGCCATTGTCTCCTGAGACCCGGTTAAGCCAGACAAAGGGATTGTGATCCGTTATAAGTGAAAACTCCTGCCCGTACAAATAAGGGCTCAATTTCTTGGCTATTTCGAAACAGGAAGTTCATCCCCGGAATGGCTGCGAGGGAATTTCGCAATATAGAAAGAACTGGCCTTTAGCGGATTTGCCACCGGTACCAAAATGGTGAGGTAGTACAGTTCGACGACCTCCAACAACCACATAACGCTGATTTCTTTCAATATATACAGCTTCGGGATTTTGCTAGATGACCACATATCAAAGCCCAAAGGCCACTCACTTTCTATGAAAGGCTGTGCTTGGCGGGGACAGCACCCAAGGGATTAATAACGTTACTGTACGCGCACCTCTGTGCTGAAAACACAAAATGGGGTAGGCTGACATACACGGATCAGTGGGAGGCGGACCTCAGGGCTGTAACGGACCGTTTTAGCACACAAGGGGTTAAAACCGTTTAGGCGATCGGCCCCCTTTCCAGAGATACAGGCACAGCTACTGCAGAACACCAAACTCCCGAACTGGATACAAAATAGCACTCCAACTCCCGAACTGGAACCTCCCAAATAGCTGCTAGCAGACGAACAGGAAAAGCAGACAATCAGCTTACACTCCTGGCAATCAGTCTCTAACAGCATACAGTGAATCCCCCCAAGAACGAGACAAGGCTCTGTGTTGAGGGTCAAGCAGTGGTCTGAGGTGCTGGCACACCCAGCCTGGTTTTTATTACAGTCTTGCAAATACAGGACCGCCCACAGGGAGGTATAAAATATCCAGTAACATATTAGTTACAACCCACAGATTCCCTCCCCCTTATCCTGAGAGGTAACCCAATTACACATACTTTTTACCACAATGCATCCTGGCTTCCTCTCCTCTGCCCAGGAGATAATTGAGAAGTAATTAAATTATCTCCCAGGACAGAGACAAGACTCCATTATGCACATGGTTAGCACAAAGCATTAAAATACTGTACAATACACAAAGTCCCATTTTATACATAAAACACAGACATGTCAGAGACAAGACTCCATTATGCACATGGGGACACAAAACAAGCATTACTGTTAAAATACACCAGGTAAGACACATTACATTAAAACTATACATTTAACATATCCCCAGATAGCTCAGGTCTGAGCGCACATGGTCTGAGTGGTCTGAGGTGCTGGCACACCCAGCCTGGTTTTTATTACAGTCTTGCAAATACAGGACCGCCCACAGGGAGGTATAAAATATCCAGTAACATATTAGTTACAACCCACAGATTCCCTCCCCTTATCCTGAGAGGTAACCCAATTACACATACTTTTTACCACAATGCATCCTGGCTTCCTCTCCTCTGCCCAGGAGATAATTGAGAAGTAATTAAATTATCTCCCAGGACAGAGACAAGACTCCATTATGCACATGGTTAGCACAAAGCATTAAAATACTGTACAATACACAAAGTCCCATTTTATACATAAAACACAGACATGTCAGAGACAAGACTCCATTATGCACATGGGGACACAAAACAAGCATTACTGTTAAAATACACCAGGTAAGACACATTACATTAAAACTATACATTTAACATATCCCCAGATAGCTCAGGTCTGAGCGCACATGGTCTGAGTGGTCTGAGGTGCTGGCACACCCAGCCTGGTTTTTATTACAGTCTTGCAAATACAGGACCGCCCACAGGGAGGTATAAAATATCCAGTAACATATTAGTTACAACCCACAGATTCCCTCCCCCTTATCCTGAGAGGTAACCCAATTACACATACTTTTTACCACAATGCATCCTGGCTTCCTCTCCTCTGCCCAGGAGATAATTGAGAAGTAATTAAATTATCTCCCAGGACAGAGACAAGACTCCATTATGCACATGGTTAGCACAAAGCATTAAAATACTGTACAATACACAAAGTCCCATTTTATACATAAAACACAGACATGTCAGAGACAAGACTCCATTATGCACATGGGGACACAAAACAAGCATTACTGTTAAAATACACCAGGTAAGACACATTACATTAAAACTATACATTTAACATATCCCCAGATAGCTCAGGTCTGAGCGCACATGGTCTGAGTGGTCTGAGGTGCTGGCACACCCAGCCTGGTTTTTATTACAGTCTTGCAAATACAGGACCGCCCACAGGGAGGTATAAAATATCCAGTAACATATTAGTTACAACCCACAGATTCCCTCCCCCTTATCCTGAGAGGTAACCCAATTACACATACTTTTTACCACAATGCATCTTGGCTTCCTCTCCTCTGCCCAGGAGATAATTGAGAAGTAATTAAATTATCTCCCAGGACAGAGACAAGACTCCATTATGCACATGGTTAGCACAAAGCATTAAAATACTGTACAATACACAAAGTCCCATTTTATACATAAAACACAGACATGTCAGAGACAAGACTCCATTATGCACATGGGACACAAAACAAGCATTACTGTTAAAATACACCAGGTAAGACACATTACATTAAAACTATACATTTAACATATCCCCAGATAGCTCAGGTCTGAGCGCACATGGTCTGAGTGGTCTGAGGTGCTGGCACACCCAGCCTGGTTTTTATTACAGTCTTGCAAATACAGGACCGCCCACAGGGAGGTATAAAATATCCAGTAACATAT
>OW240921.1:63361481-63372296 GCA_933207985.1 Pelobates cultripes | reverse complement strand
TCATAATGTCCATAACATGTATTAAAAGCAGTCTTCCATTCATCTTCCTGGCGTATTCTGACTAAATTATAAGATCTTCGAAAGATCCAATTTAGCGAAATAGTATCCCCTTTTAGTCTTTTGAATAGCTCAGTTATCAAGGGTATAGGATACGCATTTCTATCTTTAATCTTGTTAATTCCACGGTAAACAAAAAAATTGTAAAAGTCCAAAAAGCACCCAAAAACACAACATATCTCCATAAAAGTCACATCGCCGGATAGCCCCAATCTGGGTGAACAACATATCTAAAAATCACCCAGAATTTCCTGGAAGTCGTAGTTTTGACCAACCGTGCACATGGTCCTATGCCCAAAACAGTTCCAGGGAATTAGGGCCAACGGTTGGTCTCTCCTTATGCAGTATAAAAGTACTTACAGTACATGGATGGAGCCTTTTAACCCCTTAAGGACCAAACTCCTGGAATAAAAAGGAATCATGACATGTCACACATGTCATGTGTCCTTAAAGGACCACTCTAGGCACCCAGACCACTTCAGCTTAATGAAGTGGTCTGGGTGCCAGGTCCTTCTAGGGTTAACCCATTTTTTTATAATTATAGCAGTTTCAGAGAAACTGCTATAATTATGAATGGGTTAAGCCTTCCCCCTAATCCTCTAGTGGCTGTCTCATTGACAGCCACTAGAAACTGCACGTGCTACTCACTGTGATTTTCTTTTGGTGAGAGCACATAGCGTCCATAGAAAGCCTTAAATACTTTCCTATCACGGCTTGAGCTGGGCATCTTGTAGCAGCTAACGCATAGCGTGTGCGCATTCAGCCCAGGAGGAGGAACGGAGGCGGAGAGAAGGAGGAGAGCTCTCCGCCCAGCGCTGGAAAAAGGTAAGTTTTAACCCCTTTCCCCTTTCCAGAGCCGGGCGGGAGGGGGACCCTGAGGGTGGGGGCACCCTCAGGGCACTATAGTGCCAGGAAAACGAGTATGTTTTCCTGGCACTATAGTGGTCCTTTAAGGGGTTAAAGTGTACTGGGCAAAGTATATTGCATAGTCACACGGTAGGAAGCAAGCAAACAGGCCCCTCCAAAAATCAGTGGCGTGGTCACTTTCGCCACATATCTCCCTCCCTAAGGGAAGACTAACCAGGTACCTGACCTCCTGTCGGTCGTTGCCTGAGTTAGTCGAGTAGCCCACCCATAAGCAAATACTGGTACTCCTGGATTCTCGGTTGCTCTCCGGCTGGTAGTTGGTGTTACTTGGTGGGCAGAGACCAGTGGTGCTCTGCCCTGCGGCCAGCGTTACAGCTGGGTAATTGAGAGGGGTGCCAGTTCCAGGATTAAGGGCAAGGGGAGGGCAGAGGCCAACTGCACTCTGCCCTGTTGCCAGCACTTCAGCTGGGGTGGCCTGCAGGTATTCAATTTGTCATACAGCTTTTAAACCCTTTATTACATAGCCGGGACCTGGACGCACAGTTAAGTGAACTTGCGCCCAGATCCCAGCACAATTAACCGAACGCCGTTTAGTTTCCCTTATCAGGATCAATTCGTTTAAATGATTGCCTGGACTGAGGGAATGAAACTTGGTTGTTAGTATTGAGGAGAGTAGGCGTCTGACAAACTGGGGCAATTCTTCAGTGCCTATGTCGCTGCTCACCCCCCTGATCTTCAGGTTGCGTCGGCCAGTGACGTATTAGGGGGCGTGTGCCTGAGTTTTGTCCTGCCTAGGGCATACAAAACCAGGATACACCACTGGTGTCGGTGCTGTGTATGTTCTAGGCCTGCTACTCGGTGGGAGAGCGCTGCATGTTGCTGGGTGAGCTGCTGGGTGAGTAGGGCCGCGGGCCGTCGTGGCTCCATCTTCAACTGACTTTATGCGACCGGAGAGGCCTCCCGGAGCAGTGCGCAGTCTGCTTGAAACATGATGTGTAGATCCTGCAGAAGGAGTTTAAGGTCGCCCTTGGTAGTTCGGGCGCTGTCTGCATCCACCTCTGGCTTTTCTCTCCTTCCTAGCCGCGGAGGCCCTGGCTTCTGGGATGGGGTCTGGAGCATCATACTCCATCTCACCCGAGGAACAGGAAGGCGATGTTTGCAGCGGGGCCGCCATCTTGGGTTGCACCCTTGTGCGCCCATGTCCACGGTACAGGAGCTTCTGTTTCCTGTACCCGGCGGGGCTGACAGGAAGTGCTCACTGAGTGAGCATATCCTGTCAATCCGGCCGAATACAGGAAACGGATTCTCCTGTACCACGGACCGGACCAGAGCTCGGCCACGCTACAACAGAGGGACTGACAGGAGGGAGCGCTGTGCGCTTCCCTCCTGCCGATCCCTCTTTCCTGCGCGCCCGGGCTGTTGCGCCCTCATGGACATCCCGACCTGGGCAGAGCTGCAGCCGCCTGAGGCTCTCTCTAGAGTGCTCAGGCGGCTGCAGCATGAGAGGGGCCGGTGCTCCTGGCCTAAGTTACCTATAGGATGCTAGTGACTCAACACGCAGTGTGTATATGATAATAGATGTGATGTGGAATCAATCAATCAATTGATTATCTTGCGTATCTGCCCCCGGCCAAATTTAAAGAGATGCGTGCACGCTCCTGAAGTAATTCACACCAGACACAGGTTTCGCTTTAATGAAAAAAATTACATCATATGTATTGTCAGAGATAACATGGAATAATACATCAATAATTGGTTAGGTGTTAAGTGGTTCATTTATTGCTCTTCCTACCGGGTGTGATGTCACTGGTATCTTGGAGGTCTCCCCCAGATTCCAGCGCCATCTTGTTAATGAGGGTGTTAGTCGATGTCAAAGGGAAACTCCCTAGCGGCCATTTTAGGTAAATCACGTATAAGGTTGAATAATGCTGATTGTGGTTATGCTGAGTAAATAGGCATTTTATTAATATGAATTGGGTTAATATTTTGTCCACAACAGTCCCCCCTTAAAATGACTATTTACTAAAGAGACAACTACTAACTGACCCTAACAATGTTTCTACTTGGCTGCAGCTCATCTGTCTGAACAAGCCTCGAACGCTTCACTGCGCGGGTATCCCGTAGTGGCCAACCCACTACATCACCCGCGTCAGACTCCTACCCGAGGAGACAGACGCTGTCCCTATGCTGTCCCTATAAAGAAGTAGTTGTCCTTTTGAGGTGGTAGGACTGAAGAGGTGTGTGCGGGGTGTCACAGTCTATATTTTCAATATCTTGATGTACGAATGTAGGTGTGGTGCGGTCAATGGTCTGATCTACAGTCTTTTGTAAGTACCCAGGGCATCACGCAGCAAACCAGGAAGAGGAGGAGAAACACTACTGTAAGAACTGCCATACCTACTTGAAATAGAACTCTCTGCCATCCACTCATCCATCCCAACCATCTGTCCCATGAATTGGAGACCCCTGAGCTCTTTTTTAATTCGTCAGAGAGACTTTCTAATTTCTCTATGGCCGTGGTTACTTTACCATTGGGGCCTGTATTATCTGGAATGAAGGTACAGCATGTCATAGTGTCGGGGAGTATTTTACACACACACCCCTTTTCTGCTAGGATCATATTTAAGGCCATTCGATTCTGGAATGTCATTTGGGAGGTAGCCTGCCATTGTTCTGCCAAGCCTTGAAGGGCATCTCTAGTATAATTGACAAAACGTTGCTGATTGTAATAAATATAATTAATCCAGTTAACATTCTTGTTAGCGGTGATGAGTGGGATCGAGGATTCGAATCCTGCCGCAACCTCATCTCTGGCCTTGATTTCGTTTGGTACCCCCCTTGGCATCAATATATATATGTGGGTCGAAACTACCTTGAATAGGGATTTCTCTTTTTATCCTGAAATACGAGTGTGGGGAATCAAGTGGGCCTTGGTGGTTATCAGAAATTATATGTATAGGCATGATGGCTTTGGTCAGAGTGCATTCTCCCCACCACAGGCCAGTCATTTTAGATCTGAGTTGCATATCACCACATAGCCAATAAATGTCTCCCAAGGACTTGACTTGATTTACCAATAAGGTAGTGGGAGGTGTCCGATAGGTGGCACAGTAGCCGGGAGGGAAACTACCCACTAATTTACCCGTGGTTCCATGTATAGTGTAGCAAGTGTAATTACCTGGATACACGGTGATTCCATCAGGTGGCCTGAGATTCCCTTGAGTTATTGGATATGCCTTTTTCCATGATTCACATACTGATGAGTTTGTGGCTGATTGTACATAGAGGCTTGGAAAACACATCTCAACATCAGGGAGTAGATTAAAAGGCACTGTACCCAGATGGGGTCTGGCCCCGCCACAGACATAACAGTTAGTTTTATTGTGTGAATTAGCATTATACCTCATCCACTCAAGCCATAGGTTGGTATCTGAAAAACCGGTCTCCACAGCCATAGTGTCCTCGAATGTAGGATTGGCAATTGCCACCATGTCCTTAAGAGTTTTAATGTGTGGTTTTAGAGGGTTCGTGATCATGTGTGTAGAGTCTACCCAGTCAGGTGATGTATGCATGTCTTGTAAATAGAAGGTCCCCAACTTGTTACATGAGCCACCCCCTCTCCAGTACATCCCCATTACGTACTCTCCAGTGTCTCCTGGGCTGGGATGTTCTATGTTTAAGGTGAGTTTCATTGGGGTAGACCAGGTTGGCTTACATAAGGTCATTCTGTGTAATAAGAGTTTCCCATGTCTGTCCACCCTATCCAAAGCGCTTTGTGGTCTGTAGCCCCATGGTCGGCCTATGTTCCAACCTGCTGCTTTCCAGGTACTACAATGATGTCCCCAATGGTCACCTGTCACACAAATGTATGGTTCCTTTCTATTGGGTATGTCTTTGTATATTGCTGAGTGTTGTGATTGTGGAAAAGTACAAGGAACAATATCACAGTAATCAAAGGTAAAAGTAGCTACATGTGTGTTTGAAGAGTTATACCAGAATGTGTAAACACGATTATCTTTGGTGATAGCAACTTGTTGGGCCTTTAATAGGCCTAGCAGCAGAAATAGACACAGGAAGCTCATAGTTTAGCGGGATCTGCTTCCTCTGGATCAGGAACTTTCTTACAGTGCGAGGCATTTATCCAGGTATTCTTCCCAGCCAATTTTACTGAGGTAGACGTGGTCAGTAGGACTTGGAATGGACCATCAAACCTTGGCTCAAGAACATCAGGATTTATGTCCAGACTGTACCAGTATTGTGGTACTCCCCCCTCGGGAAGTGGCAGAAGAGTGGCCGGGTTCAAATAGTAACATCTTTGTAGAGTGACGTTATCAGGCAAGAGAAACATAGAAACATAGAATGTGACGGCAGATAAGAACCATTCGGCCCATCTAGTCTGCCCAATTTTCTAAATACGTTCGTTACTCCCTGGACTTATCTAATAGTTATGATAGCCTTATGTCTATCCCACGCATGCTTAAACTCCTTTACTGTGTTAACCTCTATCACTTCAGCTGGAAGGCTATTCCATGCATCCACTACCCTCTCAGTAAAGTAATACTTCCTGATATTATTTTTAAACCTTTGTCCCTCTAATTTAAGACTATGTCCTCTTGTTGTGGTAGTTTTTCTTCTTTTAAATATAGTCTCCTCCTTTACTGTGTTGATTCCCTTTATGTATTTAAATGTTTCTATCATATTCCCCCAAGAGGAGGGAGGTTTGAAGGCGGAGGTGTCTCTGGGAGGAGAGATGTTTCGGTTGGACTTAATTCAGGATGGCCATGATATCATGGGGAGCAAGGACAGTGAGTTTATGTCTGAGAACAAAGTCATTAGTTTTGTCCAGCAGGGCACTGGCAGCAAAAACAGCACGTAAACAAGAAGGACTGCCTCGAGCCACGGGGTCCAGCATGCATGAAAAATAACCAATAGGGCGTTGACGGGAACCATGTGATTGTGTAAGGACCCCTGAAGCATGGCCCATCTTTTCAGAGACAAAAAGTTTGAATGGTTGCTGATAGTAAGGTAGGCCCAAGGGAGTCCTGCGCTGGAGAAAGGTAAATGCTGAAGACACACACACAGTCTCACGAACAGATGCATACACACTAGCTAACAGACACACATTTACTGACAGAGACACACTCAGCGACATACATACACTTACAAAACATACACTTTCACTGACAAACACACACTCACTAACAGACATCAAACACACTCAGTAACAGACTGTCAGGAACCAGGAACCAGACAGAGACAGATCTAGATGCAAAAACACCTTTATTTAATAAACAACAAAGAAATCACCAAAAGCAAAGTCCAGGAGGCAAGCAGGGGTCAGTCACCAGAGCGGGTAACAGGAAACCACGCAAGGGCAAGGAGGTTCTGGGATTAGCTGCTTAAATAGGCTGAACTGATTAGCAGCAGGGTTGATTATTATTCTCAGGTGAGTAACCGTGGCAACATGCTGAAGGAGCTGATAGTTAATTACAGCTGAAACCTCAGACACTGAAAAAGGAAGGGTGGCTGTTTAAAACAGCAAAGAAACCCTGACAGTACCTCCCCCTCAACGACTCCCCCCCATTTCTGCTGGTGGGTCCGGGCTTCATGGGGAAGCGAGCGTGATAGGAACGAAGGAGGGATGGTGCATGGACATCAGAGGCTGGAACCCAGGAGCGTTCCTCTGGACCGTACCCTTTCCAGTGCACCAAGTATTGGATCTGTCCTCTGAAGACTCGTGAGTCAATGATGCTGCGTATTTCATATTCCTCACGATTGTCAACCCGAACAGGACGTGGACGTGGTACTGAGGTGGTGTAACGATTACATACCAATGGTTTCAAGAGGGAAACATGGAATACATTAGAGATGCGCATGTTAGCAGGAAGGTCAAGTGCGTAACCTACAGGGTTAACCCTTCGAAGTATACGAAATGGCCCAACGTATCGGGGTGCCAGTTTTTGTGAGGGAACACGGAGCCGTAGGTTGCGAGAAGACAGCCAGACCCTCTCTCCGACTTGATAGGTAGGTGCAGGAAGGCGTATGCGGTCGGCCTGGAGTTTGTAGTTCTGCATTGCGCGTTGCAAAGAGTTCTGAACCTGCACCCAAGTGGAACGGAGTTCCCTGAGATATTCCTCCAATGCCGGTATCCCTTGTGGCATGAACGTATCAGGCAATATGGACGGTTGAAAGCCATAGTTCGCCAAGAACGGGGATAGCCGGGAAGAGGCATTAATTGCACTATTGTGGGCAAACTCCGCCCAGGGTAGCAGATCAGACCAGTTGTTCTGGTGGTCAGAAATGTAGCAACGCAGAAACTGTTCCAGTGTTTGGTTAGCTCGTTCCGCAGCACCATTGGATTGCGGGTGGTAGGCAGAGGAGAAGGAGAGCTGAATTCCCATTTGTGTACAAAAAGCTCTCCAAAATCTGGACACAAACTGGCTACCCCTATCTGAGATTATCACTTTGGGTAACCCATGCAAACGAAAGACCTCCCGAGCAAAAATTGTTGCAAGTTCCTGAGAAGTTGGTAGTTTTTTCAAGGGAATGCAATGCGACATCTTTGAGAATCGATCAACAACCATGAGAAAGACTGTATTGCCACGGGAGACCGGAAGATCTACGATAAAATCCATGGACAAGTGGGTCCAGGGTCGTTCACCATTAGGTATGGTTTGCAGGAGACCCACTGGAGGGTGTCGTGGGGTTTTATTTTGGGCGCATACAGGACAGGCAGCTACAAAAGCAGTGACATCCGAACGGAGACTAGGCCACCAAAATTGCAGAGAGACGGACCAGATTAATTGGTTTTTGCCTGGATGTCCAGCTGCTTTGGAGTTGTGATAAGTACTTAATAATTTAGTACGGAGATGGATAGGTACAAAACAACGGCCATTAGGTTTCTCTGGAGGAGCATTACTTTGTGCAGCCAGAATCTCCTCGCCTAGGTGTGAGGTGAGGCTAGTACGGATGGTGGCCAGTATATTATCCGGAGGAATCACAGGAGTAGGGGTTATCTCCTCTCTAGATGGAGGGGAGAACTGTCGAGACAAGGCATCAGCCTGAATGTTTTTAGTACCGGGCAAGTAAGAAACCACATAATTGAATCTTGATAGGAAAAGAGCCCATCTAGCTTGTCTGGGGAAAAGTCGCTTAGCTTCAGAAAGATATGTCAGATTCTTGTGGTCTGTGAGGATGAGAATTGGCACTGAAGTGCCCTCAAGAAGGTGCCTCCATTCTTTGAGAGCTAATATTATGGCTAGAAGTTCTCTATCACCAATCTGGTAATTGTATTCCGCCGGGTTTAATTTCTTCGAGAAATACCCGCACGGATGCCTGGAGCTCTCTGGGTTAGGACGTTGAGACAGGAGGGCGCCTACACCTGTCTCAGACGCATCGACTTCAAGAATGAATGGTAAGGCAGGGTTAGGGTGTGCCAGTATAGGAGCAGCAGCAAAGGCGACTTTGAGAGATTCAAAGGCAGAAATGGCTTCCTGTGACCAATGCTGTGGATCAGCATCTCTCCTGGTCATATCCGTGAGTGGTTTAACCAAGGAGGAAAAGTTGCGTATGAACTTCCGATAATAATTGGTGAAGCCAAGAAAACGCTGTATAGAGCGAAGACCCGTAGGTCGAGGCCATTTTAGTACAGCAGAAAGTTTTTCTGGGTCCATAGAGAATCCAGTATCAGAGATAACATAGCCCAAGAATGTGACCTGTTTGCAATTGAACTCACATTTCTCCAATTTACAGAACAGATTATTTTCTCTAAGTCTCTGTAGAACACTAGAAATGTCTGCGTGGTGGTTCTCGAGAGATGTGGAATGGATAAGAATATCATCAAGATAAACCACCACACATTGCTGCAGCATATCTCGCAGGACGTCATTTATAAATTCCTGGAAAACCGCCGGAGCGTTGCAAAGACCAAAGGGCATTACTAGGTATTCGTAATGCACGCTCCTGGTGTTAAATGCGGTTTTCCATTCGTGGCCCTCTTTTATTCGGACGAGATTATATGCCCCTCTCAGATCAAGTTTAGTGAAGACCGTTGCTCCCTTGAGGCGGTCAAATAACTCAGTGATCAATGGAATGGGGTAGGCATTCTTAATAGTAATGCGATTGAGACCCCTATAGTCGATACAGGGTCTCAACTCACCACTCTTCTTTTTCACAAAGAAAAAGCCGGCCCCGGCAGGAGAAGATGACTTCCGAATGAATCCCTTAGACAATGCATCAGTAACATACTCCTCCATTGCTCGATTCTCTGCTACAGACAGCGGGTAAACCCGTCCACGGGGAGGATTGGCACCAGGTTGGAGTTCGATACCACAGTCATACGGACGGTGTGGTGGCAGAACGCTAGCTTGACCTTTGTCAAATACATCTTGGAATTCTTGGTACTCAGCGGGTAAGGAAGAGGCAGAAATTGTGCCCAAAACTTTGACTGGTTTCCGGAGACAGGAAAATGAGCATTGCTGGGACCAAGATAATATCTCAGATTTGCGCCAATCAATTGTGGGGTTATGCTTCTGTAGCCAAGGGTATCCCAAAACAACCTGGTAGTATGGAGAGGAAATGACCTGGAATTGGATCATCTCATGATGTAGAGCCCCTACAGCCAGAGATATGGGCACGGTTTCCTGGGTCACGAGGGCTGGCTGTATAGGTCGGCCATCGATGGCTTTGAAAGCTAGTGGGGAGTTGCGAGGCTGTAAGGGTATAGAGTGCTCTGATGCAAATGCACAATCTATAAACAAGCCTGCGGCCCCAGAATCAAGAAATGCCCGGGTTTTAATGGATGACTCCGGCCAGGAGAGGATAATAGGCACCAAGGGTTTGTCCTTATTTATCTCTGGGTCTGCAGAAAGACCCCCAAGATCTGCCCCTGACAGTATCTTGGGTGCGGGCCCTTTACCGGACGAATCGGGCAAAACTTTAATATGTGACCGTGGTGTCCGCAGTATAGGCACAGGCCCTCCCTCCTCCTAAAGGCTCTCTCCTCGACAGAGAGGCGTGAGAAGCCTAACCGCCTCGGCTCCACACCGACAGAAGACTCAGGACCAGGAGGCATGGGAGGTGAGGGAGGTTTGGGTGGGCAGGAAAAGCTCGGTGCCAAACATACTGGAGGCCTCCGCAGGCGCCCCCTGGATGAGGATCTCTCTCGGAGTCTGATGTCAATGAGGGTGACAAATGATATCAGTTCCTCGAGATCTTTAGGTAATTCTCTGCCTGCAATCTCATTTTTCATTACATCGGATAGCCCCTGTGCAAAGGCAGCCACAAGAATCTCGTTATTCCAGCCACCCTCTGCTGCCATGGTATGGAATTCACTGGCATACTCAACAATAGTTTTTGTGCCCTGAGTATTAGACATGAGTTGTTTGGCAGTAGGGGTGGAACGAGCTGGAATATCAAAAACCCTTTTAAAGGACGCAACAAATTCAGGGTAATTGTAAATGATGGGCCTCTCTGCCTCCCAGAGAGGTTTTGCCCAAGCTAGGGCTTTTTCAGACAGCAAAGAAATCATGAACTGGACTTTGTCGCTGTCAGTAGGAAATGCCTGGGGCAGCATTTCAAGGTATACTTTAACCTGATTTATAAATTCTTTGCACTGAGCTGGGTTGCCCCCAAAATACTGAGGGAGCGGGACAGACCCAGTCATTCCTCTAGCCGCAACAGGTTCGGAGGCTACAACCGGTGCTAGAACAGGAAGTGAGGCAGAGTCGGCCGCAATCGCAGGCTGGCCGGGTTTTGGATTCAGATTGACATACTGGTCCAAATGGTGGTTCTGCTGGTCCCACCGGGTAAATAGGTTAGGTATAGGTGTATTGCCTGTACCATCTGTATTCATGGCCCTTGCGTAATGTCAGGAACCAGGAACCAGACAGA
>OW240921.1:63302064-63353786 GCA_933207985.1 Pelobates cultripes | reverse complement strand
CAAGAACGGGGATAGCCGGGAAGAGGCATTAATCGCACTATTGTGGGCAAACTCCGCCCAGGGTAGCAGATCAGACCAGTTGTTCTGGTGGTCAGAAATGTAGCAACGCAGAAACTGTTCCAGTGTTTGGTTAGCTCGTTCCGCTGCACCATTGGATTGCGGGTGGTAGGCAGAGGAGAAGGAGAGCTGAATTCCCATTTGTGTACAAAAAGCTCTCCAAAATCTGGACACAAACTGGCTACCCCTATCTGAGATTATCACTTTGGGTAACCCAAGCAAACGAAAGACCTCCCGAGCAAAAATTGTTGCAAGTTCCTGAGAAGTTGGTAGCTTTTTCAAGGGAATGCAATGCGACATCTTTGAGAATCGATCAACAACCATGAGAACGACTGTATTGCCACGGGAGACCGGAAGATCTACGATAAAATCCATGGACAGGTGGGTCCAGGGTCGTTCACCATTAGGTATGGTTTGCAGGAGACCCACTGGAGGGTGTCGTGGGGTTTTATTTTGAGCGCATACAGGACAGGCAGCTACAAAAGCAGTGACATCCGAACGGAGACTAGGCCACCAAAATTGCCGAGAGATGGACCAGATTAATTGGTTTTTGCCTGGATGTCCAGCTGCTTTGGAGTTGTGATAAGTACTTAATAATTTAGTACGGAGATGGATAGGTACAAAACAACGGCCATTAGGTTTCTCTGGAGGAGCATTACTTTGTGCAGCCAGAATCTCCTCGCCTAGGTGTGAGGTGAGGCTAGTACGGATGGTGGCCAGTATATGATCCGGAGGAATCACAGGAGTAGGGGTTATCTCCTCTCTAGATGGAGGGGAGAACTGTCGAGACAAGGCATCAGCCTGAATGTTTTTAGTACCGGGCAAGTAAGAAACCACATAATTGAATCTTGATAGGAAAAGAGCCCATCTAGCTTTCCTGGGGGAAAGTCGCTTAGCTTCGGAAAGATATGTCAGATTCTTGTGGTCTGTGAGGATGAGAATTGGTACTGAAGTACCCTCAAGAAGGTGCCTCCATTCTTTGAGAGCTAATATTATGGCTAGAAGTTCTCTATCACCAATCTGGTAATTGCATTCCACCGGGTTTAATTTCTTCGAGAAATACCCGCACGGATGCCTGGAGCTCTCTGGGTTAGGACGTTGAGACAGGAGGGCGCCTACTCCTGTCTCAGACGCATCGACTTCAAGAATGAATGGTAAGGCAGGGTTAGGGTGTGCCAGTATAGGAGCAGCAGCAAAGGCGACTTTGAGAGACTCAAAGGCAGAAATGGCTTCCTGTGACCAATGCTGTGGATCAGCATCTCTCCTGGTCATATCCGTGAGCGGTTTAACCAAGGAGGAAAAGTTGCGTATGAACTTCTGATAATAATTGGCGAAGCCAAGAAAACGCTGTATAGAGCGAAGACCCGTAGGTCGAGGCCATTTTAGTACAGCAGAAAGTTTTTCTGGGTCCATAGAGAATCCAGTATCAGAGATAACATAGCCCAAGAATGTGACCTGTTTGCAATTGAACTCACATTTCTCCAATTTACAGAACAGATTATTTTCTCTAAGTCTCTGTAGAACACTAGAAACGTCTGCGTGGTGGTTCTCAAGAGATGTGGAATGGATAAGAATATCATCAAGATAAACCACCACACATTGCTGCAGCATATCTCGCAGGACGTCATTTATAAATTCCTGGAAAACCGCCAGAGCGTTGCAAAGACCAAAGGGCATTACTAGGTATTCGTAATGCCCGCTCCTGGTGTTAAATGTGGTTTTCCATTCGTGGCCCTCTTTTATCCGGACGAGATTATATGCCCCTCTCAGATCAAGTTTAGTGAAGACCGTTGCTCCCTTGAGGCGGTCAAATAACTCAGTGATCAATGGAATGGGGTAGGCATTCTTAATAGTAATGCGATTGAGACCCCTATAGTCGATACAGGGTCTCAACTCACCACTCTTCTTTTTCACAAAGAAAAAGCCGGCCCGGGCAGGAGAAGATGACTTCCGAATGAATCCCTTTGACAACGCATCGGTAACATACTCCTCCATGGTTCGATTCTCTGCTACAGACAGCGGGTAAATCCGGCCACGGGGAGGATTGGCACCAGGTTGGAGTTCGATACCACAGTCATACGGACGGTGTGGTGGCAGAACGCTAGCTTGACCTTTGTCAAATACATCTTGGAATTCTTGGTACTCAGCCGGTAAGGAAGAGGCAGAAATTGTGCCCAAAACTTTGACCGGTTTCCGGAGACAGGAAAATGTGCATTGCTGGGACCAAGATAATATCTCAGATTTGCGCCAATCAATTGTGGGGTTATGCTTCTGTAGCCAAGGGTATCCCAAAACAGCCTGGTAGTATGGAGAGGAAATGACCTGGAATTGGATCATCTCATGATGTAGAGCCCCTACAGCCAGAGATATGGGCACGGTTTCCTGGGTCACGAGGGCTGGCTGTATAGGTCGGCCATCGATGGCTTCGAAAGTTAGTGGGGAGTTGCGAGGCTGTAAGGGTATAGAGTGCTCTGATGCAAATGCACAATCTATAAACAAGCCTGCGGCCCCAGAATCAAGAAATGCCCGGGTTTTAATGGATGACTCCGGCCAGGAGAGGATAATAGGCACCAAGGGTTTGTCCTTATTTATCTCTGGGTCTGCAGAAAGCCCCCCCAAGATCTGCCCCTGACAGTATCTTGGGTGCGGGCCCTTTACCGGACGAATCGGGCAAAACTTTAATATGTGACCGTGGTGTCCGCAGTATAGGCACAGGCCCTCCCTCCTCCCAAAGGCTCTCTCCTCGACAGAGAGGCGTGAGAAGCCTAACCGCCTCGGCTCCACACCGACAGAGGACTCAGGACCAGGAGGCATGGGAGGTGAGGGAGGTTTGGGTGGGCAGGAAAAGCTCGGTGCCAAACATACTGGAGGCCTCCGCAGGCGCTCCCTGGATGAGGATCTCTCTCGGAGTCTGATGTCAATGAGGGTGACAAATGATATCAGTTCCTCGGGATCTTTAGGTAATTCTCTGCCTGCAATCTCATTTTTCATTACATCGGATAGCCCCTTTGCAAAGGCAGCCACAAGAATCTCCACCCTCTGCTGCCATGGTACGGAATTCACTGGCATACTCAACAATAGTTTTCGTGCCCTGAGTATTAGACATGAGTTGTTTGGCAGTAGGGGTGGAGCGAGCTGGAATATCAAAAACCCTTTTAAAGGACGCAACAAATTCAGGGTAATTGTAAATGATGGGCCTCTCTGCCTCCCAGAGAGGTTTTGCCCAAGCTAGGGCTTTTTCAGACAGCAAAGAAATCATGAACTGGACTTTGTCGCTGTCTGTAGGAAATGCCTGGGGCAGCATTTCAAGGTATCCTTTAACCTGATTTATAAATTCTTTGCACTGAGCTGGGTTGCCCCCAAAATACTGAGGGAGCGGGACAGACCCAGTCATTCCTCTAGCCGCAACAGGTTCGGAGGCTACAACCGGTGCTAGAACAGGAAGTGAGGCAGAGGCGGCCGCAATCGCAGGCTGGCTGGGTTTTGGATTCAGATTGGCATACTGGTCCAAATGGTGGTTCTGCTGGTCCCACCGGGTAAATAGGTTAGGTATAGGTGTATTGCCTGTACCATCTGTATTCATGGCCCTTGCGTAATGTCAGGAACCAGGAACCAAACAGAGACAGATCTAGATGCAAAAACACCTTTATTTAATAAACAACAAAGAAATCACCAAAAGCAAAGTCCAGGAGGCAAGCAGGGGTCAGTCACCAGAGCGGGTAGTCAGACGAGCCAGGATCAGGAGCACGGAGGTCAGCGGAGTCAGGAACAAGGCCAGAGTCAGGAACCAGGAGCAAACAGGAAACACAGGAACAAGGAGACTTCTGGGGGACAGGAAACCACGCAAGGGCAAGGAGGTTCTGGGATTTGCTGCTTAAATAGGCTGAACTGATTAGCAGCAGGGTTGATTATTATTCTCAGGTGAGTAACCGTGGCAACATGCTGAAGGAGCTGATAGTTAATTACAGCTGAAACCTCAGACACTGAAAAAGGAAGGGTGGCTGTTTAAAACAGCAAAGAAACCCTGACACAGACACACACAGTAACACACTCACTGACACTCACTAGCAGACACACACTCAATAACAGACACACTCACTGATACTCACTAGCAGACACACACCCAATAACAGACACACTCACTGACACTCACTTGATTAGTAACTTTTATTGTTTTTCTTATTTGTTTTTATTTATTTTTATTATATACATATATATTTTTTATATTACCGTAGAGGGACTCCTTCTCCTTGGTACCACTTGTTAGTGGTGATATGCTACCATAATCTTCACTTGATGTAAGTGCAATTTGTATCAATAAATTCATTTTTGTTTGCAATACTGCTCTATATACTTCTTTTCCTTTGAGGATTGGGTGTTCTGCATCTACGCCTTTGACCAGGGCCGGACTGGGAAAAAAATTCGGCCCGGGCATTTTTTTATCACAGCGGCCCACTAAGAATGGGGCGGGGCAGAGAGGGTGTGTTTTGTCATCACTCATGACAAACACGCCCCCTCTCAAAGTGAGCATGTTGGTTCAATGCTCTTCCAGGGCAGACCATGCACAGAGTTCTGCTGAAGAGCTCTAGCATGAGAAAAAAGCCCTGTATTTGTTCTGTGCAGTGCAAGCAAATTTAATAACATGCTTGCACTGTGTTTCCTTGCAACTTGTCTCTGGTGTCTCTATAAATGGATACCAGGAGACAAAAGGGTCAGGAAAGAGTATTGTGCATGTGTTTTGGAGCCTGCTTGGGGTATTGCGTGTGTGCAGAGTGAGTTGGTCGTGGTGTGGTATTGTGTAATAAGGTCGGTTTTAGTCGTGTTGTGTTTGTGGTGTAATGTAATGCATATGTGGCTAGGGGCTTTAGAGAATGTGTGTTTAGGGGATGTAGCAAGTGTGTGTATACAGGCTATAGTGTGTGTGTGTAGGTGATGTAGTGTTTGTAGAGTGTGTGTGTTCAGGGAATGTAGTATGTGTTTGCTTATAAGGAATCTAGTGTGCGTATAGGGGATCCAGAGTGTGTGTGTGTTTGAAGGACCCAGAATATGTATAGGAGATCTAGTGAGCGTGCGTATATAATGGATTCAGAGTGTATATAGAGATCTAGTGTGTGTATGTGTGTAGATGATCCAGAGTTGGGTAGAGGATCTAATGTGTGTCTGGAATGAAATGTGTTTAGGGGTGCTGTGTGTGTGTGTGTGTGTGTGTGTGTGTGTGTGTGTGTGGGGTGCTGTGTGTATATTTATATGTGTATATATATTATATAAATATGTTTGGAAGTATTGTGTATGTGTGTTAGGCAGTGTATCGGGGGGTTGTGTGTGTATGTGAGGAGTGCAGTATGTGTGTGTGATGGATCCTGTGTGTGTGGTGTGGGTGCTGTGTGTGGGTGCTGTATGTGATTGATTTGTGTGAGGGTGCTGTGTGTGTGGGTGCTGTGTATGATGTGTGTGAGAGTGCAGAGTGTGATGTGTGTGAGAATGCTGTGTGTGAGAGTGCTGTGTATGATGTGTGTGAGAGTGCTGTGTATGATGCATGTGAGAGTGCTGAGTGTGAGAGTGCTGTGTATGATGTGTGTATGAGAGTGCGGTGTATGATGTGTGTGAGAGTGCTGTGTATGATGTGTGTGAGAGTGCTGAGTGTGAGAGTGCTGTGCATGATGTGTGTGAGAGTGCAGAGTATGAGAGTGCTGTGTATGATGTGTGTGAGAGTGCTGTGTATGAGAGTGCTGTGTATGATGTGTGTGAGAGTGCTGTGTATGATGTGTGTGAGAGTGCAGAGTGTGATGAGTGTGAGAGTGCTGTGTATGAGAGTGCTGTGTGTGATGTGTGTGAGAGTGCAGAGTGTGAGAGTGCTGTGTATGAGAGTGCTGTGTATGATGTGTGTGAGAGTGCAGAGTGTGATGAGTGTAAGAGTGCTGTGTATGATGTGTGTAAGAGTGCAGAGTGTGATGAGTGTGAGAGTGCTGTGTGTGAGAGTGCAGAGTGTGATGAGTGTGAGAGTGCTGTGTGTGAGAGTGCAGAGTGTGAGGGCAGAGTGTGATGAGTGTGAGAGTGCTGTGTATGAGAGTGCTGTGTATGATGTGTGTGAGAGTGCAGAGTGTGATGTGTGTGAGAGTGCAGAGTGTGATGAGTGCAGAGTGTGATGAGTGTGAGAGTGCTGTGTATGATGTGTGTGAGAGTGCAGAGTGTGATGAGTGTGAGAGTGCTGTGTATGAGAGTGCTGTGTATGATGTGTGTGAGAGTGCTGTGTATGATGTGTGTGAGAGTGCAGAGTGTGATGAGTGTGAGAGTGCTGTGTATGATGTGTGTGAGAGTGCAGAGTGTGATGAGTATGAGAGTGCTGTGTATGATGTGTGTAAGAGTGCAGAGTGTGATGAGTGCAGAGTGTGATGAGTGTGAGAGTGCTGTGTATGATGTGTGAGAATGCAGAGTGTGATGAGTGCAGAGTGTGATGAGTGTGAGAGTGCTGTGTATGATGTGTGAGAGTGCAGAGTGTGATGAGTGTGAGAGTGCTGTGTATGAGAGTGCTGTGTATGATGTGTGTAAGAGTGCAGAGTGTGATGAGTGTGAGACTGCTGTGTATAAATGTGTGTTGGGGGGGTAAATAAAAAACTAAGGGGGGGTAAATAAAGAAATTAAAAAAAAACCTAAGTAGGCATTAAATCCCCCCCTCCCTCTTACCTTTACCCTGCCAGGGGGGACCGGCATGGTGGTAGCTGGGAGGAGGGGGGACCGGCACACTCACATCATCCCTGGTGGTCCAGTGGTGAGTGAACTCTAGCCTGCGGGCTAGAGTTCACTCTCGCGAGATCCGGTCGTTGCCATGGCAATGCGCCGGATCTCGCAAGAGGAACCCGGCGGAGCTGCAAGATAGAGCTCCGCCGGGTCCTCTCCCTCCCTCCCCAGCCGCAGGTCTGTTTAAATGGGCCGGTGAGGGAGCTCTTTGATCTCCCCATCGGCCCTCCATGGAAGACAGCGGGGCCGGCGCTCGGATAGTGCCGGCCCTGCATAGACCGGCAGGGGAGATCCTGGGACCTCCGCTGCCGGCCTCGGCCCCACGGCCACCGCGGCCCACCGGGCATTTGCCCGGTGTGCCCGATGGCCAGTCCGGGCCTGCCTTTGACCTACACATACAAGTCTATTGAGAGAGGAAATGTTATTTATATACCCTATGGAAGGGAGATAAGCGCAGATCTACAGTATGGTCTTATTCTTTGAAGAACTGTGTTGTATTATATACAGGTTGTATGCTTCATGATTTTTGTGCTACCCCTTTAATCTATACTAGTACTTGATACAGTATAGATTTACTCTTTTGTTCACTCACTAGCAGACACACACACTAACACCAACACACTTGCACACACACTTTTTAAAAAATGTAATCCCCCCAGCCTCCTTACCTTTTGGAGAGCTGAGGGGATTCCCTGGGGTCCAGTGGTGCTGCTGGGCTCCTGGGCGGGCGGGCTGGCTGTCTGGGTGGCCGGCGCGCGAGGGAGCACGGCGCCGGAAGATGACGTCATCTTCCGGCTCCGGTATCAGTGCAGCGCGCGAGGGAGCTGAAGAGGAAGCACTCAGGGGAGAGTGCTCCCTCGCGCGCCTGCCTGGTGTCAGCAGGGCCAGCCTTGGGGAGCCCTGAGTTGGCCAGCTCGTGGGCCCCCCAGGGGAAGAGGCTGGCCCAGTGGCATACATACCGGATCGCAGGGCGGCCGGGCCCCTGGTGGGCCGGGCCCGGTCGCAGCCGCAACCCCTGCGACCCTGGTATGTATGCCACTGATAGAGAGGTGCATGAGCTGAGCAGCCTCAGGGATCCAAGACCTGCAGTAAGTGATGAGGCCCAAGAAGGCATGAAGAGCTTTGTAATAGCAAGTACTCTGTTTTTTGTTAGGTGACGGGTGCCATGGGAAAGGCAATGTCCCAAGAAGACCACAGAGGGCCGGAACCACTGAAGTTTCGTTCTGGAGGCTTTACATCCTCCTTCAGCGAGGAAACAAAGGAGATCTTACTATTGTTCAGCAGTTGGAAGATCATCCACACAGAGGAGTAAATCATCCACATACTGGAGCAGGACCACGTCTGGGTGAGACTTCTGCCAAGGTTCTAAGACAGTTGACATAGCTTTGGCAAATTGAGTAGGGGAATTTTGTGCACCTTGAGGCATGACAGTCCAAGTGTACTGTTGGCGGTCATGGGTGAAAGCAAACAGATATTGGTAAAAGGGATCCAAGGGCACGCTGAAAAAGGCGTTTGCAAGATCAACCACAGTGACGAATTTAGCTGTTGGCGGGACTTGTGACAACAGTGTATGTGGATTCGGGACAACAGCAGTGTCTCGGTTGGTGACATCATTAACAGCGTGGAGGTCTTGAAACATACGGTATTGGTCGGGTTGGCCCTTTTCAGTCTTCTTCTTCACTGGAAATAGAGGGGTGTTACACTATGACACACACTTTACCAGAGCGCCTTTTGCTAACAGACTTTCAACTTGTTTGGAGATGGCAAGAGCTTGTGCAGGCTTTAATGGGTACTGTGGTCTTCATGGTGGATTAGCTCCCTTTAATAGTGTGACAACCACGTCCAATGTCATCTGGGCCTCCAAAGTTTGGTTGGGACCCTATCCAGGGCACTGGGGGCATCTGGGACCCTTATCTCCTCAGAGGGGGAAGTCATGTGTAACAGTAGGGGCAAAGAGCAAAGAACAGAAGTATCTTTGCAAGAAAGGGGGGTTAATAATTGAACCTGGCCATCAGCGGTGAAGGAGATAGAAGCTTGAAGATGGGACAGAACATCAGCACCTGATAGGTTAATTGGACAAGTAGAAGAGACAACAAACCATGAGGTGGGTCTGAACCCACCCGCAAGAGCTTAGTTAATGGGTTGTTTCTAGGGATGCCATCGACACCTACACAAGAGACATCTGTGTCGGATAGTGTAAAGATATTGATGTTACAAAGTTTTGGAGTCCAGTAGCCAGATCAGCAATGTTTTCTGCCAGAGGTAGCCACTCGTTACCCAGGTGGTTGAGCCCCTGAGACTTGAGTGGCCTTCTGGTCTTAAGCAGAGATGGGAGACTGGAACAGAAAGATGATAATCGTAGTGAGGCAAGCCGAGGTCAGTGGGAAGGAGAAGCAGCAAAGTCAAAACAGTCCAAATTCAGCAACAGGAAGGAGAAACAGGAACACGCTTGATTAGAGAGTACAGGAACCACAATAATCTGGCAAAGGTACAGAGACAGGAAGTGGCTTTTATAGGCCAAGAACCAGACACCTGACCAGACACAGCTGAAGAGTGTTGTCACTGATAACCTTGACTCTACAAGCAATGGTATCAGATCTCAGGTAAATTTGCAAAAGGCAGGCTGGTGTACTGGTAAGCAAGAGGTTTAGCACCATGTAAACCAGGGTTCGAAACCCAGCAGTTTTGTTCACTCACTAGCAGACACACACACTAACACCAACACACTTGCACACACACCGATCACTGAACTTACATGTAAAGGGACTCCTTTTCAGTGGTCCAATAAGGCTGACTCTGTTTACATCTGCCCCTATCTTGGTACATCCTCAGCCAGAATTGCCATTTACTGTAGAGGTAGATGCTTCTGATTCAGCTGTTGGGGCTATCCTGTCTCAAAGGACTGGACCTAAGATGTTGTTACATCTTAATGTTCCTCACATTACCTCTGGATGCCCTATTTCCTGGTTTAGCAGGGTACTGTGCATGGAAAGACTGAAGAAGATCAAGAGCGTGAATATTGTCCACTGGTTCCCACGATCTATCCTCCTCACATAGCCTTTCCAATTAACCAAATATTGAAGCTTGTTGCTGAAGATCCTGGAGTCAAGAATTTTTTCCACCTCGTATTCATCTTCACCATCCACGAGGACTGGAGGTGGGGCAGGCAGGGCTCGACCAGGGAAAGTATTTTCATGAAAAGGTTTAAGCAGTGCCACGTGAAACACTGGATGTATTTTCATGGAATCCAGAAGTTGCAGACGGAAGGTGACTGCATTGATCTGAGCGATGATTTCAAAAGGTCCCATGAACTTTTGACCCAATTTATGAGAAGGAATCCTAAGCTTAAGATTCTTTGTTGACAGCCAAACCTTGTCACCAACATGATAAACTGGGGCCTCCTTTCTGTGCCTATCAGCAGCTCTTTTGTAACATTCCTGAGCCTCTGAAAGAGTCTCCTTCAACAGTTCTTGGGAATCTCGTAAGGCGGTTAGCCGGTCAGTGACTGCAGGAATGGGAGTAGTAATTGGGAGACTCACTAGAAAGGTTGGATGGTAACCATAATTGGCAAAAAATGGGCTCAGAGAAGTGGAGCAGTGTTGGGCATTGTTATAGGCAAACTCCGCCGTGGGTAGAAAATCCAGCCAGTCATCCTGCAGGTAACTAATATAGCACCGCAAATATTGTTCTAAAGTCTGGTTGGTTCGCTCAGTCTGTCCATTACTTTGTGGATGAAAAGCTGAAGACAGATTTACATTAATACCTAGAATAGAACAAAAATATTTCCAAAAATGAGATGTAAACTGCACTCCCCTGTCAGAAATTACTTCATCAGGCACTCCATGCAAGCGAAATATTTCCCGAATAACTAGGTCAGCAGTCTGTTTAGCTGAAGGGAGACCACGAGCTGGTATGAGATGACTCACTCTTAGTTAACCGGTCCACAACAACAAGAATGGTAGTGTGTTCCTTAGAGGGAGGTAGTTCCACAATAAAGTCCATGGATATAGATCCCCAGGGACGATGAGGAATCGGAAGAGGCTGAAGCAAGCCAACAGGGGATGAGCGAGGAGTCTTATGTCTGGCACATACATCACAAGAGGACACATACTTCTTAACATCCTCATAATATTTAGGCCACCAAAAGGATCGGGTAAGTAGTTCTTGTGTCTTTCGGATTCCTGGATGACCTGCTGGTTTAGAGTCATGGTAGAGGCGTAAAACGTCCAGTCGCACTGATTCTGGAACAAACAGACGTTGTTGAAAAATCCAAAACCCATTAAGCATGGTCATATGAAGATCACGAGGAGGATCACGAAAAACTGGATCTTTAGAGTAGCCCTTTTTAATGCGAGACATTAGATCAGAAGGAAAGGTAACTCCTAAAAATCTGCTCTCCGGCAAGATGGTGGCCTTGGTTACTGTAGTATGGAGGGGGTCAGCTATCCTAGACAAGGCATCCGCCTTGCCATTTCTGGAACCAGGGCGGTATGAAATAAAAAAATTAAACCTTGAGAAAAATAGGGACCAGCGTGCTTGTCTGGCTGACAGTCTCTTAGCAGATTGAATACATTCCAGATTTTTGTGATCTGTGACGACAGTAATTGGATGGGTGGCTCCCTCCAAGAGATGTCTCCATTCGGCGAAGGCAGCTTTTGTAGCCAAAAGTTCTTTATTCCCTATGTCATAATTTCTTTCTGCTGGTAACATCTGGCGGGAATAGAAGGCACATGGATGTAACAACATCTTAGGTCCAGTCCTTTGAGACAGTATAGCCCCAACAGCTGAATCAGAAGCATCTACCGCTACAGTAAATGGCAATTCTGGCTGAGGATGTACCAAGATAGGGGCAGATGTAAACAGAGTCTTTAATCTGGAAAATACAGTGTCAGCCTGATTGGACCACTGAAAAGGAGTCCCTTTACGTGTAAGTTCAGTGATCGGTGTAATAACGGCAGAGAAATTCTTAATGAAACGCCTGTAAAAATTGGCAAACCCCACAAATCTCTGTATATCTTTTTCATTCTTGGGGATGGGCCAGTCCAGCACAGCTTTAATTTTACTTGCGTCCATACTTAAACCTTTAGGAGTTATTACATACCCCAGGAACTGAATTTCTGTTTGTTCAAACTCACATTTTTCCAGTTTAATGTATAGGCGGTGGGTACGAAGGCGCTCAAGAACAATGCAGACCTGTTTTCTGAGATTTTCAAGATTATCAGAAAATATCAGGATATCATCCAAATATGGCACAACAAACTGATCCAGGAGATCCTGTAGTACATCATTGATTAGATGCTGAAAAGTTGCAGGGGCATTACAAAGCCCAAATGGCATTACTAGATATTCGTAATGTCCGTACCTGGTTCTGAAAGCTGTTTTCCATTCATCATTTGGTCTTATGCGAACCAGATTATATGCCCCCCGTAGATCAAGCTTCGTAAATATTTTAGCTGAACGAAGTCTCTCCAGAAGTTCAGGAATGAGAGGCAAGGGATAACGGTTTTTAACAGTGATTTTATTAATGTCCCTGTAATCGACACATGGCCGTAGACTGCCATCTTTCTTTTCTACAAAGAATATAGGAGCTCCTGCTGGAGAAGTGGATGGTCGAATAAAGCCTTTGGCAAGATTTTCTTGTATGTATTCACGAAGTGCTTTCAATTCAGGCTCAGAAAGGGAGTATATACGGCCAAATGGGATAGCAGCTCCAGGTAGCAGCTCTATGGGGCAATCATAAGGCCTGTGAGGTGGAAGCTGATCAGCATTCTTCTTATCACAGACATCTGCAAAATCCCGATATTGTAGAGGAAGCTTAGTTAAGTTTGTAGCAACCATTTCATTAATTGTTGTGGTAACAGGTGTCGCCTTAGAGGGTTGACAATTCATTAAGCAGTGTATATGCAGAGCAAGCCAGGGTATACCCAAAATCACTGGAAACTGTGTTGAGGAAATTAGGTGGAAAGATATAGACTCATGGTGATTCACTTCCAGAATCAATTTTAAGGGCACAGTCTCATGTGTAACCGGGCCTGACGTAAGTGGAGAACTGTCTTCTGTTTCCATTAACACAGGTGAAGATTTAGGGATAGACTGAATTTTATTTCCTGCTGCAAATTTAATGTCCATAAAGTTTTCACCTGCTCCGGAATCTATCATAGCTGTAGTTGAAATTTTATTATCACCATATTGCAAAGTGATAGGCACTACCAAATGAGGATGTTGAGTCATCATACCTTCTTCACCCTGAGCCAGAGAAAACAAGGGTTGTGTGACAGAATCCAGTTGGTCTGAAATCTGGGATTGGTGTTGAATCTGTGCACCCTCAGCAGTCATAGCTATTGTTCTTTTAGACTTGTTAGGGCAATTGATGGCATAATGCCCTGCACTACCACAATACAGGCATAAGTTGTGAGTGCGTCGCCACTGTTTTTCTTCATTGGATAATGGCCCTCTTATTAGATCTACCTGCATAGCCTCAGGTTCAGAGTCTGTAGGTGTTTGTGGGGTCGGAGTAGAAATTCTTGAATAGAAAGTAGGAGTAGCACTTGGTTTAAAAGAGCCCTGTCTTTCCAATCTTCTTTCTGAAAGTCTCCGATCAATACGGATAGCCAACCGCACAAATGCATCAAACTCAACAGGAAGATCAACACGAGCTAGCTCATCTTTTATAGCTTCTGAGAGACCCCTTCTGAAGTGGAACCTCTGGGCTGATTGGTTCCAAGTAGTATCAGTAACCCACTGTCTGAATTCAGCAGCATATTTAGCCACAGAGCGCCTCCCTTAATGTAAATGAAGGAGAGTGGCTTCTGCTGTAGCACAGCGATTGGGATCATCAAAAACTAGGCACATGGCCTCAAGAAAGTCTTTTCAATTTCCCAAGACTGGATTGTCCTGTTCCAGAAAAGGGGAGCCCCAGGCCAGGGCTTCATATTTGAAGAGGGAAAAAATGAATCCCACCTTCTCTCTTTCAGATGGAAAACGGTTAGGTAACATCATGAAATGCAAATGGCATTGATTTAGGAAACCCCTAAATTTTTTGCGGTCTCCTCCAAATTTTTCTGGTAGAGGCAAGCGGGCATCTTGTGCAGGTGTAACAGTAGTAGTAGCAGCAGCCGCAACATCATGTGCCCTGTAGCTGGTAAGCTCACTATGCATTGATCGAACTTCATTTTGCAGTTCAGCTACCTGATCCTGCAGCACTTGAATGGTCTGTGCCTGGGTATGCATAGTTCTTGCATTAAAAGCAACCTGCTGGGCCAATGCAGAATCTGATCCGATGGTCTCCATGAATGGGCCAGATTATTCTGTAAAGATATTGATGTTACAAAGTTTTGGAGTCCAGTAGCCAGATCAGCAATGTTTTCTGCCAGAGGTAGCCACTCGTTACCCAGGTGGTTGAGCCCCTGAGCCTTGAGTGGCCTTCTGGTCTTAAGCAGAGATGGGAGACTGGAACAGAAAGATGATAATCGTAGTGAGGCAAGCCGAGGTCAGTGGGAAGGAGAAGCAGCAAAGTCAAAACAGTCCAAATTCAGCAACAGGAAGGAGAAACAGGAACACGCTTGATTAGAGAGTACAGGAACCACAATAATCTGGCAAAGGTACAGAGACAGGAAGTGGCTTTTATAGGCAAAGAACCAGACACCTGACCAGACACAACTGAAGAGAGTTGTCACTGATAACCTTGACTCTACAAGCAATGGTATCAGATCTCAGGTAAATTTGCAAAAGGCAGGCTGGTGTACTGGTAAGGAAGAGGTTTAGCACCATGTAAACCAGGGTTTGAAACCCAGCAGAGTCAGTTCCTCACAGATAGGTAAGATGAGTCAGGCAGGTCTTGTTCTTTGAGAACACTGCAGGCTGCACCTGTGTCAACTAAAAAGGTAGTAGGATGACCCTCTATGGGTAGGACTACTGTAGCGAGAGGCCCCCCTCTGTTCTCTGAAAACACTGCCATGACAGGAGTGTTAGACACAGGTTTGCCAGTTACCTATTGTAAGAGGTCTAGATGAGATTAATCAAGGCCAGTGTAGTGACATGTGGGTGTGGACAATCTTTCCTGAAATGACCTAATTGGTTACAATTAATGCAAGCCCTGGTCTGAGGTGCGTGTGTATGGTGTTGTAGCTGGCATGGGGTACCCTGCGGGTGCTGGGGGATTACTTTTCCTTTGGGGTGGCTGTAGTGCAGATTCTAGGCCTTTAGCAACCAAAAGGAGAGTGTCTAGAGGAATAATCCTATATTCAGGGCGGGAAAACACTAAGCCTTTCCTGATGGCTTCCTTAAAGGACCACTATAGGCACCCAGACCACTTCAGCTTGATAGGATTAACTCTTTTTTTTTATAAACATAGCAGTTTCAGAGAAACTGCTATGTTTACACTGAGGGTTAATCCAGCCTCTAAAGCCGCTAGAGGCGCTTGTGTGATTCTCACTGTGAAAATCACAGTGAGAAGACACCAGCGTCCATAGGAAAGCATTATGAATGCTTTCCTATGAGACTGGCTGAATGCGGGCGCGCCTCCTGTTGCGCATGCGCATTCAGCCAATGACGTCGCTAGGAAGAAGGAGAGGAGGAAGAAAGCTCACCGCCCGGCGCTGGAGAAAGGTAAGATTTTAACCCCTTCCTCTCCCCAGAGCCCGGCAGGAGGGGGACCCTGAGGGTGGGGGCACCCCCAGGGCACTATAGTGCCAGGAAAACGAGTATGTTTTCCTGGCACTATAGTGGTCCTTTAAGGCCCGCAACAAAGGCCGCTGATAACATTTGGGTATGCACCTTATTGTATACACTGAATCCTAGATCAGAGAAAGTTTGAGTCAATCGTGAATGGTACTTCTCCACAGACTCAAGTTTATTTTGTATAATATCATTTATACAAGTGGCTTGGTCAGCTAGTTTATCCTGGGCCCAGGCCCGAAGCTGTTCACAGAAGGTGATACCCGACTGAATATCCATATCAGTAGTGAGGAGAACGTCATTAAAACTCCTTTCTATAATGGGCCAATAGGCATCCCCAGCTTTGATCTCACACAGACTATACAGATCACGCCAGGCAGCTGAGTATGTCTTGCGAATCTGGGCAATCCTCCGAAAGAAGGACATGGGGTGTTTCTCAGGATTGAGGAGGGAGGTTACCAGGGTTGCAGCTTGGGATGGGTTGAAAGTAACATACCTTGGGGGAGCCCTTTCCACAGTTGATAAGGTGTGGATATGATTGGCCAGGGTGGCCTGTCTCTGGGAAACCCTATGATTCGCAGGGCGGAATGGGCTGAGCCCCTGCACGTTGTCATCTTCGGGGGGAATCGGGAATGGGAGACCATGGTAGCTGGTGGCATCTTGTGAATTCGGGGCTTGAGCGACCAGAGCACCGGAGTTGGGGGAACCAACAGCAATGGCCTGGGGAGTAACTAATTGAGAGGTAGTGGGATGAAAGCCTGATGCAGCAGGAGAGGCGCCTACAGTATGAGGTTGTTCCAATGCAACAGATTTATTCAACCCAACTATCATGATTGGGTAACTAGGAGCCTCCATGAGGGAGGTGGAGACAGGAACTGGACTGGGTGGGGGGGTGGAAGAGGAAATGGGTGCTGGGAGGGGAAG
Organism: Pelobates cultripes; assembly: GCA_933207985.1. Lineage (NCBI taxonomy): Eukaryota > Metazoa > Chordata > Amphibia > Anura > Pelobatidae > Pelobates > Pelobates cultripes. The sequence goes on along the minus strand of OW240921.1, from coordinate 63,337,391 downwards.
TGATAGTCATAACCGGAGGTTTGAGTAAGCTGAGGGAGATGAGCGGAGAGGGAGGGAGGGACTACGGGATTGGAGGCTGGAAGGGAAGGAGAAGCTGAAACTGGGACGGAAGGGGCGATGGGAAGAGGAGAGGGAGATGCAGGAGCGGAGGGAGTGGCACAGGAAGATTGGTCAAAGGGGGATATGGCAGAAGGAGATGTGACAAGGGGAAAAACGGGTGAAAGCGGGAGGGGAGCAGGAATAGAAGGAATGACGGGGAGAGGAACAAGAAGGGTGACAGGGGAGGCAATAGGTGAAGGTGAAAGGGGAGCTGGAATAGAAGGATTGACAGAGGGAGGTGGGAGACTGGTGATCTCAGAAGAAGTAGTAGAGGAAGGTAGAAGAGGGACGGGATCAGAAGCGACAGGGGAAGGTGGAAGAGAGACGGGACCCGAGGGAAGTGGGAGAGGGACTGGGATAGTGGGAACGACGGTAGGAGGTGGGAGAGAGGTGGGAACAATAGGAATGAAAGAGGGAGGTGGGAGAGTGACGGAAACAGTAGGAATGACAGAGGGAGGTGGGAATGGGGTGGGAGCAGAGGGAAGTGGGAGAGGGACGGGATAGTAATAAGATCCGTCCGCCCCGAGGGCGTGGTACAGAGGGGTGGGGACAGAGGAGCCTACACCAATTGGAGGTGACGACTGGGTAGTGGCTGGGGAGGTGGAGTCAGATTCTTTCACATTGTGTTGGGCGCCATCATAGGGCGGTGGCTGGGGAACATCAAGAGATGAATCATCATTACAAACATTTCTATGATATACATAAATCGATTGTCCTCCAAAATCTAGTTCTTCCTCTAACCAACCCATTCGCTTGAGTCCTTTTGCCACCCGATACCAAGCCATCAGGGTTCATGTCCCATTTTTACCAAACAAGGCTTCCCACGTAAGCGGGACAGAGAGAGAGAGAGGAAAAAGAAGGAATGTCTACAGTGATCGACTGCCACGAGGAATTGATCTTCGTGCGTATTCCCTAAACGTAGACTAGTCACGGGAACCGCCCACCTGAGATGGTGGCCACGGATCTTAGCAGGCGAGCGTGGGTGACTAACACAGCTCTGGGTAAAAAGTACAGAGAGGTAGAGAATGTAGGAAAATGTGAACGTGGAGAGACTAATCAGAGACAGCATGCCCTTATAAATTACATCATATGCATTGTCAGAGATAACATGGAATAATACATCAATAATTGGTTAGGTGTTAAGTGGTTCATTTATTGTTCTTCCTACCGGGTGTGATGTCACTGGTATCTTGGAGGTCTCCCCCAGATTCCAGTGCCATCTTGTTAATGAGGGTGTTAGTCGATGTCAAAGGGAAACTCCCTAGCGGCCATTTTAGGAAAATCACATATAAGGTTGAATAATGCTGATTGTGGTTATGCTGAGTAAATAGGCATTTTATTATTATGAATTGGGTTAATATTTTGTCCACAACAAGATGAGACTAGATTTACCGGTTCTTAGAATGGCCAGGTTATACGTTTTAGATAAAGAATGGTCAGGGTCAGGGTCAGGCTGATTCAGGGAAGCCAGAAATCAGAGTGAACAAGTGAACAACAGGAGAACAGAACGGAGAATAGTCAGAGGAAAGTCAAGATCAAAATACAAAAATAGACACTGAATATAACGCACTCTTGGGAACTGTAAACAGAAACCACAACAGGGCAAAGATCCCCTAAGTGCCCTTTTTATATCTTATGCTTTTAATCTATAGCCACGCCCCCAAAACATATAATGCAGTGTGTTTGTGTAGTGTGTTTATATAATGCAGTGTGTGTTTGTGTAGTGTGTTTATATAATGCAGTGTGTATATAATGCAGTGTGTTTGCATAGTGTGTGTATATAATGCAGTGTGTTTGTGTAGTGTGTTTATATTATGCACACTACACAAACACACTGCATTATATACACACACTATACAAACACAAACTTTGCATTATATAAACACACTACATTCACTATACACACACTACACAAATACACACACACTCTGCATTCATTATATACACACATTACACAAACACACACTTTGCATTTAGTATATACAACATTCACTTTACGCACACTACCCACACACTACACAAACACTCTGCTTTCATTATATACACACTACACTAATACACACTGCATCCACTACAAACACTAGACAAATACACACTGCATCCACTAGACAAATACACACTGCATCCACTACACAAACACACATTGCATCCACAACACACACATTACACAAACACACACTGCATCCACAACACACACACTACACAAACACATACTGCATCCACAACACACACACTACACAAATACACACTGCATCCACAACACACACACTACACAAACACACACTGCATACACTACACACACACTACACAAACACACACTGCATCCACTACACACACACTATACAAACACACACAGCTCCCCTGTCTAAACACACTGCATCCACTACATGTAGCATGTATATTTTGTGCATTTACCTTTAGAAATAGTTTTTATTTTCCAAAATGGTAAATGTACAGAATATCGGCAAATTATATCGGCTATCGGCCTGAAAGTTCACAGAATATCAGTATCGGTATTGGCTCTAAAAAATCAATATCGGTCGATCAGAGTAAAGCTGTGGAGAAACCTGTTGGAGGGATTAGCACCATTTGGTGAGAGTCCCATTCATGAATCAGCCAATGCCACTTAGTGGCTCAACAGCGTGTTGGTTCTGAAACAAGCATCAAGCACAGGGGTTCAGACATGCAGGCCATCAGTGTGGAGAAATTCTTCAGACCCCACAGTACAGTCGCGTGCTGGAGATGTTGTATACATGTTGCTGCTGGTTTACCTGCAGGTGTCCCAGCCCTCCATGGGGAGCATAATATCGGCCAAAGTGGAGAGCAGTTCACTGGTCGCAATATCAGGCACCTGCGGTGAAGTCCAGCGGCTGTGCCCAGAGTCAGTGGTGTAGGCTTGGATGCAATCAGAAGGTGATGCCTGCCCCGCCGCTTTTTTTGGGCCTCCTCGCCTTGTAAACCAGAGGCTTGCGGTGGCGGCGTGGTTGTGCCAGAGTAGGTAAGGGGTCACTCTGCAGTTTTCTCCAGAAGTCAGCAAAGATGTGGTCCAGCTTAGACAGGTTGTCAGCCTGCTGATAGTCGTGGTCAGACGCGCATAATATACAAAATACCTAAAAATGATACTGCACTCAAAAACTTTAGATAGAGTTCATTACTTCATTTAATAATTCATTGTTATATTATATGGATATAATTCATTAATTACAAAAAATTGATAATATATACTCTTAAGTCAAAATATTGATAATATATACACTTAAATCAAACAATATGTATTAGTAGACACAGCCTACTAATATAACTCCATGTAACTATCTTTAATTATCTGTAACTATCTGACCACAGATTTGTGAATCATCAAGTTATGCTGTATTACTGTATCTTAGAGTCCAATAGTACAATCCAAAAAAAGGGTAAATTAGAAAAAAGGATCAAAAAATAAAAAAATAAGAAAAAAATGAAAAAAGTGAAAAAAAGTGAAAAAAGACAAAAAGAGAAAAATAAGTATATACAGTCCCAGATTGTACACACTACAATATATGGGTGGATCTTTTTTCAGGCTGTATGTGTATCTTGATGTATAAGTCGTGGTGCAATGGTAGATCCCTGTAGTCGTTGTCAATCTTTTATTTCTCCCAGATTGTATGTAAAAGAAATCCCTCACTTCTCCTGGAGGTACCGGACTCTTTTCTTCTGTCTGCTGGTACAGGGTCTTGTGATGGGCTGCACACTCGGGATCTAAAACATCCCTTCAATGGCCCTGTCAGAAATAAGAAAATAAAAATCCCATATTTATGTATTTTTCGGCGCGCCCGCTTGAGTGCGTGGGTCGCGCCTGAATGACGTCATGACGCTCGCGTCTGTTTGCCCACTTGTGTATGCGGGTTGCGTCTGTATGACGTCATTATACATGCAACTCAGAATATGTGGTTTACATCTTGAAATGCCCTTGTGGGTTTCTCTATGTTGGGGAAACGATCAGGCCAGTGAAAGAGCGTATTGGAGAACATAAGAGGGACATAAGAGCGGCCATTCAGAAAGGGACATGTGACAAACCAGTACCTAGGCATTTTTAATAGCAAGGTCACAATGTCAATCAATTACGTTTTCAAGTAATTGACAGTGTTAAACCATTACGGAGGGGTTGAGATAGACAAAAGGGACTTTTATGCAAAGAAACAAAGTGGATTAGCACTTTGGAAACACTCCATCCGGATGGTCTGAATGAGGACTAGGACCTTAAGCATTTTTTGTAGAATGATTTAGAGCCCAACATAACAGTGTTTAAGCTTATTACCTTCTTGGTCCGTTTATTCGGGCTAATTTATCATTTTATATCCACAGTAAGTCATTGGGATCCTATATGGCACGCCTGTCTCTTTTACTCTTCAAAAGTCATTAAAGAAGTTGAAAAATACATAAATATGGGATTTTTATTTTCTTATTTCTGACAGGACCATTGAAGGGATGTTTTAGATCCCGAGCGCGCAGCGCATCACAAGACCCTGTACCAGCAGACAGAAGGAGAGAGTCCGGTACCTCCAGGAGAAGTGAGGGATTTCTTTTACATACAATCTGGGAGAAATAAAAGATTGACAACGACTACAGGGATCTACCATTACACCACGACTTATACATCAAGTTACACATACAGCCTGAAAACAAGACCCATATCCTTGGAGAATGTGGTGAGATCCACCCATATATTGTAGTGTGTACACACTGGGACTGTATATACTTATTTTTCTCTTTTTGTATTTTTTCAATTTTTTTCACTTTTTTCTTATTTTTTTATTTTTTTATCCTTTTTTCTAATTTACCCTTTTTTGGATGGTACTTTTGGACTCTAAGATACAGTAATACAGCATAACTTGATGATTCACAATTCTGTGGTCAGGGATCTTTAGTTACATGGAGTTATATTAGTAGGCTCATAATGTACTGTGTCTACTAATACATATTGTTTGATTTAAGTGTATATATTATCAATTTTTTGACTTAAGAGTATATATTATCAATTTTTTGTAATTAATAAATTATATCCATATAATATAACAATGAATTATTAAATGAAGTAATGAACTCTATCTAAAGTTTTTGAGTGCAGTATCATTTTTTGGTATTTTGCATGTTTCTTTGTAGGTCGCCTGCTTACTCGGCAACACCTCTTAGGCCTGTTACACCTTCATAGCCTTCCAGGAGTGGACTGGGATCACCCCTGCTGGTCCAAGGGGGAGAGTAAATGGGGCACAGCTTGTAGTTGTTGGTGCTCAGGATGTACCAGGCCAGTAGATCGTCCGCCTCTCCCGTCCAGTATGCCTCCCAGGCATCACTGCTGAAAGAGGTGAGACAACCAAAACTGTAGCGGTCAGCCCCTCCACGGTGGATCAGCTTGGTCAGGGTGAGTGGGATCTCAGGAAAATTCCCTTTGAAAGGGATTTGTAGTGAATAATCCCACTTTAACTAAGATCTTACGGGGAGCTCTCATAAAACAGCTTGCATGGAGGTCAAGCCATGGAGATCTGTACACTATTCTGGTGTGACGCATTATTGGGCTGGTATAGAATTTTTTTGCAGGGCTGCTTTTCGTTCTCAGTCCGGCTCTATATATATATAACAGAAAATTTATGCCATACTTACCGATATTTTCTTTTCCTGGATATATGCCATGGCAGCACTACGTATGGGTATAGCTCCTCCCCTTCTCAATTGGACAGGAACACCTCCTAATTAATAAAAGAGACTTCTTCCTATGCCCTCTCAGTCTTAGTTTAAAGTTACGAAATAACATAAATTTTAGAAAAGGGTGGGATCGCAGTGCTGCCATAGGTTATACCCAAGCTGAAAGGTACAAGGGAGGAAAAATAATAACCAAAAACGCAGGTCCATGCAAATAAAACTGTTTATTGATCCATCAACTATAAGGCAGCAGAGAGGACACTTCTACCAAATTCTGTGGTAGATGAACGAACTATGTCCAGCTGATAGTGATGAATAAATGTGTTGAAGGAGGACCATGTTGCTGCTGAACAAATGTGATCTGGAGAAATTTTGGCTGCAGCTGCCCAAGAAGAGGCCAAAGATCTGGTGGAATGAGCTTGCAGACCTAGTGGGACAGAAACTCCGGAAGCTGTGTAAGCCTGACTGATGGCTGAGATTATCAATCGGCCGATAGAAGTAGAAGAAGCGGCCTGACCCTTCTTGAAACCCAAAGGAATGATGAATAGCCTAGAAGTTTTCCTTATATCAGAAGTACGGTTCAGGTATGCAGATAAACAACGCACCAGATCCAAACAATGCCATTTCTCTTCTTCTTCAGATGAGGGATGAGGGAAAAAGGCTGGCAAAATGATATCCTGATTCATATGAAATGCAGAAACCACCTTGGGTCGGAATGCTGGAACGGTACGAAGAATCACTCGGTCTTCCTGAAGAATCAAAAAGGGGGACTCATAGGAAAGAGCGCCCAGCTCTGAGATTCTTCTACCCGAGGGAAGGGCAACTAGAAGAACGGTTTTCAAAGTTAGATTAGCAGAGAAACATTCTCCAAGGGCTCAAATGGAGAATCAGATAAGGTCTGCAAAACCAGAGGTAAATCCTAAGGAGGGGAGCAAGACCTCACAGGAGGGCGTAGCTTGAGAATAGCTTGAAGAAATATAGCAATATCTGGATCAAATGCCAATTTACAATCGAATAGAGCAGAGATAGCTGAAATCTGCACTTTTGAGGAGCTGAGACTCAGCCCTTTGTCAAATCCGTCTTGCAAAAATTGAAGGACGTCACTGGTGCTGGGAGAAAAAGGAGAAATTCCATGTGCCGTACACCAGCTACAGAAGATGGCCCAAATACGATAGTAAGCAGATAAAGTAGATTTCTTCCTGGCGTTCGGAAGGGTACAAATCACTGAAGAAGAGAAACCTTTGCTGGAGAGACGTTGCTTCTCAATTTCCATGCCATTAAATTGAGAGACAGAGGAGATGGGTGAGATATTGGACCCTGTTGTAGAAGAAGTTTAGAGGGATGTCCTGAGAGAGTTTCTGTAGCAGGGGAAACCAAGGCCGTCTGGGCCAGAAGGGCATTACTGCCAGAATTGGTGCTTGCTCCTGAAGGATCCTCCTTAGTAGGGGAAACAATTAGGGCAGTTGGGGGAAAAACATACCCCAGATGGAACTTCCCCTCGCAACAAAGAGCATCCTGGTCTTCCGCCAAAGGGTTTGAAGTAACGCGAGAAGAACCTTTCCACTTTGCGATTCTTTGCTGTGGCCATCAGATCTACCTGAGGAAGGACCCACTTCTGGACTATGCTTCGGAATGCCCGAGGGGATAACGCACATTCTGTGGAATCCAGAGTTACTCTGCTTAAGAAATCCACATCTTGATTGTTCTTTCCTGGAAGGTAAACTGCCTTGATCCCTTTCAAATTCTTTTCTGCCCAGGACATCAGCAGAGTCAACACTTTCATTAAACGTTTGCTCTTCATACTGCCCCGGGGGTTGATGAATGCAACTGCGGAAGTGTTGTCTATCCTTACTCTCACCCAATTTTGCCTCATAGAAGGAAAGTGCAGAAGAGCCTGGAAGACTGCTTGCAACTCTAAAATATTCAAGGATAGAAGATACTGTTTGTTTTTCCACTGACCCTGTACATGAAGAAGGTCTAAATGAGCTCCCCAACCTGATTGACATGCATCCATCGTGAGAGTGACCCAAGGGATATTGTTCAGAGGAAACCCTTGATATAAATTTTTGTCTATCAGCCACCATGACAGCTCCTTCTTGATATCTGATGACAAAGAGATTGCTTGGTTCAGATCATTGTTTGGAAATTGGGATAGAAACCCTTCTTGTGGAATCCTCATATGTCACTGGGCCCATCTTGTAAGGCCTATTGTAGAGGACAAGCTTCCCAGAAGGCTCATGAATTCCCTGGCCGGGATGGAGTTCAGAGGAAGAAGACGAAGAATCTTTGATTGAATACGAAGCCATATGTCCAAGGATAGGGAGACTTGTGACTGAATCGTGTCGAATCTTGCCCCTAAGTCTTTCATAACTTGAGAGGGAGAAAGTTGACTCTTCTTGAGGTTTATTAACCATCCAAATTTTTGAAGAATAAAAAGAACCCGGTCTCGATGAAGAAGGAGAAGATCTCTGCTGTGTGAGAGGATCAAGATGTCGAGATAATGGAAAATTTAAATGCCTTCCAAACGGATGTGTGCTATCAAGGCATCTTCGAGAAAGTCCTGGGAGCCGTGCTCAGGCCAAAGGGAAGAGCCCGAAATTGAAAATGCTGATTGTGAATCGCAAATCTCAGGAACTTCTGGTGAGGTGGAGCAATAGGAACATGGACGTAAGCGTCTTGAAGGTCTATGGAGATTAACCAGTCGCTTGGGGAGATGACCTTGATAATGGAACTTAATGATTCCATCTTGAATTTTCTCACGTACAGATCTTCGTTTAGTTCGTAAAGATCCAAAATCTTATAGCAATATCTGGATCAAATGCCAATTTACAATCGAATAGAGCAGAGATAGCTGAAATCTGCACTTTTGAGGAGCTGAGACTCAGCCCTTTGTCAAATCCGTCTTGCAAAAATTGAAGGACGTCACTGGTGCTGGGAGAAAAAGGAGAAATTCCATGTGCCGTACACCAGCTACAGAAGATGGCCCAAATACGATAGTAAGCAGATAAAGTAGATTTCTTCCTGGCGTTCGGAAGGGTACAAATCACTGAAGAAGAGAAACCTTTGCTGGAGAGACGTTGCTTCTCAATTTCCATGCCATTAAATTGAGAGACAGAGGAGATGGGTGAGATATTGGACCCTGTTGTAGAAGAAGTTTAGAGGGATGTCCTGAGAGAGTTTCTGTAGCAGGGGAAACCAAGGCCGTCTGGGCCAGAAGGGCATTACTGCCAGAATTGGTGCTTGCTCCTGAAGGATCCTCCTTAGTAGGGGAAACAATTAGGGGAGTTGGGGGAAAAACATACCCCAGATGGAACTTCCCCTCGCAACAAAGAGCATCCTGGTCTTCCGCCAAAGGGTTTGAAGTAACGCGAGAAGAACCTTTCCACTTTGCGATTCTTTGCTGTGGCCATCAGATCTACCTGAGGAAGGACCCACTTCTGGACTATGCTTCGGAATGCCCGAGGGGATAACGCACATTCTGTGGAATCCAGAGTTACTCTGCTTAAGAAATCCACATCTTGATTGTTCTTTCCTGGAAGGTAAACTGCCTTGATCCCTTTCAAATTCTTTTCTGCCCAGGACATCAGCAGAGTCAACACTTTCATTAAACGTTTGCTCTTCATACTGCCCCGGGGGTTGATGAATGCAACTGCGGAAGTGTTGTCTATCCTTACTCTCACCCAATTTTGCCTCATAGAAGGAAAGTGCAGAAGAGCCTGGAAGACTGCTTGCAACTCTAAAATATTCAAGGATAGAAGATACTGTTTGTTTTTCCACTGACCCTGTACATGAAGAAGGTCTAAATGAGCTCCCCAACCTGATTGACATGCATCCATCGTGAGAGTGACCCAAGGGATATTGTTCAGAGGAAACCCTTGATATAAATTTTTGTCTATCAGCCACCATGACAGCTCCTTCTTGATATCTGATGACAAAGAGATTGCTTGGTTCAGATCATTGTTTGGAAATTGGGATAGAAACCCTTCTTGTGGAATCCTCATATGTCACTGGGCCCATCTTGTAAGGCCTATTGTAGAGGACAAGCTTCCCAGAAGGCTCATGAATTCCCTGGCCGGGATGGAGTTCAGAGGAAGAAGACGAAGAATCTTTGATTGAATACGAAGCCATATGTCCAAGGATAGGGAGACTTGTGACTGAATCGTGTCGAATCTTGCCCCTAAGTCTTTCATAACTTGAGAGGGAGAAAGTTGACTCTTCTTGAGGTTTATTAACCATCCAAATTTTTGAAGAATAAAAAGAACCCGGTCTCGATGAAGAAGGAGAAGATCTCTGCTGTGTGAGAGGATCAAGATGTCGAGATAATGGAAAATTTAAATGCCTTCCAAACGGATGTGTGCTATCAAGGCATCTTCGAGAAAGTCCTGGGAGCCGTGCTCAGGCCAAAGGGAAGAGCCCGAAATTGAAAATGCTGATTGTGAATCGCAAATCTCAGGAACTTCTGGTGAGGTGGAGCAATAGGAACATGGACGTAAGCGTCTTGAAGGTCTATGGAGATTAACCAGTCGCTTGGGGAGATGACCTTGATAATGGAACTTAATGATTCCATCTTGAATTTTCTCACGTACAGATCTTCGTTTAGTTCGTAAAGATCCAAAATCTTATAGCAATATCTGGATCAAATGCCAATTTACAATCGAATAGAGCAGAGATAGCTGAAATCTGCACTTTTGAGGAGCTGAGACTCAGCCCTTTGTCAAATCCGTCTTGCAAAAATTGAAGGACGTCACTGGTGCTGGGAGAAAAAGGAGAAATTCCATGTGCCGTACACCAGCTACAGAAGATGGCCCAAATACGATAGTAAGCAGATAAAGTAGATTTCTTCCTGGCGTTCGGAAGGGTACAAATCACTGAAGAAGAGAAACCTTTGCTGGAGAGACGTTGCTTCTCAATTTCCATGCCATTAAATTGAGAGACAGAGGAGATGGGTGAGATATTGGACCCTGTTGTAGAAGAAGTTTAGAGGGATGTCCTGAGAGAGTTTCTGTAGCAGGGGAAACCAAGGCCGTCTGGGCCAGAAGGGCATTACTGCCAGAATTGGTGCTTGCTCCTGAAGGATCCTCCTTAGTAGGGGAAACAATTAGGGGAGTTGGGGGAAAAACATACCCCAGATGGAACTTCCCCTCGCAACAAAGAGCATCCTGGTCTTCCGCCAAAGGGTTTGAAGTAACGCGAGAAGAACCTTTCCACTTTGCGATTCTTTGCTGTGGCCATCAGATCTACCTGAGGAAGGACCCACTTCTGGACTATGCTTCGGAATGCCCGAGGGGATAACGCACATTCTGTGGAATCCAGAGTTACTCTGCTTAAGAAATCCACATCTTGATTGTTCTTTCCTGGAAGGTAAACTGCCTTGATCCCTTTCAAATTCTTTTCTGCCCAGGACATCAGCAGAGTCAACACTTTCATTAAACGTTTGCTCTTCATACTGCCCCGGGGGTTGATGAATGCAACTGCGGAAGTGTTGTCTATCCTTACTCTCACCCAATTTTGCCTCATAGAAGGAAAGTGCAGAAGAGCCTGGAAGACTGCTTGCAACTCTAAAATATTCAAGGATAGAAGATACTGTTTGTTTTTCCACTGACCCTGTACATGAAGAAGGTCTAAATGAGCTCCCCAACCTGATTGACATGCATCCATCGTGAGAGTGACCCAAGGGATATTGTTCAGAGGAAACCCTTGATATAAATTTTTGTCTATCAGCCACCATGACAGCTCCTTCTTGATATCTGATGACAAAGAGATTGCTAGGTTCAGATCATTGTTTGGAAATTGGGATAGAAACCCTTCTTGTGGAATCCTCATATGTCACTGGGCCCATCTTGTAAGGCCTATTGTAGAGGACAAGCTTCCCAGAAGGCTCATGAATTCCCTGGCCGGGATGGAGTTCAGAGGAAGAAGACGAAGAATCTTTGATTGAATACGAAGCCATATGTCCAAGGATAGGGAGACTTGTGACTGAATCGTGTCGAATCTTGCCCCTAAGTCTTTCATAACTTGAGAGGGAGAAAGTTGACTCTTCTTGAGGTTTATTAACCATCCAAATTTTTGAAGAATAAAAAGAACCCGGTCTCGATGAAGAAGGAGAAGATCTCTGCTGTGTGAGAGGATCAAGATGTCGAGATAATGGAAAATTTAAATGCCTTCCAAACGGATGTGTGCTATCAAGGCATCTTCGAGAAAGTCCTGGGAGCCGTGCTCAGGCCAAAGGGAAGAGCCCGAAATTGAAAATGCTGATTGTGAATCGCAAATCTCAGGAACTTCTGGTGAGGTGGAGCAATAGGAACATGGACGTAAGCGTCTTGAAGGTCTATGGAGATTAACCAGTCGCTTGGGGAGATGACCTTGATAATGGAACTTAATGATTCCATCTTGAATTTTCTCACGTACAGATCTTCGTTTAGTTCGTAAAGATCCAAAATCGGTCTCCATTCCCCCGATGCCTTTGGAGTGAAGAATAGTCTGGAATAGACTCCCAAACCTCTTTCTTTTGCAGGAACATGATATATGACTCCTTCTGCTGAAAGGGAAGAAGCAAAAGAACAAATGGCATTTGCTTTTTCTGGTTCCAGAGGAATGCTTGTAGACATGAACCGGGGATAAGGAATAGTCGAGAATTCCAGGAAGTAGCCAGTTTTTAGGGCCTTCAACACCCACTTGTCTTGTATTGCTACAGCCCAGACCTCGTAGAAGTGAAGAAGTCTTGCTCCTACTCCCAAGGGCTGGACTTGCGTCCCATCAGAATTGCTTTGAATGATAGTATTGCTACCTCGTCCTCGAGAGGTTTTGGAAGAGGAGAATCCACCTTTCCAGGTCTTGATGCTCTTGTTAGGACCATGCTTCTGGAGATGGTTCTCACCAAATCTATAGAAGCTTCTGATGAAAAATCAATAACCAGTTGAACTTTCCTTAAGGATTCCAACAGCCTGGATCTACTGACTCCACTTGAGATGTCATCTTCGAGGTCGTCCATCCACTGCTTTAAGGCCCTAGAGACAGATGTCAAGGCTACAGCAGGACGAAGCCATGAGCCAGAAGCTATATAGGCTTTGGACAAATTTGAATCCATATGTTTATCCATTGGATCCCATCATTTAATGGAAGGGTGGTCTTTTTGGCTAGCCAGACAATTGCTGCATCCACTTTGGGGGCAAGGTCCCAACAACTACTGTCATCAGATTTAAAAGGGTATAGTTTAGAAAAACGACCCTGAATAGAGACTCTTTTCTCAGCCTTCTTCCATTCTTGCTTAATGAGGTCTTCAGTGGTCTCGTGCAATGGAAAAGTAGGATTGCGCCTTCTCGGGTCTGGAAAGTCCTTACTGGAAGCCGGTTCTTCCTCTCTCTTATCACTAAGGTCCAAGGTATCACGAACTGCTTTGATTAAAGCTTCCATTTTTACATTGTCTATAAAGACAGGAGAGATGAAAACTTGTCTTGCTCAAATACCGGGGAAATATATTCATCAGAGCTTAAGTCAGCATATTCCTCTGGCCTAAAAGATCTACGTCTTTTCTTTGCTATCTCAGACTGCCGAAGGCCCTCTGAAACTGCTTGATGGGTGTAAGAGGATCCGGTTCAGCATGGCCTGCTGCTGTTTTAAGACAAGCTAAACAAAGCCCTTTTCCAGGCACCGCCTTGTCGTCACAAGATTCACACAAGGGGGTTTTATCCTTCTTTTTCTTGTATGAGGATCTGTGGGCAGAACTGAAAATCCTCCAGTTAGAAGGCTGAAACGCACTCTTTTTTTTATATGTATAGAAATTCTAAAAAAATAAATAAACGTGACTTACTCAGAACCTCTTGATTGCGACGTATTTTTTTAAGCCTGACCAGAGGAATCCATAGTATGGGCAGCTAAAAAATAGAAATAAAATTTCTAGCAACCAAAGAAATCTATTACTTAAAAAAAAAAAAGACAGAAAAAAAAACAATACTAAAGTGATTTATTCTAAATAAAAGGAAAAGTCACTTACCTGCAGCCAGAATACAAAAGTTCAATCCAGATATGCAGGAATACATGAAACAGCATACTGAAAGCCCAGAGGTACTTACCCTTTTAAATATAGGATACCGAAACCGGAAGTGCCAAAACCGGAAGTGAACACGCGTTATTGGCATGCGATCCAGCATGCATTCCATAACCGGACTGGACAAAAGATAAGGAAAAGGACTTGAAAGCATGGGTGCAGGTACCCAAAAAAATCTGGGGGGGATAGCATTTTTACTCGCCGGGTTTATTCTTATTCCGTAAACTAGAAGTTGTTTATCCCATTGTACAGCGCTACGGAATTTGCAGTTGCTATATAAATGATTGAATAATAACATTAAAGGGTCACTACAGGGAAGGTATTTTACTTACCCGGATACAGCGCCGGGATCCTCCTGATGCCGCGCCCCCTATTTCGTCAAAATGACGAAATAGGAGGGTGCGAGCAGGGAGCAATAAAACGCTTCTATTCAGAAGCGTCATTGCTCTCTGGTGCGCATGCGCAGCTTTTCCGCACATGTGCATATACTTCATAGGGCGGCATTCTTGTCTCGACTAGGAAGCACCTCTAGTGGCCATCTGAGTGTCCACTAGAGGTATTCCTCAGCAGTAATGTAAATACTGCCTTTTTATGAAATGGCAGTGCTTACATTAAAAAGCCTGCAAAGACATGCTATAGACACCAGAACTACTACGTTTAGCTGTTGTGGTTCTGGTGACTATAGTGTCCCTTGAATATAGAGAGGAAAAAAGAATCATCACAAATGTAAGAAATAAATGTCTGTATCATTATTCTAAAAAATATTTTTAAAAAATAAAAAAATATGCATATTCCTAGCTTAATTTTTAGCACGACATATGACACAAACATTTTGTACTTTTTATATTTTTTTTATACATATACAGATTGTGTAATACTGCCCCTGACTTAGGGTGATCACATTTCCTAACTGTCATTCAGTGACACTGTCAGAAATGCATTCCATACATTTTACTACCCGTCTCTACCCCTTCCATTTATATTAGAACCCCACCTGCCCCTTCCATGAATATTAGAACCACCCCTACCCCTCCCATGAATATTAGAACCACCCCTACCCCTTCCATGCACAAAAGAACCCCACCTACCCCTTCCATGCATATTAACCCCCCTACCCCTTCCATGCATATTAGTACCCCCCTAACCCCTTCCATGCATATTAGTACCCACTAACCCCTTCCATGCATATTAGAACCCACCCTACCCCTTCCATTCATATTAGTACTCCCCTAACCCCTTCCAATAATTTTTCTACCTCCCCCCTCCTCCCATCAATATTAGTGGCCCCCTTCCAATTATTTTTCTATCTACCCCTCTCCCCCTATCCTTATTAGCAGCCGCCCTAATTCTTTCCAATTACTTTTCTACCTATCCCTCCCTCCATCCATATTAGTAGCCCCCCTAAACCCTTCCAATTATTTTTCTACCTTTGTCCCCCCTTTTACCTGACATAGCAGGGGGACCTCTGGACATCCGGCAGGCGCAGTGTCAGACTGAGCGCCGGGTAGTCACGTGACACCCGGCCAGGGCCGGTGCAAGGATTTTTGCCGACCTAGGCAAAATTAAAGTTTGCCACCCCCCCATGTGACATTACAATGCCCCACCCATATGATCTGCCATGTTACCTAACGCCAGTGCTGGAGTGCCGCCGTGTTTACATTAAAAGGCCTGCAGGGACAGGCTATAGACACCAGAACCACTACATTAAGCTGCAGTGGTTCTGGGGACTATAGTGTTTCTTTAATGTGAGGTAAATTAGAGATTAGTGCCACGAATAATATGCTAGATTGCCTACTTACAACCAGATTAGGATGATGATGGGCTCTAGCTGCAGTCTGGCTTTACTGGTCTGGTGTAGAACAGGCTCTCTGGAGGCTGTTTGTAACTGTGGTCAGAAAAATCAATGTTCTGGGAGAACGGGAAGCAGCTCCATTTTTTGGGGGACCTTTACACAGCTCAAGGTCTGGGTCCCAGGGTCCACCTTCATGTTCCACCAATTGTTCACAGGGGGTGGAGTGTGTAGGGGATGTCCTGATATGTGTGTAAGGAATGTATTGTGTGAATCTGTGTTTGTATGTGTAAGGGCTGCAAGGTGTGTTTCTGTGTATGTACGGGATGCAGTGTGTGCGTGTGTAAGGGGTGCATTGAGTATGTGTAAGGAATGCATTGTGTGTTTCTGTGTGTGTAAGGGATGCATTGTGTGTAAGGGTTGCATTGCTTGTGTGTGTGTGTGTGTGTGTCTAATTCATTGTGTGTGTAATGCATGGTGTGTTTTCTGTGTGGAAGGGGTACATTGTATTTGTGTGTAAGGGGTGCATTGTGTGTGATTGTGTGTGTGTGATGGATGTCAATCTCTCCCCCTTCCCTTGTCACTCTCTTCTCCCCCCTCTCCCTCCCTTGTCACTCTCTTCTCCCCCCTCTCTTATCCCCCCTCCCTTGTCACATTCTTCTCCCCCCCTCCCTCGTCACATTCTTCTCCCCCTCTCCCTTGTCACTCTCTTCTCCCCCTCCCTTGGCACTCTCTTCTACCCCCCTCCTTGTCACTCTCTTCTAGCCCTCCTTTGTCACTCTCTTCTCCCCTCCCCTCCCCCTCTCATTCCCCTCCCTTCCCCCTCCCTGTCAATTTCTCCCTCCCTGTCAATTTCTTCCTCCCCCATCCCTGTCAATTTCTTTCTTCCCCCATCCCTGTCAATTTCTTTCTCCCACCCCCTTCAATTTCTTCCTCCCCGTCAATTTCTTCCTCCCCCCCTTCAATTTCTTCCTCCCCTTCCCTCCCCCCTGTCAATTTCTTCCTCCCCCTTATCAATTTCTTCCTCCCCCTGTCAATTTCTTCCTCCCCTTCAATTTCTTCCTCCCCCTTCCTCCCCTGCCAATTTCTTCCTCCCCTCTTCATTTATTTGCTCCCCTCCCTCCCCTGTCAATTTCTTCCTCCCCTTCAATTTCTTCTACTCCCTCCCCTGTCAATTTCTTCCTCCCCCTCCCCTCCCCTGTCAATTTCTTCCTCCCCATCAATTTATCCCCCACCCTCCCCTACCTCTGTTGTGGCGTGGCCGGGCCCTGTATGGTCCGCGGGTGCAGGAGCTTTGTTTTCCTGTACCCGGCCGGACTAAAAGGAAGTGCACACTGACTCAGTGTGAACTTCCTGTTAGTCCGGCCGGGTACAGGAGACAGATGCTCCCTGTACCCGCGGACCATACAGGGCTCGGCCACGCTACAGTGAGGGAGTGACAGGAGGGAGCGCTGAGCGCTGAGCTCTTCCCTCCTGTCAGCCCCTCTCCTCATTCTGCGCCAGGGCGGTGCACCCTCCTGGACGCACCAGCCTGGGCAAAGCTGCAGCCGCCTGAGGCTCTCTGCAGAGCACTTGGGCGGATGCAGCATGAGGGGGGCCGGCGGAGCTGGGGGGGATTTCTCCATAACCTGTCCCCCCGCATGATTTGTCCCCCCCGGTTCCAACGCCAATGCTTGAAAGGCTTAAACCAGACACAAGAAAAAGCCCCTGCCCCAGTCACAGTTTAACTAGTCAGGTAAACTCTGAAATACACTGCCACTTATATCCTGGGGACAGGCTATCTTAGTGGAAAAGCCAAGAAGCCCAATTTTATGCAGCAAGTAGGTGAACCCTTCTTTTGGAATTATCACCTTAATAGGTCTGGCACATCCAGCTGCTACCTATAGGGTCACTGCCGCATAGCTCCCTGGTCGCTAAGGGGAGACTCCTCCAGGGGGTCGCCCTTGGTGAGGCGCCATGTCCTGAGGCTTCCATGGGGAGAGAGGCTGAACTCCCCATGGACAAGGGGTACAATTAGACCCGAGTAAGCCACAAAACAAAAAATAGGAGATGAAACATCCAGTGTCCATGAGAAGTGGACAGGAAAAAAAGACTGAGAGGGCATAGGAGGGAGTATCTTTTATTAATTAGGAGGTGTTCCTGTCCAATTGAGAAGGGGAGGAGCTATACCCATACGCAGTGCTGCCATGGATATATCTGAGGAAATATATATATAAAAAAGGCATACTGTCACTCCTCCACATAGAATTGTCACCAAACCTTGTCACAATCACCACCCTGCCTCCACACTCACCACCCTGCCTCGCTAATCCTGTAACACCACTTCTCACCCTACCAACCCTCATCCTATCACACTAACCTTGTAATACCAAACTTCACAGCCTGTCACATTCATCCTATCACCCTCACCACCCCTCACTCTGCCAAACACCCTGTCACTCACCTCCTTATACTGTCACACTCAACCCTGACTCTGTCACACTCACCCACCTTCCAACCCTCACATTCATCCCCCTTTACCCTGTTTCACTCACCCCTTAATTCTGTCACAATCCCCCAGTCACAGCTACACTCCAAAACCTGTCATACTCACCCTGACACACTTACACTTCTCACCCTATCACTTACCACACCGTACCCTGCCATAGTCACACCCAACCCCATTCACCCTATCACAGTGACACCCTGGTGATAGTCATTGTCATACACAGTCACCTCTCATACATGAAACCCAGCCTCGCCATAAACACAACAGACAAAGACCACAGACAGTCCCCCATGGCAGTCACTGCGGCTTCAGTGACTGCCAGGAAAGCTGGCGAGTGTGTGCATTGTGGGATCTTACTGATTCCAGTGTGCACTGGCTGCCTTTTCCCCCAGGGTAAGACTGTCTTGCTTCACCACATGTGGATCCAGCTACAAGTTGATGAATGAATGAAGGTGGCAGTCACAAACTTACAAAGTACCAATTTAGGGAGATAACTAATAAACTGCTGAAAGATCAAAATTAAGCTCAAAGTTGTATTCCTAACACTATAGTGTCATCTGTCCTTTCCTCCCCAACCCCCCTATTACAGACAAAGGGTTAAAAAAAACATAAACCTTTGTTGATTAAAGTTTCAATTTTTAATGGATGTCCCTGGGCCAGGGCCGGATTAACATAGGGGTTGATCTGGGCGCTGGGTTGCACTCCACCTCCTTCAACGTCATTAAAGGGGGCCTAAGGTGCATGCCTGGTGAGCTCTTTAGGCCATATTCAAAGGAAAGCATTGCCTCAATGGGGATTTCACTGACGCTGGATGTCCTCATGCAGAGCGTGAGAACTTAACAGCTTTGTTTCAGGGATTTAGAGTATGATAGAATCCAGGAAGTGCCTCTAGTGGCTGTCTGATAGATAGTCACTATAGGCAGTCTTAGCCCTGCAAGGTAATTATTGCAGTTCCTCTAAAATTGCAATGTTTTACTTTGCAGGACTAAGGTGGACAGAGACAGTGCCAGGGACAGTGCACCCAAACCACTTTAATGAGATGAAGTACTTTGGGTGACTATAGTGTCTCTAAAATGTTGTTGCTTTTTTTGTTTAGTAGATATAGTTCCCTTATTTGGTATCCTTAATTATGGCAATCCCATGTGACGATAGCAAATTAGGGAGTTATCTACTAAACTGTTGAAAGATCAAAATTAAGAAAATCCCTTTTATTATATTTAATTCTTTTTGCACTTGGCTATCTTCTTAATACGGTCAAAACATAAATGAAAATTAAACAATAAAATAAGGCATCTTGATGAAGTGATGTTAACTCAATGGTCCTTTTGCTTTAATCCTGCAACGTAAAGCATTGAGGTTAGTAGATACGGCAGCGCTTACATTGCAAGGTTAAATATGCCTGTACTGGCTGTCTATCAAACACATACACTACAGCCCCAGCTACCCCACACATGTGCTACAACCCCAAATCTCCAAAAACATATTCTGCAGCCCCAATTTTCTTCCCAAATACACACTATTCCCAGCCCCAATTTTCTTCCCATATACAGTGAGGGAAAAAAGTATACTCTCCTAAAGGGAGTGCTCCTAATCTCAGCTCGTTACCTGTATAAAAGACACCTGTCCACAGAAGCAATCAATAAGATTCCAAACTCTCCACCATGGTCAAGACCAAAGAGCTGTCCAAGGATGTCAGTGACAAGATTGCAAGATTGTAGACCTACACAGGGTTGGAATGGGCTACAAGACCATCGCCAAGCAGCTTAGTGAGAAGGTGACAACAGTTGGCGCTATTATTCGCAAATGGAAGAAACCCAAAATAACGATGAGTCTTCCTCGGTCTGGTGCTTCATGCAAGATCTCACCTCTGGAGTTTCAATGATCATGAGAACGGTGAGGACACTACACTGGAGGATCTTGTTAATGATCTCAAGGCAGCTGGGACCATAGTCACCAAGAAAACAATTGGTAACACACTGCGCCATGAAGGACTGAAATCCTGAAGCGCCTGCAAGGTCGCCCTGCTCAAGAAGGCACATTTATAGGCCTTTCTGAAGTTTGCCACTGAACATTTAAATGATTCAGAGAAGAACTGGGTGAAAGTGTTGTGGTCAGATGAGACCAAAATCGAGCTCTTTCAACACAACTCGCTTTGTTTGGAGGAGGAGGAATTCTGCCAATGACCCCATGAACAACATCCCCACCGTCACACATGGAGGTGGAAACATTATGCTTTGGGGATGTTTTTCTGCTAAGTGGACAGGACAACAGCACCGCATCAAAGGGACGATGGACGGGACCATGTACCGTCAAATCTTGGGTGAGAACCTCCTTCCCTGAGACAGGGCATTGAAAATGGGTCATGGATGGGTTTTCCAGCATGACAATGACCCAAAGCACACAGTCAAGGCAACAAAGGAGTGGGTCAAGAAGAAGCACATTAAGGTCCTGGAGTGGCCTAGCCAGTCTCCAGACAATAAGCCCATAAAAAATCTGTGGAGGGAGGTGAAGTTTTGAGTTGCCAAACACCAGCCTCGAAACCTTAATGACTTGGAGAGGATCTGAAAAGAGGAGTGGAACAAAATCCCTCTTGAGATGTGAGGAAACCTGGTGGCCAACTACAAGAAGCGTCTGACCTTTGTCACTGCCAACAAAGGTTTTGCCACAAGTACTAAGTTGAAGGGGTCAAATACTTATTTCACTCATTGACATGCAAATCAATTTATAACTTTTTTTGACATGCGTTTTCTATGTATTTCTTTTGTTATTATGTCTCTCACTATTAAAATCAACCTACCATTAAAATTATAGACTGATCATTTCTTTGTCAGTGGGCAAACGTTCAAAATCAGCAGGGGATCAAATACTTTTTCCCCTCACTGTACACCCTACTGTTCCTACCTTCCAAATATAGCCTACTGCTTCAACACACTACAGCTCCTATTTACATGTACACCGCAGGCACACACACAACCCCGCACAGCCTCCCTAATGAAACTCAACAAGCATCTTTCCCACCACACTCGCCACCACTCAAGCAGCATGTTCCTCACACATGCAACCCTTCAAACTGCTTCCAGGGCCGGAATGGGAAGAAAATTTGGCCCGGGCATTTTTTTATTACAGCGGCCCACTAAAAAGGGGGCGGGGCCATCACCAATGACAAAAACGCCCCATCACAAAGTGAGTATGTTGGTTCAATGCTCTTCCAGGGCAGACCATGTGCAGAGCTCTGCTGAAGAGCTCTAGCATGAGAAAAAGACCCTGTATTTGTTCTGCACAGCGCAAGCAAATGTAATAACATGCTTGCACTGTGTTTGCTTGAAATTTGTCTCTGGTGTCTCCATACCTGGAGACAAAAATGCCAGGAAAGAGTATTGTGCAGTGTGTGTGTGAGGGTGCTGTGTGTGTGAGAGGGTGATGTGTGTGTGTGTAAGGGGTGTAGTGTAAGTGCAAGATGGGTGCAGTGTGTGTGTGAGGGGTGTAGTGTGTGTGAGGGTGCTGTGTGGGTAAGGGTGCTGTGTGTGTGAGGGGTGTAGTGTGTGTGTGTGCTGTGTGTGAGTGATGGGTGCTGTGTTTGCCTTAGGTTGCTATGTGCGTGTGAGGAAGCTATGTGTGAGGGTGCTGTGAGTGTCAAGGGTGCAGTGTGTGTGAGTGAGGGTGCTGTGAGTGTCAGGGGTGCAGTGTGTGTGTGAGTGGGTGAGAGTGCTGTGAGTGTTAGGGGTGCAGTGTGTGTGTGTGTGTGTGAGTGAGGGTGCTGTGAGTGTCAGGGGTGCAGTGTGTTTGTGTGTGAGTGTCAGGGGTGCAGTGTGTGTGTGTTTGTGTGATTAAGGGTGCTGTGAGTGTCAGGGGTACAGTGTGTGTGTGTGTGTGTGTGTGTTAGGGTGATGTGTGTGTCAGGGGTGTAGTGTGTGTGTGAGGGTGCTGTGTGGGTAAGGTTACTCTGTGTGAGGGGTGGACTGTGTGTGTGCTGTGTGCGAGTAATCGGTGCTGTGTTTGAGTAAGGGTGCTATGTGCGTGTGAGGGTGCAGTGTGTGTGTGTGAGAATGTGAGTGTGTGTGCTGTGAGTGTCAGGGGTGCAGTGTGTGCGTACAGGGCTGTCTTTAATATCGATTGGACCCCGGGCAAGCATTTGCTTGGGCGCCCTGTACCCTGCCCCCCCCCCTCATTCCCAGCTCCCCGGCATGCAATCACAGAATCCACCCTAACCTACTGATGGAACTAATGTAGAGAGGGCTGTTTTTTTGGTCTCGCCTACAGCGCAAGAGTGGAGAAAAGACAACTACCATGATGCAATGCCAGCTGGGGATCTATCATTTGGTCATTCTTGTAGGGTTGTATTTGAGCAGTGTTTGTGAATTTGAATGTAAGCATGTTTTTGTTTAGAGTATATGTGTGCATGTAGGTTTTTTTTGTATGTACTGTTACCATTGGAATGCAGGGGTGTACTTGGGCGTAGTGTTTGCTTTTAAATTCAGTTGTGCTTTTGTGTATTGAGTTGGTGTTTGTGTATAATTTTAGTGTTTTTTTTATAAAGGGGTGTGTCTGTATGTAACATTTGTAATTGCATGCAGGGTTGTGTTTGGATGTAGTGTTGTCTTTTAAATGCAGGTGTACGTTTGTGTGTAGTATTGGTGAGTAAAGGGTGTGTTTGTATACAATTTTGGAGTTTGTATTCAGTGTGTGTTTGTATGTAATGATTGTGTTTGCAGCGGTGTGTTTGATTGCTTGGATGTATGCACATATATACGAACACAGATATACATATACATATACACACACCTGGACACATGCACACATCTTAACACACGGATACACACTGGCATTTACATACACTACCACATGCACACACTCAGATACACACACACAGATACACACACTGGCACATCCACACACAGAGATCCACTGTCACACATATGTACACACACAGGTTTACGTGCAGGTGTGTATTTGTGTGCAGTCTTGGCTTGGAATGCTGGGATGTATGCATTGCCACATACACACAGATGCACACTTAAACAAACACTGAGATACACACAGGAACACAGACAACCACGCCGTGTTGTATTTGTGTGCAATGTTGTTGGAACACAGGGGTGTATTTGTGTGCAGTGTTAGCATATGTGTGTGTGTGCTGTATTGGCATTGGAATGCAGCGATGAATGCATTGCCACACGCGCATATATATATACACACACACGCAGGTACACATACACTTTGACACACACGTACACATACACAGGTATACATTCATACAGATACACATACACACAGATGTACATACACAGACATATAGAGCCAGATACACACACAGCTAGATACACAGCCAGATGCACACACACAGCCAAATACACACACTGACATACACACAGTCAGATACAGTGGCGTACATACCAGGGTCGCAGGGGTCGCGGCTGCGACCCGGCCCGGCGCAGCAGGGGGCCCGGCCGCCCCTGCAACCCGGTATGTACCCACTGGGCCAGCCTCTTCTCCTGAGGGGCCCAGGAGCCAGTCACCCCAGGGCCCCCCGAGGCTGGCCCTGCTGACACCCGGCGGGCGGGCTGTCTGGGTGGCCGGCGCGCGAGGGAGCACTCTCCACTGAGTGCTTTCTCTTCAGCTCCCTCGTGCACCGCACTGATACCGGAGCCAGAAGATGATGTCAGCTCATGGGAGAGTGCTCCCTCGCGCGCCGGCCACCCAGACAACCCGCCCGCCGGGTGTCAGCAGGGCCAGCAGCACCACTGGACCCCAGGGAATCCCCTCAGCTCTCCAAAAGGTAAGGAGGCTGGGGGGATTCAATTTAAAAAAAATGTGTGTGTGTTAGTGTGTTTGTGTTAGTGTGTGTGTTAGTGTGTTTGTTAGTGTGTTTGTGTTAGTGTGTTTGTGTGTGTGTTTGTGTTAGTGTGTGTGTGTTAGTGTGTTTGTGTTAGTGTGTGTGTGTTAGTATGTTTGTGTGTGCTAGTGTGTTTGTGTTAGTGTGTGTGTGTTAGTGTGTGTTAGTGTGTTTGTGTGTGTGTTAGTGTGTTTGTGTTAGTGTGTGTGTGTTAGTGTGTGTTAGTGTTAGTGTGTGTGTTAGTGTGTGTGTTTGTGTTAGTGTGTGTTAGTGTATTTGTGTGTGTTTGTGTGTTTGTGTGTGTGTTAGTGTGTGTGTTTGTTTTAGTGTGTGTTAGTGTGTTTGTGTTAGTGTGTGTTAGTGTGTTTATGTGTGTTAGTGTGTGTGTCTGCTAGTGAGTGTCAGTGAGTGTGTCTGTTATTGGGTGTGTGTCTGCTAGTGAGTGTCAGTGAGTGTGTTACTGAGTGTGTTTGATGTCTGTTAGTGAGTGTGTGTGTTTGTCAGTGAAAGTGTATGTTTTGTAAGTGAGTGTGTATGTATATCTGTCGCTGAGTGTGTCTCTGTCAGTAAATGTGTGTGTCTGTTAGCTAGTGTGTATGCGTCTGTTCGTGAGAGTGTGTGTCTTCAGCATTTACCTTTCTCCAGCGCCGGTCTCCCTTGGTGCTGGGGATCCCTCCGCCTCTCAGCTCCGAATGCACATGCACGGCAAGAGGCGCGTGCATTTAAACCGCCCATAGGAAAGCATTACTCAATGCTTTTCTATGGACATTCAGTGTCTTCTCACTGTGATTTTCACGGTGAGAATCGCGGAAGCTCCTCTAGCGGCTGTCAGTGAGGGACCTAGCACCCAGACCACTTCATTGAGCTCATGTGATCTGGGTGTCTGTAGTGGTCCTTTAGGTGTGTGTGCATACCGCGGTTGCAGGGTCGCAGCCCTGCAACCAAGTGCCCGCCACCATGTGTTGCGGCCCCGACCCACGCCGAGTAAGCGCGGGGGGGGCCCACGGATCAATTTTCACACCGGGGCCCCATGGGTCATCTGTACGCCACTGGTCAGATACACACACAGCCAGATACACACATTGACAGATAAACACACACACAGGGCCGGCCTTAGGGGTGTGCGAGCGGTGCGGCTGCACAGGGCGCCATGGAGCAGGGGGCGCCCTGTGGCCAACACACCTCGAACATGGCCGGTGTTAGGGGAGCTAAAACAGGTACCCGGGTGGAGGATTAATTATTCTCTAGCCGGGTCTATAAAAAAAAAATCAAGGTGGGGCGGGGCTTAACGAGCAGCAGAGGTGGAGCTAATAAATACCAGAAGCCCCCTGGTAACTGCTGCACAGGAACTGCATCATAATGGAAATAGGTAAGTCTGTGTGTGTGTTTGTGAGACTGCCTGTTTGTTTGACTGCCTGCCTCTGTGTGTGTGTGACTGCCTGTTTGTGTGACTGCCTGCCTCTGTGTGTGTGACTGCCTGCCTGTGTGTGACTGTTTGCCTGTCTGTGTGACTGTCTGTCTGTGTGACTGCCTGCCTGTGTGTGTGACACTGTCTGCCTGCCTGCCTGTGTGTGTGTGTGTGTGTGTGTGACTGACTGTCTGACTGCCTGTGTGTGTGTGACTGACTTTCTGACTGCCTGTGTGTGACTGTTTGCCTGTGTGTGTGACTGTCTGCCTGTGTGTGATTGTGTGACTGCCTTCCTGTGTGTGTGACTGTCTGCCTGTGTGTGTGTGACTGACTGTCTGACTGCCTGTGTGTGACTGATTGCGTGTGTGTGTGTGTGTGACTGCCTGCATGTGTGTGACTGTCTACCTGGGTGTGTGTGATTGTCTGTGTGCCTTCCTGTGTGTGTGTGTGTGTGTGTGTGTGTGACTGTCTGCCTGTGTGTGCGTGACTGTCTGTCTGTGTGTGTGTATGTGACTGTCTGTGTGACTGCCTCCTGTGTGTGTGACTGTTTTCCTGTGGGTGTGTGTGTGACTGTAACTGTGTGTGACTCCAATTGTGTGTGTCACTGTAGCTGTGCTGTTGTGTGTGCCTGTGCCTGTATATGTGACTATCTGCCTTTAACCGAGTGTGTGCCTATCAGCATGCAAGAGTGCCTGCATACCTGTAACTGAGCGTTTCTGACTATATGCCTGTGCCTGTGTGTGTGACTGTATACCGGCAACTTGGTGGGGGAGGGGCACTGTGAAGACCTTTTGCACAGGGCGCCTAATGGCCTAAGGCCGGCCCTGCTCACACAGCCAGATAAACACACACACACATAGCCAGATAAACACACACATATAGCGAGATGCACTGATTCAGACCCAGGTACACACACACACATACACACACACACACACACTGCACTCTTAAAGGGCTGAGGGCCCCTGATTACATCAAGTGCTGCAGTCCAAAGGGTTTGGATGCCGGCAGGGGTCCCCCTGTGCAGCTTCTCTGG
Organism: Pelobates cultripes; assembly: GCA_933207985.1. Taxonomy (NCBI): domain Eukaryota; kingdom Metazoa; phylum Chordata; class Amphibia; order Anura; family Pelobatidae; genus Pelobates; species Pelobates cultripes. The sequence goes on along the minus strand of OW240921.1, from coordinate 63,311,012 downwards.
GCCCCCCAGGAGTAACTGGGCCCGGGGCAGCTGCCACTTTTGCCCCCCTTTAAAGAAGGCCCTGTGTGCGTATGTGTGAGTGAGGGTGCTGTGAGCGCCAGGGGTGCAGTGTGTGTGTGTGAGTGAGGATGCTGTGAGTGTCAGGGATGCAATGTGTGTGTGTGTGTGTGTTAGTGAGGGTGCTGTGAGTGTCATGGGTGCAGTGTGTGTGTGAGTGAGGGTGCTGTGAGTGTCAAGGGTGCAGTAAGGGTTTTGAGAGTGTCAGGGGTGTAGTGAGGGTGTTGTGAGTTTCAGGGGTGCAGTGTGTGTGTGAGTGAGGGTGCTGTGAGTGTCAACGTGCAGAGTGTGTGTGTGAGTAATTATATCCCCCCTCCCTTCTTAACTTTATCCTGGGAGGGGGGATCATGCTGCTGCCATCCCTGGTGGTGCTAGTGGTGAGTGAACGCTAGCCTGTGGGGCTAGCGTTCACTCTCGCGAGACTCAGAGCTTTGCCATAGCATGGCTGAAAGATAGAGCTCCTCCGGGTTCCTCTCCTGTCTCCCTCCCTCTCTCAACCGCCGGCGGCCGCAATATACTACATGTGGGCCGGTGAGGGAGATCTTTGATCTCCCCACCGGCCCGTCATGGAATGCAGCAGGGCCGGCACTCGGATAGCATGGACCATTTGCCCGGTGTGCCTGATGGCCAGTCCGGGCCTGTACACAACCAACAAGCACCAAAAAAAAACACAAGTAGCCTACTGTGAAAAATGCAAAACAACTAGCAGACACCCTAAACACACAATCAAACAAACATACAACAACATAAGCAGCCTCCACAAATGCAACACTACATACATGCAGCCTCCACACAAACACTCTCTCAGCCCTGTCCTACTTATTATTCATCCACCTATAATCACATTCACCTTTCAATCACACCGTAAACTAGCTGAATTAACTCATTCAATTAAATACCTCAAACTGTTGCATATGTGTGTGTGTACATATGCAGTTGTAAAATTATCCAACCCCTGTTGAAAATCAGGTTTATTGTCAAAATTTACAGACTTTCAGCTGTTTGCAATGAACAAATCAATTAAAATGGATTAATGCTTAAAATGGTTTCCCCAAATTTAACTGAAAATTTTACTTACAGTGACTTCTCAAGTCACCAAAATATTCAACCTCCTTAATAGAATACGCCACAACAGCACAAATATGTAAAACAGGTGTTGTATCAAGCACACCTGATGCAAGTAATAAAGGGTTTCATTAGTTGCACCAGGTAAGCTTGAGCTGGAACACTTAAAATACCTGAAATGGGAATTTGGGAGTTTGTTGAGTGTCATGTTTGACTGCATATTAGAAATATGGCTACGTCAGAAGAATGGTCCACAAAGTTAAGATAGGAGATCATTGCCCTTCAAAAACAAGTAACAGGATACAAAAAGATAGTGAAGGCACTGAATGTTTCTAGAAACACAGTTTGAGAAGGCAGGTTGTGAAAAACCCTGGATTGACTGCAAAAGACCTGCAGCAAGACTTGGTGGCAACAAGCACTGAGATTTCAGTGAGCACAGTAAGGCGCGTACTAAACAGTTTACATGGGATTCTGTTGGGATTCTGTTCTGTGTAGCAATGAAACAAAACTGGAACTTTTCATCCCAATGGATCAGCGGTGTGTCTGGAGGAAGACGAATGAAGCATGTGCTGAAAATAACACTCTGGCTACAGTTAAACTTGATGGTGGCTCAGTGATGCTCTGGGGCTGCTTTGCATCCTCTGGCACTGGAAACCTGCAGTGTGTGGAAGAGAAGATGTTTTCAGGAAATCCTAGGAAAAAAACGTAATGCCGTCTATGAGGAGAGAGTGCTGAGAGCGGACAACAGCTAAATTAGCCTACCCTTCGGTGGGTCCTCGCTCAGTTTTTAAGCTGATTTTTAGCTCATCATGTGCCATTACAGAGAGAACCCGGCCATGCATCTCAGACTGATTCTACCCAAAAAGGGCAGAAAAGATCCAGAATACAGGCCAGCTCTCTCTGCACGAGAAATTCAGCAACCCCAGACGATCATTTCAACCTTGTTAGGCATCATCAGTGAGGTATAGCCAATATCCCTCTAGGCACCGTGAGCAAGCTGAAGCTTGGGCGTGACTGGACATTACAAGACAATGATCCCAAGCATTTATCAAATTCAACCAAGGCTTTGTTGCAAAAGAGGTCCTGTAAAATTCTACAGTGGCCATCACAGTCTCCTGACTTGAATCCCATAGAAAATCTCTAGTGGGTTTTAAGAAGGCGGTTGCAGCATGCAAACTCAAGAGCATTCAGATTCCAATTATCACTGTACAATGTACATACAAGGACAATGAAAAACAGTTGGCCTCTGATCAGAAATGCAGCAGCAATTAATAAAAGATACTATATACCCATATGTCTCACTTCCTCAATTCCAACTCTCTCCTTGACCCTCTTCAATCTGGCTTCTGCCTTCTCCACTCTCTTATCAAAGTTACTAACGACCTAATCGCCGCTAAATCCAAAGGCCACTACTCCATATTAATTCTTCTTGACCTCTCTGCTGCCTTTAACACCGTTAATCATGCTCTCCTTCTTCAAACTCTTTAGTCATTCAGTCTTTGTGACTCTTCCCTCTCTTGGTTTTCCTCTTATCTCTCCTAACACTCATTCAGTGTCTCCTTTTCTAATGACATCTCCTTTTCTAATGACACCTCCTCCCTTCGTCCCGAGGGTCCCCCTCCGATGGCGCTGAAGGGGTTAAAACCCCTTCATCCACTTACCTTAATCCAGCGCCGGGCTCCCTCGGCGCTGGTGACCTCTCCTCCCTGTCCGACGTCAGTGGAGCCAAATGCGCATGCATGGTAAGTGCCGTGCGCGCATTCGAAGTGTCCATAGGAAAGCATTTCTAAATGCAAATTTCGCATCCAGCGTCACAGATCCGCCTCTAGTGGCTGTCCGGAAGACAGCCACTAGAGGCTAGATTAACCCCAAATGTAAACATAGCAGTTTCTTTGAAACTGCTATGTTTGCATCTGAAGGGTTAAAACCTGAGGGACCTGGCACCCAGACCACTTAATTGAGCTGAAGAGGTCTGGGTGACTATAGTGTCCCTTTAATATGCCAATGTAGTTGTACTGAAACATTGATTATATGCAAATTCACATCTGCTTACAACAAATCCGCTCTTTTGTTTATTTTTAAGCCCTATGAGTGCTTTATTTCACGTTTGAGTGATAGTTTTCAGGGTTTTTTTTCCCCGCTTTCATATCTGGAAACTATGCTGGCGCGATTCATTATGGGGCTGGTATAGAATTTATTTCCAGGGCTGCTTTTCATTCCCAGTCCGGCCCTGTCCTTGTTGAAGTAAGGAGGGTAAATACCTGGTCAGCTGACTGCATTCAGCCTATCATAGTGCCATTGTAGGTATGAATCGGTATGACTACAAGGAACTGTTTAACCTTTGATTTAAAAGTTAAAAAGAGGTCAGCGCTAATAATAATAATAAAAGGTGAGTAGGGAGCGGCCTAGCAGAGAGTAACCCTCTAACCCTCTAGCATAAAAGTAGGAAACAACAACAACAGTAGTGCAAAGCTGCGCCAAAGTATATTAACCCAACTTCTGTAATAAAAGGGAATCATGATGGAATATTTCCGTCATGTGTCTTTAAGGGGTTAATATGAACTAAGGGTAATAAAACAAGTATATAGATACAACATACAGGGCCGCCATCAGGGGGTGACAACCATGACGGTTGTCACGGGCCCGGCGGTCCTGGGGGGCCGGGACTGCTATGGCAGTCCTGGGCCCCACTTTCCCTCTCTGAACACATAAATAGCGAATATCGCTATGTGTGCAGCCGCGGGCCCCCTGCTCCCTGTTACCGTAGAGAGGGCCCAGCACACTGCCTCTTCTCCTCTCCTAATAACTCTCGTGAGACCCGCGGCCTTCTGAGCGTTGCCACGGGTTACCATGGCAACGCTCTGCGCGGCACACAGGCTGCGGGTCTCGCGAGAGTTATTAGAAGAGAGGAGAAGAGGCAGTGTGCTGGGCCCCCTCTGCGGTAACAGGGAGCCGGGGGCCCCCATGGCACCGGACCACCAGGGAATGGAATCTCCCCCCTGGACACAGGTAAGAAGCAGGGAGAGGGGAGAAACATTTAATTAAATTTAATAGGAAATTTATGTGAAAATTCCCCTTCCCCTCCCCCCCAGATTGCACATTTACACACATACTGCATACACTACCACAACACACACACACTGCATACACTAACACCACACACTGCATAGACTAACACAACACACACTCTGCATACACCAATACAACACACACACTGCATACACCAATACAACACACACTCTGCATACACCAATACAACACACACACTGCATACACCAAAACAACACACACTGCATACACCAATACAACACACACTCTGCACACACCAATACAACACACACACTGCATACACCAAAACAACACACACACTGCATACACCAATACAACACACACACTGCATACACCAATACAACACACACTCTGCATACACTAGTACAACACACACTCTGCATTCACATAGCACACAGCATTCACTACACAAACATCCTGTATTCACAGTACACACACTACATCCACCACAAATTGAAACACTCTGCATTCACTATACACAGACACTGTGTCTAATACACACACTACATCCACTGCATCCATTAAACACATTTAATCTAGTACACACAAACACTACATCCACTATACAAACACACACTACATTACTGTACACACACTACATCCACTACTCAAACACACTCTGCGTTCACTTTACACACTGCATCCGCTACACAAACACACACTCTGCATTCACTGCACAATCAGTATCTATTACACACAAATACTACATCCATTACACACATTCTAATTCACTTCCACTATACACACCATATTCAGTCCTGCATCATTGTCAGCGGACTAGGTAGGGCGTGGGCAGGCCTGGGGGGAAGGGAACGGGAGGGGGGCCCAGACCTTGTGCTTTGTCAGGGGCCCCAAAATTTCTGATGGTGGCCCTGGCAACATATATAGATAAAACATATATATGAACTTAGTGCATATACATAAGTGCAAGATAATTTAGAATTGCACTCTGGCGATAAGTGTCTTTTAAGGTGCTTTTGGTGATGGGGTGTACTCACTGTTTATAGTAGTCCGATTATTCTCGTGATATGGAAGACACAAAATAAAAGACCGATCATATAGACTGTGTGTGACAAGAAGGATATATATATTAAACTCACCTTTAGGAGAGCTATAGCCAGCTCAGGTATAACAGGCGTACAGCGGTATGATCCCCGGTTATGGGATATATTGGTGATTCTGATGTCCAACTCTCAGGAAAGGGGTATATAAAAAAAACAGCTGATAGTGCTCTCTGTTTGACAGTATATAAAAATTTTAAGAAATGAAAATGTACTTACAAGTATAGTGCAGGCCAACTGCACTATGATAACAGCGTTAGTGGTATAATCCCCACTTCAAGATAAGCTTGTAAGCACGCGATAAAATCGATAAAAAGCCAGGTAAAAAATAGAAATTGTGTATAAAAAGATAGTTCGTACAAATAGTAACCAAAAAACCTTTTATTATATAAAATACACAAATAATAAAACCATTTACGCGTTTCGCCACTAGGGCTTTTTCAAAATTGGATAAAACCTTATTAAACTGATGTAGCTATATCTCCAGTGGTCAACACTTAGTAGACGGACAGTGCCAGGGTTCTCTAGGCACTATTTCAATTAAATGTTTAAGTGCCTACACTGTCTTCTTAATTTCCCAATTAAAAGGGAAAGGAGAGTGTAACTAAAATGGCATTAGATGATTTAATAGGGAGGTCTGCACTGGCTAATATCTAAGATTGAGTTAAAGGACCACTATAGTGCCAGGAAAACATACTCGTTTTCCTGGCACTATAGTGACCTGAGGGTGCCCCCACCCTCAGGGTCCCCCTCCCGCCGGGCTCTAGGGGGAGGAAGGGGGTAAACTTACCTCTTTCTCCAGCGCCGGGCGGGGAGCTCTCCTCCTCCTCTCCGGCTAAATGTGCATGCGCAGCAAGAGCTGCGCGCGCATTCATCCAGTCCATAGGAAAGCATTCACAATGCTTTCCTATGGACCCAAGCGCGGAAGCCCTCTAGCGGCTGTCAACGAGACAGCCACTAGAGGCTGGATTAACCCATAGGTAAACATAGCAGTTTCTCTGAAACTGCCATGTTTACAGAAAAAAAGGGTTAATCCTATCTGGACCTGGCACCCAGACCACTTCATTAAGCTGAAGTGGTCTGGGTGCCTATAGTGGTCCTTTAATAGAGATGAGATCATAAGTGCAAATAGGACAATAGAAAAAAAATGATATCTATTATATCTGGTGGACTGCATACCAGGCTCCAAAAGGCTGGTGGGCAGGGAAGAATCCATTCCAAACTGACCTAAAATACAACAAATAGCTAGGCTTCCAGAAAAAGCATGCCATACCAGTGTTTAGTTGAAAAATTTTTATTGCCAATTCTAAGACAGGCATGGAGACAGCATTACAAAGAGGCAGCCAATAGAAAAATGTGTTTTGGATTAAACAGTCCTTCATTCATATGCCCAGCTATTTGTGGTAATCTGAGTCTTGAATTCATATTTTTGGCTAAGTGTTACAAATGGTTTCATATTCTTGGTTTCACTTTTAAAAGTATTCATATTTTTTATTTACAAGATCTTTTTTTGATATCTTAATATTTAAAAATACTATTCTAAACGTTTATCCAAAAAGCTGGAATCCAACATATTCAATCAAGCCCATTGTATGTTAATAAGGCTGCCATTAACAGGAGTAAATATTTTATGTATATTAGCAACCTTTTATTGAAAGCAAATGCATAAAAAAAAATGTGAACATTGATCTTTCTACAGGGACTAGGCTCCTCTTAAAATAATACAGTGTGTGCACTAAATAAGTAATAGAGCATTTGTTGTTTCAGAAACGGAAACGGGGCTGTAGCCCTTAAACGCCAAACATGCGCGTAAAGAATTAATTCTTACTAAGTTACATACGAGTATGACACAGAGCCAAACCAGAAAATGTATTAAGGTGGCGTCATGTTGTGGGCGGAAGCGACGACATCTTGCGTACATTTGCCAGCAGTTCCTCTTTTTTTTTTTCATCTTCCTGGGGTGAAAGTGTTCAATCTCCGGGGTGGTTCCTTGTGTTTGTTAGTCGTGCAACTGAGTCTATAGGAAGAAGGCCTTGGATGAATAGGGAAAACATCAGAAGTAGAGTGAATTCAGATCTGTTGGACCACTTACCTAATTCACTTCACACGCTGTCGCCTGGAAGCTGCACAGTATATACTATGTGCCAGTAACTGACTTCTAAACCGCAAGGCAGGTACAGGGGAAATGTGTCAGATCATACATCTGTCTGATGTTTGTGTATTCTAGAATGTTGCGCATAATGAAACATTTTATGCAAAATGCACTGGTTTCAACAAAAACCCGTGTTAATATATATTTTTTCACTTGGCACATACAAATGTTAGTTAAACGACAACTACAGTAAAACTCATTGGTATATTTTAAATGACCGTTTCAGATTGCTGTATTGTGTGTACATTAAGTGAATTTGGCTTTTGTTTTATTTGTGAATAAGGATTATTTACTGTGAATTGTATAGTGAATGGAATATGGTGAGTTAGAGAGGATGTTATCATGTTCATTAGGCCGTTGTTGAATCCACCTTTGGACGAATATGTAATATGCCTTGAAAGATATATTGCTTAGTTTGTGGGCAAGGCTGAATCCTACTAAACGTCACTACGCTCTTCATGGTTGCTCTGTGGAGTATGCTAAAGGTGACAGTATTTTATTAGGGATGCTTATGACGATTGCGTAGGCCTGCAGAGATTATAATGTAACTGCTGTATTAACATTCTATAGGGTAGGATGTTTTTTCATAATTATCTTTTACACTGTTTTCTTTGCCTCTATGGAACCCAAGCAAATCACAATAAAAATGCTGATCAAGCTTACAGTTCAAGAGCATTAGTTCAGTGGTTACCTTTTTTGAAGCTATCCATTATGGTTGAATAACTAACTCGGCTGTATACTTTTTTTTTTTTTTGTATATAACTTTTAGTTTACTGTGACCCTGTGTAATGTTTTGTCTTATAAGTATCAGTTATGAAAAGGGAATTGTCAAGTCCCTGGAATTTACAGAGTACACGAATAAAACCTCTATAACTTGTTTTAAAGGGACCCATTTAAACCACTTCTCCTTTCTGATGTGCTTTAGAAGTAACTGTAAGCCCCCTTGTCCATATTAAAGTGCTGCTTTCTCTTGAATTCTTTTATGAATTAAAAGAATACTGTAAGCACCAAATATAGATGATGATTCTGCAGTCTCCCTTCTAGTCTCTGCCATTTGGAGTTAAAGGACCACTATAGTGCCAGGAAAACATACTCGTTTTCCTGGCACTATAGTGCCCTGAGGGTGCCCCCACCCTCAGGGACCCCCTCCCGCCCGGCTCTGGAAGGGGAAAGGGTTAAAAACTTACCTTTTTCCAGCGCTGGGCGGAGAGCTCTCCTCCTCCGTCCTCCTCCCCGCCCCGCCGGCTGAATGCGCACGCGCGGCAAGAGCTGCGCGCGCATTCAGCCGGTCGCATAGGAAAGCATTTACAATGCTTTCCTATGGACGCTGGCGTGCTCTCACTGTGAAAATCACAGTGAGAAGCACGCAAGCGCCTCTAGTGGCTGTCAATGAGACAGCCACTAGAGGATTAGGGGGAAGGCTTAACCCATTCATAAACATAGCAGTTTCTCTGAAACTGCTATGTTTATAAAAAAATGGGTTAACCCTAGAAGGACCTGGCACCCAGACCACTTCATTAAGCTGAAGTGGTCTGGGTGCCTAG